>JAPPVO010000002.1:92477696-93077696 GCA_030407325.1 Camellia japonica
CGAGAGGAATTACCCTACACATGACCTAGAGTTAGCAGTTGTGATTTTTGCCTTGAAGATTTGGAGGCCTTACCTGTATGGTGAGAGGTTCGAGGTGTTCTCAAATCATAAGAGTCTGAAGTATCTGTTTACACAAAAAAGACTTGAACTTGAGGCAGAGGAGGTAGATGGAATTTATTGAGGATTACGACTTCGAGTTGCATTATCATCCGAGGAAGGCCAATGTTGTGGCCGATGCCCTTAGCAGGAAATCCATTAGTGATGTAGCTTGTATAGCCATCCGAGAGTGGGAGATGTTGGGTACACTTGGCGAGTTTGATTTGCTTCTGGGCGAATTTGTTGAGTCTGCGGCTTTGTTTTCAGTAGTTGCGCAGCCTACACTTGTGAATCGAGTGTTAGAGGCACAGAGAGGTGATCTTGAGGTAGAATCCCTCCAGGAGAAGATCTCTAGTGGGAAGGTTGAGAAGGGTTTGACTGTGTATCCTGACCTGAGTGTGAGATACTGAGACCGTTTGTTTGTGTCGGAGTCTTGCCGAGAGGAGGTACTCCGAGAGTTTCACCATTCACGCCTTGCGGTGCATCTGGGAGGCACTAAGATGTATCGTGATTTAGGTCGCCAGTTTTGGTGGCAGGGTATGAAGAAAGATGTGGCAGTTTTTGTATCTAAGTGCCTTACTTGTCAGCAAGTGAAGGCCGAGCATCAGAGGCTAGCGGGTTTGTTACAACCCTTGCCTATAGTCGAGTGGAAGTGGGAGCATGTCACTATGGACTTCGTTGTAGGTCTTCCGAGGACTCAACGGGGTAGTGATGCTGTTTGGGTGGTTGTAGACCGGTTGACTAAGTCGGCGCACTTTATCCCTATGCGCGTGAGAAATTCGATAGATCATCTTGCCGACTTGTATATTCGGGACATAGTGAGGTTGCACGGGGTCCCAGTGTTGATCGTCTCTGATAGAGATCCACGTTTTACTGCTAGGTTGTGACAGAGTTTGCAGAGTGCCTTGGGCACTAGGTTAACCTTTAGCACGGCTTATCATCCTCATACTGACGGGCAGTCCGAGCATACTATTCAAATCCTTGAGGATATGCTTCGAGGCTGTGTCCTTGACTTTAGTGGGTCGTGGGAGAGGCACTTGCCCTTGGTGGAGTCTGCCTATGACAACAGTTTCCAATCGAGTATCGGTATGGCACCGTTTGAGGCCTTGTATGGCCGACCGTGTAGGTCTCCCGTTTGTTGGGCCGAGGTGGGTGATGCACCTTTGTTGGGCCCAGAGTTGGTTCGGGAGACAACGGAGAAAGTTGAGCTTATCCGTAAGAGACTTGTTACAGTCCAGAGTCGTCAAAAGTGTTATGCCGACGTAGGAGGAGGCCTTTGGTATTTGGGGTGGGTGATCATGTTTTCTTGAAAATATCACCTAGGCGGGGATTGATGAGGTTTGGTAAGAGTGGGAAGTTGTCCCCTCGATTTATTGTCCCTTTCGAGATCCTTGAAAGGATTGGCGAGGTTGCCTACCGTTTAGCTTTGCTACCGCAGTTGTCCGGAGTGCATGACGTGTTTCATGTTAGTATGGTTCGGAAATACGAGCCGAATCCATCGCATGTATTGGATTGGACCGACTTAGAGGTAGATGAGGATGCCTCGTATGAGGAGAGACCAGTTCGGGTCTTGGATAGGCGGGATCAAGTCTTACGAGGCAAGACGATACCCTTGGTGAAAGTTTTGTGGAAACATCACGGGGTTGAGGAAGCCACTTGGGAACACGAGTTGGAGGTCCGAGAGAAGTATCTGGATCTATTTGTGGATGTATGATCGCATGCTGAATATTTTGTTGTATTGATAAACTTTAAGAGCATTGAATATGTCTTAAGTTGTAAAATATAGTATATGTTTCGGTTTATGGGAGTATTTTGGTAAATGCCTTGAAAATGAAAGTTAATGTAGCATTGTATATGTTGAGTGTACTGTGGCAATGCAAATATATCTTTAACATTGAATATGTTATGAAATGGTGGAATATGATATGGGAAAATTTTGAATTTCAAAGAAAGGCATGTTGTTAATGCATATTGAATTATATTGTGAATTGCCTCTTGAATAGAGATGGGATGACCGGTAATGGGTCAGGATGTGGAATATCGAATTGTAATATTGTTGAGAATTGAGAAGTCTTGTTTTTTAAACTTATATCTAATTTCGGAGACGAAATTCTTTAAGGGGGGAAGGTTATAGCGATCCCGGTTTTCCCTCCATTGTTTATTGTATTCCGGACTTAGGTTCCGTGGTGTTGGTTGTTTTTTATATCTTGTTTCCATCCTTTAACTCCTTGTATTCGAGTTTGGGTTGTCTTGGGCGTGTTTCGAACAGGTTGGTTGAGTTTTGGTCTCAAATCTTGTTGCCCAGATTTTTAGTTATCCGCTTGAGCGGGTCTTGTTGCGCTCGAGCGGAGTTTGCATCTTTCAGTATTTTGTGCGTCTGCAAAAATACTGCAGGTGTGTTTTTCACGCTCGAGCGGAGTTCCTTACGCTTGAGCGTGTCGCGCTCGAGCGGGTATCCTTGCGCTCGAGCGGGTGTTCAAAGTCTATAAAAGTACCGGAGGAGTGTAATCTACGCTCGAGCGGGTCCTTTTGCGCTCGAGCGGATAGTGCTTTGCTTTTGTGCCTTGGCGCTCGAGCGGGTATTTTTGCGCTCGAGCGGGTGAAGTTTTTGTGCCTTACGCTCGAGTGTCCTATTCTCCGCTCGAGCAGATTATACGTATATCAGTTAGCAGCTTGGCCATTTTAAATCACTTTTTCGACTTTCTCTCTCTCTAACTTTTCAAAACCCTAATTTCGACAGCCTCTCTATCTACACTCTCTCTCTCTCTCTAAGAATCCATCTAGTTCTAGAGAGTTCCTACCTTGGTCCCTTTGTAAAAAGGGTAGAGTTTGGCTTGGGCTATCTTTGGATCCGAAAAAGTGTTGATTTGGAGCATCTTTGAGTTTCTCCATCTTCTCCATTTGGTCTCTCCATTTGAGGTAGGGATAACCTACTATATTCTATGAGTTTTAACATAAATTTTGGTCATTTTGATTAGATGGTGTTGCTTAGTCATTTTGAGAAAGTTAGGGTTTGATTTGAGGTTATAAAAAGGAGGATTTTCAAATGTTAAAACCTATGTGTATATGAGGCATTGAAAAATGAAATTGTTGTTGTTAAATTGATGAAATTGAGCCTTTGGGCTAATATTGAGAAAAGGGAAAAAAATGCTCTAATTATGCTGAATAATTAATTTGAATAATTAATTTGGGAAAATGTGAAATTGAAGTGAAAATCATGAAATTGGAAAGATTATGGGAGTAAATGGTATAGTTTGATAATTTAATCACTCACCTATGAAAATGTCGATATTTTATCTGTTGATAAATTTATTATTTGTTTAGAGATAACTGCTTTAGGCTATCAGTGGAGAATAGTCTTGATTGCTGTAGACATTGCATAATGATTAGGGAAAACTGAAACTAATTACATTGAATATGACGGTTGGAATAATACAGCAAATGTGTGTATTGATTGATCATTGTATATGATAAGTGTGTAAATGCATTGTCTATGTATATTGTTTGGGAGGAGATATAGGATGTACTTCATGGTTTGAGAGGAGATAGGGGATGGACTCTCAAACCTGTTTAGGAGGAGATAGGGGATGGACTCCACTGATACGGCGAATCTGTGTATCACTTGAAATATGGAAGTGTTGAAGTATGGAAGTGTTTTTAATATGTGTTATAGTCTCATTGATTTGTTTGGCCAGGTTCTGAGCCATAATTATGAATCGAAACTGTATAAATGAAGGAAACTGAAATGAAAAATAGATATACTTGATGTTGAATTGAAAAGTAAAGTTGGTTTATAAGTGTCAACCATATATCAAATGCTATTGTTTTAGTTATTTCTCATACTTGGTTTAGTATATCTCTACTAGGTATTGGCTCACCCTATATGGGACATCATTTTCAGGTTCAGGTGATATGCCACTTCTAAAGACATAACTTGGGAGACTTAGAGGCTGAAGAACTTTTTTTTGTTGTTTACCTTTTTGTGTATTACATGTAAATTCAAGCCGATGGCTTAATGTGTATGAGTTAGTACTTTTTTTTTTTTTAACCAAGTGTTGACTTGGAAAGTTATAAGCCCATAGGGCATTTACTTTTGTTGTCAAGATATAATACTTTTGTGATAAATACTCTGATAAATAGATGTACACTTTATTCTCTTGAATATATTGTCAATTTCTTGTATCATAAATGCATGAATTATGGATTTATTTTGAGGGCGTTACAATAAAAAAATAATATAAAAAAAAGGTATAACCTTAACCGAATTTTTTTAGTAATATATTAAATTTATATTTTTAAAATCAATGAAATGTATAAAAAAAAAATCTTGAAATTAAACAAGTTATTATTCTTCAATATAAAATTTATAGATAAATTTTTCATTTTTATATTGGCAGATTGGGGGATGGTTTTGGACAAGACAAAGCAATACCGCGCTACCTAAATTTTTAACATCATATATATAAGACAAATTTTATAATATAGATTTTAAAAACTAGTATCTACTATATGTCCTCCATTATGATCTGATTATGAGATATTATGGCTTTTTTATAATTTAGTTATGATTTATTATCTTGTTATACATGATTTAGTTATGATTTTTTACATTTATTATTTTGATTATAACCGAATATGATTTTAGTTATGCCTAAGTGGTGTATGATTATGACTCTTAATTATGATTGAGTCATAATTTATTGTGATGTTAATTATGAATCATTATAATTATTATTTTGGTTATAATTGAGAATCTTTAATTTTACTTTAAGTAGTATTTGGTTGTGATCTATTATAATCTTTCAGGTAGTGTTTGAGTGCACAACCCCTTAAGGGTTGCATACCATATGTAATTTAAGTATCAACCATTGGAACAAAACAAATTGGCTCAATTTGGGAACTTGATTAAAAGTCAAAAGTCAAAAGTCAACTTTTAACTAATTTTGAGTTACATCATTTCTCTATTTTTTTACACGTTTTTTTCAAAAAAATCAAAAATAAAATAAAAATAAAAAATTATTTTTTAACCAACTTCCCAATCTTTTAATATTTTATTGGTTTAAAAGGGTTACCTATGTAACAAGTTACCTCTCAATAGATCTAACTCCTCCATTGGAGTTAGGACTGCAAACGAACCGAGCCTAGTTTTAGTATGTTTAAGCTTATTTATTAAGATTTTAACGAATTCGAACTTGAGCTGGAGCTCAATAAAAGTTTAACAAACCGAGCTCAAACGAGTTAGCTTAGGCTTGACTCGAGTTTGAGCCTGTTCATGAGCCTTAACGAACCAAAAAATTTATAAATTTATACTTGCGTATGACACTAAAGTTACAATTAAAACTTTGATTATACAATTATATATACAATATATATAAATATTCTAAAAAAAGTCAATATTTTATCAAAATAATAATATCTATGACCACAATTATATAAATGTACTATCTATAGTTAATTATTATTTACATTTATATTTTTTAAATATATAAATAACATATTTATCTTATTTTTTGTACATATTTTTACATTATTTAATATATAAATAATAAATATTAAACGAGCCAGTTAACGAGCCGAGCTTATGAGCCGAGCTTTAGAATGTTTGAACTTATTTATTAAAAGTTTAACATGCTTGAGCTCGAGCTCAAGTTCGAATGCAAAAATAAATAAATAAATAATAATTAACAAATCGAATTCGAACGAGCTCTTACCAAGCCGAGCTCGAGTCTATTCACAAATGGCTCTGTTTATTTGCAACCCTAACTGCAGTGCAAGAGGGAGTTTTTGTCCTATCCTTTCTTTTTTTGCAATATGATCCTTAAATTCCTTTATTATTTACACAGTTTTTTGGTTCACAATTTTATATTATTTTTTGTTTTAGTTTGAATATTTATTTGTTTTTGGTTTTGTTTTTGTTATACATATATTTTTTTTATTAATTAATTAATTAATTAATTTCTTTATTTATGCTTAAGATAGTAAATCTAGTTGTTGTTGATAATATATAATTTCTTGAGTTATGCTATCGACTATTTTTCTAATAAATTCTATATCTTTAACAACACTCGTATTTAGTAAATTTTGTAAAAGATTATGACGTTGATGACAGTTTGTGATTAGTACTAATAATTGATTTACGACCTAAATAAATTTATAAAATATGCTATGCAATTTTAAAGCAAAGTTACATAATTATTATTTGTAATATAATTATTTCATAAAATAATAAATTAATTTGAAAGAATATAGACTAAATTAAAATTTAAGTCAAACTATAAGATAAAAAGTGTAATTTATCCAAAATATTAAGTGAAAATACAACCAATTCGATTTCAAGGAAATTTTATTAAAATTAGCATTGGAATCAAATGAACGATGGATTGAATGATTCGAACACCATTAATTGATTGGGCAATTTATAGAATCACTTTGCCACGATTAATTGATTGGCAATTGACTAGCTGATTGGATTACTTGTACACCACCAATTTCCCAATCAATTACCTATATGAGTTGCCTAAAGAATTGGTTGGGTAATCAATTAGAAGGGTTGGTCACACCGCCAATAGTATTAGAATCTATGAGAAAGCCAAACTGAATTGCCTCTTATATATGGGATTTAAAGATTGAAATATTTTACTCCCTAAATTATCACACATTTTGCAATTTAACTCATATTCTTTTAATATTATCAATTTTATACTTAAACTATTAATTATGGTATCAATTTTACCTCCCATGTCATATACTGTCTATAATCAAACAGAAATTATTGACATGACACCGGAACTCATTTTGAAATTTCATTACTTGCTATCCTTAAAATATCAATTAGAACCTTGATATATATATATATATATATAAATAATATTAAATTTAAATATCTAATAATTTTTTTTTTTTATCTAAAAAGATGAGAAAATAAATTTTAAATAATAACATTTACAAAAAAATTATTAAAAAAAATATGATTCATTTCAAATTGTCTTCAAGTATCAAATTATTAGGGAACTAATTAAGTCCAAATTCTAAGTCTACTCTCTTTCCCTCTCACACAACAAATGTTGCCACTTTGTTTCCTAGATTAATCTGAATAGGACTAATCGACTAATAGTAGGTTGAAAATTGTATGGTTAAAATCTAGACCACTCATGTTTTGAGAGATATCTCTTTCTATTTGGAAAATAATATTGAATGATGAAAATTATTATTAGACATTTAAATTTAATTTTTAGATGAAAATTATTATTAAACATTTAAATTTAAATTTATATATATATATATATATATATTTAAGGGTGTAGTTGATATTTTGGGAGGCAAAATAATGTTTCAAATGAAGTTTTGGTGCCATGTCAGCAATATCTGTTAGATTATAGATTGTAACCGACGGTGGGGGTAAAATTAATCCAAAATCGATTAATTTAGGTATAAAATTTATATTATTAAAAGAACAAAGGTTAAATTGATTATTGAATAATAGTTTGGGGGGCAAAATAAAATTTTATCTTAAAGATTGTTAGGTATTTTAATGGATTTTTTTACAAAAAAAGTTAACATTTACACAAATTTCCGGTATTATTATGCATTTTTGTGAATCATTATGAAACTCTATTTTTCACAGCAAAATGCGTAAAAGATACGATAATGTATACTTGTTCATGTATGTTAATGCTAAATTACGATACTAAATGACCTGCCACGTATTTTAATGGTTTTTTTCCAATATTTTTAACTTTTATGCATAGTGATGGTAGCATTATACATTTTTGTTAATTCGTTACGCAATTTTGTAATTATATAACGCCATAACTAGTGATTTTTTGAGTTAAAACACACAAATTATACCAAAATATAGCTCATTATTTATGATTATGGTGACTTACAACACTTAATGATCTGTTACATACTTTAATATATATATATTTTTTTAAAAAATTACGCATATTAATGGTAGTGTTACACATTTTTTTTTTTATTCATTATGTAATTTTTGTAGTTATATTATGCCGTAACTAGTGGTTTTTTTGAGTTAAAATGCACAATTTATACCAAAGTGTAGTTCATTATTTATGATTATGGTGAATTACAATACTAATTACGCACTTTAATGATTTTTTTTTCTATTTTTTTAATTTTTACGCATATTAATGGTAGTATTATGCATTTTTGTTGATTCGTTATGTAATTTTGTAATTATATTACACCATAGCTAGTGATTTTTTGAGTTAAAACACACAAGTTATGCCAAAAGTATAGTTCATTATTTATGATTATGGTGAGTTACGACACTTAATGATCCGTTACGTACTTCAATGATTTTTTTTCTAATATTTATAATTTTTATGCATATTAATGGCAGCATTACGCATTTTTGTTGATTCATTACGTAATTTTGTAGTTATATTACGCCATAACTAATGGTATTTTGAGATAAAACACACAAGTTATGCCAAAGTATGGTTTATTATTTATTATTATTGCTAGTTATGACACTTAATGATCTATTGCGTACTTTAATGATTTTTAAAATTTTTATGCATATTAATCGTAGTGTTACACATTTTTGTTGATCGTTACGCAATTTTGTAGTTATACATATTACGCCGCAGTTAGTTATTTTCTGAGTTAAAACACACAAGTTATGCCAAAGTATCGCTCATTATTTATGATTATGGTGAGTTACAACACTTAATAATATGTTATTGTTAGGTCCCTACTTGTTGCCAATTTCGTGAACAAACTTAGTTTAATTAAGTTGTAATTTTTCCTTGGTTTTTGCTTGTCCCACTCGAGCGGGCAAAGATGCGCTCGAGTGGAGTTTGCACATTCTCAGTAGTTTGGCTTGTCTGTAAAATTACTGGGAGGCGTGTTTTTACGCTCGAGCGTGAGTTCAAGTGCTCGAGCGTAGTTCTGTTTTATTGCATGCGTTTTAGTGACTCCGCTCGAGCGGCAAGTCCTACACTCGAGCGGGGTACGCGGCCCCTATTTTCTATATATATGTGTTTAAGTCCGTTTTTAGATTTAATGCTTCTAGATCTATTTTGGGAGCTCTAGGGTTTTTTTTTTGGGCTATTTTGCTAGTTTTCCTTTGATGTTTGCTTGAGTATTAAACTCACATGGTTGGATAATTCACATCAAAGGGTTGTTTGAGTGATCATCTTCAAGAGTATTCTTTTTCGGTGGAATCCGGAGATTCAAGCGTGGAGTGTTCGAAGGTATTTGAAGCTGTGCCCGGTCGTTGAGTCGACGTGGATGTTGTAGAATCAACATCAATCTAATCAATTCTGAGACGAAGGTTGCAGTGGAAGATATACAAATCGTTGAAGACAAATTGACAGAGTTTGGGTAATTTGCTTGGGTATTTTGTATTCTTTCTTTTCTTCATAGTGGATTGATTTGTGGCATTTCGCCCGTGATATTTTAATCACAATTGGAGGTTCTTCAATAGTGATTTTTTTCACGTAAAAATCGTTTGTGTCAATTTATTATTTTTGAAACAACAATCTAAATCACTTTTGTACGTGTTTGATGATTTAGACTGTTAGTTTTAATTATTTGGGAATTGGTACAATTAATCTTGATCTAATTACAAATCACTTAGGTTTTTCAATTATGTAGTTTAATGATTGTTTTCCTTCTATTTTTCAAAAAATTTACGCATATCAATGGTAGTGTCATACATGTTTGTAGTTATATTACGCCATAATTAGTGGTTTTTTGAGGTAAAACGCACAAGTTATGCGAAAGTGTAATTCATTATTTATTATTGTGGTGAGTTACGACATTTAATGATCCGTTATGTACTTTAATATTTTTTTCTAATTTTTAAAATTTTTATGCATATTAATAGTTGTGTTACGCATTTTTGTTGATTTGTTATGCAATTTTATAGTTATATTACGTCATAACTAGTGCCTTTTTAAGTTAAAACACACAAGTTATGACAAAATATAGTTTATTACGATAATTAATTATCTGTTACATAATTAAATTGTTTTCTCCTTTTTTTTTTTTTTCTTTTTTCTTTAAACACATATTGATGGTAGTGTTACATATTTTTATAGATTAGTTATGAAATTATATAGTTCGTTTACGCCATATCTAGTATAATTTATTATTTTAATATTGGTGACCTTAGTAACCTGTTAACAGGTTACTTTCAAATTAATTTATGTTGTAGAACCACATATGTACATAATTAGTGCAAAACCCGTGTCATATACAGGCAAGTAACAAAATGTGATAAACAGTACCAAACATGTTAAAAAATAATTAAATATTATAATATTAATTTATATGGGTATTTAAATAATAGATTTGAATGATTTCACTATATTTATATAGATATGCAGGACTAATTAATTTATTTTTTTTGAAACACACTTAATTGAATAAATTCAATTGAAAAGGAAGAGTAAGGGTGAAATTCCATAAATATAAGATAAAAATAAAAAATAAAAAATTAATTTTAAATTTGAATATGAATATGAATATAGAAAGAGAAAATTAGATAAATTTCGATAAAGAATAAGTTCAACTGAAATCGAGAGCGAGAGTGGATTCTGTAAATATGAAATAAAGATTAAAAAAAATCAAGTTTAAATTTGAGGATGAACTATAAGAAGAACTGAGATGTAGTAAGTTAAAAATTAGATAAGAGTTAAATGATAACTATAATTTTTTAAAATTTAAATTTTGTGTTGTTAAAAAATAAACATTTATGATATCTTATCATACAAATTTTAACTCTATTTTGTGTCTACTACTAATAATTTTTAACAATTTTTGTATTCCAAAGCTACTTAATTATAAAAAAAAATAAAAATTAAGGGATCACCTTTTTATTTCTTAATTTTGTTTTGTGTCAATAACCTATAAATTTCAACATTTTTTTGTATTCTGAAGCTACTAAATAAATAAAAAAATTGCATCATTTTTCTTTTAAAAATATTAGTTAGTTTTATTTTAATTTTGTTTTGTGTCAATAACTTATAAATTTTAGCAATTTTGTATTCTGAAGCTATTAAATAAAAAAAAAAAATCTCTTTTCTTTCTAAAATCTTAGTTAATTTTACTTTTAGTTTCTGTTAAAAGCCGGTAAAATGGCCTTGTGTAACAAGCCCGCGGGGGACCTCGCTACAGCTCGGACTCGATTTTGTTGTCACGGTTCTTAATCTCGAACCAAAGAGTCCAAATCCGGCAAATCGTTTTTGAAAACAGATTTTTTTGAAAGAAGTGCCAAACATGGACTGCTTTGCCAGATACAGAGTCGCCACCTAAATATTTTTTAATGGGAAATTTAGGAAACCCTGACTCGGTGCCAAAGGCCACGTGTCCGTCATCACCAAAGTTGCCTCGGCTCGGGAACTTGGGTACGATTGGGGAAGGTCACTTCGTCAGCACCCTCGCTCGCCCGGTCAAAGACCGGCCTTTACTAACCATGATATCTTATTTTGAAAAGATTGTGAGTTCTTATTCCGGTTATTAGCCTAGGTTACTATGTGATGCTCGCAGCAAATAAGTATAGACTGGGCCGCCTGAATTGGAACAAAACATTTCATGTTTGTTTGTTTGAAAATGGTTTGATGGTGCTACCCGCAGGTAGGCTAAGACGTGGATTTGCCACCTCGGGTGGGCTTAGAAAACATGATTTTGCCACTGTCTAGTGGGCTTAAAACAAACATTCAATGCATTGTCCCAATTCAAATAACTCAACCTCCACCCACAGGCATTCAAGGCAGTTATATCACATAAGCAGTTAGCCTCATGGCAAGCATGCTATTCATGGCAACACTCACACGCATGCAAGGATGCTAAAACATAAGACTCACCGAGTACTCCAAGTCAAAACAGAAAACCGATTAGAAATCATGCATGATCCTAGATACACAGAAATGCCTAATGCAACACATGCAATAATGCAACTATAGCAGGCTCGGCCATTCTAAACATGGCATATAGAATGCTACAACTAACACGTATTCAATTTGGAATTGAAATACAAATGCAGTTTGTATGATGCGCCGAGCCCGGTGCGTGCAAAACAGATGAATGGTGCAAACATGCTGTCATACCGTATGCTAATCGAAATATGCTCTATATCTAACCATCATAAGCGGGTAAATAAAAGGGAAGAAAGACGTGGGGTTGGAAGACATACATCACACTCACCCACACTTATTACAATTATGCCCTCGCGCAGAGGGTCCGAATAAATAATACAGTTCCGAATAAAAGAATAATACAGTCCGAATAAATATACAAATTCCTAATTAATTAACAGATTAAACTAAGAAAGCTGTAGACTGGCATGCAAGCCAGGGGGTGCCTCGACTCTGATGAATAATGTATGCTGGGCTGCCTTGCGCGGAAATCCACTGGGATGCCCCAATTAGCCTCTGTTCGCACATTTCCTCGAAATGCGTGCCAGACTCCGAAAAGTTGCTGATTCTTCATTTTGCTGCAACAGAGAGCAGGAAAGGGGCATAGCAATGTATTTCACAAATATATGTATGCCTCGATCCTCGTGCCACCAATCACGCATATCGATGCATGATGGCCGAGGAGTCGGATTGCACAACTCAATATAGGATGAATGCAGATGAATGCTACAACAAAACCTAACTCCATCATGGATGATCCGGAGCTTCGGTGACTTGGGAATTGAGACCCGTTCCGTTACTCGGAGTACGGAACGTGCCTCGTTTCCCATGCCCGGGCTAACTCCTATCCCGAACACGATGCAATATGCATGATATGCATGAAATGCAGCTAATATGCAATCCTAACGTACACAATGCTATGAAAATGAGATGCCTCGAAAATGCGTGCACACGGGCACGCAAACCGAGGCGATGGCCCTAAGGCATGAGATGGCATGAAGTATGATATACAATGAGACTAAAATGAGATGTCTCGAAATGCGAATTTAGGCACCCGAAATGGCCTATAGCTATGCAATGCATGCACAATATGTACATGGAATGAAAATACAGTAGCAAGGAAGCCCCAAAACAAGCATTTTCCAGTCTAAAACATGGCCAAACAGCAAGCATAGATAGGGCAACAATGGCATACAAAATGGCTCCGCAAGAGGGGTATTGAAGCAAGTGATACATGCGATGCCCAAATGGAAAAATACCCTTCTACAACACTGAGGAGGGACTAAAAATATGAACATTTACAGTAGATGACATCCCCCAACTCAGTATGCAAACATGCTAAAAATGTCATGCAAGAACTAGGATACATAAGGCTATAACATGAGGTACCCCAAACATTCATCAAACCAGAAAATACCTTAATTAAATATGTCAAGAAGATCAAAATATGACTCATTCCAGTTCTGATGATGGCCGAAAACAGAGGCTAGATAAGCCTAAAAGAGCATGTAAAAATGAGGGCCAAAGAGGGGTAGAATGGTAAGTATAACATGGAGGCCCCAACAGGGTTGATCCCTTCTACAATGTTGTAGAGGGACACAAAATAAGCTTATTCACAGTTCATGACATGCTCCAAAACAATTTACATATAGGCAAAACAAATCATGCAAATTTACGGTAAATTGGAGGAATTGTGAAGCAAGTGCAAGATAGGGGGCCCAAACAGGGTTGAGCCTTCTTCAATGTTGAAGAGGGGCTCAAAATAGGCCCTCTTACAGTTTACATTATGCTTGAAAACAGATCACTCATAGGATAGAAATTTCATGCAAAAATGTGACATACAAGATGATATTGAAGCAAGTATAAGATGGTGATCTCAAATAGGGTTGAACCCTTCAACAAACATGTAGAATAGCTCAAAATAGACCTAGTTTCAGTTAAGGTTGGAGCTCAAAACAATGAGCAAATAGGCTAAGAAATTGGTGCAAAAATGGGCTACAAAAGGGGGAAAGTCTACTTACCCTTGAAGACCAATACTTTGACTACTTCTTGGACCAAATTTGATGACTCTAAGCTGCTGGAATTCTCCCTTTGCTGCTGGAATGGAGTGGTGATGGTAGAGCTTGAAGATGATGAAGAAATGGAGCCTAAACTTGAAGGAAATGGAATGATATGTATGTATATGCTCAAACCAATTCTTGTCACCTTTTCTCTAGAGTTGGGAGGCCCTCTATATAGACAAGAGAGGGAGAGGAGAATCAAGGAAAAAGTGGAGGGAAATGAGCCCTTATTTCCCTCCAAAAGGGTCCCCTGGATAGAGATATTTTTGGGGGAAAACCAAGGCACAGCTGGAATGTACTCAACCTGAAGAAGCAGGCCGCCCTGGTATTTTGGCTGCAGGTGGCCGGCCGGCCACCCCCCATGGCCGGCCGGCTAGGGGTCAAAAGGGTCACATTGATTTTCTGGCCGAGCACCACATATTGGTGTCCTCCCATGTCTCCTCATCACAACCATGTGGTTCAAAATTGGCAACTCTAAAACAGGAGAGAGAACAAGCCATATTTAGGAGGGGTTCAAAAGGTTCAATCACAATTACTGGCCGGCCATGAGTTTTTAGGGTCCTCCCATGTGTGTACAACACGAATATGTGGTTTAGGCTTGAAGAAAATGCTCCTAGGGTGGTCAACATTGGCTCGGAAGTGAGAAAAACGGGCGTCGGAGGGCGCCGGAGAAGCATAACTGGTTGCTGAGACAATTGTTGGCCTCCCACCCTTCAGTGACCTTCTTGGTGATAAAACAGAGGTACCTGCCAAAATTGAACGAAAACCGATGCAAAACGAATGCTCGGGGGCCAAAACACGCAGTTCGGGGTCCCGAAAATAGGCTGTTAAGCACCGAAAGTGGCATTCAGCCACGAAGTGGGTCTCTCAGACCCCAGTGTCCCTCAAAAGGGAGTAAATAAGATGTATGCCAAAAATCGGAGGAATCGGAGATGGTTAGACGGTCCCGAACCGAGGCACACGGCCTGACGGCTCTGAAAACCGGGAACCGGGCTCCGAAATGGGCAAAATGGCCTGCGGCCACGAAATGTAGCCCACGGCCACTGAGAGATGGTCTACGGGACCTCTCCCTCCCTTCAGGAAAAGAAACAGAGAAAATCGAGTCTGGTTCGCAAACCGAGACAAGGTACATAAGAGGGTTCGGAAGTCCGGAGGCAGGGCTCACGGCCGTGACTTTGAGACTTCTGAACGAGCACAATATGCAACATCACCGAGTGCTCAATCGGTGACGTCTGAGTCTTAAGGTCGGTCAAAAATGGGGTGTCTACAGTTGCCCCTCTTTGACAGAACTCGAAAGTCACAAGTGACGGGAGTGAATGTCAAAGCCCAGAGACGACCCATTTTTGACAAGGCCGAAGACTTAGACAATCGTACAAGATGCACAGAGATATATGCCCGCAGGCGTGCCCGCAGGCAAAGGGGGCAAAATGCAAAGCGATATGCACGGAGCCAGATGTAACTTAATGATCATGAAAGTGCAGCAAGCTGTAATGAAGCAAGTATTCGCAAATAGATGCAACAGTTTTAAGCAAGAATGCAAAGTAACAACTACATTTCATGCAGTTAGGAATGCGGAGAATTATTCAATTCTCATCGCGTCTCACACGGAGAAGATACGATACCTGCGCGATTCGTCTGGTCGCACCAGCCTCAAATGAACCGTACATACAATATCATGCCTCATGGTGCTGGGGATCTCTTGCTTCTTCTTGGTCGAACCACAGGTGCTACTTTTCTCCTTGACTATGGTCGCAGCTTTCCCTATTCTCCAACAGGGTGACAGACTAGGTTGGATCAGTATCCAGAATTGAGGTGCATACAGATGCTATCTCAATCTATGGGGCTGCCATACAGATTTCAAGCCGAGGATATACCCCTGGGTATTTAAACCAGACTTTAGTCCCGGAAATTCCGAACCTTTGCGTTCTAGGCACGAGCCATTCGAACTCTAGTTTCCACCGTCTCAGTTGGTCTCCTAGGAACTCACCGCAAACACAGGCAGGTGGCTATACCAGACCACCGGAAGTCGTTCGGGCACAACAAACACCAAAGGAATTGCACCTTTAGAGGACTTAAGGTCTCCTAGACCAGAGAGTGCACAAGATAGTGCGAAAGAAGATACAGGATTTAAGGTCTCCTAGACCGGAGAGTGCACAAGACAGTACGATGCAGAGTGAATGCACAAAATAGTGCGATACAGATAAAGTGCGCAAGATAGCGCGATGCAATGCATGCACAATGCAAGTAATGTGCATAAAATAGTGCGATGCGCAAAATAGCGCGAGTGAAGTGTAATGCACTAACAAGTGTAGGTGGGACGCGCAAGATAGCGCAAATGATATAATGCACAGACTAGTGCGATTGAGGTGCGCAAAATAGCGCGAATGATAAACTGCACAAAACAGTGCGGTGCGCAAAATAGCGCGAATGTAAGCTGCACAAAACAGTGCGATTGAGGTGCGCAAAATAGCGCGAATGATAAACTGCACAAAACAGTGCGGTGCGCAAAATAGCGCGAATGTAAGCTGCACAAAACAGTGCGATTGAGGTGCGCAAAATAGCGCGAATGATAAATTGCACAAAACAGTGCGATGCGCAAAATAGCGCGAATGTAAACTGCACAAAACAGTGCGATGCGCAAAATAACGCGAATGTAAGCTGCACAAAACAGTGCGATTGAGGTGCGCAAAATAACGCGAATGATAAATTGCACAAAATAGTGCGATGCGCAAAATAGCGCGATTGATTTGAAATGCACAAGACAGTGCGATACGCTAAACAACGCGATTGATATGCAATGCACAAGATAGTACGAGTGAGATACAGCCACAAGATGCACAAGACAGTGCAAGTGAGATACAGCCACAAGATGCACAAGACAGTGCAAGTGAGATACAAAGTGTAAGTGCACAAGACAGTGCAATAAAATGCAGCTTCTATGCAAGTATGGGGACATTGTCTATGCAATACTGAAAGCAAGCATATTCTATGCATGAAACAAGTAAAGCGTATTCTATGCAGAATCGAAAGCAAGCATATTCTATGCATGAATCATAACGATGCGCGGCACGCATGCAACAACAGTGTATATGAAAGCTCACATTTTATGCAATAGAGGAGCATCAAATATGTACTCTGGTGCCTCTGATTTGCCTCTTAGAGGACTTCACAACATACTCAGCTCAAAAAGGGCACACCCTATTCATATTGGCGAGAGATAACATCTGCATGTGAAACCCTCGGGTGCTGCTTGGACTGCCATTCTGACTTGAAGCAGGCTTTCACTTGGGGTCGAGATACACTATACTCCAGAGAAACGGCGAGGCTTGAGAAGGTGCACCTGGAATGCAGTCTCGGATTTTGCTAAGGTTGAAACATACTAAGATGCTCCAAATTTTCCCTCTTTTCTTTTGCTTTGCAGTCCGGAACCTAAATAGCTTCAGATAGGCCCTTGTTCTACTGTTCACACTAATCGGGGGTGGACCCTATGGCTTTGTGAAAGAACCAATCCTGTTTTGCACAAATGTGGAGAACGACACGGCACTCTGAGCACAAAACGATTTTTGAAATTGAAATGAGAAAAGGGTTCTCAACCGGGTATTGAGCCTACAACTGACCACAGCCAAAACGACTCAACACAGAAAAAACAAAAGGTAAACGACCTAGATACATCGAGTAACACTCGAGACGACTCAAAACAAGAATCGAGATAAAACAAAAAGACACGACACTCAGACGTGCGCAGGGAGCCTGTTTCACCGGGTAGTGTTTCCGCCCTTTCTCATTTGTGATTCTCACATCACTCGGCCCTCAAGCTCTATTTTTCTGAAAAAGCCCTTTTCTCACTTTTTCTCTCAATGCACATCTCTCTATTCTTCAATCTCTCATTTTTTATCCCTCCCCTGGGTGGTTGATGGATAAACAGGAAGTTGTGGGCTCTTGTCCCTAGCACTCAGCTAGATTCTTCTTCTTCTGCACACAGCCAGTGAGTTTCTCCCACAGAGGGGTTGTGCTACAAATGAGTGTGTAGCGAATTTGCAGTTGACATAGGTTGATGGTGCTCTGCCGGGGAGCTTGGACGTGGTTAGATCTGTCCAAATGAGGGAGTGGAATATCTTGCCCCATTCCAGTTCGTGTTTTGCACTTGGCTTGATACCTCGTTGCTCGGAGGGTGAAAGAGCTTTCAGTCTTCCGTTACTAACCTCAATTGTGACCTTCTTGGCAGGTGTGATGCCCTTCTTGGCAAGCGCGTTGATAAAGGGAAAAGACAGAAAACCTGACTCAACTGTGCCCCTAGTTCATCATTTTGACCATTTTTTTGTTTTTGCTTTCTATTAAAACAGTTTTGACCAACATGAGAGTTAGATTAACATGCTTGTTCAATTTTTGATTTAAAATCATGCAAGTCAGGCTATGAGCACTGAAAATTTTTCTCTTTTTTTTTGGGTCCAAGAAATGGTCCAGTTTTAGAAAAATGGGATAATTTTCGAGAGAATTAGTCAACCTCAGTAAAAATTCTCAAAAACTATTTTTGCAAACGGCCAATGCTCAACAAGCACGGAACCTACTCTCGAGACGCGCAACCTTGGATTCGAAGGAAAATTGCCCCTTGCCCGAAGGACGCTGCATGGCAACGGAAAGTTGCCCCTTGTTTGAACGACACCGCGGCGCGTTGAATGGCAACGGAAAGTTGCCCCTTATTTGGATGGCGCCGCAACACACTGAATGGCAACGAAGAGTTGCCCCTTGTTTGAATGGCGCCGCAGCACACTGAATGGCAACGGAGAGTTGCTCTTTGTTTGAATGGCACTGCAGCGTTTTGAATGGCAACGGAAAGTTGCCCCTTGTTTGGATAGCACCATAGCGCATTGTAGTCAGTCCTCAGAGCGACGAACACAACCAGACTCTCAGATACAGCGAAGACAAAGATGACCAGAACCATCGCATGGACACAATCAAATTGAAGCATTTTACGGCTGGACTTCAGGATGAAGTTGCCTACGTATCCCAAAGATGGGAATCAAGCCTTACGTAGTTCGGGGTTAGGGTACACTCGGGTATTTAACCTCTCATTTTTATGCTCTAACTTTTGCCAAGGCGCCTGTTGCAGGTTTTCAACCTTGCGAGCTATGTTTTTCTTTTCTTTTCAATTCTTTTCATTTCTTCTTCTTTTTTCTTTTCTTTTCTTTTCCTTTCTCTTTTTTTTTTTTTTTTGCATTTTTTTCTTTTTTTTTATTTTTCTTTGCTCTAACTTTTGCCTGGGTCGCCCTTTTGGGTTTTCGACCCAGCGAGCCTCTCGAAGGGTAAAAGTGTAACAAGTCCATGCCAAATGGTTTTGAGATTGAAGCCCTCTATATCCAGGAGAGTGGCTGTTGGTTTGATTTGCAGAAGGATCCACCTGTTGGCTCTTCGAGCACATCGGATATTTTTTGCCCCTAGTTCGAGGGGTGCTTCTGATCTAGCTTTGCAAGCTTATTTTTGACGAATCTTAATCCTCTTGATCTGACTTTGGTGCCTCTTGTTCGAGGGCTGCTTCAAATCTGGCCACACAGGCCTCATATTGTGATTGTCCTTTGAACGTTCTGAATCCAAGTTCAAGGTTTGAAAGCAAAGGGGTTTGAGTCTCGAGGCTGAGAGTGATCCTAAGCTGCACAATCTCAAGAGCGATTCCACACATGTCTTCGCAGGACCGCGCAAAATATTTTTTGAAAGTTTTTAAGAAAGCGACAAATCGCTCGTGCTGAAGACAGTGTAGGACCCATCTGGATCAAAGCTAGGGTCCTTCTCAGTACTCATACTAACAAGCATGATTTCATTCATTAAGGGCTTAGCACGCCTCTCTTTCTCTCAATTTGATCAAAGTTTTACAAATCCCGAGGAATTCCTCCCTCTTTGTTTTCACCGTAGTGTTCAAAAAGGTTTTGAAAAAACTCAGGTCATTACAATGACTTCAAGGCACAAGAGAGCAGGTGGAATGCACTGCCATTTCATTCAAATCCCGGTACAACTAGCACACGGCAGAAGCAAATGTGAGAGCGTGAAAATCACTGCTGTTTCATTCAAAATCTGTTGGCATAACTGGCTCCCTGGCAGAAACAGACTCAAAAGAACAAAAGAAAAAAACCAAAATGGTGACGCCCGAGGTACACCCCGGAATCACCCGACTCCTATACAACAGGACTGACTCGATACAACAAGACAGACCGGACTGACTCAGTATGAAAGGACTGATTCAATACAAAAAGGCAAGACTGACCCAATACCCAAGTCAGAAAGCAAAATTAACAGCACTTGTACATTGCTCAAAACAGTGCATGCCATCCACCACAGCTGGAGTAATCTGAGTGCCATCCGCAGGTGGTTCATCCCCCGATCACATAACCACATTATCCCCCAAGTTCACTGACCCAGTGCCGATAGACTTTGCTGAGCTCGGCAGGAGGATGACCCCGTTGTCAAACAGATCCTGTACTTCATGGCGAAGACGGAAGCAGTTGTCGGTAGTATGGCCAGTTTGCTGATGGTATGCGCAGTATTGGGTAGCATCATGTGTAGCCGGAAGAGGGTTCGGGAGAGGCCGAGGCTCAAGGGGTTTGAGATGGCTTGTCCAACAAGGATTTGGAGAGCTTTGGACAAAGGCATATAGAGGGCATGGAAGACCCTCTGACCTCGGGGTTGGTACTTCTGGGTTTGTGGATTTTTGCTGGGCGCACCCGCAAAGGGATTGGTAGGTGTTGGCCTGGTTTGCTGATCTCTTCTGAGTGGAGGGTTAGAGCTAACATGATTGCCTCTGGTATAACGGCCCTTCTCCCGGTTTCCCCTTTGGTTCAAACTGCCCCCAACTTGAGTAGCGAAAGTGTCATCCACAGTTTTTGCAACAACTGTGAGGACTTGCTCTTTGTCCAGTCCCTCGGCTTTCAAAGCCTCAATAGCCAATAGAAGATGTTCATGGGGGTCCATGCCCGCCCCTATCTTGTTCTTTCCACTCGCCTCCACTTTGCCAAGGGATTGGCCTTCCTCAAATGTAGCCCGCCCCAAGACTGGGGAGCCTTTTGACATGAAATTCCTAGCATGTGGTGTGGTCGATGATGGAGCCAATGTCTCGGCCAGATCGGTCACAGTTCTTTGAAGATCTTTTATCATTCCCATCAACTCAGAAGTAGTGGGTTCTCGGGGTTGAGACGATTGAGGTTCAGGTGCACCCATCATGCATAAGTCCATGCTTTCTGGGAAAACCCTCAGGCTTGGGTAGATGGGCCGGGGTGATGTATATGCTGGGGTCATAGGTGGATGGCAGTGCATGGATGAGACTGAGGTAGGCAGGAGATGTTTGGTCATTGGGGTCTGAAGGTGGAGCTATCGTCCGATTGTCGATGAGATTTTGGACCTCATGACGAAGGGGCGTAGCAACGGTCGGTGCCATGACCACGCTGTTGATGGTACATACAGTACTTGGAGGGATTATGTCTGGCTGGGAGTGGGTCAGGAAGAGGTTGAGGATCGAGGGGTTTGAGATGCCCTCTTTCCATCAGGAGTTTTAGTGCGCTAGTCAAGCTCATATAGAGGGGGGTGAAAGTTCT
Organism: Camellia japonica; assembly: GCA_030407325.1. Taxonomy (NCBI): domain Eukaryota; kingdom Viridiplantae; phylum Streptophyta; class Magnoliopsida; order Ericales; family Theaceae; genus Camellia; species Camellia japonica. The sequence goes on from JAPPVO010000002.1 coordinate 92,499,318, forward strand.
GCCCTGAGCTCGGGCTGGGCTGGTTGTTTGTAGGCTTGGTTTGGCAAAAGGGTTGGCTGTGACGACTGTATTGATTTCAGTGGGTTCGAGAATAGTGCTACTTCTGGCATTGGTACTCCTTGAAATCACCCTCATTGTCGGTTCCCTTGTTCTGGGAATGATCCCACTGTTGAACGCATTCTCGACCTGAACCCCTAGTTCATGCAAACTTTTGAAAGTAAATAGTGGAGCAACTATCAACTTTTGCAACATATCATGCTCGAGGTTTCGCACCATCATCTGCACTTGATCCCTCTCAGAAGGGCGGCGATCTGTCATCTGCGCTGCCTTTGCTCTCCACCTCGCAACGAATTCCACAAAAGGCTCTGTTGGGTTCTGGCGAGTTGCTTCAAGCTCTTGGATGGTCATTTCAACTTGGGTATTGTAGGAATACTGATCGACGAAGGCCTCAGCTAGTTCTTCCCATTTTTGCTTCACTGTATCCTCCAATTTGGCATACCAAGTGGCTGCTACACCCGACAGGGTTCTTCCATACAGAGAGAGTTTCTGTGGCTTAGTCAAACCCATCAGCTTCAGGACATCCAAGAAAAGTCGGATATGTACCATAGGATCTCCAGACCCGTCGAAACGGTCAATATGTGGCATTTTGAATCTGTCTGGGAGCCGTACGGCAGTCTCGGTGTATCCATCCTCAATGTCGGGAATGGAGTTAAGGCCCTGTGCCTTTTTGAATTGCTTCTCGAGGTTCGCAATTTTCACTGCGGTCAGATCGAGGTCATTAGCATCAAGGGGATAAAGCCTCTCATTAGGCTGCACCAGGGGTCTGAAAACTCGGGCTTGAGCCAACCCTTCTCGAGGATCTGGACCCTACAAATCTTCAGCTGGCGGAAGTGGGTCAAAGTTTGGCTGGGGTCCCAAAGCTAGATGAGAGGCAGACGCCCCAGATGGGCGCTGCGTTTCAATACTGGTCTCAACCTGCATGGCAGTTCCCTAATTTAGCACTGTTATCACGGCCACAAATTCTTCCGAACCCTGTGCCATCACGGTCTGCTGAGTCTGGACAAAGGTGATGTGACTGGCGACTGACGGATCAGATGAACCGATGAGCCCTGACTGGCCTTTCTTTGCCTTGCCTCAGCGAAAGAACACTGGTTTCCCTTGAATTGAATCTCTGACCTAACAAAGTCTATCAGCACTAGTCCAATGTACCCGGGGGATTTCGGAGCCCTCTGAAGCTATGGTTCCAGGACTACCTAGCAAAAGGGAAAACATGTAGCATCTTAGCCTAACTTCACCAAAACAGATATGAGCATAATAGGATGACTGTGCCCTCTACTGAATTCTGCCCCAAAGTCTGCCTCAAAACTGAATCTGATACCCGCAGATAACTGATTCCTAAAATACCGATATTGGTGCCCGCAGGCCCAATGCCCAAACTTGCAAACTGATACATGTATTCCTGTAGAGACGCACTCTAAAAGCACATAACAGATAAGTGAGAGCCAAAACACCCCTATGTTGGGGTAGGGTTTTCCTGTCCTATTTTGTCAGGAACTAGGGTTTCACTACGCACGCAGCGGTTTCACAACCTATAAACGGGTAAGCAACCTGTCCTAGTTTGGAATGGTCACTATGGATCCGAATATGCACTAGGTCGAATGGTCAAAAAGGGTGCCCCGGTAAAACTGGGGTTTGTGTTCCCATGCTGTCAGAGCCTAAGCCGATCAGCCGTATGGACATGCCTTGACAAGACAAGCCTCCGGCAAATCGTTCGGGAATGGCATATGGCAAACACGATGTCCTAGGCGCACCAATGCAAATGCAATGCAAAGAAACACACAAGTGTAGTCAAAACGAGATATCATGAGTTCGAGTCAAGTTCTCTAAGTCCCCAGCAGAGTCGCCAGAAACTGTAACAAGCCCGCGGGGGACCTCGCTACAGCTCGGACTCGATTTTGTTGTCACGGTTCTTAATCTCGAACCAAAGAGTCCAAATCCGGTAAATCGTTTTTGAAAACAGATTTTTTTTGAAAGAAGTGCCAAACATGGACTGCTTTGCCAGATACAGAGTCGCCACCTAAATATTTTTTAATGGGAAATTTAGGAAACCCTGACTCGGTGCCAAAGGCCACGTGTCCGTCATCACCAAAGTTGCCTCGGCTCGGGAACTTGGGTACGATTGGGGAAGGTCACTTCGTGAGCACCCTCGCTCGCCCGGTCAAAGACCGGCCTCTACTAACCATGATATCTTATTTTGAAAAGATTGTGAGTTCTTATTCCGGTTATTAGCCTAGGTTACTATGTGATGCTCGCAGCAAATAAGTATAGACTGGGCCGCCTGAATTGGAACAAAACATTTCATGTTTGTTTGTTTGAAAATGGTTTGATGGTGCTACCCGCAGGTAGGCTAAGACGTGGATTTGCCACCCTCGGGTGGGCTTAGAAAACATGATTTTGCCACTGTCTAGTGGGCTTAAAACAAACATTCAATGCATTGTCCCAATTCAAATAACTCAACCTCCACCCACAGGCATTCAAGGCAGTTATATCACATAAGCAGTTAGCCTCATGGCAAGCATGCTATTCATGGCAACACTCACACGCATGCAAGGATGCTAAAACATAAGACTCACCGAGTACTCCAAGTCAAAACAGAAACCGATTAGAAATCATGCATGATCCTAGATACACAGAAATGCCTAATGCAACACATGCAATAATGCAACTATAGCAGGCTCGGCTATTCTAAACATGGCATATGGAATGCTACAACTAACACGTATTCAATTTGGAATTGAAATACAAATGCAGTTTGTATGATGCGCCGAGCCCGGTGCGTGCAAAACAGATGAATGGTGCAAACATGTTGTCATACCGTATGCTAATCGAAATATGCTCTATATCTAACCATCATAAGCGGGTAAATAAAAGGGAAGAAAGACGTGGGGTTGGAAGACATACATCACACTCACCCACACTTATTACAATTATGCCCTCGCGCAGAGGGTCCGAATAAATAATACAGTTCCGAATAAAAGAATAATACAGTCCGAATAAATATACAAATTCCTAATTAATTAACAGATTAAACTAAGAAAGCTGTAGACTGGCATGCAAGCCAGGGGGTGCCTCGACTCTGATGAATGATGTATGCTGGGCTGCCTTGCGCGGAAATCCACTGGGATGCCCCAATTAGCCTCTGTTCGCACCTTTCCTCGAAATGCGTGCCAGACTCCAAAAAGTTGCTGATTCTTCATTTTGCTGCAACAGAGAGCAGGAAAGGGGCATAGCAATGTATTTCACAAATATATGTATGCCTCGATCCTCGTGCCACCAATCACGCATATCGATGCATGATGGCCGAGGAGTCGGATTGCACAACTCAATATAGGATGAATGCAGATGAATGCTACAACAAAACCTAACTCCATCATGGATGATCCGGAGCTTCGGTGACTTGGGAATTGAGACCCGTTCCGTTACTCGGAGTACGGAACGTGCCTCGTTTCCCATGCCCGGGCTAACTCCTATCCCGAACACGATGCAATATGCATGATATGCATGAAATGCAGCTAATATGCAATCCTAACGTACACAATGCTATGAAAATGAGATGCCTCGAAAATGCGTGCACACGGGCACGCAAACCGAGGCGATGGCCCTAAGGCATGAGATGGCATGAAGTATGATATACAATGAGACTAAAATGAGATGTCTCGAAATGCGAATTTAGGCACCCGAAATGGCCTATAGCTATGCAATGCATGCACAATATGTACATGGAATGAAAATACAGTAGCAAGGAAGCCCCAAAACAAGCATTTTCCAGTCTAAAACATGGCCAAACAGCAAGCATAGATAGGGCAACAATGGCATACAAAAATGGCTCCGCAAGAGGGGTATTGAAGCAAGTGATACATGCGATGCCCAAATGGAAAAATACCCTTCTACAACACTGAGGAGGGACTAAAAATATGAACATTTACAGTAGATGACATCCCCCAACTCAGTATGCAAACATGCTAAAAATGTCATGCAAGAACTAGGATACATAAGGCTATAACATGAGGTACCCCAAACATTCATCAAACCAGAAAATACCCTTAATTAAATATGTCAAGAAGATCAAAATATGACTCATTCCAGTTCTGATGATGGCCGAAAACAGAGGCTAGATAAGCCTAAAAGAGCATGTAAAAATGAGGGCCAAAGAGGGGTAGAATGGTAAGTATAACATGGAGGCCCCCAACAGGGTTGATCCCTTCTACAATGTTGTAGAGGGACACAAAATAAGCTTATTCACAGTTCATGACATGCTCCAAAACAATTTACATATAGGCAAAACAAATCATGCAAATTTACGGTAAATTGGAGGAATTGTGAAGCAAGTGCAAGATAGGGGGCCCAAACAGGGTTGAGCCCTTCTTCAATGTTGAAGAGGGGCTCAAAATAGGCCCTCTTACAGTTTACATTATGCTTGAAAACAGATCACTCATAGGATAGAAATTTCATGCAAAAATGTGACATACAAGATGATATTGAAGCAAGTATAAGATGGTGATCTCAAATAGGGTTGAACCCTTCAACAAACATGTAGAATAGCTCAAAATAGACCTAGTTTCAGTTAAGGTTGGAGCTCAAAACAATGAGCAAATAGGCTAAGAAATTGGTGCAAAAATGGGCTACAAAAGGGGGAAAGTCTACTTACCCTTGAAGACCAATACTTTGACTACTTCTTGGACCAAATTTGATGACTCTAAGCTGCTGGAATTCCTCCCTTTGCTGCTGGAATGGAGTGGTGATGGTAGAGCTTGAAGATGATGAAGAAATGGAGCCTAAACTTGAAGGAAATGGAATGATATGTATGTATATGCTCAAACCAATTCTTGTCACCTTTTCTCTAGAGTTGGGAGGCCCTCTATATAGACAAGAGAGGGAGAGGAGAATCAAGGCAAAAGTGGAGGGAAATGAGCCCTTATTTCCCTCCAAAAGGGTCCCCCGGATAGAGATATTTTTGGGGGAAAACCAAGGCACAGCTGGAATGTACTCAACCTGAAGAAGCAGGCCGCCCTGGTATTTTGGCTGCAGGTGGCCGGTCGGCCACCCCCCATGGCCGGCCGGCTAGGGGTCAAAAGGGTCACATTGATTTTCTGGCCGAGCACCACATATTGGTGTCCTCCCATGTCTCCTCATCACAACCATGTGGTTCAAAATTGGCAACTCTAAAACAGGAGAGAGAACAAGCCATATTTAGGAGGGGTTCAAAAGGTTCAATCACAATTACTGGCCGGACATGAGTTTTTAGGGTCCTCCCATGTGTGTACAACACGAATATGTGGTTTAGGCTTGAAGAAAATGCTCCTAGGGTGGTCAACATTGGCTCGGAAGTGAGAAAAACGGGCGTCGGAGGGCGCCGGAGAAGCATAACTGGTTGTTGAGACAATTGTTGGCCTCCCACCCTTCAGTGACCTTCTTGGTGATAAAACAGAGGTACTTGCCAAAATTGAACGAAAACCGATGCAAAACGAATGCTCGGGGGCCAAAACACGCAGTTCGGGGTCCCGAAAATAGGCTGTTAAGCACCGAAAGTGGCATTCAGCCACGAAGTGGGTCTCTCAGACCCCAGTGTCCCTCAAAAGGGAGTAAATAAAATGTATGCCAAAAATCGGAGGAATCGGAGATGGTTAGATGGTCCCGAACCGAGGCACACGGCCTGATGGCTCCGAAAATCGGGAACCGGGCTTCTTAATGGGCAAAATGGCCTGCGGCCACGAAATGTAGCCCACGGCCACTGAGAGATGGTCTACGGGACCTCTCCCTCCCTTCAGGAAAAGAAACAGAGAAAACCGAGTCTGGTTCGCAAACCGAGACAAGGTACATAAGAGGGTTCGGAAGTCCGAAGGCAGGGCTCACGGCCGTGACTCTGAGACTTCTGAACGAGCACAATATGCAACATCATCGAGCGCTCAATCGGTGACGTCTGAGTCTTAAGGTCGGTCAAAAATGGGGTGTCTACACCTTGGTAGTGCTATGTACGAGTATAAATAACTAATCAAAAAATAGTTTTAAAATTAAATAATAATATAAAATTTGTCTAAAATATGTAGTAAAAATGATTTGTAATCAATTAAATTTTATTCATTTTTATTAGAGTTATACATAAATGACTTATATATTCATGCTAACGTGATCTTCACCTAATCATTAAAAATTGTCTTGGTCTATGCCCAACTTATGAATCATTTGACTTATTTATTTATTTAACTGGTAAATAAATATCCATAAGTATTTTTTATTTTTTAAATAAGAAATATGAACATATTTTATGCATATTTATTAAAAAATTTGATCTTAGGTAAAAAATTATATATTTATGTTAACATTATGAAATAAGTAGTTACATATATATATATATATATATTTTTTCTGAGTGCTTGTTTAACTTTATTTTTTTTTAATTAGAGATTTGTGGATGGAAAGAAAAAGAAAGGAAAAAGTGAAAAAAAAAAAAAAAAAAACTTTTATTTCACACTTTTTCTATATATTTTTCTTTCCTTTCATAAATTTTTTTGGATGGATATAAATTTCAAATCAAGCAATTTGAGGTTACTTCAGCTATGGGCATAGGCTATCGTGTGAAGCATGTCGCCTCACAACTAGTATATAGATAGATAGATAGATAGATGGTTGTCCCTTTGACTTTCCAAACCCTCATTTTCTCTATTTGGATAAAAAATAGTTTTTAATAAAAAAATATTTTCTTACTTTTAATGGTGACTTTGAAATTAGTGTATTATTATTAACTGTATTAGTGGCTATAGTGATAGAGTAATTGAGGTGGAGGTGGTAGTGGGAGGATTGAATAGGGGGGAAAAAAATTATAAACTAATCTAATTCAGATCAATTCATACAGTTTTGAAAAACATAAGTGATTCGTGATTTGGATCGGAATTAATTGCAACAATTCCCAAACAATTAAAACTAACAATCTAAATCATTAAGTACGCGCGAAAGTGATTTAAATTGTTGTTTCAAAAACAATAAATCGACATAACCGATTTTTACGTGGAAAAATCATAATTGGAGCACCTCCAATTATGATTAAAAAACCACGGATGAAACGCCACTAATCAATCCACTATGAAAGAAGGAAAGAATACAAATATATCAAAACAAATTACCCAACCTCAATTAATTTGTCGTCAACAATCTGTATCTCTTTCACCACAGCCTTTGTCTCAGAATTGATCAACTTGATGTCGAATCCACAACATCCATGTCGAATCAACGACCACGCACAGCTTCAAACTCCTTTGAATACCCCACACTTGAATCTCCAGAATCCACCAAAAAACAACTCTCTTGTATTAATAAAAACACAAATCGACAACCTTTTGATTTTAACTCTCTTGATCCATGAATAAACTCACAAAGAAATCAAAGGAAACTAGAACAAAACCTCCAGAAGAAAACCCTAAAACCCCAAAAAGAATATCTGGAAGCTATACCCTAGAAATGGAGGAAACTGTAGATTTATAGCAGTTGGAAACGCGATCATCGCTCGAGCGCAGGACTTGCCGCTAGAGCGATGACACTTAAATGCATGTTTCTAACCAGGGTCTACGCTCGAGCGCTGGAACTCCCGCTCGAGCATAAAAGCACACCTCCCATTATTTTTGTAGACAAGCCAAACTACTGATAGTGTGAAAACTCTGCTCGAGTGCAGTTTTCCCTACTCGAGCGGAAAGACCAAAACACAAGGAAAAAAACAACTTGATTAAACCAAGATTGTTCCCGGAATTGGCAACACGTAGGGACCTAACAATCTCCCCCTTTGTCAATTCCCAGACAAAATTTTATAACAATTTTTCCTAACAAACATACGCACTAAACACATAACCTAACAAAACCAAACACTCCAAAGCAAACTCGTTTAGACAAAACTTGAACAAATCACTTGTTAAAAAAAAACACCAACCAAAACTATGGAAATAGGAGATGAATATAACCAAAGCCAAATATATCAAAAATATAAACAAAGCCAAATATATCAAAAACATCCAATATCCACATCTGTCCAATAACTAGAACTATCAATGTCCAAGCCAAAAACAAATATCCCCCCTGTGAGTGTGTCCAGTGTGGTGTCCAGTAAAATAATATACTCTCCCTTTTTGGCTGGGAGACAAACATAAGCAAGAGAAAGAGAAACTAGAACAACAGTAAACAAACAAACAACAAAAAAAAAAAAAAAAACAAGAGAAACAAAAGAAAAAATAAATAAAGAAACAACTGTCCAAGAGAAGAAAAATACAGTCCAATGAGCAACAAAATCAATGATCTGGCGGCGGTGGATGAGGCTACTGCAACTGAAGTAAGGAGATAATCTGAACAAGCTGCAGGGAGGACTGATGAACAGATTGCTCAATGCGGCCAGCAGATGCCTCCAAGGCAATGAGCCGTGCGTCCGTGGAGGTCTCCATGTCGGTGAGACGAGCATCAAAGATGTCCATTCAACTTTCCAAATGGTCAAAGCGTGAAACCATGGCATGCTCAAACTCTCACAGCTGACCCATAATAGATCGCACCGGAGTAGGTTGCTCCCTCTCACTAACAACGGCGGCTTCAAACTCAACTTCCTCGGCCAAAGGATCTTCATCTGCACCAGAACCACCCACCCCAGAAGGACCCCACTTGGCATGTGACTGACCATGGGAGACAGTCTTTTTGGTGAACGGTTTAATGGGAGTAGCAAACTCATCCTTTTTTAAGACCGGGACCTTGAGTTTGGACAGGAGACGGTTGATTAGACAACCAAATGGTAACCCTAACTGCTTGTTTCCAATAACGGCTATCATCTTGCAGAGGATAAGAGTTGCAAGATTGATGGGCAACTGATGATCAATGTAGTAGAGGGTATAACCTTGGTCTTGGTTAATTTCTGAGCTATGGGTGGTGACAATAAGATTGGCACAAATGATGAGGTTAAGCAATCTAAACTTGGGAAGGAGTTCATGCTATTTGATTAGGGCCCCCTGGATCTAGGTTCGGGTTGTACCATACACTTTAGTGGCCACCTCATTGAAGTCACAAGTGGGGCGGACAAAGAAAGGGAAACGAGTATTGAAAACCGGGCCAATGCCAAGGAGAGCATGAATAAGGTCTTAGTCGACAAGGATTTCCTTAGATCTAACCCAGGTTTTGAATGAAGAACATACATCATCTACCCCCTCAATGTTGCAGTAAAACTCGCGGACCCAATCCAAATTTTGATGTCAGAAGACGAGAGGACTAGGTCACCGCTTAAGGGCTGAAACACATGCCTAATAAGAATAGACTCAAAGGTATTTGGCAAGACATTTCACTCAAGGTGGACTGTACGGGAGATGTAGGCTTTGCAAAAATTCTTGGCTTTTTTTGAGGAGGGAAACGAATCGGGGTTATAATTGGGACGATTGGCAGTGGACTTTCAGCGTTTGGAGGTAGACATTACTAAACCCAAAAAACAACCCACAACCAACAAGGCAAACCAACAAGACCAAAAAAAAAAAAACACCCCCTAAAACCAAACAGTAGGCGCAGACAAACCATTAGTAACAAGAATTATTTGTAACAAAAACAATAATAAAAAAATGCAAAACCAAAACCTATTAGTGACCAAAATCCCAATAGCACAATCCAAAGCACAAGAAAGTAGTAGCAGCAATGGCCATCTAGAGAGAAGAGTAGAAAACAGACACACGACCAAGTGAAGCATGAACAAGCAAACAATAAACATGGGCAGTGGTAACTCACACAACAACCAAAAATCAACTTTTAAAACACTCAAACCCACCGTGGAAGTGTGTGAATACGTGGAGCCAAAACACCACAAATAACACCCAACACAGATGTCTAACAAGTTTGATTTAATTTTTTTAATACACAGTCAATCTATGATTTTATAATTATAGATCTAATTTAGAATCATAATCAACCATTTAAATATACACATACAAATATATTTATATATTATTTGTTACAACACTATCATTTCATAACCCTTTGCGCTTTGTCTTTCAACTCCCTTGGTTCATTTACCCATAGACCACCGTGAGTGCACACAAGATATATAAAATGAGAAAAGTCATGGACCCAGGCTTACTCACTTAGAAATTTTCAAGTGGCTGATTGTGTGATAAAGATTAATTTGTGTAGTGTGGAATCCATGTGAGGTTTATATGAGGTGTGGTGGAAATTAATTTCTAGATATATCTACAAAAACAAATTTTTACTTTGTGCAATTTTTTTATTTTTAAAATCATCAAAAATAGACGTAAGCAGGAAAATTATTGGGTATTCTTGGTACTCCACGTGTTCATATTCCTCCATTAATTATCATACACGATGTCCCCTCTTATTTCCCAATCATCCAACACAAAATCATAAGCCCTAGTTTCTCTACCAATCACAACACCTTTGAAGCACCACGTGGTCGTGCTCCAGGAGCACCCAAGGTATTTACATGTGTATTCCTTTTTTTTTTGGCGGTAAGTTTACATTTGTGTTCCTCCTGGATAATAAAATTAGTTCTAAATACAATTCTTCTTTGAAAGATAACGGCACATTGACGTTTGAGTAGGTTGTGAGCAATATTTAGTGACTACATTGTGTAGAATCATTTTGTGACATAAAATTTCGGGTTTTACTCTTATGGAGAAAAGTTGATACCTTTTGTAGTTGTGTGATGAAAGTTGTATGTAACTATTAACTGTTGTTGGGCTTAGGTTTCAGCTTGGTAATTGGCTATTAGATTTGGTGATTGTTAACTTCTGGGCTAGTGATCTATTTCATATTGTATTGGTCATATTCGTAATTACTCTATTATCATTTAATAAAAAAAATTTAAAATAAAATAATGGAGAGTTTCAATATTAAATCTTAACACCTAATTAATATAGGAACAAAATTTGTTGCTTATTGCTTATGTAAGCAAAACGTGTAGGAATTCCAGAATTAAGATCCTAAAACCCAATTAACATAACAATAGAATTTGTTACTTGTCTTGGAATTCCAAGATTACAATCTTAAAACCTAATTGACATGGGAATAGGATTTGTTGCTTATATAAGCAAAGCACTCGTCTTTCTATATGTTGAAATTCACACTGTATAGCTCAAAGATAGTGAGGAATGGCCGCAATGTTTGCTCTCAAAGATTTGATCCTTCAACTTGACAATGCCATGCCATGGACCCCTATGGGGCTTTATGGAGTTAGAGATCTATGCTCTTATCGAAGAATTTAGAGCAACTCAGCAACGTGAACTCTATCTTTCTAAGTCAAAACTTCATATGTGGTTGAATAAACAATTTGTTGTCGAAAAGGAAATAGATGATCAAGACAAAGTGAAGGATGGTGAGGTTGCTAGTATTAAAGACTTCATTATAGACGAAGATTTGGTGTTGTGTTCTATTAGTCAGAAAGCTCACACAGAGAAACAAAGACAAAGAAAGTTTTTGAACAAGAGATCAAGCTATTCAATGAAATTTATTAAGTGATTGAAAAGTAGGGTTTGAAATATTCGGTTTCAAATATTGTCTAGGATACGCAGCGTCTAGTTCATGATTTATGATGCTTTGTTTTGTTTTTCATTCAACGACAGATTCTTTTAATTTCAAAATCCTCTGTTTTCTATATTTTCCTATATATTTGTTTTCAACTTCAATTTTACGTCCAAAATAATAATAATAATAATAATAACAATAAAAAGTATGCTTGTAGTAGTATTCGATGAATATGATAAAATCATGTTGAAATTTGCACGCTGCTTCCAAAAAGAGATCAACAATGGAAATCTCTCAAATTTCCTGCAACTAGTTCATGAATTTCAGATGATTGTAGTACGGGTGAGGATGATTTGATTTGGTTCATTTTAAATTTAAAGTAAACTAAGACCAAACTACCTTTCATGAAATTTGAAACAAATTGAATCATGAAAATTTCAGAATCAAACTAAATAAAACCATAAAAATGTAGTTCAGGTCGATTTGATTTGATTGTTTGAGGTAACGTGAGCAAAGTTAAATTTCACTATGATGTGATCCAATCAAATTGGGTTGAGGATTTTGCAGGATTACCCATGTACAATTTTTCCCAGAAGCTCAACAAGTGCAGCAAAGGTTTGTCCAGCTGGAGCAATGTTAAGTTCGGAGATAATTGAATCTGAATTACTACTTTAAAAAATCGGATATTTTTTGATAAATCTTTTTTCTAAGTGTTTTATGTCATCTAGCCTATATTGTTCTTGAGTATTCCATTAAGTCCTGTTTAATGTATGTAATATGACTAAATCATCATTTCTAATTTTTTGCATATGTTTTTATTTTGAAACTAATACATAATAATAGTCCCTCATTTTATGGAGAAAACCTCTCCCTCAGTCTAAAGAGAAAATATTTCCTTTATTCCATGGAGAAAATCTCTTCCTAATTCTAAAGAGAAAGTCTCTCCCTTATTCTATGGAGAAAATCTCAAATTATGAATTTTGAACATTTTTATAATTTGAAAATTTTAAAAATAATGCAATAAAAAATCTTTACAAAAATCAAAATACAATGTGAATGTTCACAGTAAACAACAAACATACAACTAACTTTTGAAAAAACGAAACACATACTAAAATACAATGTGAATGTTCAAAATAAACAATAAACATACAACTAACCTTCGAAAAATTAAAATTCATACCAAAATATAATGTGAATGTTCACAATTTATAATTAACATACAACTAGCCTTAAAAAAATAACTCATACCAATGTAGACATTTACTTTGCAACGTGAAAATATAAAACAAAATTGAAAAAAGTAAAAATCGACTATTTCATTTATTCAATGATAACAAAAATAATTATTCAACTAATAAGTATAGTAACAAAATAACAAATATACAATTAAGTTTCGAAAAAACAAAACTTATACCAAAATACAATATGAATGTTCACAATTTACAATTAATATACAACTACTTTTAAAAAAAAAAAAAAAACTCATACCAACGTGAACATTCACACTGCAATGTGAAAATATAAAATAAAATTTAAAAAAGTGAAAATCGACTATTTTGATTGTTCAATGGTAACAAAAATGATTGTTCAACCAACCAGTATAGGAAAAAAAAACAACAAAATACAACTAACTTTTGAAAAAACTTCAAAACAAAAACTCATACTAAAATATAAAGTGAATGCTCACAATTTACAATTAACATACAACTAAACTTAGAAAAACTAAATTCATACCAATGTGAACGTTCACACTGCAACATGAAACAAATTGAAAGAAAAAAAAATGACTATTTCAATTGTTTAATGGTAACAAAAAATGACCGTTCAAACAATAAGTATAATAACAAATAATCAATAATATGCGGACATTCACATCTTGCAAAATATATAATTATGTCTATATTTATATTTCAATACTTATTTATCAGACTTTCAAACAATGTGAACAATGTGAAATGTGAACATTCACACTGATTGTCAAAAAAATAGAAACAATGACAGCAATAGAATTAGAAATCCAAAAAAAAACTCAATCACTCTAAAAATAAAAATATATCACCCACATCATCATCTTTATCATTATTACTATCATTAACAATCTATACAATTTTACCATTCTATCAATCCAAATCAAATCAAACCTACATTTGAAGAATATGTTTGTAAGAAAATTGATTAGACATAAACAGGTTTTGACTTACAACAATGGAAAAACACAGAGTTTCGCATACAAAGCAACAATGGACGAATACATAACTTCGAACACAAAGTGACAATGGAGGAACACAAAGTTTCACCACAACAATGGAGGAACATAATATTATTTCACCGTCATATGTAAATTAGAGTTTCTAAACCCTACCAAATAGAGAGTTTTAAAGCCCTAGCACAATGAAATAATACTACAAATGTGAATAAAATTGATCAAAAGGAAAAATGTGAATAATGGTAACTACCAAAATAGAAATAGCAACAAAAAGGAAATGTGTATATCCTTTTTCTATGTAATACATATCAACAATAGACATAAGGGTATAATAGTCCAACAAACAATATAAATTAGAAAAAAAAAGGGCCTCATGGAATAAAAGTATAAATACATGAGACTAATTAGGTTATAATTTTCCTTGGTGGACTTATTTGGTTAGAACACCTCTAAATGAGATTTATCAATTAAAAAACCATTTGAAAAATGCTATCCGTGAGATTCAAGCCCAACCTTTTTTAGATGATAATCTAGTCCAGATTCAGATACTTCAAAGGGAGTTGGAAAAAGTGTTGGATCATAAGGAAATGTTTTAACATCAGAGATCTATAATCTACTTGTTGTAGTATGGTGACAGAAACACCGCTTTCTTTTATGCTACAGTAATCCAAAGGAGGCAATGGAACCAAATGGTCAAGTTAAGAGCTGATTCAGGAGAGTGGTGTGGTATGGAAGATGCTATTAATAATCAACTTCTATCTCATTTCCAAAATCTGTTTCGAGCCATGGTGACTGGACACTTGACCGAAGCTTTGGCAGTCGTGGAGTGTGAGGTAACTGAAGCAATGAATTTTGATCTAACAAATCCAATCATAGATGATTAAATAAAAGGGGTGACCTTTTAACTAGGATCTCTCAAAGCACCAGGACTAGATGGCTACCTAGGTATTTTCTATCAAAAACACTAGAATGTGATTGGTCCAACACTTTGTGTAGTAGTTCGAATGTTTTTGGATAGAGAGAATGTGTTAAGAGAATAGAACCACACGAATCTTGTATTGATCCCGAAGGTAGCAGCCCTAGAGACATTGCACCATATTCGATCAATCAGCTTATGCAATTTTAAGATCATAAATTATCACAAAAATTTTGGCGAATAGGCTCAAGAGAGTACTCCAATAGTTAATCACACCAAATCAATCAGCATTTGTCCCAGGTCGTTTGATCCAAGACAATATCCTTGTAGCACATGATGCATTCCATTTCTTGAGACATAAAAGAAGAGATAGACAAGTGGACTTAGCATTGAAATTGGATTTAGGCCTGTGATCGGATTCAATGGGACTTCTTAGAAACAATGCTCAGAAAATTGGGTTTCAGTGCACAATGGGTTCAGTGGGTTATGGAGCGTGTATCGACGGTCAGTTTCTCAATTTTTGTAAATGGCGAAAAGCGAGCTGCAGTCTTTGCGACTTGTGGGATCAAGCAAGGGGACTCAAAAATAGTCATGGAAGATTGTGGAAGATGTTTTACGAAACTGATTAGTCATGGCATTCATTCTATAGCGATTCCGGTTTTGACCCGACCCTTGTTGTATTCTGGATTAGGGTTTGATGGTTTCTTATTGATGTTTACACCTTGTTTCCCTTTTATCTCCTTAAGCTTGGCTTTTGGATTGTTGTAGTTGCGTTTGGGACAGGTTGGTTTGCCCAAAATTTTGCTCTTCTACTCGAGCGGCACTTCTTGCACTCGATTGAGCTTTGTGAAATCTCAGTATTTTTGCAGGTCTGTAAAACTACTGGGGGAGTATATTCTACACTCAAGCAGACTCAGCTCAAGTGGCCATTCTTGTGCTCGAGTGTTGGTCTGTTGTCTGCAAAACTACTGGAAGTGTGCATTCTGAGCTCGAGCATAATTTCTTGCACTTGAGCGGAACGACTTATTGTGTCTGACGCTCGAGCGGACTGCGCGTATATCAGTTCGCAGCAGCACTCTTTTTCATAACTTTCTCCCTCAAATCCCTAAATCCAGAGCTCATCTCTCTACTCTCTCTACTTTTTCACCTAGATTTAGTGGTTTCTCTACCCTAGATTTCGGTGTGTTTAAAGTGTCTCCATTCTCTCGCTCAACTTCTAAACTTGAGATAGGGACTTTCTGTACTCTTCTATGAGTTTTAGCTTAGTTATTTGTTGATGTGTAAGAAATCTTGGGATTTGAGATGATTTTGAACAAACCTGGGGTTTTGGTTTAAAATCAAAAGAGGGGTTTTCAATGAATGTATTGAAAATGGTTATAGGAGTAAATATGAGCTTGTGTGGTGTTAAAATGATTAATTTTTTTGTGTTTGGGATGAAATTGGGAAAAATAGAGTTTTTCCCTAAAATCTCTCGAATAATTAGTTTGTATAAGTGTGGAATTGGTATTGAGTATATGAAATCGAATGGATGTTTAAATCAATGGTGGAGTTAGATATGTATTACCTCGCACCTACGGACATTTGGATAATTTATCTGTTGTAAAGATTGTATATCTGTTTAAAAATATTTGTTTGGGCTATCGGTGGAAGATAGCCATGATTGTTGTAGAAATTGCATGAGGATTAGGCAAATTGAAATTAATCTTTTAGTCGTTATCATTTAATATGATTATGATGTGCATACATTGTATATGTATGATGTTTGAGAGAAGAAATAGAATATATTCCATGTTTGGGAGAAGAAAAGAGATGGACTCCATTAAACTAAGTTGGCATGTGTGTCCAGGGTGAAAGTTTCGAAAACCGCTCGTATACATGGGTGCTGATTTCTGTAGATGAAATTTCCTTAAAATGGCAAGTGAATGTATTTGTATGATAATTATATTGGTTGGAGACCTGTGAGGTGTATCATTTGTTTAATTGATTAAATGAAATGGGTATACCTAATGAACCAGGATGAAATGAATTGAGATATAAGTTTGGCATAACATGGTTTTGGAAAAGAGTTGTAAAAGATTTTGTCATCGGACATTGAACATGTGCATATTGCTTATATCTTTGTTAAAATTCATATATTGTGATAGATTGTCTCTATTGGGCTTTAGCTCACCTTACTTGGGAAACAATTTTCAGGTGTTGGTGGCATGCCTCCTCCGAGGACTTAGCTTGGGAGGACCTGGGAGTTGAAGGCTCCATTTTGTTGTTTTGTATTTAATATTTGTACAAGCCTAGGGCTTTATATGTATGGAGCTTAAGACACTCTCTTTTATTGTAACCAAACATAGTTTTGGAAAGATGTAAGCATGTAGGGCATTTGTTTTGTTGATCATTAAGTTGGTATCACATGCTATAGACTCAGAATAGAGCTTATGAATGTATATGACATGTGTCACTTTTGTAAATTAACTCTGATTAATGAAAGTCTATTGTTTTGTTTTTGTCATCTTGTATTAGTCATTTGCAGGGTGTGACACATTCAAAAATAGTCTCGGGACTCAAAATTAATAGGTTTTTGCCCAATTCTCTCCCATTTGTTTTTTGTCAATGATGCTATTCTTTTATTCAAAGCTAGTAATTTTAAGTGTCAGAACATGCTCCAAATTGTACACAATTATAGCAGGGCCTCTAGTCAAATTCTCAATTTTGACAAAATTGAGATAATCTTTTCAGCCAATGTAGATGACGAATTAAGGGAAAGGATTTGTAGAACAGCGGGTATCAACCAAGCGAGAACGAATGTTAAATATCTAGGGTTACCTTCGATGTGGGGTCGGTCTAAAGCAGCGGCATATGGCTTTTTACTTGAGAAAAATGGTTGCTAAGATGCAAGGGTGGAAAAACAATATGCTTTCTTATGTCAGGGGGAGGTGCTTATTAAAGCAATTGTGCAAGCTATACCCTCTTACTCAATGGCGTGCTTTTACACTATGTTTGGATTGAGTGATTTGGAGAGAAAAGAAAAGAAATGGAGAGATATGTGTTTCTCTTACTTGTTTGGATAATCTAAGTGGAGAGAAATGAGAAAAAATGGAGAGAAATGGAGAGAAACTCGTTTCTCTTATAAGCCTCATTTTCAATCTTCCCAAAAGTGGAGAGATTGGGAGAGAAAAGAAACCACTATTTTCATAATATCAATTTTGTCCTTATAAAAATAAAAGAAATAAAATGATTGAAAATATAAAAAGGTTATTTTAGTAATATAACATGAAATAATTTCTTTTCTTTTCTCTTAATGAAATCTAACCAAACAAGAATGAGAGAAATCAAAATCATTTCTTTTCTTTTACTTATTTCTTATCCAAACAAAAATGAGAGAAATTACAATCATTTCTTTTCTTTTCTTTTCTCTTATAACTTAAGTAATCATTTCTTTTCTTTTCTCTCCTAGGTTCCCAAACATAGTGTTACTTTCCGCAAAGTTTTTGTCAAAAGATGTATGCTTTTATCAGGAATTATTGGTGGAAGGATGATCCAAGGGACAGAGCGATTCATTGGGCTATGTGGGCATCTATGTTCATGTCAAAAACTGAAGGAGGTTTGGGATTTTGGAATTTTTCACACTTCAATCAAGCTTTACTTGCTAGGCAAGGCTAGAGATTGATCAAACACTCGAACTCTTACTAGGCTAGGATGTTTAAAGGGTTATATTATCCACACTCAGATTTCTTACATGCAGCTAGAGGCGCTAGAGGATCATGAACATGAGCAAGCTTGCTGAAGGGCCGGGAATTATTATTAGAAGGATGTCGATGGTAGATTCACTATGGGAAATCAGTCAGATTTTGGAAGGATGGCTGGATACCAACAACTACAAATTTCAAGATCTCATCTAATCAGCCCCAGGGTGTGATATTTCGTATGTTTCAGAGGCTATTTATCCTGTGAACAAGCAATGGAAAGTAGAAGAACTCTGCAATATTGTCACTGTCGAGGAGATTAAAGTTATTCGGTTAGTCTCATTGCCTTTCGAAGATAGGGAGGATGTTCTGGTTTGGCACTTAAACAAGTCAGGGATATACTCTGTGAAGACAGGGTACCGTTTCGTCAACAAGCTATCAGAGAACCATCTCTTTGTACAACCCTCGTCCTCCTATTCTTTTCCTCGGAGTTTCTAGAAGAAAATTTGGAATCTACAAATACCCCCAAAATCCGCCATTTTTGGTGGAGATAATGCAAAAATTTATTGGCAATAAAGGCAATCTAGCTAAGCGTAGATGTGCTGCATCCAATATATGCCCGGTGTGCCAAAAAGAAAAAGAGGAAATATTGGAGCATATGTTGTTTGATTGTGAATGAACAAAGGCAGTCTGGTTTGGGAGCATGTTGAACTTTCAAATTGAACATGGATCAATTCCAAATATGGCACAATGGACAGCTCAATGGGGGAAATGATGAGGAGTTCGAAGAATCTGGAATAGAAATTCTGAGCAAGATTGCTTTGATTGGTTGGTATATATGGAAGGCAATGAATGACTTTATCTTCAACTCTGTGCCCATCAATTCGTATGACACACACCAAAAAAGAGACCATGGGTGGCATGAGTATAATACACAGGGGAGGGAAGATAACACAGTGGCAGTAGATGGTAGCCTGAGGGACTAAAGAGAAGATTTTGGGTGGAAACCTCAAGTGTGGATTTTCAAGGTTAATTGTGATATGCATCTTTCAACTGAGTGCATGTTTAAAAGTTTTTTTTATCAGTAATGCTAGGTATTATGAAAAACTTTTCATGAAAATAATCATGAAAGTTTTGTGACCCTTTGATTACACTTAGAATAAAGCACCACAAACTAATCAAGGTAATTCAAGGATCATAAATATTTCATGATCATTTTTATGAAAAAAATTTCATGATCCCTAACTTTTTCTCTTTTTTATTAGAGATTTGTGGATGGAAAAAAAAAAAAAACTTTATTTCACACTTTTTCTATATATTTTTCTTTCCTTTCATAATTTTTTTGGATGGATGTAAATTTTAAATCAAGGCCATCGTGCGAAGCACGTCGCCTCGCAATTAGCGTATAGATAGATAGATAAATAAATAGATAGATAGATGGTTGTCCTTTTGACTTTTCAAGCCCTCATTTTCTCTGTTTGGATAAAAAATATTTTTTAATAAAAAAATATTTTCTTACTTTTAACTGTGACTTTGAAATTAATGTATTATTATTAACTATATTAGTGGCTGTAGTGATAGAGTAATTGAGGTGGAAGTGGTAGTGGGAGGATTGAAGAAACAAACAAACTAACTAACAAACAAAAATTTATAAACGGATCTAATTCAGATCAATTCATACCATTTTGAAAAACCTAAAAGATTTGTGATTCGAATTAGAATTAATTGCAACAATTTCCAAACAATTAAAACTAACAATCTAAATCATCAAACACGTACGAAAGTGATTTAGATTGTTGTTTCAAAAACGATACATTGGTACAACCGATTTTTACGTGGAAGAACCACGAACAAAATGACACTAATTAATCCATTATGAAAGAAGGAAAGAACACGAATATACCAAAACGAATTACCCAACCTCAAACAATTTGTCTTCAACAATCTATATCTCTTTCACTACAGCGTTTGTCTCGGAATTGATCAGCTCCACAACATCCATGTCGAATCAACGATCACGCACAGTTTCGAACTCCTTCGAGTAAAATTACAGTACTTACGACTTTTCCTATAAAATTTCTTATAGTTTTAAATATAGAATAATATAAACAAGGATCAAAATTGATTAAAAAAAATCAAATTGTTGCAAAAATCACGAAATTAATTTGTGATGCTCCTAATTATATATGTTTAAATGCATATGAACAGTTTTTAAAATTTCAACTCTATTGATTTGATAAAAATAAAATGTCTTATTATAGTGAAATTTTGTTGTACAAATGTATAAATGGTTCCACTAATTTTCAACACAATAACGCCAGTTCCATCACTAATCACTACAGTGGTCAAAACATTTTTAACTCTCAATCATTTTTTTATGATTTTAAATATAAAAATAAATAAAACTTAAAATGGATTAAAAAAAAAAAATCAGTTTGTTCCAAAAATCATAAAATTGAGTTTGGAGGTTCCTAAATATATATCTAAGATTCATATAAAATAATTTTTAAAATTTAAATACATTGATTAGATAAATAATAATAACAATAATAATAATAAGACTCTGTAGTGAAATTTCGCTGTACAAATATAAAAAATGCTTCCGCTAAGCTTCAACATAATGCGGCCACTACCATCACTATTATTAACTACCACCATGATCACAAACTTTCGATTTTCTATATCAATTTTTTTATAATTTTAAATGTAAAAGTTGATAAACATTACCTAAAACTGATTAAAAGAAATTCAAACTATTCTAAAAATCATGATACTAAAGTTTGAACGTTCTTAAATATATATCTAACATGCATATGAAATAATTTTTAAAAATTCAACCATTGAGTTGATAAAAATAAAAAATTCTTCATATAGTGAAATTCTATACAAATATAAAAATATTTCTACTAACCTTCAACATAATATCACCACTACCATCACTAACTACTACAATTGATCAAAACATTTTCTATTTTTCGTATCGAATTTCTTATGATTTTAAACATAAATTAAATAAACAGGACCCAAAATTGATTAAAAATATTTAATTTACTTCAAAATTATGAAATTAATTTTAGAGGTTCCTAAATATATGAAATAGCTTTCAAAAAATCATATCCACTGGTAAGATAAAAATAAAAAAGTCTTTATGCAATGAAATTTCATGTTCAAATATATATTAAAAAAAATGTTTCCACTAACCTTTAACACAATCACCATTGCTAACCCTTATGATCACAACACTTCTAATTTTTCATATTAAATTTCTTTTGAGTTTAAATATAAAAATTAAATAAATGAGACTCAAAATTTAAACTGCTCCAAAAGTCATGAAATTAATTATGGACATGTTAAATATATGTCTTAACATGCCTATATAACAGATTTCAAAAATTCAATTCCATTGATTATATATATATATATATAAATTGTACAGTGAAATTTCATTGTAATACTAACTTGGACAACTTAAAAGAAGAATTTTATTAATTGGAACTGTGAAACGAAATTTAGAAAAACTATTTTTGTGATAGTGAAATAAGAGAGAGATACACACCATCTTCCTTCATCAGTGGCATGAATTGTGAAGACTATATGACTTCATGTGTTGTTCAAAGATTATGAAAAGATCAATGGCATAATACTTTTTGTTAATCAGATGGTTACTTTTTGTCATTTAACACCTAAATTGCTTAATATTTTCAACCAAATTTACAACTTAATACTGTGTTTGGTTTATATATTTAGGTTGGAATTTAGAAAGAAAAAGGGAAAAAAAATGTATGAAAAGTGTGTGAAATGTAATTATATTTTATTCGCATTTCATCTGTCTTTTCTATTTTTCCTTTCATTTTTCAAATCTCTACCCAAATTTATAATTCAAACACAGTCTAATTAGTGAAAAGAAAAGGAAAAAGTAATGTTCCATTTAGATTAAATTTGAAACATTGGACAGCCCAAAGAGATTTGAGCAAATGGCACTTGGAATTTGAATTTGAGACTTCCCCCAACTGGATAATCAACAATTTTTATTTTTATTTTTCAAAAAGTTTCTACGTATACACATAGTGTTTGTTACATAAACATATATACAAAACAAAAAAAAAAAAAGAAAAAAATTGATTAAGTTTTGAATTACAAATATCATGTAAAAAAAAAAAATAGCACATGATTAGCAAACAAGACAAAACCACGAATAGTGCTCTGATTTCCAAATTGCTAATTGGGCTTTTAAAAGGCTAATTTTGGGGTCTTGAGAAGAAAATTTCAGCAAGATTGGGCTTCTGTCAGCTTTGGGTCATACGAAGCAGTCAACAGATTCTAGAAAGTAACACACGTTATTGTCTTTGTTTATTAGGTTGAGTTATTTGATTTGATCACGGGCTTAAGAAAATAACCCAGTAGCATGAAGCTTTTTGAAAGCCATAAACAATTAATAGGAGATTTTTTTTTAAGGTCCTTAGTATTAAAATTTTATAGTATAAAGAATACTTAATATTTTCATAATGTCTAAGATTTTTCAACATTGATTCAGAGTAAATTCGACACAGAGAATTTCTCTGGACTCTCCAATTTCTCTGCACTTCCGAGACAATTTCTCTGGACTCTCCAATTTCTCTGCACTTCCCAGACAATTTCCCTGGACCTCCCAGAGATTTTCTCTCCAGTGATTTCTTTGAACTTCCTAGAGAATTTCTCTGTGTTTTTGACCAATTTTCTCTGGTTTGCTCATAATTTTCTTTGTGTTTTTTGTCAAACCAGAGAAAATTGAAAAACTACTATTTTCATTTTGACCAATTTTCTCCGGATTGTAAAACATTCAGATAACAACAACCCACAAAAAATTGAACAAACACCATTTTCATTTTGACTAATTTTCTCTAGACCGTAAAATATTCAAAAACATCAAAAGTAATGGATATCACCGCACAACACTTAACTAGATTAGTAAATTTCACCAACAATGGTATGAAATTCATGGCTTGCTCCCTAATGATGATCATAATGTAAATATTACTCACAAAAAGCTTGAAAACCTCATAAAATTCAAAAAGCTTGAATTCTTTGGGAAGTCCAGAAATTCTTTCGGTTCAAACCAAAGAAAATTCAAAAGCATTCAATTTTCTCTGAATTTCTATGGTTTGAACTCAGAGAAATTTCAATTTCTCTGGGTAATTTCTCTGTATTGTTAAATTTTCTCTAGTTTTAATCAGGGAAATTGTTGATGTCTGCAAGTCAGTCTACATTTCTAGAGATTAAAATGCAAAAAGGGACTCCATAGATAGCTACATTAAAGAAAAGCTTCAATTTTCAAAATTAAAATAGAAAATAATAAAGAGAGAATGGAAGAGAAATTCTTTCCAGACTCACATACCAACAAACTGTGTTGACCTTGACATCTTCACCAACGCATACTAGCAAAGGGTTTTCTTCAAACTCACATCTATGTTGACCTTGACATCTGTGTTGAACATTTTCTTTAAAGGGTTTTCAAACCCACATAACGATGTCGGTGAGGAAGCTCCGGTCTTGATCTTCCAGATAAGAGCGATGAATGAGATCGTCAATCTGGGGGTTTTGAAATTGTCCATTTGATTGAAGGTTTTGAGGGCATGATCGAACATTCCGGCAACGCCAAATGATCGAATGAGGCTAGAGAGGTAGGGTTTTTAGGTGATTTTGGGGGATTCGATGAGGGTTTCGATGTCGGTCAAATGGCCAAACTTTCTCTGGCTTGTAAGACATTTGTATAACAGCAAACCAAAGAAAATTGAACAACAACAAATAAGAGAAAATTGAACAAACACCATTTTGACAATTTTTCTCTAGATTGTAAGACATTCATACAACAGCAAACCAGAGAAAATTGAACAACCACCATTTTGACCAATTTTCTCTAGGCTGTAAAACATTCATACAACAGCAAACCAGAGAAAATTGAGCAACAACAAATCAGAGAAAATTGAACAACCACCATTTTGACCAATTTTCTCTGGACTATAAGACATTCATAGAACATCAAATTAGAAAAAATTGAACAACAACAAACTAGAGAAAATTGAATAACTACCATTTATTCAACAGCAGAATAAATATATAACCAACAACAAGCAATAAAATTGTCAATTGATTTCTGAAACTTGGAATTTGCTTCAAAAAGGTAGATAATTTATAATCAGCTCTACAAAATCTCAGAGAATAACTTGGTGATTCATGAATGGCTCTTTCAATTTTGATAGAAACCAAACAGGACATCAACCAATAGAAAGGTGGAATTTTTTTTTCAAGAAATCAAATCAAACTCGCCATACAAATCAAAGCTAGATAATTTTTGTTCTTCAAACTTCAATGGCAGGATAGAGTTGGATCAAGGCCTCTACGAAGGAGAGCAAGATATATAATAGGTACTACAATTAAACGAAGAAAGTTAAAAATGTTGAATTGAAAATGAAGGAATTTCTAGATTAAAGCTTTATATAATAGGTAGAAACATAATATGCACATGCATATATATATATATATATATGAAATTGAAAAACCCTAGATAAAAAAGAAGGTGATGCAAATTTGTGGGTTTTGAGAACAGTACCATGGTGACAATGCCTCTTTTGGGATGAGAGCTGGTGTAGGGGTTGAGAGAGGCAGAACGGAGCTTCTAGCCGAAGAAATTGCCAGAGACGCTGCCGACGATGGAGGGAGAGAGGAAATTGGAGGAGAGAGAAGCTTTGGAAGAGGACCAACTTAGGGTTCGATTGGTAGATGAAGATAGCATGTGAGTCACGGCGGCGGTGGTGGCAAAGAAGTGCGAGGCCATGGTGGCGACCTCCATTGCTGTTCTTTGTAGAGAAAGAGAGAGAGAGAGTGAGAGAGAAATGAGATATATGGATATGGGAGTTGGGGACCTTAGACATTATAAAATAATATTGTGGATTTCTTCCATTACAAAATATGGAAGAGGGACCTTAAACTAATTTTTCCCAATTAAAAAGCTTTGTTCAACTGTCGGACTAATGTGCAAGAAAAATATCTTTAAAACATAAATTAAATTAAAGGAAAGAAAAGATTGACTACATACCAAAACTAAAAGTTTTGCTTCACAATTTGGCATATAATAATGTGACAGGATAAGTGTTAATTTTTAATTTGTTACACACTCCATCATATAGCGTCTAACTTCTTTACTATATTATTATGAGTGAATTTAGGAATTTAAAAATTGTGGGTGTAACCATTTTTTACGTTACCATTTTTTTGGAGGTTTATTTTTGTCATTTGTGTCTTTATTTATATATTTTTATTTTAAATTTCATTCATTTTTTAAAGTTTTAAGGGTTTTAAGGGTTTTTAGTCTAGATGTAAAAGTGCCTAAAATAAATTGACCTTAAGAGTAATTTTTGTGGAAAACAACAAACAAAACTCATTTTTTCTGTTAGAAATTATTTTAGAAGTTGGATAAACAATATTCTTCATACTATTATACATTAGATAGATTAGTTTACAGGGGTGAGTATGCTTTGGATTGGTCGGGATTGGGGTAAAATCGTAACCAATCCGTTATCTATGGTTCCTGAAAAATTGGAACCAATTCAATCCATTTAAATCGTAGAATCAATCCGAATCAATCCATTTAAACACGGACTGGATTGGTTTAGGACTACGGATTCACATAATTAAATAACAAAAAAAATATATATAACATTTTTATTTCATAAAAACGTAAGTATAGCATTATATTAGTTCCACAATAACAACATTTTAGACCATTACAAATTAAAACTAAAAACCAACAAATAAAAGTAATAAAAGAAGATACTATACGTGGGTTTAGGTTTTATATAGAATAAAAAAAGATACTATGCGAGAGGGTGCATAATATAAATATAGGCTATTTATATACGGTTCGAATCGGTTCCATTCCAGAACCGTGGGGTTCAATCTGGAACCGATTTGTGGACTACGGATTTTTAATTTCTCAATCTGGAACCGAGCCACAGATTTAAAAAACCAATCCAATCCTATCGGATTGGACTAGACCAAATCGGATTACGAATTTTACAGATTCCTTGCTCAACTCTATTAGTTTAGATATATTAGATTAGAATATAATTAACTGAAATTTTTCCCGTTTGATTAACGAGGAGTTCCAAGATTAAAATCTTAAAACCTAATTAACATAACAATATAATTTGTTGCTTATATAAGCAAAACGTGTGTACGGGAAAGAAATAAACCTTCTCGTATAATCCTGTTGATCAAGTCTGCGTTCCTCTGTACGACGTCGCTTTATCACCTGAAAATACGAACGTGAGCTAGCCGGCGGGTGTGTGCCGGAAACCTCTCCGATGCCTAAGTCAGTAAGCTTGACAAATAGACAAAAGCTCTAGGTATTCAGAAAACAAAGTTGTGTTACCTCTCCATAGGTGATGCTTATGAGCTTTTATAGGTTTCAAGTGGCATAATCCAAATAGGACTCTTACTTCTCCATGCAGAGTCCTTCTAGGATTCATACTCCTGAAGGATAATGCTTATCCTTCAACACCCCCCTCACTGCTCAAACCAAGTGAGATGGTTTTTCCATGGCTGGACTACCGTATGACCGAAGTAAACATGACTATGCTTAGCCGCTGAATAGGCCGAACTATCCTCAGTTCGGCTCTTCCCTCTACTATTCTTACTTCGGCTTCTGATGTACAACTCATGGTGTGGTTAGACCGAACTAACATGTCAAGACCGGTTTAATTCTAAGACCGGTCTAACTCCAAAGCATCTTTAGACCAGTCTAACTTCAATCTTCTCTTGGACCGGACTAACTTCCGGGCTTTGGGACCGGACTAACCCCAAAACATCCACAAGACCGGAGTAACTTATATGGCCATTTTACTCGGCCCTTTGTACTGCGGCCCATAATAGCCCATTACCTAGCTCGACCCCATTTTCATATAAATTACCCTCTCAATTGCCCCTTAATTCCATCTGCAAAGCATGATAGGGATTACCTATCTATCAGCCGAGCTACAGTTTTAACTTTTTCAACCGAACTAACTTTACCCATTAGCCTTTCCAGCCGAGCTAAATTCAAGCCAAGCTGTGCACGTCCGGTCAAAACGTCTCTTCAATCACAGCAACTGAAACGCTTCTCCTTCCAAGGACACGTGGCAGCCTCTGATTGGTTCTTTGCAGCTGTCACGCCGCCCTCGTACTCCGAAAATTTTGAACAGTTCCCGCCTTGAGGTTCCTTCATCAAAACAAAATCCTTTCATTTCTGAATCATTCATTATTTCCCTTTCTCTCTCCTATTGCAAGCCTCTGTGTTTTCCTGTTCTTCGTTCTGTAACCTAAAGAACTCGTGTTCTCCACTGCCTTGCTTTCATCTCCAGCTCTTCCTCTCTACCAGGTAAGCACCATGAATCTGTTTCTCTTTTCTTATTTTTGCTTTCGTTCAATCCAATGTAGTTTGTTTCGCGTGTTTTTGCAAAACACTTTTGTTGCTTAGCTTCATGTTTTTCTGGGAAAAATTTCACAAGGACCACTTGAATCTATGAAACAACCCGTAGAACACTGATTTTGATTCATAAACACGCCCAACCGGACTAGAAAAACTGTTGTTGCTAGATAGAAGTTTATTTAGATTATTAGCCGAACTAACACTTATGCAAGTAGTTTCAATAATTAAAACCACTTCTGATTCACCTTAACCGAGATGAACAAACCGAACCAAATCTGATCTTTAGTATGGTGGAAAATCTGAGCCTTCGACCGAGCTAAGTCTCCGGGGCTAAGCCAGCTTCCTTAGTTTTGAACCGAACTAAGAGAGCTGCCCCTAGAGGCTCAACCGAGGTAACAAAAACCGTAGTTCAAATCGAGATAACCAAACCTATACACCAACCGATCTAGTGAACCCCTTGCTCAATCCGAGCTACCAAGCATTTTGCTGAACCGAGATAAACCCTGTAGCATCCACCATAGGCCAAAGTAGGATTTCTTTATCTTTGCTTTGATTTTGTAGCACGGTCAACGATCTGTGCTTAACACCTTTGCTTTCCACTTTGCAGACTTAGGTTGCCCAGGCACTCCTCTGCGCGCTCAACCGAACTACTGAGCACAATTTTTCGACCGAGCTAATTTATTCTTAATTTATAGAACAAATGGGTAAATATAGATTTTTGGTAGAAACCCCAGGAGGCCTAGCCGAATTCCGTAAGGATTACAACATCCCTGACGACGTCCAACTTACCCTAGCCAAAAAAGGTGTCATACCATGGGGGAATGATGGTTTCGTTCCTTTTACCCTTCTTTCAATAATAGAAACCGGACTAAGATTTCCAGTCCAGCCCTTGATTTGTGAATTCCTTAGGCAAACCAGACTATGCCCAACCCAACTTTCCACCAACTCATACCGTATAATAATGGGTATAGCCGAACTAAACCGCCAAGCCGGTCTAAACCTTGGTCTAGCCGAACTATTCCACCAATATTCCTTAGGATCAAAAGAAGATGGGTGGGTATATTATTTGAGAATACGCCGCCGACGTGAGAAAATAATTAAGAATACATCGGATAAAGACTTGAACGATGACGATTTTTTCTGGGTCTCTGGGAATTTTGAAGATCATCAAGCCCAGATTCCTGGCCGACGTATAAACTAGAATAAAGGGATACCTGGTATAATTACTTCGGTTTCCATGCATTCCTCTCTTTGTTACTTCGGTTTCTGGTTTTAAACCGGTCTAACAGTTATCTTTTTCATGCAGATCCAGCCCATATTTATTCACTGTACAGCTACCCCAATCTTGCCACTCTTCGCGCCGCACTACGCGTTCCAGAGAGAAGTTGGGCAAAACTTCTTAATTTTGAGCCAACATACCGTTATAGCGGTTGCCGAAAAGCCAGAGTAACAGACTTCCTTCTTGAGGACGCCCCAGAACCGGACCCAACCTTGCCCCAAATCAACCTCATCCAAACCACTGAAGAGGAAGAAATGGCCAAAAGGAATAGACTATGGGCGCTTCTGACCGAAACTAACAGACCCGAAGTACCACTACAAAGTCAAACCCAAGAAACAGTGGTGGCCCTCCCTACTCAACAACCATCCTCATCCCGCCGAACCAAGCGCGCCCGAACCACCGAAACCGAACAACATTTGGTTGATGAAGACGACACCATTCTTCCACTGAGCCACCTACCGAGCCCACAACCGGAGTCTTCTGACCGAACTACCTCTAGGTGGGCACCCAAGCTCA
This sequence comes from Camellia japonica, assembly GCA_030407325.1. Taxonomy (NCBI): domain Eukaryota; kingdom Viridiplantae; phylum Streptophyta; class Magnoliopsida; order Ericales; family Theaceae; genus Camellia; species Camellia japonica. The sequence continues at coordinate 92,528,904 of JAPPVO010000002.1, forward strand.
CCTTCAACAACCGAGATGTCCAAGACTCCGACTCCGTTGTTACTGATAAAGATCACCAGTTGGCCTTTAATCTGGCCAAGAGTGTGTGCCTTCCAAAGGACATGGAGCACCACCACAACCAGCTTAACTCCGAACTGAAGTCCATCCGGTCAGCAACGAAATCAATGATTCTGGTAAGTAGCTTTTTTCGAACTTTCTAATTTCCCCAACTCTTAGTTTGGCTAAAAAGAAACAATTCTTTTGCAGGCCATTCAGAAGAACAATGTTACACACAGACGAGTGTTGGAGCTGAGGAAAACCACAAGGCAAGCAATGGCGGAAGCCGAGGCCAAGACTGCCGAACTAAAACAATCGCAAGCAAAGACGGCCGAGCTGGAGGCCGAGGTAACTCGTCTATTCGGACTAGTTGCCTCGGTTGATAGTGACAAACAGCGAGCTCTAACCGAGATGAAAGGTAAATATTTGTGGGAGACGGCACAACTTAAAAGTGCTAAAGACGCCGAAATAACAGTTCTGAAGAAGAAAGCCGACGATGCCGAGCTGAAGGGTTTCAAAGAGGGCGAGGCTGCATACATCCAGCAGTGTGAAGCTACGTAGGACTTGTTCTTCAAATGCGGCTAGAGGGGTGCTGTGGAGCAGCTCAGTTGTGGCCCCGACACCGAGGTCTACAACGCTCCACAGTACTTCATACCGGCCTCACTGGCGGAGTATGCTGCCGACCTCCAGAAGCAATTTCTCGAAGCATCTGACGATGAAGAAGAAGAAGAACAAACTGAGACTCCGGTTGGTAATGAGCCTGCCAACCAATAAGCTCGGTTGGAGCCAGTGGTTGAGGATTTGACAACCGAAAACGTGCTTCCAATAGAGACCGAGCTCCCAACCAAGACTGATCTAACCACCGGTGTCTATGTTGATGTCGAAGCCGATCTTGAAGATCTTTTTAACTGATTGACTTTTTTCTTTCCTTTTGCATTTGAACTTGTAACCGGGCTGCGGCCCTGCCGTTGTACTTATTTTGCACTTTAATGAAAAAATCTTTTGTGCTAAACTCTTACTCCGGTTTTGTTCTGTATGCTTGTACTTGTTTTCTTTGAATGATTGCTTCCCTTGCTGCATGTGTTATTTCGGTGTTTTAGTTGGTCAATCTAAGCTTATCCAGCCAACCACTCTTTAGCCGATATACCTTACTTCGGCTGAAGAGTACAAAGAGTTGGTTTAATCTAGCCAACCACTCTTTAGCCATAAACTTACTTCGGCTGAAGAGTAACAAGAGTTGGTTTAATCCAGCCAACCACTCTTCAGCCATAAACTTACTTCGGCTAGAGAGTATAAAGAGTTGGTTTAATCCAGCCAACCACTCTTCAGCCATAAACTTACTTCGGCTGAAGAGTAACAAGAGTTGGTTTAATCCAGCCAACCATTCTTCAGCCATAAACTTACTTCGGCTGGAGAGTATAAAGAGTTAGTTTAATCCAGCCAACCACTCTTCAGCCATAAACTTACTTCGACTGAAGAGTAACGAGAGTTGGTTTAATCCAGCCAATCACTCTTTAGCCATAAACTTACTTCGGCTGAAGAGTTCAAAGAGTTGGTTTAATCCAGCCAACCTCTAAGTTGGTTTTTCCAGCCAACTTAGAATACATTGTTTGGTTATGCCGACCAAACGTCCTGCAGCCTGGATCCTTATCCTGGGCTTAGGAGGGGTGTTGGTTTAATCCAGCCAACCTCTAAGTTGGTTTTTCCAGTCAACTTAGAATACATTGTTTGGTTATTCCGACCAAACGTCCTGCAGCCTGGATCCTTATCTTGGGCTTAGGAAGGGTTCATAGTTGGTTTTTCCGGCCAACTATGTTTACAATGCTCCTAACCTACTAAAGTTACCTTTTACTGAAAACGATTATGCTGAAAAGAATCGACTTGTTTTATTGAGAAAGTAAAAAATTACATATACTTAAAAGAAAAAAAGCTAAAAATAAAATAACTTGAGATTGGCTGTGTTCCATGGCCTGGGAATTGCTTTGCCGTCTTCACCTTCTAAGTGGTATGCCCCTTTGCCTGCCAATCCACTCACTTTCTAAGGACCTTCCCAATTAGGCCCTAACTTGCCATCTCCTGGTACCAATGTGTTTCCCATCACTTTGCGCAGTACCCAATCTCCGAGCTTGAATTGCCTTGGATGCACTGTTTTGTTATACTTTCTGGACAATTCTTGTTGGTAGGAGGCGATGTGAACCAATGCTCCGTCTCTTCTTTCTTCCGCAAGGTCAAGCTCCAATGCTATGGCTTCGCCATTTAAGTCTGGGTTAAAGTTTTCGCTTCGAATTGTGGGGAGGCCAACTTCTAATGGGATGACTGCTTCCATGCCATAAGCTAAGGAGAATGGTGTTTCCCCTGTTGATCGGCGAGGTGTGGTGCGGTAAGCCCATAAAACATGAGGGAGTTCTTCTGCCCACTTGCCCTTCGCTCTCTCTAACCTTTTCTTCAATCCATCCAAGACTACCTTGTTTGATGCTTCTGCCTGACCATTTGCTTGGGGATATGCCGGTGTAGAATTGTAGAACTCTATTTTGTACTCTTCACAAAAGCCCCTGAAAATCCTACCATCGAATTGAGTGCCGTTGTCTGATATCAGTGCCTTTGGTATGCCAAATCGAGTGATGATATTCTGCCAGACAAACTTTTTCACATCTTTTTCCTTGATTGACGCCAAGGCTTCTGCTTCACCCATTTTGTGAAGTAGTCGGTTGCCGCAAGGAAGAACTTCCTGTTCGGGTGCTGTTGGAAGTGGCCCTACTATGTCTAAGCCCCACATTGCGAAAGGCCATGGGCTAGTGAGAGGTAGAAGTTCTCTGGCAGGTTGGTGTATTTGATGTGCGAACTTTTGGCATTTTTCGCATTTTTTGACATATTTTTCTGAATCCGCTTGCATATATGGCCACTAATATCCTTGCGAGATTGCTCTGTATGCCAGTGATCTTCCTCCTTGATGGCTGCCGCATACACCCTCATGTATTTCGAACAGAATGCTTCCACTTTGCTGGGTGAACACACTTTAGGTAAGGTCCTGAGAACGACTTTTTGTACAATGCCAAGGATGGAGAGAGCCAAAATCGCTGCGACTTTGCTTTTATTCTGTTGGCTTCTTTTTTCTCTTCTGGTAAGGTGCCGTCTTTCAGGAACAGTATGATGGGATCCATCCAAGAAGGGCCTAACTCTGCACAACATACCTCTTCTGCTTCGGGGTCTTCAATGCTGGGTCTAGGCAGGTAGTCGATTAGTAATGGGTGAGGAATGGAGGTATCCGCCATTGAGGCGAAGCCTGCTAGTTCGTCTGCTCTGCTGTTTTCCTCCCTGCCGATCTGCTCTATCCTGACTACTTCAAATTTTTTGATCTCTGTTCTGACCAACTCTTGGTACTTGGCCATCCTGTCATCCTTTGCTTCGTAGTCGCCAGATATTTGGTTTACCACCAGCTGTGAGTCGCTATAAACCATTAGCTCGGTGGCCTTCATGTAGAACGCTGACTTGAGACCTGCAAGAAGCGCTTCATACTCCGCTTCGTTGTTTGATGCTGGGAAGCCAAGGTTGACTGCTTGCTCCACCACTAGGCCGTCTGGAGAGATGAGGACTATGCCAAGTCCTGCTCCATGCCGGTTGGATGCTCCATCCACGAAGAGCTTCCACATCTCTCCAACAAACAACTTCCAGCAAGTGGAGGGATCAGATGATGCCTTGGGATCTTCCATGTTGGTGGTGTCTTCTTTAAGGTTCCATGCTTGCTGTCTGCCCCTTGCTTTCTGATTGTATCAAGTCTTCATTTGTTGGTGAGTCCTGGCTTGGTGTAGCATGGTTTGCCTTTCCTTCCCTGCTTCGTTTTGGGCTGCCTTGGCGTCTGGCTGAGTATATTGCACCAGGGGTTGCGCTATTCCGGCGTCAACTTCCATCCCTAGATCGGTTGTTTCAGTCAGGTCGACTGGGCAGATGTGATGACTTCCTGGTGTGAATTCTGCGACAAAATCCGCCAATGCTTGAGCTTTTATTGCGGTTCTGGGTTGGAACTTGATGTCGTATTGCCCCAACTCTACTGCCCACTTCAAGATTCGCCCAGAGAAGTTCGCCCTTTCAAACAAAGCTTTTAATGGGAAGGCTGTGAGAACAACTATGGTGTGGGCGTGAAAGTAGTGCGACAACTTCCTTGAGGCCATCATCAAGGCCAATGCCAGTTTCTCCAGTGGCAAGTACCTTGTTTCGGCGCCCAGTAATGTCTTGCTGACATAATAGATGGGCAGGTGTTGGATTCCTTCTGCGCGGACCAACACTGCGCTAATTGCATGCTGGGAGACTGCCAGGTACAAGAAGAGTTCTTCTCCAGGAATTGGGGTTACAAGTAGTGGTGGAGAAGACATGTATTCCTTCAAGCTTTCCAAAGCTCGGTCGCATTCGTCGTCCCACTCGAACTTGGCCTTTAGAGCATGGAAGAATGGTCGTAATCTGTCGGACGACCGGCTTATGAACCGATTGAGCGCAGCGGCCATGCCGGTGAGATGCTGCACTTCTTTGACTGAGTTTGGTCTCTCCAGATCTGAATTGCCTTGATCTGGAGGGGTCTGCTCTATACCCCGGTTGGTCACCAGGAAGCCCAGGAATTTGCCAGATCCTACTCCGAATGCACACTTCGACGCGTTGAGGCGTAACTTATGCTCCTTTAGGATCTCAAACATCTCACCTAGGTCCTTGAGATGGTCATTCTCATCCTTGCTTTTGACTACCATATCGTCGATGTAAGCCTCCATTGTTCTGCCTAACAATGGCTCAAACATCTTGGTGACCATTCTCTGGAATGTCGCCCCTGCGTTCTTTAGGCCAAAGGGCATGACCTTGTAGCAGTATAGTCCTCTTGGAGTTGTGAAGGACGTCACTTCTTGATCTGGTTCGTGCATGGCAATTTGATGGTAGTCTCTGTATGCATCCAGAAAGCTAAGTCGGTTGTGCCCCGCCGTTAGGTCTACCAATTGATCTATCCGTAGTAGAGGAAAGCTGTCTTTTGGGCATGCCTTGTTGACTGTTTTGTAGTCGACGCAGACACGCCACTTGCCATTCTTCTTTGGCACTACGACTGTGTTGGAGATCCATCTTGGGTAGTGCACCTCTCTAATTGCTCCTGCCTCCAGCAGGTTTCCTACTTCTTCCGCCACTATTTCGGCGTGGTGGAGTGCCGATCTGCGTGTCCGCTGAATGATTGGTCTGGCGGATGGGTGGACATTGAGTTGGTGACAGATGAAGTTGGGATCAATGCCTGGCATGTCGTATGGTGTCCAGGCGAACACTTCGATGTTAGAGGTCAAAAATTCCAAGACCTCTAATCTCTCAGTGCTGGACAACGACGAACCGAGCAAAAAGAACTTATCCGGGTTCTTTTCATCTATTCTTACCTCTACCAAGTCTTCCACCGCTTTTTGACTTGCCGCTTTGCCTACATCTGCGAACAGTTCATTACTCTCAGGTTCTTTCACCGAATGAACGTATCCTTTGGCGGCGCGGCTGCCATTCACCGTGACAAAGCACTGCTTCGACATGATCTGGTCTCCATAGACTTCTTCTATTACTCCGGAGTCGTTGGGAAACCGCATTACTTGGTGGTAGGATGACGCCACTGATCACATGGCATGCAGCCATGTTCTGCCCAAGATGATGTTGTAGTGGAGGGGACCTTTAACACCCTAAAACTCCACTTGTTTTGTCACACTCCCTGCCTGACTGGGAGGATTATTTTGCCGACGGGCCATTCTGGCATGGAGTTGAATCCGATCAGGGGAGATACGGCAGGTGCCAAGTCTTTATCTTGTAACTTTAATTGTTTAAAGGTTTCGTAATACATGATTTCACATGAACTACCCTGGTCAATCAGAATCCGCTTGACGTCAAAATCCTTGACTCGGAGAGTGACGACCAGGGCATCATTGTGAGGGCAATATATCCTTGCCAAGTCTTTATCGAAAAAGACATGACATTCGTGGCCTCAGTCTTCCCCTTCTTGACTGCAGGTTGGGCACTTAGCACCTCTCTTAAGTGCTCAGCCTTTTTGATTGATCCTCTGAGCTCGCATACACGCTCAGGTTCAAAAACTCCATGTATCACGTTGATAATGCCTTGAGGTGGGGCGTCGATCGGCATTCCATTGGGGTTGTTATGGTCCTGGGGGGCTGGTTGCGCCTCTCCTTCGATGTATTTGTCAAGGTGACCTGCTGCAACCAACTCTTCTAGGTGCTGTCTTAATGGCGTGCAGTTCTCAGTGCAGTGCCCCTTTTCTTTATGGAAGGTGCACCGTGATCTGTCGTCATAGTCCTTCTGTGCCTCGCCTAACTTGGCTGGCCACTTTGACGAAAGGCTCGTCTCGAATCTCGCTAAGTATTCGGTAGATCGGTTTCTTGAAGACCGTGGTTATGACAGTGCGGACTCTCAACCATCTTTTGTCCTGGTCTTCTCCGTTGTCTCTTCTGCCACGTCCGTTTCTGTTCGGACGGTCTACCGTGTTGACCTTTGCTGAGGCCTTCTTTTCTGGTACTGCGGTCGCGCCAGATTTTGCTTTGGCACGTGCGCCATCCTCTTCCACCCTGATGTGCTGATGCACTCTCTCCATCAGGGCTTCCATGGTGAGGGGCGGTGTCATGGTGATAGAGTCCCTTAATCTGTTCCCGACTGGAAGGCCTCTTTTGTACTGTGCAATGGCGAGATTGGTGGGACAGTCCCCAATCTGGTTAAAGGTCTCCCAGTAGCGACTGTTGTAGGATCTTAGGGTCTCCTTGTCGCCCATGTCGATGGAGAGTAATTGGTCGATCTCCACTGGTGTTTTGGTGTTTGTTCGGAACCTTGTTACAAACGCTTCCGCCAACTGTGCCCAGGAGGCTATGCTGCCTTCTGGAAGTTTCTCAAACCAAGTCAAGCCTAGGTCACCAAGGCTTGAGGGGAATAGGATGCACATCAAGGCCTCATTGCGCCGATATACCGCCATAACCTGGCGGAAGTGGCTTAAGTGTGAGTAAGGGTCCGTCTTCCCCTCGTACGTGGTGAATTTGGGCTGTAGGAAGCCTGAAGGTAGGGGTGCGTTCTCAATGCTGGGACGAATGGTGAGGTTTGTAGCCTTGCCAACGCCTTGTCCATTGGTTCGTAGGCGGGGCGCGGTATTGGCATTCCAACCTCGACGCTTCCATGCGTCCGAGGAGCCAACCGCTGTAAAGCAGAAACTCTGTGTGGATCGCGTGCCCTGGCGTCCTCCTTCCACCGTGCCTTCTCTTCTAGCACGGTTCGTAGGTCGGACGATCTGGGCAACTCTGTCTGTCTGGATCTCGTTTGGTGCGTATGCGAGGGCCAATATGTGCTTCCCTCGGTGTACGACCTGGAGTGACGAGTTCTGGAAGATCTGGATTGCGTATCGCCTGTCCTGAGGCTTCTGCTCTCTGCTTGAGAGGGTGTAGTATTCCTACTACGACTTTCCGAGTGGCGAGGGGCGTCTTGTTTGTGCACCCCCTCTTGTCGCCACTCCTTTTCCTTTACCTGGCGCTTAGAGATTCCATGTCCGCCGCCATCCGACGTATCAATTCATCTTGTTCCTTGACGCGATCCTCCAAAGCTTTAGGATCAATCCTGCGCCTTTGTCTTTCTGGGCTCTGCGAACGAGAGTGATGAGGGCTGTTAGTCCACCTTCTCCCTCTTGTATCCCTCCTGGGATTCTGTCTCTGTGGCTCCAAATCCCCCATTGGAGGGATAGGAGGTAGACCTTCACGCCTCGCACCCCCTTCTGGAGTTAGTCCGCCAATGGCGGACTGTGGTAATTCTTCGTTGTGCGCCATTGATTCTTAAGAGGAAAAGCTTGATCAAGAGGTTTGTTCTTGTCTGTAATTCCCACAGACGGCGCCAATTGTACGGGAAAGAAATAAACTTCTCGTATAATCCTGTTGATCAAGTCTGCGTTCCTCTGTACGACGTCGCTTTATCACCTGAAAATACGAACGTGAGCTAGCCGGCGGGTGTGTGCCGGAAACCTCTCCGATGCCTAAGTCAGTAAGCTTGACAAATAGACAAAAGCTCTAGTATTCAGAAAACAAAGTTGTGTTACCTCTCCATAGGTGATGCTTATGAGCTTTTATAGGTTTCGAGTGGCATAATCCAAATAGGACTCTTACTTCTCCATGCAGAGTCCTCTAGGATTCATACTCCTGAAGGATAATGCTTATCCTTCAACACCCCCTTCACTGCTCAAACCAAGTGAGATGGTTTTCATGGCCGGACTACCGTATGACCGAAGTAAACATGACTATGCTTAGCCGCTGAATAGGCCGAACTATCCTCAGTTCGGCTCTTCCCTCTACTATTCTTACTTCGGCTTCTGATGTACAACTCATGGTGTGGTTAGACCGAACTAACATGTCAAGACCGGTTTAATTCTAAGACCGGTCTAACTCCAAAGCATCTTTAGACCAGTCTAACTTCAATCTTCTCTTGGACCGGACTAACTTCCGGGCTTTGGGACCGGACTAACCCCAAAACATCCACAAGACCGGAGTAACTTATATGGCCATTTTACTCGGCCCTTTGTACTGCGGCCCATAATAGCCCATTACCTAGCTCGGCCACATTTTCATATAAATTACCTTCTCAACGTGTAACAATTCAAAAATTAAAATCTCAAAACCCAATTAACATAAGAATAGAATTTGTTACTTATCTTGGAATTCCAATATTAAAATCTTAAACCCAATAACCATAGCAAATTAAAATCTTAAAGCTCAATTAACGTAGGAATAAGATTTGTTTCTTGCATAAGCAAAGCACTGGTTTTTCCTACTACTTACAATCCTGCATATAACTCAAAGATAGTGAGAATGACTACAATATTTGCGCTTCAAGATTTGATCCTTCCACCTGGCAATGGCATACCCCTAACAATTTACCATGGGAAAGGAAATAGATGATTCATACAAAGTGTGAAAAAGATAGTGAGGCTACTGGTATCCAAGAAAATGAATTTATGGATGAAGATTTGGACTTGTGTTCCATTACTCGTAAAGTTCGCATACAGAAACAAAGATAAAAAATAAAAATAAAAAATTGAAAAAAGAATCAAATTATTTGATGAAATCTACTGAGTAATGAAATCTATTGGGTAATGTTAGAGATATTAAATTTTTTATCAAATAAATGATCAAATATCGCACATGAGTGTGGGGTTCGCAATTTTATGGACTCCACACCCATGTTTAGTCATTTATTTAGTAAAAAATTTGGAATCTATAGCATTTTCTAAAATAATTTGATAATGATACTAAAAAATTTGTCAAACTAACAAATGATTGAGACATTTTAGTTTTTGTTTGTGAGTTTTGATTTATTTTTAATTTATTTGTGGTAGTCTATATTTAAATATAATGTGAGAAGTGTAAGTAATTGAATTATATTTTAAAAGACATTTTTATAGTAATAAATTTATCATTAAAAATTAAATAGATCTGATTGGTAAAAAATACCAATCTATAACATCGACCTGTAACTACCCTTGAATTATTGTCTTTGATTATTGGGCTAAATGTTTGATTTGATCACAAGCTTTTAGAAAGTTGTAAACAGTTAAAAACGCTTTGTTGAATTGTCCGAATAATGTATAAGAAAATATGTATTTTTGCAAAATGAATTAAATTAAAGGAAAGAAAAGATTTGACTATAGCAAAGATGAAATTGTTGCTTCACAGCTTACCTTATTTCATGAAAAAGATCATGCAATGTCACAGGAAAACAACAATGTCATGTATACTTTTTGTCACACATCACTTGTGTTGTGGTACAAGGTTATATCAGTACGAAATTACAACGGCTTTTGAAGTTACTTTTTTTCACTTTTTTTAATATTTAATTTGACTTATTTTTGAAAGTCTTATGGATTGTTACCACAAAGTTATTAATACCATTCTATACCGGCCGGTTCTTACCGTGCCAATAGAAAAATGGGACGTGGAGGGTCTAATTCTATTTCGAAAAAAATCTTATTTAGTTTTGATCAATTCCGTTCAATCAGTCAAATTCCAATTGAAAATCCAAATCTTGGTATCCTCTAGTATACAAAAGTAAGATTTCTAACCAAAAAATATAACTGGATCGCAAGAATGATTTCTCCTTTCTTTAGAGATCTCCTATACCCCAACCGATCACTGTTCAAAGACCAAGAAGACGTACAAAGCTCGATTTCATGAAATATGATGATCGATCATTGATTGGCTAGGTATTCTAATAAATTATGCATAAAGATTGAGATGGGTACTCAGTTGGATCTATCAAATATGTCGGTTCTCTTTGATGGGCTGATTCAAAGTCTGAGCTCAGTTACAAACAGAGTTTGATAGATTTTGGTTGATTGACACAGAGCTCTAAGGTTAAGTTAGAAAAGGGTCTACACTACACTACCGTGCTTCTACTCTGCTCTTTGTTTGGCTATACTTAAATTGTCTGATTTATTTGCATTCTTACAGTTGTTTGGTATTAGGAAATATTATTTTTAACAACTTGTGCTTCATGGCTTGTAATGCGAAGATTATTTGGTATTGGATAATATTTTTTAAAAATAGTTAAAAAGTTAAAAAATCAATTAAAAAAATTTAATGTATAGCGATAAATCCGAAATGGCATATGAAAACTCACCAGTGCTATACCATACCATTTAAAAAATAAATAAATAAAATAAAATAAAATAAAGCAACTTGTTTGGTGTGAAATTAGCCAGCTTGATTTTTAGTCTAGAAGTGCCTAAAATAATTTGTCTAAAAAAATGACTCTTGGGGAAAACAATTAAGAAAAGAGAAAAAAAATTTAGGTTCCTAATAATAGCAATTTAGAGGATAAATGACAATAAAAAATAATATGATGCCTCCGGTCCCTTAAACAAAAAAGCGCGCTTTTATTCAATTTTTGGATGAAAATACCGTCCACATTCATCAGAGAAAAATGAATTGGTATTCCGATGCCTGATATCCCCAACTGACATCCACAAGCTACATATGATCGAACTAGGGTTTCTTCATCTTTACGATCGACATTATGGTTTTGTCATATTCAGCGAAGTTAGGCTTTCATCATCCTTGAAAATCTTTGAAATTTCTTCCTTACAAATTTCTTTGACGCATTTTACTATTCATCCTCGAGTCTGTTCATCTTCTTCTTCGTTTGTAATTAAGGTTTCATCATCATCACCTCACTCTTGTAAGTGTTTTTATTCATGAACTAGTTTTTCTCTGTATCTACAGTTCATTGCATTTTATAATACCGTTCCATTAACTAGGGTTTTGATTTTGTAATAATATTAAGATATCCCCTTGAAATGAATTTTCTCTGAACACACTGGATTCTGATGGTTCGTTTCACACCAAAAATAAATACTAAACTATACCAAATTCCTTAAAATAGTGGTAAGTCTAGGTATCGATCCACAGGGACAAACCGAAAATTAAACTAATTTAATTGTTAAATTCCTAATTCAATTTTGATTAAAAAGATGATGATTCATAACCTAATGATAATTTAATTAAACAAAGCGAATAAACTAACAATTATAAATAAAGATGAAATTACTGATTTTGAGAAAAACTTAGGGTAATGAATTCATCACTAGTTACATAAATAAGGCTTCAATTTGAGACTCAATTATGTTACGGTTCAAACTAAATAATACTTTGCAATTACAATCTCGAAGCATTTATCAAGAGAATTAACACGTTCAATGTATAGGCACGAACTATCTCAAGTAGTACGAGTTTTTTCTCTAAACTAGTGTAGCAACACGACTCATCCCTCGTAGTATGGCTCATCTCATACCTTGAACATAAAAGAATAGAAAATCATTATATGGAAAGCATTCAACAATCACAGAAACCACAATACTTGACGAAATAATGAAAAATTATATTTGAAAACTTCTTGAGAATCATACAACTGTTCAAACCATTACATAAAAGAAAACCTATTTACTTGGCTAGGGTTTATATCAAAGCCCTAGAAATAGGAGCTTGGCCACTCAAGGAGGAGTGGGAAAAAGTAGAAGAAGAAGAATCCTGCATGAAAATTGCCCCTGAAGCTTGAGAATCCCCTTTTTCCAAACCCTTGCCTCTCATCTCTCTTGGAATTTTTCAGAACCTAATCCAGCCTTTTTTCTGTCTTTTTATACCTCTGCTATTTTCTTACATTCAAAACATTAGGCACGTTTCCTGAGGTATGACTGCACGTGCAGGAAATACCACTACACGTGCGGCGATGGTTTCGCACATGCGGGAAGAGGCCTCTATACGTGTGATTTTTTCAAGCTCTGTTTGGCTGCGATGAATGGGCCACACGTGCAGGAAGCATTTTTCTCTCCAATTTCTGCATTTTTGTTCATTTTATGTTCCCATTGTGTCCAACCTAATTGACATTAAACATGCATAAAATATATAATTTGATAGGCAAGTAGAGTTAAGAGATCCTAATTATCGGCATCAGTGTTGTATAATTCGGCCTCAATCAGATTCCTTTGTTTGTTTGATTTTCTCTCGAATTTGAATTTTTTCTGACCACATTTAAACAACCACCAAATTTCTCTGAACATATTGGATTTTGTTTACTCTATTTGCCTTGCTTGATTTCCCCTAGCTAGTTGTCTTTTTAATTTTCTCTTCAATTTTCTCTGGCATGTTAATATTCTATGGCTTGTTAGATTTCTCTGGCATGTTTATTTCATTCAATTCTTGTTTTCCTCCAAATTTCTCTGTTATGTAATTTTCTGTGGCATGTTTATGCTGTTTTGTTTATTTTCTTTTGCTAATTGTGTATTCGTTTATTTAATTTTCTAAGTTATAGAAAATTTCTTTGGGAATGAAAATTTTCTCTAGCTTGATGTATTCCACAGAAAAACACTTAGCACTCTCGTGTGTGTCTAATTTTCTCTGACCACATTACTTTTTTTTCTTGTGTGTGTCTAATTTTCTTTGCCATGTTTGATTTATTTTGTTAAAACCCACTTAATAAATCCTATGGGCCCTTGTGCAATCCATTCCAACAAATATCCATATTACCTAAAACATAACAAGATGTTACAAACATAAGTTGGTTATTCCTCTTTTGTCATGGCTTAATTTTCTCTGCTATGTTTAATTTTTTTTGGTATGTGTAATTTTCTCTGGCATTTTAATTTTCTTTGGCTTGTTAGATTTATATTTCTTTTTTGAATTTTCTCTCACTATATTTTACTTCTATATGTAATTTTGACAATTATTAAAAATTTCTCTGCCATGGCTTAATTTTCTCTGCCATTTTAATTTTCTTTTTTTGGAAATTTTCTGTGGCTAGATGTATTTCACAGGAAAACACTTAGTACTCTCTTGTCTGTGTCTAATTTTCTCTAACATTTATAATATTCTCCAAACACCTTATTTTTCTTCCTTGTGTGTAATTTTTTTTGACATGTTTAATTTTCTCTAGCATGTTTAATTTTCTTTACCTTGTGTAATTTTTTCTATGATTTAATGTTGACATCTTTAAGTTTTCATTGTTTAAAAATGGCGAAACGCAAAAACAGCAAAACACTAGAAACATCAAAAAAGAAACAGAAAGTTTCTAATTCTGCCAGTTATGATCTTAGATCAAAATGCAGCAGCAGCAAAACACCACAAATTCCATACCAAAAAAAAAAAAGAAAGAAAAAAGAAGTCCAAGTTGAAGAAGCAACAAGCATCAAGAAGAATACCCCAACTTCAAAAGACTCAAGCTCAAAGGGAAAAAGACCTATGAAACTCCAAAGGAAGAAAGCTAATTACTGCATTCAATACCAATCAAACCTCTCATCTATTGTGTCCTTTTTTCAAACACTTAAATTCAATTCAAACCAAGTTGTAGAGCTTCAAAAGACCTTATTCTGGTATTTGATCCAAGCTCTAACAACAGGAAAGATGGATCCAAGGAAGTATAGGAAATCAGATGATGATGTAGTTGCAATCATCTAACGATACAATGAAAAAACCAAAGCATTCACAATTGGTAAGAAGAACTTGACCTTTACAACTAATGACATAATCTTAATTTTTGGTTTGGAAGGTGGTAAAGATGCTATGTCATTAAGATACTCAAAGCAGCCAAACACGCCATTCCTAAGGTGAAGATTCCCAAATGAACTGAGGCTCACTGGTCATATTCTAAATAAGTCATTGGTCAAAGCAATGAAAGGGAAGCAACCAAATGGCTTCAAAGATGTAGCGATCATTGTTACTTTGTACTTGTGTCTCACCCTATTTTTTGCATCAAGTGGGAATTCAATATGGGTGGGTTTTTATCAAGTATGTGGAACTGCTTGAATCAATGAAGAAGTATGATTGGCTAGAAGCAATAACAACAACATTGATCGATTCTATAACAGCATTGCACAAAACTCTAAAGAAAGTTATGGGGTGTGTCATTGCATTGCTAGTAAGTAGATTTTTCATTTACAGTTATGACACTTACAAATTTATGTGCTTAGTAAAATTTAAATCCTTCAATTTCCATCACAGTATTGGCTATGTGAACATACAACTATCATTGACTGGGAAGACAGTAACATAACCAAATTCCCAAGATGTGCCAAGCGGAACCTGCAAAGCTTGACCAAACAGTTGCAAATGACACCAATCCAATCTCTTGCACCTCAACAGGTTAGATTTCTATCGCCACTCAAAGCTCAGTGAAATTTCAAAATTTCTCTAACCACTGGTTTGTTTCCCTCCTTGTCATCAATTTATATGGGATAACTTATGAACCAATGTTAATCAAAATTTATCTGTAATTTTCTCTGCGATGTAATAACTTATATGGAATAACTTATGTGCCTTGACTGATTAAGATCTATTTTCTCTGAAATTTCAATTTATATTGCTTGTTTGATTAACACTGGTTTATTTCTGTCCTTGTAATGAATTTTCTCTAGAATCTAAATTTCTCTGACCATAATTATAGTAGCATTAACTTATATGCCTTGATTGATTTTCTCTGATATCTGAATTTTCTCTGACCTATTAAATTATGTTGCTTGTTTTACAATTTTCTCTGATCCATAAAATTATGTCTCATTGTGTGTAATTTTCTCTGACCCATAAATTTTTTTCTAAAATTTCTTTCCCATTAGTTTGATTTAGATGAATTTTATCTGGCATTTGGTTGATCTTGTTTGAATTTTTTGCTGTCAATGAAATTTTAATATTTCTCTAATAAAAGACCCTCACGTTGTTAGGGAAAATAAATGATTCCCCACAAGTAAATCAATCAATGGGAATAAAAACTAATGCGGAAAAATTAAATCAAAGGCAACACAAGAATTTTTACGTGGTTCCCTCAATGTGAGGTACGTCCACGGGATCGAAATCCGATTCCACTATCAATCAAATAAGTTCCAAACGATTACAAACGAGACACTAATGGTCTCACAAAACCACCCTTAGGTGAATTCCAAATAATCACAAATAAATAAGGGGAAAGACCTCACCAAATAGATGAACCAAAACCTTCTGAAACAGAGTTGTAGAAGACCCAAAATAATGAACCAAACACCAACTGAAGATGCCCCAAAACCGGGCTTCAAAAACCGAAATTGAACCAATATACCAATCTTCGGCACTGTTACCGAAGTAATGTAAGCCGCCGCACTTTTTTGGTGAAAAACCCAATATATATCTCTCAAATATTGAACAATATATATTGTGTATCTAGGGTTTGTAGTTAAACCCTAATTGTATCCAAATTGAATTGGGCCTCCACAAATATAATATATAAAAATATATTATACCTAAACCAAGCCAAATTAAAACTCTTTTTCCAAAACCAATTGGGTCCCACACTCCAATAAGGAGGTATACACAACAATTCTCCCCCTACCGACTTAGGTGGAGACATCAACCATACCCGCCAAAGTTCGACACTTCAAATGTTTGTCCTCGACAAAGTCTTTGTCAACATATCTGAAATATTATCATCTGTGTGAACCTTTTCGAGTTGTAACAATTTCGAATCTAACACATCACGAATCCAATAATATCTCACATCAATGTGTTTCGATCTCGAATGAAAAGTATAATTTTTACTCAAGTGAATAGCACTTTGACTATCACAATAAAGCACATACTTTTCTTGCTTTAAACCCAACTCTTGCAAAAATTTCTTCAACCATAACTCTTCTTTGCAAGCTTCTGTAATGGCAATAAATTCAGCTTCGGTAGTTGAGAGAGCAACACATTTTTGTAATTTAGATTCCATGCCACAGCTCCCCCTGCAAAAGTCATCAAATACCCCGAAGTAGATTTCCTAGAATCAACATCACCAGCCATGTCAGAATCTGTGAACCCATCAAGCATCGGCTTACCATCCCCAAAACACAAACACACCTTCGAAGTCCCTCGAAGATACCTTAGAATCCATTTTACCGCTGCCCAATGTTCTTTACCCGGATTAGAGAGAAAATGACTCACCACACCAACGGCGTGAGCAATATCTGGCCTTGTACAAACCATGGCGTACATCAAAGAACCAACTGTTGAAGCATAAGGAACTTTCAACATCTCTTCTTTGTCTTTCTCACTTGTAGGACATTGATTCGAACTAAGTTTGAAGTGACCTGTAAGTGGACAACCAACCGGCTTTGCTTTATCCATGTTGAACCTCTCAAGAACTTTCTCAATGTAGCTTTCTTGAGACAACCAAATCAGTCCCTCTTTGCGATCACGAACAATTTTCATACCAAGAATTTGCTTTGCCGGTCCCAAATCTTTCATAGCAAAAGACTTGCTCAACTCCAATTTCAACATGTTTATCATGGTAGAATCTTGACCCACAATTAACATGTCATCAACATAAAGCAAAAGAATAATAAATTTGCCATCCGGGAAATTTTTCACAAACACACAATGGTCCGAAGTGGTTTTAGAAAAACCATTATTCATCATGAAAGAGTCAAATTTTTTGTACCATTGCCGCGGGGCTTGCTTGAGGCCATACAAACTTTTCTTCAATTTGCAAACAAATTTCTCTTTCCCTTTCTCTACAAAACCTTCCGGTTGCTCCATGTAAATTTCTTCTTCAAGATCACCATGAAGAAATGCGGTCTTCACATCAAGTTGCTCAACTTCAAGGTTCATACTTGCAGCCATGCCAAGTACAACCCGAATAGAAGACATCTTTACAACCGGTGAGAAAATCTCGTCAAAGTCAATACCTTTCTTTTGCCCAAAGCCTTTCACAACAAGACGTGCTTTGTACCTCAGATTCTTCCTATCATTCTTCAATTTGAAAACCCACTTATTTTTCAGAATTTTCCTCCTTTTAGGCAACTTCACTAAATCATAAGTCTGGTTCTCAAGCAAGGAATTCATCTCCTCTTCCATGGCCTTTTTCCAATCATCTTTCTTTGCATGCTCAATTGCTTCTTGGTAGCTCTCCGGCTCCCCTTGATCAGAAATCAACACAAATTCATTGGGAGGATACTTTCTTGAAGGTTGTCGGTCCCTTGTAGATTTTCTTAACTCAAGTTGTGGTGGCGGTTCTTGAGTTGGATGCTCTTCCTCAATTTCTGGCTCAACTTCATTAGGATTAGCATCATCTTCTACATCTTCAATAGGTGGCTGCACATCTCCCCCATTTTCATCATCAACTGAAGATAAAGGAGATGGATCTATGTCAATGAGATCACTAGTTTTTGGCTCCGGTTGATCACCTTTGCCAAAGTCTTCAATTGTTTGGTCTTCAAGAAACACAACATCACGACTTCGAATGACTTTCTTGTCGACCGGATCCCACAATCTATACCCAAATTCATCACGCCCATAGCCAAGAAAAATACATTGTCTTGACTTACTATCAAGCTTGGACCTCTCATCCTTTGGAATGTGAACAAAAGCTCGGCAACCAAACACTCTCAAGTGCTCATAAGATACATCTTTGCCAGTCCAAACTCTTTTAGGAACATCACCATTCAAAGGATAGCAAGGAGATAAATTGATCACGTCAACCGCTGTACTCATTGCCTCACCCCAAAAGGATCTTGGCAATTTAGCTTGTGAAAGCAAACACCTTGTTCTTTCCACAATGGTGCGGTTCATCCTCTCGGCAACGCCATTTTGTTGAGGAGTCTTCTTAACTGTCTTTTGGTGCCGAATACCTTGGCTGCGACAATACTCATCAAATGGCCCAATGTATTCACCACCATTGTCTGTTTGAATGCACTTCAATTTCTGCCCTGTTTCTCTTTCAACCATGGCCTGAAAATGCTTAAATACTTCTAGAACTTGATCTTTAGTTTTTAGTAGAAAAGCCCAAACTTTCCTTGAATAATCATCAATGAAAGTAACAAAATAAAGTGCACCACTATGTGTTCTAACTTTTAAAGGACCACAAACATCCGAATGAATCAACTCCAAAACATTTTCTTTTCTAGAAGCAACATTTTTATGAAAAGAAACTCTATGTTGTTTACCTGCCAAACAATGAACACAAATTTTAAGATGTGTACCTTTCAAACTGGGTAGGAGCTCTTTCTTGAACAAAACTTGTAGCCCTTTTTCACTCATATGGCCAAGCCGCTTGTGCCACAAGTCGGTAGAAGTATCATCTTCAAGTGCATTGACAACACCTTTACAAATTTTTCCTTGCATCGAATAAAGTGTATGAGTCTTCTTGCACTTAGCCACCACCAAAGAACCCTTTGTGAGCTTCCATATTCCATCACCAAATTTGTTGTTGAAGCCTTCATCATCTAGCTTCCCAGTAGAGATCAAATTGAGGCGAATGTCGGGAACATGCCTCATATCTTTAAGCAACAACCTGCAGCCCAAATTTGTTTCCAAGCAAACATCACCCATACCAATAATCTTGGACAAACCTTCATTACCCATTCGAACAGAACCATAATCTCCTTCGGTGTAGGTAGTGAAGAAATCAACTCGAGAAGTCACATGAAAAGAAGCACCAGAATCAATCACCCAACTGCTCTCTTGGCCCACAAAATTGATACAATCATCTTCACAAACGACCATGAGATCATCGGTAGTAACTGCCGTTGTGTCTTCTTGCTTCTTATCCACACTTTTGTCACGCCTTTTCTCCTTATTCTTGAGCTTTCGGCATTCCCGCTTCATGTGCCCTTTCTCATGGCAATAATAGCACTCAATGTCTTTCTTTGAAAAAGAACCATCTTTTGATTTGTCACGGCTTTGATCACGACCATCAGGAGTCTCACTCCTCCCCCTTGTTTTGCTTCGACCTCTCACAACAAATGCTTCCGAATGAGAGGAACTGGCTGATTTTCTATCATAAAGACTCTCTAATTTTTTCCATAAATCATGTGCCGAAGTTTCAGTAGCAACATGATGAAATACACTATCATCAATCCATTGACGGATAACACCAACGGCTTTTCGATTAAGTCTCTTCCACTCATCATCTTTCATATCTTCGGGTTTACCACTATCACCCTCAATGGGTCCATACAAATCTTTACAAAATAATAGGTCCTTCATTTTAGTTTTCCAAGTTACCCAATTGCTTCCATTGAAGCTAGACATACGACCCACATTTCCCTCCATTGATTTACACAAATAAATAAACCCAAATAAACCGTAAGCTCTGATACTAGTTGTTAGGGAAAATAAATGATTCCCCACAAGTAAATCAATCAATGGGAATAAAAACTAATGCGGAAAAATTAAATCAAAGGCAACACAAGAATTTTTACGTGGTTCCCTTAATGTGAGGTACGTCCACGGGATCGAAATCCGATTCCATTATCAACCAAATAAGTTCCAAACAATTACAAATGAAACACTAATGGTCTCACAAAACCACCCTTAGGTGAATTCCAAATAATCACAAATAAATAAGAGGAAAGACCTCACCAAATAGATGAACCAAAACCTTCTGAAACGGAGTTGTAGAAGACCCAAAATAACGAACCAAACACCAACTGAAGATGCCCCAAAACCGAGCTTCAAAAACTGAAATTGAACCAATATACCAATCTTCGGCACTGTTACCGAAGTAATGTAAGCCGCCGCACTTTTTGGTGAAAAACCCAATATATATCTCTCAAATATTGAACAATATATATTGTGTATCTAGGGTTTTGTAATTAAACCCTAATTGTATCCAAATTGAATTGGGCCTCCACAAATATAATATATAAAAATATATTATACCTAAACCAAGCCAAATTAAAACTCTTTTTCCAAAAACCAATTGGGTCCCACACTCCAATAAGGAGGTATACCCAACACATGTTACAGATAGATAATGAGGAGTTAGTTAAAAACCCATCAGAAGAGTTTTGTCTTGGTAAAAACAAAAGGAAAGAAGCAAAAAAGGCATTGGCCAAATTCAAGCAGACATTAGAATATTCATTTGAAGAAGAATGGGGGAATAAAGAAGGAGAAGGCAACAAAGAAAAACAAGAAGCAAGCAATGGAGAAGAAGATCAAGGAAGCAATGCAGAAGAGGAAGCCAGAGAAGAAAATAAAGAAGTAGAACACAAAGAAGAATATGAAGGGAAAGAAGAAGAAGACAATGAAGAAGAAGATGAAGGCACTGAATCTAAAGAGGAAGAAGAGAACAATGAGGAAAGGGATGAAGAAGAAAATAATGATCGGATGAACCAACATCATGATAGCGTTTGTGGCTCAACAATGTAACAACCTCAAAATTTGAGGAATCAAAAGATACTCAAATTGCTAATCTACATGAAAGACTAAATTGACTTTCTAAATCCAAAATAGAAGAAAAGAAAAATTGGAATCAATTACTTGAAGAAAAAGACATTGCAATAAGAACCTTGACATCAAATAATTCAGAGCTTCAAGAAAGAGACAACACAAACCAACTGAAACTAGGGATGTTGGAGGTTCAAAAAAATAAAAAAAAAATAAAATAAAATTCAACAGGTGAGGCATTTAATTTCAGAGCTTGAAATTGAAAATGCAAGATTACATAAACAAATTCAAGAACTATCGGTCCAACTAACAACACAACCTTACCAAACACCAAAACAAGTTCAACCCCAAGGTCAGTGAAAATCTTGAATCACAAAATGTTACGTTCTTGTGTTAACATAACTCTGAGAAATTTTTATTTACTAAAATTTTCTCTGTCAATGGCGATTTTCTCTAGAATTTAAATTTCTCTGACCACATTAGTTTGGCCAGTTTGATTTTTGCTACTTATTTCATTTTCTCTGTCTATTTGCTTCCATATGCTTGTAATTTTCTCTAGATTTTGTAACTTCTCTGACCACGTTGATTTTTGGGGCTTGTTTGATTTTCATTGTGTATAGTTGGAATGGAAGTGGAACAATAACTAATAATCCAACAAGAAAATGTGGTAGACAAACAACAACCAAAACAAAAGACAAAAGTCTATGGTAACTAGAAAATATTGAATCAAATAAATTTACATATTGAATATGATCTGTTGCTTTAAAGAAATTTAACCTTTACTAATATTTTCACTGTTTATAGTGAAAAAAGATCCTACATCAATGATAAAGAATTTAAAGACAAAAGAAAGGAAAGGAAAGCAAAGAAAAATCCAAACTTTAAATATCCAAAAATTGTGAAGATCACTAGAGGTTCAAATCAAAATGCAAAGCCAATAGAGCAAACCATCGAAGACGAAGAAGTACTTGATGCCGATGCCGATGACTATGTCTTGCCTCAACCGATAAACGTCAAAAAATCTTATATTTTTCCATTAAGTCTACTGGTTGCAAAATTGGTAAAAGAACATGTCAAAGATATCTTGCTGCACATTTATCAAATGTGTCTGGACTAGAATAAGTACAATAAATAAAATAAAAGATAACAAACAACAATTTGCTAACTTATATTGCATTAACAACTATTAAATCATTTCTTTGTCATCTTGTAAGGCTTTCATCTGGACAAGTAAGCTGAATCTCATTATTTTTGAAGATATCAGAAACCTAATAAAGGAAAAAGAAATTGCTAACAATGTAAGTCTTTCATCAAATTTCTCTGTCACGTTCCATAAGCCTTTATAAACCAATGTTACAATTATAAATGATATTTTTAGGTCATTGATGGTTATAGAGAGATACTATTTGTTGACCAAATGAGAAAATGACAACAAGCAACTTTATTTTTTTTTTCCACATGCATGAGCTTGGTATGTTACTACTATTTTATTTGATTTTCTCTGGAATTGACTTACTATTTCTTCTTGTTGAGATACTTCTTAAAGTCAGTTGTGTGACTTGTCTAATTTTCTCTAACTAGTTGTGTACATTTCAAACTTCTCTATGTATATATATTTTTCAAATTTCTGTCATTTCAACTTTCTCCAACGATTGTTTGATTTTCTCTGAGCTCAGAACTTAATCAAGATGATAGAAAATCAAACTTTCCAAATCTCATTGTTTGACAAGCATCTTGAACCCATATGGAGGAACTACAGGTTCCCCCATTTTCCAATAAATAGCGGTAGCAATGAGAAGTCAACTGATTGAAATCATTGGACCTTGCTTGTCTTGGACAAAAAAGACAATTTATGGAGATACTACAACTCGCTAAGGACAATGAGGGATGATGCACATAACAAATATCTCAAAGATGCAAAATAATTGGTAATGAGTACAAATTTCTCTGATTCATGATGATGTTTATGTGATGATAATTTTCATAGACTCCTATTAGTTTGTGTCTTTGTGTCCTTGTGTGTAAATTTCTCTGCTATTTAAAAATTATCTTTTTTGCAACAAGATTATGTGGAGAATTTTTTGAAAGTATGCCTTGAAAGAGAAGCACAATCACAACTCTCGTCCAAATTGATAGACTCACAAAGCACAAATTATGACTTTCAATATGTTGAGAATGCTCCACAACGAGCCAGAGATTCGTAAGTTTCATACAACATCTATAAATAAGATAATTTAATTTAAATGTTTCTCAAAACTAACTATACTTATAATTTGTATGCAGTGTGAATTGTGGACTCTTTGTATGTTACATAACCTATCAGCTCAATATTATCAATACAAGACGTAAGGTTGATCAAGGTAGAATTCATAGAGAGATTTACGACCGAAGTTAGTCGGTCATGGATAGAACCAATTCAAATACCACCAAAAGAAGTACCAAAAGTATAATAGTGAAAGAACACTAGTGAAAAGAAGACAATGCACACAATATAATTAGGAATAAACCTTCAATTTTTTTTTTTTTATATATATTGAAGGAATGATGATATTTGACATATATGTATATATATATTTTTGACTAATGTAAATTTCAAAATTTCATAGTTGTCAATGGTTAAGTATATATTTTTATAATGTATGCTAAGTGGTGATTGTTGGCACAATGCACACAGAGATAATTATATGTCTAAAGAAATTTCTCTGGTTTGAAGTTACCAGAATTTCACAGAGAAATTTATCTCGTATCATGCAAAGAGGGTGCCTATATAATCATGTAATTTGTAATGCACTGTACTGGTATAAAACAACGCACAAAGTAATTCACACCATCAAATTCAAAAAACACAATGCACAGAGTACTTTTATCTACTATTGACAAATTTCTCTAGATGAATTTGACTGGTATTATAAACACACTGCCCAAAGTTTGTTTCAAAAAACACAATACACAGTAATTTTCTCTGCTATTAGCAAATTTCTCTAGATGAATCAGACTGCTATTATAAACACACTGCCTAAAGTATGTTTCAAAACACGATACACAAAGTAACTTTCTCTACTATTGGAAAAATTTCTTTGGATGAATTTGATTGGTGTTATATACATACTTGTTTGCACCTATTTTTGTAAAATTCCAATTGACAGGTGGATTAATCGCATGATGACATGTGACAGTGAAGTCAAAATGAACTCTTTCAGCAATCAAGAGGCAGGTGGAATTAAAGAGGTTGATCACATGCATTGGATGGTTCAGATGATGGAGCAGTTATCAGGCTAGGTCATGGGCTTAGTGGGCAACTTACAAAAAGAGCCATGTACAGAATGAAAGTTTTTCTCTGTTGATGGAAGGTCCAAAGTACTAAGGGACACGGGGCAACATGAAAGAGAGGTGGTTCGACAGATAGAAAGGAAGAATTGGCGAAGTTTGAGGGTGGGGAAGTGAGAGAGCAGTTGCATCAGTTGTATAGTAGCAGTTGTAAGATTTAAGGGAATCATGCAATCGTGGGCCAGAGAAAAATAGGAATGTATAAAAAAAGAAGGTGCCAGAGGGGAAAGATCATCAATAAACACAATACACTACCCAAAGTATGTTTAAAAAAACACAATACACAGTAATTTCTCTCCTATTGGCAAATTTCTCTAGATGAATCTAACTACTATTATAAACACACTGCCCAAAGTATGTTTCGAAAAACACGATACACAAAGTAATTTTCTCTATTATTGTAAAATTTATCTAGATGAATTTGATTGGTATTATATATACACTTGTTTGCACTAATTTTTGTAAAATTCCTATCAACAGGTGGATTAATTGGATGATGACACGTGGTAGTGAAGTCAAAATGAAGTCTTTCAGCAGTCAAGGGACATGTGGCATTAGAGAGGTTGATTATATGCATTGGATGGTTTAGATGATGGAGTAGTTATCAGGCTAGGTCATGGGCTAAGTAGGCAACTTGCAAGAAGAGTCATGTGCAGAATGAAAGATTTTCTATATCGATAGAAGGTCCAAAGGACTAAGGGACATGTGGCAACATGAAGGACAGGTGGTTTTTCTCTATCGAAGGAAGTTTTTCTGTCAATGGAAGTTTTTCTCTATCGATAGAAGTTTTTCTGTGTTTACTTCACCCTTTCGATTGTTAATTGTTCAAAAGATGTCCTTGTACTTTCAAAGCATTAGAACCTTTACACAGTCGTTTGATTTCGTGTTTGGTTGTTTGATTAAAATTGTTGTTAAGTCTCTGTCGATCAAGACTTAGCATAACAACACTACCCAAAAGTACATTTCAAAAAACACAATAGACAAAGTAATTTTCTCTGCTATTGGCAAATTTCTCTAGATTAATTTGACTGGTATTATAAACACACTGTCTAAAGTATGTTTCAAGAACACAAGTGCATTGATCCATAAATTACGGAAAAAATTTCAAAGAAAATTACTAAACACAATGTACAACAGACACATTATTTTTGTAATAAGATCCACACCCATACAAATTTCTCTCTATTAACCAACATCGAAAAATACAACATAAATTTCTCTGACATCCTCAAATGTATTATTCCATCAATAAAACGCATCATTCTCAACTATTTAATAAAGGTTCCTTGCATGTCCTCTTATTATGGTGACCGATTCTCTCGCATCGACTATACTTCATCACCCTTTTAAACACTCCAGTAGAAGCAATTCTATTCTTCTTTGGCCTCCTAGCTGGTCTCTTACTCAATGGAGGTAAAATCATAGCATCACACACAGGTTTTTCAACAGTTGAAACTAGGCTAATCAAAAACGAGTATGCTTGACGATACATATCAGCATGAAAAAATGGTTCAACAAATGAATTCAAATTCTTTCCACTCCTAAAAATTACAGCAACATTATGTTGACATGGATACCCATTTATTTTCCATTTTCGACATGAACAAGTTCTCAACCCAAGGTCAACCATAATTGAAGGAAAACAATGCACTTCAAACACATTAGCAGATGATAAACTCACATTCCATGTCTTTTCATCCATGAAAGCCTTCTCCAACACAGTATTCATACGAGGATAGAGAACTTTATTCCATTTACTAGAAAACAGCCTCCTATCAGACCTTATATTCATGATTTGCAACCGTATCATGTCCATCAAATTTGTTATTGGCAAGTGTCGAGCTTCTTGTATCCATAAATTGAATGACTCAGCAACATTTGAATACATTTCACCATAACGTTTTTCCTCAAAATATGCATTACTCCAATTTTCATATGGTAAACTTCTCAAGAAAACACTGACAATGTCTCATTCCTTACTTTTTAATTCATTTAACTTAAAATATAATGATGCATTTGTTGGTGTATATGCACAATCTGAAAACTTGGACATGATTGTCTCCCTAACCAAATTTGTGTTTCCACATGATAACCTATCCCTCAAATTTCTCTTTAGATGTTTAAGACAAAATGCATGATAGCAATTAGGGAAAAACCTAGCAATTCATTCCACAATACCACAATGTCGATACGATATGAAACTTATTAACCTCTCTGATCATAATAATTCATATAAATATTCAAGGAACCAACATCAATTGTCTTTATTCTCAGCATCAACAATGACAAAAACTATAAGAAAAAACCCTACAAAACAAATAGAAACAAGCATATTAGATATACACATGTAGAGAAAATTCGCACAATAAACAACCAGAGAAATTTCACACAGTGCCAAAATCGAAAGAAAATTTACATAGTGACCAAATCCAGAGAAAATAGTGGCAACATCCAGAGAAAATTCATACAGTGGTTAAATCCAAAGAAAATTTATACAGTGGCCACATCTAGAGAAAATTCACAGTGTCAGAGAAAATTTACAAAACATAACCACAAAAATAGAATATTTACTCAATTCCCACATCTATAGAAAATTTACATATTTAGATAAAATTAGATATATTTACAATTATATTCATTCCCATCTTTCCCTATGGCAGCAAACATAACTCCTTTGTATCATCTTTTCAAAAAGTTTCATTAAGAAACAATAATGATCGACAATAGTTGAAACCAGCAATGCATGCATGAAAAGTCACAAATACTCTTTTGAAACATTTGTTATTTTCAAAATCTAAGTCAAAATGACTACATGGATTGTTCTTCCATGCCTCATCAAAATATCACCGTAATTGATTGAATGATAAACAAGAATCTCTATATGTACTACCTTTTGCTTTTAAATATTTTTGCAGAATACTATGAAGACATGTTTAGAATTGATCATGAGATTGTATAGCATTGAATCCCTCTCAACTTGAGGTCCGAACCCCCTAGCTTTCATACTTTGATTTTGAGTGTCCAATAATCAATCAGAGTATAAGGCTTGAATAGTCGAATTGGAAACAATCTTAAAACTAGGGGCAATAAAGTTGGATGTGATTAGAGATTCAAATTGGATCGTTTCCAAACAAAATATAATAAATAGTAGCCTAATTAAAAATAAATTCCTACTGTCAAAACCCAAAAGATGCAATGCAATATCAATTAATTATACAGGCATCACAGAACTTTACATCTGTGGGGATGAAGATTCTATCTTGGATCATGTTTTATTCTATTGAGCATAAATTATTCTTTCCATTGAGGTTGTCATCCACAGCTACTACATGTTATAATCATGTGAGCCCTTTAAATTTTAAAAAATTAATTGTTTGTTTTAATGAACTCCTAGTTCTATCAGCAATATCATCAAAAGTTCTGGATAATGGATGACAGTATATACTGCATAATTCTTCTTTACATTATGGAGGGAGAGAGAGAGAGAGAGATCGATCTTTAAATTTAATCACAGGATGCCAACATGTAATCCACTACATATCTCATCTACATTATTGACTAATAAAAGCAAAAATAAAGAAGGAGTGATAAGAAATCATGCAAGATTCAAATTAGGAAGAATTAAAAATATGTTGTTTTAGTTTGAAATTTGACTATATGTGCATCTTTATTGAAATTGAGAAATTCGTTAGTATAATTTTAAGGCTATAATAACCTTGATCTGAATCTACAGAGGAGAAGTGTATGTAGTTCAGTTTCAGTCAATAATTTTTAAAATAATATCCTATGTGATGTGCCTGTGCCTTATGAGATTGATGGAGTCATGTGTCAACATTAATGGTAATCTTGGTGTGATATTTTACTAGAAGCTGGAAACAAATCTTTTATTCTCTCCCAATAAAAATAAAAAAACCCAAGTGATCAATAACTAGGAAATGATGTAACTGTTTTATTAGCTGGTATTCAGATTGTTATTAATTATTAATTCGAGGATGTGTCACACAAAATTAAAGCAAGATAGATGAAATATTTGAGTGCTCTCGGGTTGTTTTATTTATTCGTTGGATTTTTATTGAGGTGTGAAAAATACGTTGTCTGTTAAACATTTTCAGATCCTTTCCAATTCTTGAATTAAGGACGAAACCAACTTATTATTTTCCAATCATATGCTTATTGTAAATAAGGTCCTTTAGTTAGATGATTTCTATTCATGATTGAAAGCTCTACTTGCACTAGTTCAACTGCCCAACCCAGTTCTTTCATGTACAAATGTTAATAATAACAGTAAAAATAATATATCAAAAAAAAAAAAAAGAAAAAAGAAAAAAAGAAACTGAAAATAAAGAATACTTGTATAGAACACCTTCTAGAACACCAACATATAAACATCTCAAAATGGAATCACCATCCCACACCTTCACAAAAGAAATATGCCATCTCTTCACATTAGGCAACACAACTTTGTTAAGTGGAGGCCAAAGTGGAATCTTAGCCTCTTTTTCCCCTCCTTTTGAATTGCTTTTGTTTTAGAGACATCTTTCCATCTTTCCTTCACAATCTCCTTTTGGGGATGAATATAAAGAAGAAATTCCAAAAAAGGGTAAAAGAGAGAAAAGACAAGTTGTTGACGTCACGAAGAGAAAAGTAATACACGAGAGCTACCACCAAAAAGAAAATGATCATAAAAAAGATGGGTAATCTTGGCACTTTATTTACCTGCAAAAAGCAAAAGAAAGCAAAATAGAATCCATGGGACTTGATTTTTTTAAATAAAGTAAAAAAAAAAAAAAAAAGAGAAGAAGGTGAAGTTTTTGTACCATTCCATCCAAACAAATTTCTCATGAAAGTTAAGAAAATGATGAGTAGAGCTATCCCAACTAATAATCCAATGATAATAGCAAATGTCTTCTCACTTTCCTTATGAGAGGAACCTGCAATTGAGAAAATCAAAAGTAGAAAAAACTATGAAATATTAGAAAGATCATGACATAAAACTATGAAAGGTTGGGATCATCGAAATAGAATCCGTAACTCAAATTCTTTTAAGTTGAGATTTGAATTTGACAAAAACCTAACCCTGTAAATGAAAATATTTATTGTGGTCACAAGGATGGTGGTCTAAAGAAAGGATAATACTTGAGACCCCCTTTTGGGGGCACCCCCTCACCCCTTTGCCATGTGTCAGGGGGTGATTGGATGTGCAGGAAAGGGGGACCAATGAGAGAAGAGAGGGGGTCAAAAGGGGGTCTAAAAAAGGGGGTCTAAATCACCACCCCTAAAGAAATGTGTATGATTAGAATTATGATTGGAGTCCAAAGCAAGAGAAGGTCGAGAGCACTGTGGGTGGTGGGATTTAAAGAAGTGGGGATACTAAACAAATAAATGGGGATTATTAGACGCCCCCAATATATTGGGTGAGATAAAGAAATGATAGTTCAGGTGAAATTAGTTTAACTTGAATTTTAGGTGTAAGATATATAAGTTTCTTTTTTAGAAAGCCCAATGCTAGACTTAAAAAAAAAAAAAAAAAATGTCAACTATGGAATTTAAAAAAAAAAAAAAAGAATTTCTACTATCTATTATGAGTAAAATCACATTGACTTAACTAAAATTAAACAAAATTACAATTTAAAGATGGCTTAATAACAATGAAAATTAAAGTGAAGTTTGGTTTAGCAAAAAATAAGGCCCTATTTGTTATTGTAAGTATTTTTTTTTTTTTTAAAAATACTTTTATTTTCATTGTTTTTAAAAATAAAAAAAATAATAGTAATGAGTATATGAAAAAATTAAAAATATATATTAAAAAGAAGATATTTTTCTTGAGCTACCCTAGGATTAGGAAAAAAAAATTAGGGACTGAGTTCCTCTTCAATTGGCGATCTAATTAAAGAGATGCTGTTAGGTTCAATAGATTCGTTTTGGAGTTTATTTAAAATAATTTGAACCGTTCATTTTATAAGATTCATTAAAAAGAACATGTATGCAAAAAAATCAAATTAATAAGATACCAAAAGTTAGATCACCGAATTACATTTATGTTACAAAAGATAAACAGTCTATTATCAAAATCATAATTATTGCTTAATTTTATAATACAAATATAATATGAAAATACAATTACTCATATTCGATGAATCTAATATCTTACATGAATTATTTTCATAACAAATTATTTAAATTACAGAAATAAGCCGAAAATACACCTGCACCAAACCCCACAACCAATAGAAGAGAAATCTTTGAATCGTACGAGTGCTTACCGCTGGATTTGGAGTCACTATGAGCCCCAGTCGTTGAGTACCGAACATAACACTTGGCCAAGAACACATCACCATAAACTGCGGTCCCACAATCGCTCTTCAACCGTCCGATCGCCTCCGATAAACAATCCTGACACCCACTCGCACTCAAATCCCCTACACACTGCGCCACACCCTGCACATCCCCTGCCCCACCAACCCTGTAGGGCCCACCAGCCCCTGCCATGCTGGCAAACACCGCATCTCGACGGCCCATAACTTCCGTGTCATACCCAGTGGACGGTCCACATTTCTTCAACAACACCGTCTTGTCCTCCACTCCAAGAAAGGTAGTGTTATCGTACTTGACGAAGCACCCTTGTAACTGTACAGTCCCACCACAATTCTCGGGGCACAACGTGCCGAGTTGACTCACTGAGCGAGCTACGCAGGTGGCGCAGTCTGGCATGGCTAGGTCGCCTCTGCATTGGTAGAGGCCGTAGACAACGTCTTGTGGGCTCGAGCCCATGATGGTGTACTTGTTGTAGGGTGAGTAGGTGGCTGAGTTGACTAGGGAGGTGAGGAGTGAGTTGAGGTTTGACTCATAGGGTGAGTTTGGTGAGTATTTGATCTGTGAGCACCCACTATAGACGAAGGAGTCTATGGAGGAATGTGAAGGAGTGAAGAGAGAAAGAAGGAAGGTGAGGAGTGAGAGAAGAGAAGACAGTGTTGCTGCCATGGCTAGAGAGAGAGAGAGAGAGAGAGAGAGAGAGAGAGTACGTAGTCTTGTGTTATTGTTGGGGATGCAATAACGTTTGCTACGAACATTAACGTGGGCTTATCTATCTTTTATTTCTCACTCACCTTGGAAATAAGTTTTTTTTTTAGTAATTTTTAAATTTTTTGACTAAAATATGATGTAAAAAAAATTAGAATGTTTGGGATAACTTTTTTATTTTTTAAGAAAAGATGTGTAAAAAGTAAAAAGAAAATGAAATCTTTGATTTTTTGGTATAAATTATTAGTTTTTTTTAATTTTTTTAGTGATTTTTTTAACTTTTTTAACTAAAAATGACACTTGCCAATCAAGGCCTAAGGCTTCGATCAATTGCTTAAAAGTTTCATTTTTTCTTTTACTTTTTCTTTTTTAAGATTACTTTTAGAAATTATATTTAATGGAAAATCTATGGTAAGTCACAAATATCTTAATAAGTTACGATTAAAAACTATAAAGATCGCCTGTCTATCTTCAAAATGTGTTATAATCTGATCAAATGATCAAATGAAGGAGGTAATCTGTTAGGTTTTTATTCTTGGCAATCTCGTTTGACAAAACTCTTTTGAGTTGTAATTTTATTCGCATTTTTATTTCAGTGAGGCTATGAGTTTATTAGACGCGAATCCAAACCGAATCGAGCTTTGCGGAGAAGTTTGTAATGTTAATGCTTTCAAGATTGTCACTTCGCTGATTATTACGGGGGCCGAGCTGCCCGGTCAGCTCGCGGCCGAAGCAAAATTCAAAATTGCATTCAAAATTGCATATCAGCCGTTGCTCGCTCGAGCCAAGGAGTGCTCGCTCGAGCTAAGACTTTCTCGCTCGAGCCAAGGAATGCTCGCTCGAGCCAAGGATTGCGTCCATACAAAAACCTGAAGAAGTGTATTCCTCGCTCGAGCCAAGGATCCGTCGCTCGAGCCAAGGCACTAGTATAAATCACGAAAATTACACTCCTCGCTCGAGCCAGCAAAGCTTCGCTCGAGCGAGCCTCAGAATCCGGATTTCTCAAGGAGTTTGTTTTTTCCCAATCTTGGATTACTTTTGGTTCTCTATAAATACTTGGTTTTCTCCCAAAACTAAGTAATTGATTGAAGTCCTCCAGATCTTCTTTTTGGTTCTTAAAGGTTTATATCTGGGGATATTTTGTTATTTTTTCTTTGATGTTTTATTGAGTATTCAACTCATGGTTTAAAGAGAGTACATCAAAGGTTTGTTTGTTATACACAAAAGAGAGAGTTGTTCTTCAGTTGTGAATTCTGAAGAATTCGAGCCTGAAACTTTGGTGGAATCCGGAGTGGCTCATCAGAAAGACAATTCCGTGCTGAAGATGGGGTTGGAAGAGGCACATAGAGGTTGGTTCAATTAGGCGTTGTGAATTCGCTAGATAATTGAGAGTATACCTGTGCAATTCCTTTAAATCTTCTTAGTGGATTGTTCTTGTGGCTGTTGCCCGTGGTTTTTTAATCACAATTGGAAGGTGTCCAATTGTGGTTTTTCCACGTAAAATCTTTGTGTCTCTTTCTCTTGATTGTTTGATTGGGATTGTTATATTCTGCTTAAAATTGGTACATAATCACAAATCAACATCTAGGAGGTTTCTAGATTTTTCATAATCAAATGATTATCAATGTTAAATCAACTTATATTTTTGTATGAATAATATACTTACAAACAATTTAAATCATAAAAATAGATGAGAGATAGACCATAATGAGCGGAACTGGATTTTTCTTTTTTTCATAATTGAATTCATTATATATACATATATATCATTATTAAGCGTTAAGCCATGCATGGCATGAAAAATATTTTAGTCTCACTAAATATTATATATATATATATATATATATATTCAAATGTCGAATGATCTATATATACCAACTGCAATGATGAAAGATTTGGATAATTGAATTTTGAGTTTTTACTCTATAATAAGATGAACAATTTTTTATACAAATTATCAAGATCATTGTTTAATGTAATTATTTTTCTTTCAATAATATTTTGATGATAACATTTATATACCATATTTAGGTCTCGTTTGGGAACATGTTTTTTTAGTAACTTTTTAGTTTTTTGGCTAAAATATGATGTAAAAAAAACTAGTATGTTTGGGATAACTTTTTGGCTTTTTACGAAAAGATGTGCAAAAAGTAGAGAGAAAATGGAAATTTTTGACTTTTTGATATGGATTGTTGGTTTTTTTTATTTTTTTTAATAACTTTTTGACTTTTTAACTAAACCGCTCGCTTTCCAAACGAGGCTTTAGTTTACTAAGTAATGTGTAAGCACTGCACAAGTGGCTCAACTGTAAGGCCACCTAGAGCATCGCCTAAGGTCTATCAAAAAAATCTAAAAAATTCTTATTATTTTATGTTTTTAGATTAAAAGAAAAAATTATTATTAAAGGCATCAATTGTTCAAAGACTAAATTAAATAAAATAAACCCATTTAATGGTGTGTTTGAACCTCAAAATTTCTTGAACCGCTACTAATGCATTATATATATTGGTAATAAAAATGAGTGGTAACACTCATTTAAGTAATATAATTATGCTATATATGAAATGTTAAACATAATGTGGTATACAAATATGTCTTTATTGTAATATTATTAATTTTCTTTTAACTTTTTTTTGGACATTTAAAAAATTTTAATTTATTATTTGGATGAACAATAATGCTAAAACCATTTAAGAACTTACACTAGTGTTTTGTTAAGTATAATTGTTGAGTATAATTATGTGCTTAGTGTATAAATATCCCTGAATTAATCCATGTAAGTAAAGCTATGGGGTTATATATTACTTAGATATTTTTATTAAAACATTTCGTTGGTTATGTGACTTTTATTTGGCATGAGTTCATCATTTTTTAAATATAAAATATCCCATCACTACAAAAAATTAAAGTTTTAGAGACCAAAATTTAGGAGCAAAATTATTTTTTAGGGGCCAAATATTTTTATTGCGAAAAATGTCATCATTATATTTTTTAGCAACGAAAATTGTACATTAGTGATAAATTATTATCATTTTGGGACCAAATTTGTTGTCTTAAAAAATAAACCATTTTGAGACTAAATTATTTTGTTCCTAAAAGTCTATTTATTAGTGACATTTTTAAAATTTTGTCACTAAAAGTCTTATTTTTGACTTTTCAGGATGACCTTTTAGCGACTATCTTCACGACGATAAAAATTGATCCCTAAATGTCTTTTACAACAAAATTTTTACCTTTGGAGTCTAAAAATTTGATCTCTAAAACTCTTATATGTTGTAGTGTATATATATAAATACAACCGTACTACGTAGCTCGAAATCGAAGCCCCCGAATCCTCCCCGAATTCAAAACGACGTCGTTTCGTCGTTTTGATTTTTTTTTTTATTCAATCAGAAAATCAGAAGAAGAAGAAAGAAAGAAGAAGAGAAGAAGGCAGAGGCAGAGGCGACGGCGGGCGGAGACGGGGCTGCGGCGAGCTGCGACGATTGGCCGACGAGCTACGACGAGCTGCGACGATCGGCCGACAAGCTGCGACGATCGGCCGACGAGCTGCGATCGATCGGCGGAAGCGGAGGGGCCCTCTCTCACTCTCCATTCCCTCTTCCCCTCCTCTTTCTCTTCTCCTCTCTTCTTCTCTCTTCTCTCCCTCTCTTCTCTTTCTCTTCTATTTGTTTTTCGGGCTGTTCGGGAGGGAAAATTTCGAGAGAAAAATCATTTTTGATATAAATATACATAAAAACTGAGGTAAATATAATGATAAACAACATTTTTGAAAGGGTATAATATGACAAGATATTTAAAAGGAGAAATTATTAAAATAAAGAGCTTAACACCAAAAAGTGATAAACTTTTGTTGGTAAAGCCTGGGAGAGGTAAACTTAGACATTAAGAAAGAACAAAGAACATGTTATAAATAGAGGTACCACGATGGGTCACATGTGGAGTGGGTCAATCAGTGCTAGATGGTTCACTTTGTTTTTAGCTACAGTACATCAATTGTTGAGTGAATCTTAAAGCCACAAAGCTATGTAGCACTTGCACTTTGTTGGAGTTTTAACAAAAATAAAATTAATTATTTTTATTTAATTTTGACCGTTATTAGCATTAATATTAGTTTTAAATATTTCAGTTACAAAAATATTATTATTTTGTAATTATGTTATGATTAATTGTTATGCGTTAATTTTTAGAAGATTTTTACTTATATACACTACAATATATAAAACTTTTGGCGACTAATTATTTTGGTCCCTAAAACCATTATTTTGGTCTCTAAATAGTTTTTGTGACAAAATTAAATTCGTCACTAAAAAAGTTACTAAAAGTACGTCCATAAAAGTTTTCAACGACAAATTTTTGAAAATGTCACTAAAAATGACAATTAGCGACCAATTTTATATTGTCACAAAATGTTTGATTTTACAAGACTAAACATTTAGTCACTAATACTTCATCACAAAATATCCCAATTTGGTTGCGAAAAACAAAATAATGACATTTTTAACGACAACTATATTTGGTCGCTAAAAGACAAATAACTTTCTCTACCACACATTTTCGTCGCTAAAAGTTAATTTAGAAAATATTTTGAAACCATTTAATTTCATAGCTTAAAATGCACAAAAATTAAATTTGACATCCAATAAAATAAAATAAAATAAAAATTTAAAATCCACACACCAAAGGCATTTTACTCCCAAACCACAAAGAGTACATAGAAAATAAAATTTTACAAAAATTAAAACACAAAGTATCTAAAGTCACTTCAACATAGTTTATTATATGAGTTAAAAACTCAAAATAGGATCAAAATAGTTCAACATAGGTCATTATATGAATTAAAACTTTATGAAGATATCAACCACAGTTGACTTCAACACCACGCTATGGCTTTGCATTTGCCATGCCTAGTTTGAGAATGCTGGCAAAGGAAGGGCTTCAGTGGCCTTCCCTAATGCTCTTCCTGGCAAACCAAAGATGATGATTAACGCCATTTTCTTAGAAATCCAAATGAGAAGGTCTAGAGACAAAAGCATAAACTAAAGTTCTAATCAATCATAAGGTTTCTTAGAAGGCTAATATATGATTTAAGTTTTTCATCTACTATTTATCATTTTGTTAAAACAAGGACTCTGACTTTTGCTGTGGAATGCTTGCTTACTGTGCTTTATCATATAGATTTTGTTGTTATATTAGAAAGACTACATTTCTCTCTGGTTTTAGAAGGTAGAAATATTGGTCACTCAGTTATCTGTGACAGACAAAATGATAGACGATAGTTACCTCATAGTTTGGTGTGAAAATGGTATAGATGCCTGACCATATCGGAGGGTGCTTGGGCCATTGTTAGACCACTGGTGTTTTGTCCATCCGTAGGAGCAGAAACAGAGCTCTCAACCTGTAAAATACACAAAACACATCGATCTATTAAGAGGTTATAGTAAACACAAAGATCACAACCTATGTGATTACAAAAATTCAAAGACAAGAGAGAATTCAAACCAGCCACAAGATGAAACATGATAGTAGAATTACTTGTTGAAAAAACGAGCCAGAGTCTCCACAAGATAAAACAGGAAATCAACACAGCACAACAAACAGTCATTGTTGCCAATCTTTTATCTGAATCCCCTAATCTGAAAGAATTCAATCTGTTAGGACCCTTTGTTGTCAAATTCCATGGAAAAACCAAGCTTGTAATCAACTTGTTAGTTTCCTATTTTTCAGTTTTTTTGTCTTCCCGCTCGAGTGGGGAAAGTGACGCTCGAGCGGGGTTTGCACTCTCACAGCATCTCTGCTACGCTTGCAAAAATACTGGATGTTATGATTCTACGCTCGAGCGTAAAACTTCCGCTCAAGCAGGATTCCCACGCTCGAGCGGACCGCGCGATTTCTGGTTCTATATATTCGCGTGTTGGTTCAATTTTATGATTACTTCTCCTAGATCTTGTTTAAGGATTTTAGGGTTTTCTTTGAGGTTTTCATCTGGAGTTTTTGGTGAGTTTTCCTTGATATATTTGAGAGGGTTTGTAACCTATGATCTAAGATACATACATCAAGGAGTTTGGTTCTTCATAATCAAGAGAGTTTTTCTTCGGTGGATTCCGAAGATTCAAATGTGGAGTTTCAAAGGAGTTTGATTCTGTACGTAGTCGTTGATTCGACAAGTGAAGTTGTGGATTCAACTTCAGATTGATCAATTCCGAGACGAAGGCTGTGGCGAAAGATTTACAGAAGCTTGAAGACAAATTTGATGCGTTTGGTAATTTGTTGGTTGTCTTTGTAATCTTTCTTTCTTCAGTAGTGGATTGATTAGTGGTGTTTCGCCCGTGGTTTTTTTTATCATAGTTGAAGGTGCTTCAATTGTGGTTTTTCCACGTAAAAATTGTTTGTGTTGATTTATTACTTTTAGAAAACAACAATCTAAACCACTTTCGTAAGTGCTTGTTGATTTAGATTGTGTATTTTAAATAATTGGGAATTGGTGGAATTAAATCTTTATCTTATCACGAATCACTTAGGATTTTCAATTGGTATCAGAGCGGGTCACTCTTTGTTTTTATCAAAACTATAGGAGTGTGATTTTGTGTGTCTAGTGATATGGATTCAATTCGTGAAGGTAACTCGACTCATAGACCTCCTTTACTCGACCGTACAAACTATTCTTATTGGAAAGCTCGTATGAGAGCGTTTTTAAAATCCATTGATGAGAAAGTTTGGCACTGCGTGATCTATGGGTGGAGTGAACCTATTATCACCATTGATGGAATTGATATTCCTAAACCCCTTGATAAATGGGACACAACTGATTACCAAAACTCGAGTTGGAACAGTAAGGCTGTCAACTCCCTTTTTTGCTTCGTCACACCTGAAGAGTTTCGTCGTTTTTGCACGTGTGAGGTAGCAAAAGAGGCTTAGAACATTCTTGAAACAATTCACGAAGGTACTACTTCTGTCAAAAGGTCAAAACTTCAACGTCTCACCTTTGCCTTTGAAACCCTTTTTGTGCGTGATGATGAGATGTTTGATGATTTCTATGCAAAACTTAGTGACATCGTGAATTCCTATTTCACACTCGGTGAAAAAATCCCTGAAGCTAAAGTTGTTGGAAAAATTTTGAGGTCTTTACCCGAGAGGTTCCAATCAAAAGTGATAGCCATTGAGGAGGCTCAGAATGTTGATACCCTCAAGCTTGATCAGTTGGTTGGAAACCTGCAGACTTATGAAACCCACCAAATTTCAAAGAAAAAACAAAAAGATAGTGTGGCTTTCACTAGTGCTCGTGAGACTGCAAAAACTCCGGAGACTGAATTTGATTTAGAGTCTAAGATGACGGCTATGTTTACTAAACAGTTTAAAAAAAATTTGAAGAAAAAGAAGCGTAATTTCAGAGACCCTATTTCAAAAGACAAGAGTAATGAAAAACCCAAAACTTTTCCACCAAAACTTGCTCCAAAAACTAAAAAAAAGATTGTAAAGGGGCAAGGGGTCGAGTGCTATGAATGTCAAGGGTTTGGCCATATTGCCCTTGAATGTCCTTCGAAAAAGAATCGAAAGAAAGTCTACATTGTGACTTGGGATGATGAAAGCGGGTCGGAGCAAGAACCCGAAGAACCTGAATCCGGTGAAGACGGGGATAGTGCTTTCATGGCATTTTGGTCCACTTTCTCTCAACCTCTTCCAAAGCCAGCAGAATTAGCTCATGGTCAGAACCTGCATCATGCTCCCACCTTTGATGGGAGTAACTACTTATATTGGAAGATTAGGATGAGGGCGTTTCTGAGAGCTTTTGATCCAGAAGGTTGGCAAGCCACTGAAGAGGATGTTGAAAGTGTTGACAATCCAAGCAATCTGAGAGTCCTGACTACTATTTGTGGAGCTATTTTTGATGAAGAACAACAACGGGTTGCTCACTGCACAAAGGCTAAAGATGCATGGGACATTCTGAGCCAATTTCATGAAAGAGAAGAGTCATCGTCACCACCATCCATCACTTTTTCTGCCTTAGTTGCCCGACTGGATGAGGTCAAGGAGAATGAGGAGCAAAAAGACGATGATGAAACATCAGAAGACAATGATGAGATTACTGGTGATGATCTACAACAAGCTTACGAAAAGCTTTATGATGAATCTCTGAATCTGTCTAAAATCAATGACAAACTCATTCTCAAGCTCAAAGCATGTGAAAGCGAGAATGTCAAGCTAAAATGAGAACTTGTAGCAGCAAAGCAGAATGTCATCAAGATCTCAAGTGACAGGCAAGACCTATGTGGAAAACTTCTATCCTATGAAACTGAAAGGAATGAACTTCTCAAAGTGTATTCCACATATGAAGAAAAGCTTGAAAGCCTTGAGATGTCACAAGCTACATTGGAAGAGGTAGTTTGTTAGAAAGATGAAGAACTCCGAATTGCTAGAGCCACAATTGCCATGTGGAACAAAGGTTCCAAATCATTATAAGACATCCATGGGTCTCAACAAATGGGTTGTGACAAAAGTGGGCTAGGCTATGGTGTAACAGCTCACAAGGGACATGCCTCTACATCACATGACCTGAAGACTTAAGCAAAGGGAAAGTTGAAGGCAGACCAGGGTGATCCCTCTCTTCATCTACCTAAAGGGGGAAAGATCAATAAAAGGGAGGTAAAACCTGTTTTTATTTGTCATCACTGTGGTAGATATGGCCACATTTGTCCCTATTGCTTTGAACTGTTTGGTAAGGTGTCTCAAAAGGGTAGAAATTCGAATACTTTTTGGGTTAGGAGACAACCTTACATGTCTAGGTGGAATACCAAGATTTATGAGGGTGTTCACAACGACAAGACATTTACCAAGACCAAAAAGATTTGGGTGAGAAAAGATGATTTGACTTATTTAGTTGTTCGCACTGCCCTAAAAGCACGTGACTCACACATGTGGTATCTTGATAGTCGGTGCTCTCGTCACATGTCCAGTAACAAATCCTACTGCACCTCCCTTGAAAAATATGAAGGAGGAATTGTTACCTTTGGAGATGGCGGCACCTCTAGAGTCATTGGTAAGGGCTTAATAAGTGTTACTGGTCTTCCTAAACTGGAAAATGCTCTACTTGTTGATGGTCTTAAAGCAAATCTTTTGAGCATTAGTCAAATGTGTGATTCCCATCATGAAGTATTGTTTTCAAAAAATAAATGTGAAATTTTGGATAAAAAGGGAAATACTGTCCTGCATGGGGTTCGCACATCTGATAACTGCTATGGGATTGTTACTACTAATGATCTCACTTGTCACTCTGCCATCATAAGTAACATTGATTTGTGGCATCAAAGATTAGGTCACATGAATTTCAAAGACCTAACTAAGATAGCCAACAAAAAGCTTATGAGAGGACTGTAGACACCCCATTTTTGACCGTCCTCAAGACTTGGACGCCATCGTTTGAACACCCGATGATCTTCGTTGTTTGTGTTTGTTTTGAGTTCCCGAAGGACTCGGCTGCGCGCTGTGCCTTGAGATCTCTCAACTTGACTGTTTTGTGCTTGGTCGTGCACCAAAGGCTTGTGTTTTGTGCTTCTAAGGGTAGGAGGTGGCTTGTAAGCCATCCCTTAAACCCACCGGCCGTGGCATGAGGCCACCGGCCTTTCTTTCTCTCTACCGACCATTTGTTTGGCTGGTCGGCCATTTAGTTGGCCGATGGTCTCCTTCTCTGGCCGGTGCCCCCTTTTTCCTTTTTCAGGCATTGTGCATGCCAGCTGTGCCAGCTGGAGTGCACGGACTTGTCCTCCATGTATGGAGGAATTGCACCATTTGCACCTTTTTGCTCAAGCTTCTTGGAGAAGCTTGACCCTTTGTCTTAGCTTCCTCAAGAAGCTCAAACCCTTTGCCTTAGCTTCTCTTAGAAGCTTGACCCCCTTAACCCTTTTGTTTAGCTTCCCTTAGAAGCTTCAAGCCTTCATCTTGCTCTATATAAGGAGACCTTCCCTCTCCTTTGAGGAGGTTCAGCAAATGAGAGTTATATAGCATATATACACCACTCTCTCTCTATATCTCCCTCTCTTTCTTCATTTGTGTGTGTTAGAGGGCTCAAAAGTGTGTTTTGTTCTTAGTATTGCACTAAGACACCTAGTGTTACACCATACTTGGATTATTGAGGTCTTGAGGGTTTGTTCTTGGAGTTTAGAGCTTGTTTTGATTAGAAGAGGGGGGCTAGACTTGCTGCTCTTCAAGTGTTCTTCAAGGGTGAGACTATTGCTTTATATTCCCCAATCTTGCACTAGCTTTTAACCTACTTTGCATGCTGTTTTGAGCTTTGTGTATAACTGATAAAAACTCTGATTTTTCATGCTAAGATGTTTCATTAAGGTCTCTTTTGTGTTTGGGGTCGACCTCCCCCTCTAGGGCCTTGTTTGGCCCCTTTTGTGCCTTCTTTGGTTGAGCTTTGAATACTTTTATGCATTGGCCTTCTCACCACTGAAATCCAGAGGATTTTTAGTGGTGAAGAGGAGGTTTTGAGGTCTTGCATAGGGGAGGGACACCCCTCTCCCTTTGTGACTTATTTGTTCATGTTTTTAGCTCATAAGGGTGGCATGCATGCTTAGTTGTTTTTGGCTCCATTTCAGAGGTTCTTGGGTGTTATTTGATCATATTATACCTCTATTTTTGGTCGGATTAATGGCCCCTTGCATGCATAATATACTTGCCTTGTATTCCTCTATTTTGCCTAAAAATGCATCTTGCCATTAGACCGTCATGCTTGCATGTTTTTGCCTTGCTTTGTGAAGTTTTTGGTCATATTTCATCATGCTTGAGGTTTATTGGGTATTGATTTGATCATATTTGCCATGTTTGGTATATCCTCTTTGCATTTTGGTTTGTGAGCCTTGAGTGTGTGAGTCATGAGCATGTTTTAGTTGGGTTGTTTCAATGATTTGGAGTCATTTCCCATGCTATTTCAGTCCATAATCCATACTTGTATGCTTGCATTCATCATCCCTTTCATGCCTTGAAGAGTTGTTCTTTTACGCCTTGAAATGGGTCATAGTGCATGCCTTTTGTTTAAGTCATTTGGGCTGCCATATCAGTGGGTTTTGGGGTGTATTTTGATGCATTGAAAATCTGTTTTTGGTTGCATAATCCATGCCATGTTGGGTTGGGGTAGGTGTAGAGTAATGCTCTCTTTTGTGGCCTTAAATCCCCCTTTGCTTTGCATCCATTTCTTAGCATGTTTTGACCACGTTCCATGCATGCTTTAGTCCTGTTTTGGAGTGGCTTAGGACTGTTTTAAGCCATTTTGGTCCTTTGGGGTTTGGTTGACATAGCTATGGTTTGGACCCCTTTATTGGCTTCAAGTTTTGGTCATTATTGCATGCCTTACTTGCATAACATGGTTGATTTGGCATCATCCTCTATGCATTTTCAGAGTTTAACATGTTGGTCTAATGTCCATGTTTATCATCTTTTGAGTGTTCTTGAAAGTTACCTTTTGTGCCTTAGCTTTAGACCCATTGGTGTGCA
This sequence comes from Camellia japonica, assembly GCA_030407325.1. Classification (NCBI taxonomy): domain Eukaryota; kingdom Viridiplantae; phylum Streptophyta; class Magnoliopsida; order Ericales; family Theaceae; genus Camellia; species Camellia japonica. The sequence goes on from JAPPVO010000002.1 coordinate 92,571,476, forward strand.
TGTTTGCATGAGCATTTGTCCATCATTTGCATCATCTTTGGCCACTGTTTTGGGGCATGGCTGAGGCCTTCCATTTCAGTTTAAGTCCACCATTGCGTGCTTTGACATGTTGCATTACTTTGGTTTCATGCTTGCATTGTATCATCTTTGCACATTTGCATGTTGTTTAGCTAGTTGCATTTCATATCCTAGCTTGCATGATAGGTTGCATTGCATTGTATTTTGCATGTTTGGCACATTACATTTTGGCATGCCTTGTTAACTTAGCCTCATGTTGCATATTTGACCCATGTTGCATACTTGAGCCACATTGCATACATGTATTACATTTGCTTAGTTTGGGGTGTTAAACCAAGCATGAGGAATGAGGTGTGTTCGTACTCAAAGTGACGAAACACGTCTCAACCCTCGGTCGCCGATGCCCTTGATCTCAACATGATAGGGCGTAAGGCACTCATTTGTTTTGTTGCATGCATTTACATCGATTTGCAAACTCAGTGCCTTTGGCCATCACGCATCCAAATGCTTGATTGATGGCCCGAGTACCGAGGGCCACACTCCCTTGAGTCCGTAGCATGATTGGGAGAGTGGCCATGCACACATTGCTTTGGATTTCTTTGCCATACACTGTCTGCCCTCTGCTGCTGCCAAAACCAGTATTCTGCAGGAATAAATAGCCGGTCGGCTACTTCCAGTGCCGGTCGGCTACCAAAGCCCAGCCGGTGGTTCAATATTTGGCCGATAATCTTATTCCCATGGCCGGTGGATTTGAATTGTGGCTGGTGGCACTCCACAGCACTCAGGGGTTGATTCAGAAGGATTCTGGAAACTTTCATAAATTTCAGAGGGGCAAGGCAGTGTAAACAGAGGCAGCTTTTGTCATGGCAACGGATTTCCGAGCGAAGCCAATCCGAGCATGCGTGCATCCCTCTTCCTGAGGCCTTTTACTGCTTTCCATAGCTTATTTAATTCGATAATTAATTAGAAGTTTTGTAATATTTAATTAGCTAGAATAGTTTAATTATTTATTTGGTTTGTATAATTTATTCGGGCCCTCCGAGCGAGGGCAATTGTGTAATAAGTATGTGTGTGTGTGATGTATGTCTTCCAACCCCACGTCTTTCTCCCTTTTATTTACCAGCTTACGATGGTTAGTTTAGGGCATGTTTCAATTAGCATACTTATGCTTGCATGTTTCCATCCATTCATCTGTCTTGCATGCATCGGGCTCGGCGCATCATACTAACTGCATTGTATTTTCAATTCCAAATTGAATACATGCTATCTGTTGCATTTCACATGCCATTTTAGAATAGCCGAGCCTATTGTAGTTGCATTTTTGCATGTGTTGCATTAGGCATTTCTGTATAGTTATGATCATGCATGGATTTCTAACATAGCTTTTGTTTTGGCTTGGAGTACTCGGTAAGTGTTTATGCTTTAGCATCCTTGCATGCGTGTGAGTGACTGCCATGATAGCATGCTTACCATGAGGCTACGTGCTTATGTGATATAACTGCCTGAATGCCTGTGGGTGAAGGTTGGATTATTTGAATTGGAATAATGCATTGACTGTGAGTTTTAAGCCCACTTGAGAGTGGCAAATCATTGTGTTTTCTAAGCCCACCCGAGGGTGGCAAATCCACATTTTAGCCTACTTGCGAGTAGCAGACCGTTTTCAAAACAAATATGAGATGTTTTGTTCCAATTCAGGAGATCCAGTCTATACTTGTATGCTGTGTGCATCACATAGTAAATCTAGGCTAATAACCGGAATAAGAACACATAATGTTTTCAAAACTTGATATCATGGTTAGTAGAGGCCGATCTTCGGATCGGGCGAGAGGGGGTGCTCATAGCTGACCTTCCCCAATCGTACCCAAGTTCCCGAGCCGAGGCAACTTTGGTGATGATAGACACGTGGCCTCGACTCTGTATCTGGCAAAGCAGTCCATGTTTGACACTTCTTTCAAAAAAATTTGTTTTCCAAAACGATTTGCCGGATTTGGACTCTTTGGTGATTTATCAGTCTTGCATTGCACATTGCGAGATCAGATTAAGAACCGACACAAATCGAGTCCGAACTGTAGCATGAGGCCCACGAGGGCGCGTCTACAAGTACCTAAACTGGGTAAGAATCTGAACCATGTGTGTGGACTATGTCAACTTGGAAAGTAGAACCGTGCCCCTCATAAAAAGGTGAACAGCTTTACAACCAAACATCCGCTTGAATTGGTTCATATGGATTTAATGGGTCCTACTCGCACTGAAAGCATTTGAGGTAAAAGATATATTTTTTTAACTGTTGATGATTTTACTCGCTTTTCGTGGGTAAATTTTTTAAGGAAAAAATCTGATACGTTTGATGCTTTCCAGGTTTTAGTCCTTAAAATTAAAATGAACAGGGTGTTTCCATTGGGTGTATCATAAGAATCCGAACTGATCATGGTCGTGAATTTGAAAATAGTTCGTTTTCGGATTTTTGTGATATGCATGGAATTAAGCATGAATTTTCTGCACGTATTACTCCACAACAAAATGGAGTGGTTGAGAGGAAGAACAGAGTTGTTCAAGAAATGGCTAGGGTCATGCTCCTTAGTAAGAAACTTCCTCCAAAGTTTTGGGTTGAGCCCTAAATACTGTTGTTTATGTCATAAATCGCATGTATTTAAGGCCCGGCACTTTACAAACTCCATATGAATTGTGGAAGGGTTTGAAACCTAATGTAAAATACTTCAAAACTTTTGGGAGTAAGTGTTACATCTTCAAAGATAGAGAGCCTTTGGGCAAATTTGACTCCCAAAGTGATGAAGGTATTTTTCTAGGGTATTCAACCACTAGTAGGGCCTTTCGAGTCTATAACTTGCAAACTTCTTCTTTAATGGAATCAATCAATGTGGTTATAGATGATACATGTTCACGTACTCCAGCAACAAATGAGGATGATAATGGTGACTCTCCAATTTTGGATACTGAACCACAAAGTCAAAGAGATGTTGAGGTCCAAGCACAAGAAGTTGTGACAGCACCATCCTCACAGGCAAGTTCAAGTCCAAAGAGTGCACAAAGAGAGATCACTCCTGATGCTTCTGTCACTACAAGTCCTGAGTTCAAACCATCAGCAAGGGTGAAATTGAATCATCCAGCTCAACAAGTGATTGGAAGTGTATCGGATCGAATGAAAACCCGAAGACAAATTTGGGATGAGGTATCACATATGTGTTATGTTTCATTAATTGAACCTAAGAATTTTAAAGAGGCCTTGCTAGATGATAGTTGGGTCAATGCTATGCATGAATAATTAGGTCAATTTGAACGTAACAATGTTTGGACTCTAGTTCCCAGACCTAGAGACATGAATGTGATAGGTACCAAGTGGATCTTTAAAAATAAATCTGATGAGAATGGTACTGTGGTTAGGAATAAAGCCAGGTTGGTTGCTCAAGGCTACACACAAGTAGAGGGTGTTGACTATGATGAGACGTTTGCCCCAGTTGCATGTCTCGAATCTATTCGTATTTTACTTGATGTTGCATGTTTTCTTGGTTTTAAATTATTTCAAATGGATGTGAAAAGTGCCTTTTTGAATGGGTACTTGAAAGAAGAGGCATATGTTGAGCAACTAAAAGGGTTTGAGGACCCTAAATGTCCAAATCATGTCTACAAGTTAGACAAGGCTTTGTATGGATTGAAACAAGCCCCTTGGGCTTGGTATGATAGACTTACTACATTTCTTCTTGATAATGACTTTCAAAGGGGTAGTGTGGATAAGACCTTATTTGTGAAACATACTAAGGCCCTGTTTGGTAGAGCTGTGGGAAAGTGCTTATAGCTTATGCCTCAACAGCTTATAGCTTATAACTTTCAGCTTAAGCTGATTTCCAGCTTATTCTTAAAGCATCTCCTGCCCCACTCAAAGAATAAGCTGATTTCTTACTTCCAAAAAGCTATAAGCTATAAGCTATAAGCTAAACCAAACACAGCTAAACCAAACACATCAAAATAGCTTAAATTAAGCTGAAAGCTGAAATAAGCTGTAATTAAGCTCTTCCAAAGAGGCACTAAGTCTCATATTCTTGTTGCTCAGATTTATGTTGATGATATTGTGTTTGGATCCACTGCTGATCATCTTGTGAAATATTTTTCGGATTGCATGACACATGAGTTTGAGATGAGCATGATGGGAGAGTTGTCTTACTTTTTGGGTCTTCAAATTAAACAGTCTCCTTTAGGGATGTTTGTTTCTCAGTCTAAGTTTGCCAAAAATCTTGTGTCAAAGTTTGGTCTTGAGTCTGCCAAACATGCACGTACTCCCATGAGCACCAGTCTTCACCTTTCTAAAGATTCCTCTGGTATTGATGTAGATCCTACCCTTTATAGGAGTATGATAGGGAGTCTTCTTTACCTCACAGCCAGTCGTCCTGATATTATCTTCAGTGTAGGTGTTTGTGCCCGTTACCAAGCTAGTCCTAAAGAGTCTCATCTTCTTGCGGTCAAACGCATCATCAAATATGTTAATGGGGCACTGGGGTATGGGATTTGGTTTTCTATTGATACTACAGCTGAAATTACTGGTTTTTCTTATGCCGACTGGGCAGGGTGTGCTGATGATAGGAAGAGTACATTTGGGGGGTGTTTTTACCTTGGGAATAATCTGGTTTCCTGGCATAGTAAAAAGCAAAATGCCATCTCCCTTTCGACTGTTGAGGCTGAGTACATTGCTGCAAGGAGTTGTTGTGCACAAATGCTGTGGATGAAGTAAAATGCTTCATGACTATGGGATAGAATAGAACACTCTCATTCTGTTCTGTGATAACACAAGTGCCATAAACATTTCAAAAAATCTTGTCCAACACTCTCGCACCAAATACATTGACATCCGTCATCATTTTATTCGAGAGTTAGTGGAAGAAGGCCTTGTTGTTCTGGAACATGTACCCACTGAGCATCAAAAAGCTGATATTTTTACAAAACCCCATGATCTTCTTCGATTTCAGTTTCTTAGAAAGACCTTGGGTGTAATGCTCAGTAACTAGGCTGTTTCTTGTTTTTTAAAGTGAGTATGAGTGGTTGGCTTATTGTACTTGGATGTGATAATCTCATTGTCATTGAGTCCTAATATCTTTGCATCAAAAATTTATATGAACACTACTCATGTTGCTTAAAAGATCTCATTCTTCTTTGTTCATAGCTCATTCTGAATGCCCATACTCATTTACTTCATGATCTCATTATGTACACATCCTTGAGATAAACTGTTACAGGGGTTTCCGCACAAGTGATCAAAGTTCTTTATGGACCACTAACAGTGTTTCTGTACTTTTTCAGAGGAATTGACCTATACTAGTATATCATGGTGATGTTGAGTCTCTTAACCATCTACCATCTTTTTTCACTTCCATGGTTTCTCGCTTAGTTCATTGAAATCCGGGCATTAGGAAAGGGCTACCTCAGAGGCACCAACCAGGCCATCATTTTTTATTTCATTCTTCTCTGGTTTGGTCTCCATACTCTTGAGCGTGCATGCCAACAGTGAGTGCCCACAAGAAAATAAAGTTCAAAAACATAAGAAAGAGGGAATCATTGATTGAGGAGGAGCCTCTGCGTTTACTCAACAAATACCGCATGATTCCTAGTGGTTTGAGTTTTCTCTGTGATGGTCCGTTACTCTTATCGGAGGTCCAGCCATCCGATCACTACGAGGATTAACTCTAGCTTTGTGGCTCTCAAGGATTGCACACACACATTCTATTTGTGAGCTCTCATGTGTGTTTTTGAGTTATGCATTCTTATGATGCTTATGGCTTTGATTAAATTCTATCTGTTTTGTTCATGCCCTGGTGCTTCAAATTTTTTCTACAAGTTTTCAGGACTCATGATTGATGGATTTTTTTGTCCTAGTGGTATAGTTGTCCATTTGGACTCCCTGCTGGTTACAGGACATCTTAGTTGTTTTTTTTGTTTTTAAAAAAAAAAAAAATGTTTTGTCCCCGCTCGAGCGGACATTTCCATGCTCGAGCGTGGTTTTGCATCTTGCAACATTTTGCACTTAGCTTTACAGTTCTGCGAGGGTTGAATTGACGCTCGAGCGTACGTTTTTGCGCTCGAGCGAGTCTTTACGTGTTTTGGCTCACGCTCGAGCGTTAAACTTCACGCTTGAGCGGATTGGTTTGTTTAAATTCTTTCCCCCATCTCTTTAGTTCATTTTGCCCCACATCTCCTTCTCTCCTAAGGTTTTGGCGATTCGCTGCTGTGTCTTACGTAGTCTGAGCATTGTTGTGATTTGTTCTTCTCTCCCACCACAGGTATCACCATTTTCTGATTCCACTATGTTTTCCTCATTATTTTCGTTGTTGCATTTGCATTTTTTTTAGTATTTTGCTTTTCTTTATTGTCTCATCCTTCACTCCTGTTTATAGTATGTTGGGTCTCAATAAGTTGCCTATTTTGTGAGTTTGTTTTACCGTATGTTGCTGTGTTAATTTTGTTTTTGTTCTTCATGTCTAGGGATCTTCATTGTAGATGTTGATTATTTCATCATGATTTCATGTCTCTCTCTTGCATCTAGAGTTAGTGGTTTGGAGCATTTTGCTAGTTTTTTGTTTTTGTTTTGTTTCTCTAGGGTTTCAATTGGGGATTTTTTTTTGTTACATGTATTGCCCTATGATATTGTGATTTCTTTTATGAGTTCCCCTGTTTTTTTCACTGTGTTGGACTACTGTGTATTGATGGCTGCCTTGTTTACCATGCTTCATATTTGCAATATTTGGTTCTCTTGAGCTTACATTTTTGCATCATAGATTTATTTCCTTGCCTCATGTTACTATATCAAACTGTGCTGCTAATGTTTTGTGGTTTCTCTTTTGGTTTTTGTTGGTCTTGGGTTGGGGGTTGTTTGTCGTGGTTTAGTCATGTCCACCTTCAAAAGAAGAAAGTCTACTGCCCCTTGTCCTACCTTTAACACTGACCACTTTCCCTCGGCTGAGAAAGCGAAGTTGTACCGCGAGTCTTATCCAGCCCGCTCCATTCATCTTGAACGTAATGTTCAACCTTCCACATTCGAGTCTATCCCTATCCGTTCACTGTTTGATCCCTTGGGTGGGGATAATGTTCTTTTATTTTTTGGTTCTCAAAACCTATCTTGGGTACGAGAATTCTATTGTAACATGGATAGTCTTGACAATATTGGGCCATCCTTTAAGAGGTGGGTCAGGTCTAAATCCATTACTGTTACCATCGACCTTATTCGAGAGCTGTTAGGGATTAGTGAAAAATTTCCCATCTTCTATCCTTTTCCAGTGCGCCCTACTTGTGACTTCGATGAGGTAGCCCATGCCTTATGTGGTTTCCCTCGTTCTTGGCCCTTTGGTTCCTTGATCAAACAGAATGAGCTTCTCCCACAGCTTAGGTTACTCAACCTTATTGTGTGTGCTAATGTCATTGTTACCACCCATAGCTCTGAAATCAACCAGGACCAAGGGTTTGTCCTTCAGTGCTTCGCTCAAAATCGTTCCATCGATCTTGCCACATTGATCATTCAAAAGATGGTTGCTGCTTTTGAGCGCAACAATCTTGGTTTACCCTATGGGTGCCTCATAAACCGGCTTCTTGCCAAGTTTGAGGTCCCTGCTTTTGATGAGGATGAGTTTGCTTCTCCTACCCGACCTTTTACTGAAAAGACTGTCTCCTAGAGTCAGTCTCACATTCGGGGGGTTTCTACTGGCACGGGTCGGTCTGGTGCAGGTACTAGTGATGCTGCTATGGCCGAGGAGGCTGAGTATGATGCTGCGGCTGCTGGTGGTGATATTGGTGAGGGGGAGCAGCCCCTTCCAGCTCGTACGGTTTGTGGCCAGCTTCAGTCCTTTGAGAGATCTGTTGCTTCCCGGTTTGACCACCTCGAGGGGAGGATGGATATCTTTGAGGCTAGGCTCACAGATCTTGAGACCACTGCTGATACTCGGTTCAGTGCCTTGGAGGCTTCTTCACAGCTCATTGAGGAGTCTGTGGCCCAGTCTTCTACTCAGCTGGCTCAGATCCTGTCTTTGCTTCAGATGCAGTTCCAGCCCCCTGCTCCATGATTTTTGCTGTTCTGTTCTGTTTATCTTATTTTTGATCCCTCCCGGACAAAAAGGAGGAGTGGGTACACAGTTGGTACAGTTGTTTTTCGTTTACAGTTGGTACAGTTGTTTGGTACAGTTGTTTTGGTTTATATTGATGGTACAGTAGTTTTACTTTTACGTATATCCTTCTTTGGTACAGTTGGATTGCTATTTGGTTTTTTGGTACAGTTTGCATTGACATTTGGTACAGTTGGATATATGTTTTATTTAATGGATTATTTTCTGATGGATGAATACAGTCATTTTATATTGTGTTATTAATATAGTTCCACAGATTTTGGTTGGCATGTGTGGTTGTTTTTTCTTTCAGGTGGATTGTTCAAAAACAGGTGGATTGTTCAAAAAACTTTGGTTATAGAAGTGCATGTTCTTTTGGGATTAGTTTTTGTTTGTTTTGTTTTTGTGATTTTGATAGGAACATTGTTTTAGAATGGTTTTGTCCGGGATTTGACAAAGGAGGAGATTGTTAGGATCCTTTGTTGTCAAATTCCATGGAAAAACCAACCTTGTAATCAACTTATTAGTTTCCTATTTTTCAGCTTTTTTGTCTTCCCGCTCGAGTGGGGAAAGTGACGCTCGAGCGGGGTTTGCACTCTCACAGCATCTCTGTTATGCCTGCAAAAATACTGGATGTTGTGATTCTACGCTCGAGCGTGGAAACTTCCGCTCAAGCGTGAACCCTGTATGAATCACGGAATATGAAGTCTCCGCTCGAGCGGGCATTCCCACACTCGAGCGGATTGCGCGATTTCTGGTTCTATATATTTGCGTGTTGGTTCAATTTTAGGATTACTTCTCCTAGATCTTGTTTAAGGATTTTAGGGTTTTCTTTGAGGTTTTCATCTAGAGTTTTTGGTGAGTTTTCCTTGATATATTTGAGAGGGTTTGTAACCTATGATCTAAGATACATACATTAAGGAGTTTGGTTCTTCATAATCAAGAGAGTTCTTCTTCGGTGGATTCCAAAGATTCAAACGTGGAGTTTCAAAGGAGTTTGATTCTGTACGTAGTCGTTGATTCGACAAGTGAAGTTGTGGATTCAATTTCAGATTGATCAATTCCGAGACGAAGGCTGTGGTGAAAGATTTACAGAAGCTTGAAGACAAATTTGATGCGTTTGGTAATTTGTTGGTTGTCTTTGTAATCTTTCTTTTTTCGATAGTGGATTGATTAGTAGCATTTCGCCCGTGGTTTTTTTTATCACAATTGAAGGTGCTTCAATTGTGGTTTTTCCACGTAAAAATTGTTTGTGTCGATTTATTACTTTTAGAAAACAACAATCTAAACCACTTTCGTAAGTGCTTGTTGATTTAGATTGTGTGTTTTAAATAATTGGGAATTGGTGGAATTAAATCTTTATCTTATCACGAATCACTTAGGATTTTCACAATCAAACTGCATAATCAGTCATACCCATACACGCTTGATAATATCTATGAATGCTATCCACTTGTGCAAATAATATTTCTGTAAAACTTAATTCAAAGCAGTATTTGACTACCTTCCACCGCAATGTCCAGATAGCAGCTGTAAATAGTGATCCATAGTAGATGCTATCAAAAGTGGTCATGGCATACCGCAGAGACTTCATCAGTGGCTTGGAAGGCATTGATGCCGCTTCTCGACCACCATGGAGAAGAACAAGGAACACCATCCCAAACACAATAACATGAACAGTATTACAGAGAACTGCACTTGTCCAAAATAAACTTACAGAGAATACCAGCATATAAACAACAGCACTTCTTGATCTCAGTGGAAGAAACAGACAATGATAATACCTTGTTCTGACTAAACCCTGACAATAACAAATAGCATGAATAGCTAAAAACTTGCCAGCTCACCACAAGAAGCCACCAACGCCCACCATCACCCATGCTTGAAGCCACAACACCAACTGCACTGAAAGACCATAGTGCTAGCCATAAAAGCATGACTAACATGAATGTTTGCCCCAAAAGCAACACCCCAGAAGAATTGTTCGCCCCAAAAACACAACACACTAATCACAGCGAGATAAGTAGTCAATATGTGAACTGCAAATTTCATCATTTGATTTGCACGTAAACCAAGCAATAACAACCAGGCCTACCCAATAACCGTCCCAACTACACCAGCAACGGCATATAATGGCCAGTAATCCTCTGTTTAAAAAATGCCCCAAATAATCTAATTGATTTTTCATCCATAATACTAAACTAGTAATTCACTTGGCAGATTTAAACTCACACTGCAAGGTAAATCAAACAAGGATATTTCTAGTACGCCAGTAGATACTCTCAACCACGCTTGAATTGTGTACACATTGAATAACAATCCCATAGCTTCTTCAGTGTTGAAAAGAAGAAACACAAAAATAAAATGACAGGAAAGTTCAGTGAGATAGCTAACATCGCTGAAATTTCTAGTTGTCTATCATTTATAGAATTCTAAGCAAGTACCAAAAGATATATTAGCAACAATTCCAACCATTCATATTGAGAGAGAGAGAGAGAGAGAGAGAGAGAGAGAGAGAGAGAGAGAGAGAGAATGCTCATTGAAATTATTGATGACCTTTCCATCTGGCAGCTGATTAAATCAACTTTTCTTAATAAATTAACAAAAAATATGTACAAATTTTAATATAGAAAAGTATAACATATGTCATATATATATATATAAAGTGTGCGTTAATTTCCTACAAAATGAAGAAACCAAAGAGAAATATGAGACAAAAATCCATGAGTTAAATAGTAAGTACGCATAAGTACATATTTTCAACTACTTCCAAAATATTCCGCATGAAGGCACCATATATGAAACTACTATAAGATAATTTAAAAAAACCAACCATTGCTATTAATTGCTTTAAACCTCCCAGCTTGGGATATTTTATATGTCACAATCACAGTCACACCATGCCCAAAAGGAAAGTAAGTTGAACAATTCCTAGAAGATTCTGTGTAATTACACAGATAGATAAGAGAATAAGCTTACAGTATAATTCTTAACAAGGATGGTAGTCTCAAGTCCCAATTGATATTCCCTATTGTAATCATAACTACAGGAAAACAAATCTAATAAATTGTAATGAAACAAATCCCAAAAAAGCATACCAAACTATAATGTTATTTTTTCACCTTAAGTAGCAAAGGTTCTCTTTGATATCCCTAACAGTCTCAAAGTTAGCGGTGCTATTCTTAAAGTGCTTAAGTAGTAAAAGCTTTAAGGCAAAAGCCATTAACCCAATCTCCTTTGGGTAGTCACAGAGCTATTCTTAAAGTGCTTCATACCAATTGGGGCCATGGTTAAAATAATTCTCAGGAAAACAAGAGGTTAATATCATCATGTCCATATTCAATACAACTTTACATGGAACAACATAAAAAATTTGAAAATATTCACCAAAAACTTGTTTCTCTTCTTACTCTGAAGCCACACTGCCAGAAAAAGTGAACTTCCCCAAATGTGAAGGGTTGAAAACATGTGAATGAAAACTAAAAATATCCTGAAAGGTAGGAGTAGAATAGAGAATGAATTGAGAATCACCCACCATCTAGCAACTTACCTTGCAGAATATTCATTAGTTTGAAATGGGTATAAGATACTCCACCACCAAAAACCTTCAAGGGCCACTGTTGGCTACATATTTTGTACAAGCCAATTACAATTCGACACGTGGCAGAATAAGGGTAATACAGGAAGATTATTCAAGTCTTCGATCCTGATCGTACACGTGGCAGTTAGTATTGGTTATTGAGAGATCTGAGTAGCAGTGGATCAACAAAGAGATGCAAGGTGATGTGGCTTCAACGGTTACTCACATTTAAATTCAAATTTAGGAGGGAAGCCTAACTGCAAGTGATGGCATAGTGGAGCTAATTATAAGGCAACATGATCAGCGATCATGGAGGAGCAGTTCGACGGTTGGGAATGCAATTCGATGATCACCCTTGAGAAGTATAAATAGTAGAGAAGGCCCAGAAAAAGACCCCCAAACTCAGATCCAAAAAACCAGTCTTGTTCTACTTATTTTCCTTCCCAGTTTTACATTTCCAGTCTTACATTTCCTGTTCTTTACATTCCTGTACTTTAAATTCCTGCACTGCACTTCGTTCATAGGAGTAGTTTCAAGTAGTAGATTGTTGCTGTAAACTTCTACGAGGCTGAGTTTGGATCATTGTAAGTTTTTCATTTTTATGAAATGTTTCAATTGTTCTTCATTTAATTGTTATCTTGCTTAATTCTCCTAAATCAAGCCATCAGTAAAAGTCCTCTTCATTGAGGCTGAAAGAACTAAAACACAATCGTCTAATAATTGGTTGGCAATTAATTTTCTATAAGGACTGATTGATCCTTGCTGGCACGCTCGCAATTACAAAAATAACCTTCGAAAGCCAAAAAGCCAACAGCCACTAAACACAAAAATGTCAACTTGGAGGACTCCGTACCTGAGATCTTCCCTCGCACCTGAGATCTTCCCTCCATTAAGACCTTATTTCCAAATTTTCAGCTCAGATTGGACAAAATATACCCAACCAAAAGTATTAAAACTAGATATTGCCTTCAACGATCTAATTAAGTTTTGAACTGTTAGAAGACGAAAAAGAAATAATCTGTAACATACAAAATAGTTGCAGCTTCTAAACTCTACATTAGATGACTACATGATTTCCCAATACAAGATCACTAATCTTCACCAAGAAATATAAAATACTATCTAAAACATAAGAATAGAAATTACCCAATGTTCCCAATATCACTTGCAATCATCTTACAATACCTCGGCAGGTCTAACCCAAAGATGGGATTAGAAAAGGATTCTATAGGGTATGATATTGAATCAAGTAGGACTAGACTTCCAAAAATAGCCCTAAAGCCGTTCATCCTTTCCAAGTGCTCAACAACCAAGAGATAAATTGAGATGTAGAAATGTGATATTCCAAAATACAACATATTTGAGAAGCTATTTATAAGCAAAGGAACTTACTTTACTATTGCTCTTCACATTTTCCAAAATTCTGGTGTTGTGTTCTAGGTTTGTAGACCCACTCAAAAATCATTGCATGATAACAATCTTGTTCAATATATGTTAGCTCCTCTTAATGCCTTTTTCATATCATAGGCCTTTTTTGGCAAAGAGGTTAAAGTAATATTTTTTAAAAGTTAAAAAAATAGTTTTTAATCTACCTCCCAAAACAAATATATATATATATATTAATTTTAATTTTCATTGGCAAAGGAAATTGAAATTCTATCATTAGAAAATAATAAGAACAAACGGATTACAAGGAACGGAACACCAAGAACCAAGCTAAGGGGGAGAAGCTCCATCATAGCTTAGCAAACACATCTCAACCAGATTGATTTATTTTTATTAAGAAACCAACACAATTTCATGTAGGAATTCTTACATGTGGTTACTGGTATTCTTGAAACAAGCCTCTGCTATGGAGAGTATTTAGGAGGGCTTTTAACCTTTGTTTTGATCCTCAAACATCAAACAATCAACAAGGTAGCAAGGGGGAATGATGAGTGTGGGTGTATATGAGCTTAAACTTGTGTCTTCCATTGATAAAAATAAAACCACGGATCCAAAAGCATAAACACTCTACAAAATTAATTTCATAACAAAATTATTTTGCCTAATGTAGTATGGCTCTCACTTATATAGTGTGTACCTAATTACGCAATCACTCTTAATTAAGTGATATGAAGTAGCAAGTAATAGCAAAGTATGGATTGATAGAAACCATGGAAGAGTGAAATAAAACTTTACCTCCAGATCCAAATCAGTCAAATCCAAATTGAACTAAAAGAAATCTAAAAGCCCGTACATTGATAAACATCAAAATCCAATCATTTCTGGAATGAACTAGAATACAAAACAATCAAATACAAATCAAATCAATTCTGAAGTTGAATTAAAACACAAACTATTGAAAACAAATGCAAATCTAGATTGCTACAGTTTAGCTAGGAAGAAAAAAGCACCTACCTAGATTATTTGAAAAACTTTTTTTAAAAAAAAATTTGGCACATAAATTTCCAATCCCAAAGCACAAAAAAAAAAATTACAGAACAAGTGCCTCGGATTCGGCGTTCAATTGGTCGAATAGGTATTTTGTGCTCTTCAGATTCTAAATCACTCAAATGAAGAGAGATGATCAAATAGAATAGACAGAGAAGAAGAACAAGAGATTGAGATGTAGAAAGCGAATGAAACCCTAGATTTTATACAAGATGAAAATGAGAGCTCAATCGATAATAATATGTAGTATATAGCAATTTTAATATATCCAATCGAACAATACGTGAACTACTTATTGTGTTCTTCATAGATCTACAAATTTATATATATATATATATAAACATGTATGTATGTATAAGCAGAGAGAGACTGAGAGAGAGACTCACCAAATCTACAACAAATTTGAAGAACAGAGATTTATTGTGGATTGAAGCTTGTAGATCTCAAATTTGACTTAGTGAAGATCTGCGATAGAGAGAGTGAAGAGAGAGAAGATCTGTGATGGATAGAGTGAAGATTTGCAATGGAGCTATTTCGCATCGTGGATTTGTAAAAGTGAATGAAGCGTGAGCAAAGCGTGTATTTCATCTGGTGGATTTTTGCAAATTTTTCATTATTTTTGTTCCCTAAAGATGTTAATAATGTATTAGCAACCAAATTTATTGGTCTCAAAAAGTTTGTAAATATTAAGTGAGAATATTAACAGTTATTTTTACAATCTTATAAGTAAATTATTAAATGTTAAAATTTGTCTCTAAAAAATCGTTTTTAGCGACCAAATTCAACTAGTCCTTAAATATTAGTCTCTAAAAGACTAATTTCTTGTAGTGATATCCTATGTTTCCTATAAATGAAGGATACACACAAGAAACTTAAGAAGACATATGTATATGAGATATTGAGTTTTAACATGAGAGTACTTTATCTATTTTATGTATCTTTGGGCAATTATGGTTCGTGACTCATTCATGGGTTCTTGATATCCTATGTATCTTGAAGCCATTGCACTCTAGTCATACCTTCACGTGGGGAGGAACAATGGCTTTAGGGCAGTGACTACATGCCTCTCAATCTCACAAGTCAATTCTTTCTTACTCTATATGAATTTACTTACTTTCATATTTTATTTATCGTAATCTCTTAATCATTTTATCAATTAAATTCTATTAGTGTATAACATTTTTCTAACACACTTTATTAGCTTGTTGGCTCATTTCTAATTGGCAACGTTAGATGTCCTTCATAAATTTTATTCTGAAAAAATTATTCACACTAATGTGATAAAAATTAAATTTTATTAGTTAATTTTTAAATAAATCAATAATTAACATACAATCGAAAGAGAGACTCTGTTGTTTATACATTGATTCTTCTTTTTGTTACTTATTTGTGCTATTTTGAGTGGCATAAGAGGGAGTCCACAACCAAAAGGGGGTGTGCATTTTCTTGATTTTTAGCTCATATTGGCTACAATTTTTTTGTGTCAGGAGATAAACAATTGTATCCATATCGCAACGTTGCATCCTATAAGGGAGTTTGTTTTCAGTGGTTATGACTACTATGATAATTTTGGTCCCAATTAATTATAGTTGATTATATATATATATAGAAAAATGGGACTCACAATTCAATTTTTCTAATTTATGTCGATTGGTCAAGACTAAATCAGGCGTGATTGCCTTGGAAATGCTTATGCAAAACACAATTTTTATTATAACAATAATTACAGTTTCGTGCAACCAAAATTCTAATGCAACAAGAAGAGTTCCATAATTAAAATTTTAATATTCATTAAATGCACATGAAATCTAAATTCTAATGCATCTAGTCTAAACTTACAAGAACGTTAGTATTGAGTTTTGGCAAAAATATCTTTCAAATTAGAGTGCAACTTGGATGGGTTTAATTTGAGTAACTCGAGCCCACCCCAAAAATTTTAGGGCTGAGTAAGGAATCCATAAAATTCGTAATCTGATCAGGTCCAGTCCAATCCGATGGATTTGGATTGGTTTTTTGAATCCGTCGTTAGGTTCTGGATTGAAAAATTAAAAATCTGTAGTCCATGGATTGGTTCCGGATTGAATCACACGGTTCCGAATTGGAACTGAACCGTATACAAATAGTCTATATTTCCATTACACAATAGTATCTTCTCTTATTCCATATAAAACCTAAACACAAACCTAAATCCGCATAGTATCTTCTTTTATTGCTTTTGTTTGTTAGTTTTTAGTTTTAATTGGTAATGGTCTAAATACTTATGGTGGAACCAATTTTCTTATAGTTGTTTAAATTCTAGAATAGTATGTCGCTATTATGGAAAGACATGTTGTTATTGTGGAACTAATATGATGCTATGTTTATATTTTTATGAAATTAAAATGTTATATATATATATATATTTTTATTTAATTATGTGAATCCGTGGTCCTAAACTGATCCAATCCATGTTTAAATGGATTGGTTTGGATTGATTCTACGATTTAAACGGATTCGATTGGTTCCAATTTTTCAGGAACCGTAGATAATGGATTGGTTTTGGTTTTACCCCAATCCGAATCAATCAGGACCATGCTCACCCCTAAAAATTTTTAGAATTTGTATAACATATTTTTTAATTTCTTACTATTAGCCAAAATTCAAATTAGTCCCAATTGACAATGACTGATTGACAGGCTCAAACAAATTTCAATAAACACAAAAAGATCACGTTTTGTGGTTGAGTTCTATACCTTAAACAGATTAAGAACTTCATTGGAAGTAATTAAGTAAAGAAGGATTCGAACAGAAAAGAATATGTATTTATTCAATTAAATTGTCACTTGTTATCAGTTATAAGAACTCAAACAAGAACAAAGAAATGAAAAAATACAGTAATCGACAGAAAGAAGAGAAGTGGGGATTGAAAAAAACTACTAGTTTAATCTACTTCTAAAATGGCTAACTTAGAACTACTCCTAGATAACTCTTTACGAGTGTCATTGGTGGTTATTGATTGATTCTATTCTGCATCCCAACTCTCTCTTTCATACTTGAGTTCTAGCCTAGCGCACTACAAGAATTTACACTTTTAGCGACTAAATTTTTGGTCGCCAAAAGTCATCTTTTAGTCGTCGAAAATTTTTAGCGACTAAATTTTTTGGTCGCAAGAGTAGTCACTGATGGATTATCGAGAAAGGTATTTGGCGACTAAAATTATTTTAGTCGCCAAATGTACAGAAATGCCGACTAAGTTTTTAGTCGCCAATAGTATTAAAAAAAAATTAAATATCACCTTTTCAGCAACTAAAAATATTTTGTCGCGTAAAACCTTACCTATATCTAGCTACGAAATATTTAGTCACCAAAATTTTTTTGGTTCCTTCTATTATGTTTTTTAGCTACTAAATATATTAGTCGCCTAAAGTGTTATTGTGTTTTAGCTACTTAAAGTTTAGTCACCTAAAGGTTTACATTTTTCGCTACTAAACTTGTAGTCGGCAAAAGTAGTGTTGTTGTTCATCAAAAATTGTTTGGCTACAAAATATTTTACTCGTCAAATGTCGGATTATTTTTGGCTACTAAGGTTTTAGTCTCCTAAAGTGTGGTTTTTTCTTGTTGGCTACTAATTTTTTAGTCGCTAAAAATCTGACTTTTTTGGCTACTAAGCTTTTAGTAGGCAAATATTTTGTGTTTTGCCTACTAAACATTTAGTCGGCAAAATTATCAGATTTTTCGCTACTAAACTTTTAGTCAGCAAATGTTTTTCGTTTTTTGGCTACAAAATATTTTAGTTGCCAAATGTCTACTTTTTTTTTTTTGTTCTAGTGGCCTAATGTCTGCTTTTGTAGCCGCCATAATTGTTTTCCAAAATTTTTTATTTGGCTTTAGCTACTAACATTTTAGTCACTGAAATATGTACTTCCTTTTTCACTACAAATTGTTTAGTCGCCAAAAAAATGCTCTTATGTTTTATCGCAAAATTCTAATTTCTCTCCAACCTGCCTGTATTCTGTGCAACCTGAAGTATGTATATAAACAAAACAATACATATTTTATCAATCATGCCAGTCCATATTACTTCCAACCATCCAAAAATCAATAACTTTAAATATATATATTATATACAAACCAACTATTATTCAAACTAAAATTATATTTCCATACAAAATTCCAACCCGCCATATACAAAAAATATATTTACTACCATGCGAGATGGCCATTTGGCATGGTACAACGTACCATCATAATATGTACCATGACAAAAGATGATCTATATGCCACGCCAGCAACTATCAGTTGGATTATAAAAGTTATATGTATCAGTAATGCTAATATTCACAAAACATAGTTAGGAGAATTATACAAAAGTGTCAAGTGTCCGCTATAAATAAAAATGTAGACTATCCACAACTCCACGCCAAAAGCCATCTACAAAAAATAAAAAAATAATTGCACCCATTACAAAATATCAATTCATTAAGACATAGGAAAAATGTTGTAATAACATGCATTTAAGCTAGAACAACCTATAAAAACCTTTTTTTGAAATACAATCATATGTATGTATCATGAACGATTTATTCTAAACTTGATTTCAATTTACAAATAATACAATTTTTAGGAGCATACCTCTTCATAAAATAAATTCTTTTGAGTAGAATGTTTTGGTGGTAAATTTATTTTAACTCTTCTTCATTCTCATTTTCCTAATCAAGGTAAAATGATTGAGTAATCTACGAGGTTATCTCCATAACCATATCATGCTTTCTTAATATGTTTACCACCCAAATGACCACTGTGTATGATGAAACAATGGCATCATTTACAATGAAAATGTTAAACATTTATTGGATGTCAAACTCTCCCCTTTTCAAATAAGTTTAAGGTGTTTCCAGCTCTAACTCCCAAACTACGTGTGCTAATGACATTCCGTCTATTGTCACAGGTCCTATTTGTCATGGGAAAGGTGGCCGTGACATCCATACGGTGGTTCGGGACTTTTTCGCATTTTCGCCCCTTAACGCCCTTTTTCGGTTAAGTTTAATGTGTTTTCGGCTTTAACTCCCAAACTACGTGTGCTAATTACATTCTGTCTATTGTCACATGTCCTATTTGTGACGGGGAAGGTGGCCGTAACATCCGTACGATGGTTCGGGGGCTGTTTCGCATTTTCGCCCCCTTAATGCCTTTTTTCGGTTAAGTTTAAAGCCAATCTCCACCCCTGGGTCACCCATAACCATGTGAGACCTCTTCTATCATGAAATAAGACATGTTAAATGCTACAAGCCCAAAAAATTGAACTCAAGAACTATAGTTTCAAGTAAATCACATACCAAAAATAAATAAATATTTAAGTAAATCACAAAAGAAAAGAAGTTACAAATGTAACGGACCCAAAAACAAGAACGACATATTTTAAAGTGTCCATGAGGGTGGGTAAATAAGACAACTTAAAATATTGAAATTTCTTGTACTAAAATGGCCCTTTTTCCAACCTTGGCCTTTATCAAATTATCAAGTGTCATTTCAACTACTTATCTAATTCACTTAGCTCAATTTATTTTTTTGATAAATTTTTTTAAGTCCTGTTATTTACATTGCGAATGTTTTAGGATACGACATCAAATATTTTTGTAACATCTTGCGTGTTGCACTTTATATTGTGAAGATTGCACAGTTCAAACCAGGATGCAGAGCTCTTCTCATCTCTTCTTCTTCACTTAGCTCAATTTATTGAACTATGATACTTCATGTAAATTCAATATTTAGTTAAAAACCTTAATACTTTAGGTAAATTCAATATTTAGGTAAATTCTTCACTAGCACGGCTCCAATATTATAAAATGGGCTTTCACTAAGGTCACCCAAAATCTTTACAACCACTTACTTTGCAAAGGGTTTTCAGTAGGATCACCTACCAACCTTTTCCACAATTACTACTCTCTCAAATATAATAATAAACAAGGTTTTCTCAGCTTACCTAAAACTGACAACCACTAAACACAATCCTAAACAGTTCAACAGGGATGCTCATCTAGAGCTCCTATGGTGTCGCTGTGTCTCACTAGAGTATAGGTGTGTGATAGAATGAGAAATTATACCTTCCACTAGACAACAACTCAAAGATTAAGTCAAACCAAGTGTTGAAGGTCACATAACAAAACACACACACACACAAAAGGTGGGAAACCTCTGTACGATGTGATTTATAGTGTTTAGAGATGGGAGAACACTCAACAATCATTGTAATTAAGTGCTAATTTTATTTATTATGCAATTGTGGGCCCCCTTCTCCCTAAAGTCTTTTTGGTGTTATGAACTATTAATAAAAACATTATTTGAAATGCATTCGGTTGATTTTTAAATATATATAATTAGTTTTGCACATGATTAATGCATAAAAAATCACTTGATAAATGTCTCTACTTATATATGTTTATTAACGCTTTTATGGGACTCTTGCTCTCAAGATATTTTTACAAATGGGCGCTCAAACTCTCACTTATCTAATTGATCACTTGATATTCAGATTTGCCTGTTCTTTGATTTAGTAGTCTAAGTAACTGGTTAGCAGTGGTTGAGTTTAATACCATCACTAGTTTCACCAGGGTTAACTCAAACTGTAAAAATAAGGATGGACATTCAAACAACAAAACCCTCATCCACTTCTAAGCTATAATATTGGGGTTTCGAGTGCTCAGAAAAAAGAGATTTTCTATACTACCAAAGAGATAATTCAATATTCAATCTAGGAACCCAAGGTAACTCTTGTGCAGCATTTAGGCAGAGCACAAAGAGAATTGTAGAGAAAAAATTCGTGCTAACTACAATTAACAGAAAAGAATGATTTAAGTATTCAACGTTTGAACGTACCAAGAGTGTAAAAGTTAAACCAGCAACAAAGCATATGGCAAACCCTTGAAGCCTCTGTTAACATGTGCGAGTAAGAGAGAGATCAATTAATCAAAACCCATCAAGGATCTTAGAGTGAAATCTGTCTTAACAGTATAAACAAAGTATAACTAAATCTTAAGTGAAACTTATAATTCAACACAAGCACCACAGTTTAACAAATAAAGAAAACTAAATGCAGTTCCAAGTCATTGCTAGCTGAAGCTGAGCCTAGAACCCAATTTCCATGCAATTATTCAACCAATTGAGCTATACTATGGCACTGGCACATAAATCTTCATTTTCAAGTTGAGTGAAAAACTTTAAGTAACAGCATTATATAAAGAGTTACAAATTTTTATATCTTTTACATGGCTAATGACAATAGTCCTTTGAAACCACTTGTTTCCTAGCAGACAACAACAATTTTTTTCCCTATATTAAAACTAAAGATTTAGCCCCTTCAAATGACTCTTATCAAACATGAAACATCTTCTACATCCTACTACTAATAAACCAATAAAGTTTCAGTTTCCCTCTCCTTAATACCTCATTCTTCAAATGAATCTACCAGATCAGAGAGAGGTTGAGAAACAGAGTCTTCATTTGACTAGCAAGGCAATGGACATGAAAGAAGTCATTGGAATTGTAAGAGAGTGAGAGAGAGAGAGAGAGAGTGTAGTCACAACATCAAACCCACAAAAAAACCCAATAAACCTATAAAACTAAAATCCATAATTTCAATTCAAGCACAATAAACCCATAATTTCACAAGAACAAAATCAAACCCACAAAACTAAAATCAAACCCATTTTGGACGTGAAGATTTAATTAATTTCGTACAAATCAAGCACTATAACCAAGTCCATCTTTGAAATCAACACAAAAACTAGATGAAGTGTGAGAGATGGGGAAATACGGGAAGAAAGGGAGAGAGAGAAATAGAGAAATGGCTCGAGAGGGAGAAGACCTAGATTGACAAAGAGGGAGAAGACCGAGAGTGACAGAGAGAAAGAGAGACAAAAACCTGTGATTTGCAGTAGTGGTGGTGGTGATTTCCAGCAATGGCGGTGGCGACCTGTGATAGTGGGGAGCGATGGTGGCCAGTGACGTACAACGGTGGAGTCGGCGTCAAGTTTGATGGTAAGTGGTCTGTGAGTGATCTGTGTGTTTGTGAGTGGTCTCTGTGTGTGTGAAACAAAGGAGAGGGTGCCAATATTTACGCTTCCCTCCAAAACAAATTTCTTGCCTTTAGCAACTAAATATTTCTTTTGTCGGCAAAAACTAATTAATCAATGACTAAATTATTTAGTCAGCAAAGAATTCCTTAAAAAATAACCTTTTTTTTAGCGACGAAAATGTTTTGGTCGGCAAAAGGCAGCATACACTAACTAAAAGCAGAATTAGTAGCCTAAAATTTTGACAAACGCCGACTAAAATCTTTTTAGTCGCCAATAACTATCATATGGCTACTAAAATACTTTTTGGTAGCCTATTTTGAATATTTTTAGTGACTATTTTAGTCGGCAATAGCTATTATATGGCTACTAAAAAATTTTAGTAGCTAAAATTCACAACATTGCCGACCAATAGGAAAATTAGTCACTAAAGGTCTGACTTTTGGCAACCAAAAATGTTTTAGTCGCCAAAGATGCATTTTGTTGTAGTGTCTTGATTCTGAACTCCCTTGATTCTCTGATTTCTTTCATGTCTATCCCTACATTCTAGGAACTACTTGGAATTTTTGATTTCTTCCTTGATTTTCTGTCATTATCTTCATTGTCCTTCTCCTCTCAACATATCATTACTCTATGTCAGCCATATTCACTAATCCTGCCACGTCATCCTTATTCCTTGTCAGCATTCTGTCGACAGAAGATTCCTAAATGTTAGCACTAACGTTAGCATGCCTGTCGACATAAATAATAACAATGAAAACAAATGTGGTTAAGGTTATTATTTAAAAATAGTTTATGATTTCAATCGATAGACCATAATTGAACTTGGCCATAATTAATAGGCCACAATCGACAGAAAAATAAAATGTGGTGCAAACAATGTACCCTCATTTAAATGGATTGAAGAATGAAATCCAATTAAATAATTTATAAGGCAGTTTACGACAATGGACAGGAAATATTTTATGGTGCAAATAACTCAAATTCTTGAAGAGTTATATTACATCTATAATAATTTTTAATCTATCACTGTTGATTGGCGAACACTCCATCTTTGGCTTTATCGAGTGACATAACAAAGAGTATATCATTTATTTTTAAAATAAAATAATTCTTTGTTAGCCACATTTTGGCTAATTAAAGAGAATTCACTACATATAACATTTTTCAACCATTGTTGTTTTTCAAACCATATCATGAAAATTAATTTTTGGTGTGATCCACAAATCCAAAGTGGGTGTTGGATCCCAAAACTCACATAATTGAATGTTATGAAAAATTTATAAATTTTGACACTTTGAACAATGCCAAAAAATTCACAGTCAACAAACGTGGGTTCATAATTTTTAGCCATTTTTTGGCTTAAAATCATGCCCCCCCCCCCCCAAGTTCATAATTTTCAGCTATCTTTGGCTTAAAATCATTCCCCCAAGTGAAATTTTTCCATCATTTTATGAAGATTTTTTAACATTTTTTGAGAGAAGGAGTTTTTCTTTTTTTTAGCCATTAATGGCTTGTCATTTTTTGCCACGTTTGGAAAAACATCATGCCCCCCCTCCCAAGTGAACCTTTATCATAAGAATTCTCAATATTTTTTTGAGAGAATGGGTTGTTTTTTAATTTTAGCCATTAATGGCCTATGAAAATTCTCCAAAGTCATATTATCTTCATGACTTGGTGTGCTAACCCCTTGAGTCACATACCTTGGCTTTTCATGAATAATTGGCTCTTTAAAAATATGTGTATTAACTGTATGAGCCACATTATTTTCATATCTTAATCTTTCATTGGCCATTATACCTTCTAATTTTTGCTTTCAATATAGAATTCCTTCATCAATTGGAAAAATTTGGCCTAAAGTCGATGAATTTTTTCATCACAGTAATTTAAATTTCTTTGTGTCAAATAATACAAAATGATGAAATTATTTGAAATCTTTTCCTATAAAGAGAATTAATTTCTTCTTTTAGGGTTAAAATTTCACTCCCGCACCAATAAATTTCATCCTCACAATGCCAAATTATTCTTTTCACATCATTTGTCATTCATTATGTTGACAATAAGCGGTAGAACCACCACCATAACACTAACAATTTTTAGAATATGAGGCATTCCACTGATAATATGTATCCATGGGAACACTGTCACTCCATTGGCAGTTTGTATCCATGGGTTTACAAGATGTAAAAATACCTATTGAGGCATGATTTCATAAGGATAAATCTGCTTATTTACCATCATCACTCCAAGTTAGAATGGTCCCATCGGGCATGCCAATTTATGTTAGCAAAAATTCAGTTTAGGCCCAATCAACAATGATTGATCAACAGGCTTAAACAAATTTTAATAAACACGACAAGATCAGGTTTTGTGATTGAGTTCTATGCCTTAAACAGATTAAGGACTTCCTTAGAGGTAATTAAGTAAAGAAAGATTCAAACAGAAAGTAATATGTATTTATTAAATTAAATTGTCACTTGCTATCAGTTACAAGAACTCAAAAAAAAAATAAAAATAAAAATAAAAATAAATGAAAAAAATACAACAATCGACAAAAAGAAGAGAAGTGGGGATTGAAAAAAGTTACTAGTTTAACCTACTCCTAAAATGGCTAACTTAGAACTACTCCTAGATAACTCCTTACGAGTGTGATTGGTGGTTTTTGATTAATTCTATTATGTACCCTAGCTCTCTCTTTTATACTTGACTTCTAGCCTGGCACTTGGTTCTAATCTCTCTTGATTCTCTGATTTTTTTCATGTCTATCCCTACTGTAACAACCCTGACCCATGATTAACGTTAATACATGCTTAATATGCCTAATAAGTTCTTGAGTTCAAATTCTGAATTAATTACATGTGTGCTGCATTATTTGTAATTATATTTGTTTAACATAGAAAGATTTGTTCGTGTTTTCGTTTCGGTTTGTGAATTGAAGGTCTCATCGGCATTCGAATTAGAAATTGACTTGATTTATGTGTTAATTAGAATTTTTAGAACTTTATGGTAGGTTCAATTGAAATTCGATTCGGAATGAATAAATTAGATTAATTTAGTGCCCACTTATTTAATCATCCTCAAGTGAGCCTATATAAGGCTTCTTATATGCCTTTATTCTTTCTTCCTTCTTCATTCAACATATTTGAGCTCCCTCATACAAGCAAAACGTAAGAGAGTGAGAGAGAGAGAAGGCAATTAAGATCAAAAGTTGGGATAGGAGAGAATTTCCAAGAAGGATTAGAGATTTGGAAAGAATTTGGGAATTTAAGCTCCCTCACTTGTGCAATTCAAACTTTAGGTAAGAGAATTAGCCTTTGATCTTGTAATGTAGTTGATTAATGTATGAAAACAAGTGAATCAAGTGAATTCAAGTAGGAATTGAGCTAAAATTGAAGGAAACTAAGTCATACCATGCATGCATGCATGTATATTTTCTCACATTTTGAGTTTAATTTCCAAGAATTCCTCCATGCATATCTTGAATTCACCTTTATTTTGGGAAATGATCAAGTTTCATGTTGTTTGTAGCATTTAATCATGTTTTGAGAAGCTTAAGCTCAAAGAAATTCATGCATGTCATGTTCATGGAGCATTCATAAATTTTAAGTTGAATTTTTGCATAATTAGCAAGCTATGGGGCCATGAATTCATGAAATAATCCCCAATCCATGATGTTTTATGAGTTTCTAAGTGTTTCCTCAAGTTTGGGCCCAGAAAAATTGAGTTTGATGCTTTAAGGCTGAGCTTTGAACTTGGAGAACAAATTTGGAAATTCCAAAATTTGCACCTACCCTCGAGCGTAGGAGTTCATGCTTGAGCGACCACTCTGAGTGCGTCTACTTCCGCTCGAGTGACCATAAGTCTGCTCAAGTGTGAAATGCAAGCTCCTAGAAGTTCATGTATTTTTGCAGATCGCTCCAGCGGCAAGAGTCACGCTCGAGCGAGGACCTGAGTCTTATGCTCGAGCAACGATCGAGTGTCCGTCGAGTGTGAAAAGCAAGCAACCAGTACTTTTTCAAAGTTTGTAGACCGCTCGAGTGAAGAAAGTTACGCTCGAGCGGACCCTCACATTTTGCATGTCCGCTGGAGCGAGGAAAGCCACGCTCGAGCGTGGACCCTGTTTTCAACAAGTTTAGAAAAATGTTTTCAAGTACATTTTTGTATCCTTTCATCATAGGCATTATTAGGCCAAGATTAAGGCACCATAATGAGGATAAAGGTTAGAAACACACTAAGAACAATGAAATAAGTTATGTACACTCCGAGCGTGTGTTCTAATGTATGTATCTGTTATGTTATCTAGGTCACGCACCGCAAGACATCTGAATTGCTTATTCTGTTTGTTTACCTTGGAGCCTCTGTTATCTGTGAGTAATAACTTTGTAAAGCTATATTCAATTATAAGTATTTTCTGAATGATATAAGATGATCTGTTTCTATTTATATTATTTTCTGCATGAATGAATGGTTGTCCAATATTTCTAAAATGTATTCGTGGAATTCTTAGCTCCAAATGACATATGTTATTTGTTTTGTTACGTCCCAAATATGGGTCAATTATACGTCTCATGAGCCAACTGTTATGGATTCTTATGTATACGTCCCTTTATGGGCCAACTGTACTGTCTCCGTGCACGTGAATCAACTATATGCCTTTGTGGTCGTCCCTTTATGGGTCAACTGTTCCTGCTAGTGCTAATGAATGTGTCACATATGATTAACTGCAAGTTCTAGTTATGAATACGACTCTAAAACTGTATCTGTTATGTACTATGATTTCTGAACATAATTACGAATTCATTTCTGACAACTATTGAATTATGTTTTCTGTAACTATTATGGACAACATTCATTGAACCTCTTTACTATGTTATTATTCACTGGGCTCCAGTTCATTATTTATATTATGTATGTAGGTGAGCAAGCATGTGACCAGGCCCAGAATTGACGGCCTATGTTTTTGTTTTGTCAGCCAACTACCGTGCCTCCTGAGGAGGTACCTTTTTAAGAGGATTGTGTCAAGGCTTTAGTTAAGCTTGTTTGTATATCTGTACTTGGGCAAGTACCCCTTTGACTCTATCTGTGTAATTGAGTGATGTAAGACTAATGTATTTTTGACGTCACATCTGTAAATATATATAAGTTTGTTTTGAAAATTTTTGTCACATGTATGTCTGCACAGCTCTATGGACTATGTTAATTTTGTATAATTGCTTCCGCAGCCCCTATCTTATGTTATCCGGTTCAGAGGCCTTTGGTAATCCCAGGATTACTGGCCTGTTACGACGCTAAACCCATAGGGGTGGGTTTGGGTCGTGACACCTACATTCTAAGAACTACTTCTTTGAATTTTTAATTTCTTCCTTGATTTTCTATCATTATCTTTCTTATCCTTCTCTTTTCAACACATCCTTACTCCATATCAGCCATATTCACCATTCCTACCATGCCATCCTTGCCACATCAACCTTATGCCTTGTCAGCATTCTGTCGATGGAAAATTCCTAAATTTTAGCACCAACGTTAGCATGTCTATCAACAAAAATAATAGCAATAAAAACGAATGTGGTCAAGGTTATTCTTTGAAAATAGTTTATGATTTCAATCGACAAAAAAATAAACTGTGGTGCAAACACACTACAAGAAAAGAGCCCAAATAACACGAAACTTTTTGCGACGGCATTTTCAAGCCGTCTCAAAAAATGGTCTTTTGCGATGGCGTTTTCAAACCGTCTCAAAAAATGGTCTTTTGCGACGGTGGTGACCCCGTCGCAAAAAAAAATAATATTTGAGACCGAAAAATTTACTGTCGCAAAAGTCTTGTTAAAACGACATCGTTTTAACTGTTAGGATTCATCATTTGTGACGGTTTAAGTACGCCGTCGAAAAAAGTAATGAAAATTTTTCTATCCCACTTATTTTAGCCTATTCGCGGTCATGTGTTTCCCCAAAATCCCCAAACCTTTCTGAACCAACCCAAAATCCCTTAAATCTTTAAAACCAAAATCCCCAAAACCATTTTGAAGCAAAATCCCCAAAGCCCTTGAGCCAAAATTCAACGACGGTGACGGACGACGACGGTGATCGACGACGGCTAGCAGCGAGTGATGACGATCATCAATAACGACGACGAGCAGCAACGAGTGATGACGGCGACGGCTAGTGACGACTATATGCCCACCTCTCTCTCTCTAATTACATCCAAAGCCCTCTCATTTTTTTGAATATATTTTTTTCTCCATTGTTGTTTGGGGGTGTCATTGGTTTGAAACTGTGCCTAGAGGTGACCATTCTCAAATTTGAAGTGATGAGACCATTCTCAAATTGGCCTTTGATCATATATCTCCTCCCTTCAGCTTGTTGCATAATTTGGCAGAGCCTTCTGGTTCCTCCACCTTGATGACATCGTCTTTAGAAATTGTGCACAGTGATGGCCTTAAAAAAAAAAAATGACTTGGTGGATCATATTTATCACTGGATAAATTTTTTTTTTTTTTTTGATCGGCACAACAAACACCATGTACACACCATATTTACAAAAATATATGCTAATGATCACCCAGTGATTAGTATTAGTCTTGACATACGTGCTAAATGTGTATAAAAATATGTAAAAAGTGCTTAGTATTCTAACTATTTTGGTATTACCTCCCCCTTAAAGACAGACTATAGGTTATCATTAGCATGATCCTTTGAAAAATAATAGTGAACCTTATTATTTTCTAGATATGATAGGTCCTATATTTATACATATGGTTCATTTGAATCCATGTAGGAGGTAAAAAGAAAGGGGGGTAAATATTGATGTATCATTTTCTTAGTCATCAAACCAAGACATACTCTCCTTTCTGAGGATGAACTGTCTAGCACAAAATCTGACTCCATTTTCATTTGTCAGACTTAGCTCTAACAGCATTACACTCTGGTAGGGGCCTCCCCATCAACCATAACTCAGTTGTACCTAATTTGTAGTCATGTGTGCAGAAATTGTTTCTTTAGTCGATTATAAATATATCTAATTGCCTTAAAATAGCAAGAACATATGAAGAGGTGAGTCCTTTACTTCTTTATTTTCTATTGAAGGAAAATAATGGTTGGTCATTTAATGGTTTCATCAAGTCGTAGTTTATGGCTTCATGCTCATATTCAAGGTAAAAAACTCACTACACCTTATATCTTCCCACTGATATCTATTAGTGTCAAATCAACAAAAGATGAATGCTTGAAGCTCAACGTTTTATGGAGGCCTCTTTTGATCACCTCAAGTCATGTTTTACTCATTGATACTTGCAGGACTCATAGAGTAACTGTAACGAATATATATTCACTAGCTGGAATAATAACTGCCATTTCCTTTTGTTAAAAAAAAAGGTCTCACATTTGTATTTGACTTGTTTCATTGTTCTAATAATTTTGTACTTGCTGTAAAGCAGTGTCACATATTCGCGGCTTGATGGATCAGTTGAACCAGAAAAGCGTTTTGATATTGTAAAGGCTTTCAATTCAGACCCTACTATTGATGTACTACTGCTCACTACACATGGTAAGATTTTATTATATACAGCATACAGTCTTGGGTTAGGAATTTCACTAACCTATAAATTCTCCTTCCATTTATCCTTCATTTGCTGGGCCATTCTAAAAAATCCTCTCCTCTTTCCTCTATTCAAATAGGAACTCTCTCTCTCTCTCAACATATTATTTAGCAGCAAAATGGTGTTACCAACTTATGGGAGTATACATAGGAAAAATTAATAAAAATTTGGACAGAAATATCAAATTGAAATTAGATTTAAAGTGTAGGGATTGAATTGTTCAAATTAAAACTATGGAGATAAAAGTGAATTTTGAGTCAAACTATAAGGGTGAAAAGTGTAACTGACCCATATTTATTTTTCTGTTCTATATTTTGGGGGGCTTTGTTTCATTGTGGTCATAATAAATGACTTGTTGGGTATACCTCCTTATTGGAGTGTGGGACCCAATGGTTTATTAAAAGAGTTTTAATTTGGTTTGGTATTAGTTATAATATATTTTTATATATTATATCTAATTTGTGGAAACCCAATTCAGTTTGGAAACAACTAAGGTTTTGATAATAAACCCTAGATTCACAATATTTTAGGTATTGTTTTTGCTCATCCCGAAGTGAAGAGAACGGCTGCTACACATACTCCACTTTGGTGAAATCAATTATTTGGGTGTGTGAAAAGTGAAATTAATTTGAGTGGTTCTTTGCTTCGTTTTCGGTGTTGATTTGGTTCGTTATTTTGGATCTTCTACAACTTTGGTTTTGAATATTTTTGTTCATCTATTTGGTGAGGTCTTTCCTCTTGTTTATTTGTGATTATTTGGATTTCACCTAAGGGTGGTTTTGTGAGACCATTAGTGTCTCGTTTGTAATCGTTTGGAACTTATTTGGTTGATAGTAGAATCGGATTTCGATCCCGTGGACGTACCTCACATTGAGGGAACCACGTAAAAATTCTTGTGTTGCCTTTGATTTAATTTTTTCGCATTAGTTTTTATTCCCATTGATTGATTTACTTGTGGGGAATCATCGATTTTCCCTAACAACTGGTATCAGAGCTTACGGTTTATTTGGGTCTATTTATTTGTGTAAATCAATGGAGGGGAATGTGGGTCGTATGTCTAGCTTCAATGGAAGCAATTGGGTAACTTGGAAAACTAAAATGGAGGACCTATTATTTTGTAAAGATTTGTATGGACCCATTGAGGGTGATAGTGGTAAACCCGAGGGTATGAAAGATGATGAATGGAATAGGCTTAATCGAAAAGCCGTTGGCGTTATCCGTCAATGGATTGATGACAGTGTGTTTCATCATGTTGCTACTGAAACTTCAGCACATGATTTATAGAAAAAATTAGAAGGCCTTCATGATAGGAAATCAGCCACAAATAAAGCTTTTCTGTTTCGCAAGTTGGTTAATTTAAAATATAAAGAGGGCAGCCCTATTCCGGAACATCTGAATGAAATAAAGAGTATTGTTAACCAACTTGCTTCTATGAAAATTTTTTTGATGATGAGTTGCAGGCTTTGATGCTACTTAGTTCTTTGCCCGAAAGTTGGGAAACTTTGGTTGTGACAGTTAGTAATTCGGCACCTGATGGAGTTGTCACAATGGGCCAAGTCACTAGTAGCTTGTTGAATGAAGAAACTAGAAGAAAATCAGCGGGTTCCTCTCATTCGGAAGCATTTGTTGTGAGAGGCCGAAGTAAAACAAGGGGGAGGAGTAAGACTCCTCATGGTGGTGATCAAAGCCGTGACAAATCAAAAGATGGTTCTTTTTCAAAGAAAGACATTGAGTGCTATTATTGCCATGAGAAAGGGCACATGAAGCGAGAATGCCGAAAGCTCAAGAACAAGGAGAAAAGGCGTGACAAAAGTGTGGATAAGAAGCAAGAAGACACAACGACAGTTACTACCGATGATCTCATGGTCATTTGTGAAGATGATTGTATCAATTTTGTGGGCCAAGAGAGCAATTGGGTGATTGATTCCGGTACTTCTTTTCATGTGACTTCTCGAGTTGATTTCTTCACTACCTATACCGAAGGAGATTATGGTTCTGTTCGAATGGGTAATGAAGGTTTGTCCAAGATTATTGGCATGGGTGATGTTTGCTTGGAAACAAATTTGGGCTGCAAGTTGTTGCTTAAAGATGTGAGGCATGTTCTCGACATTCACCTCAATTTGATCTCTACTGGGAAGTTAGATGATGAAGGCTTCAACAACAAATTTGGTGATAGAATATGGAAGCTCACAAAGGGTTCTTTGGTGGTGGCTAAGTGCAAGAAGACTCATACACTTTATTCGATGCAAGAAAAAATTTGTAAAGGTGTTGTCAATGTACTTGAAGATGATACTTCTACCGAATTGTGGCACAAGCGGCTTGGCCACATGAGTGAAAAGGGGCTGCAAGTTTTGTTCAAGAAAGAGCTTCTACCCGGTTTGAAAGGTACACATCTTAAAACTTGTGTTCATTGTTTGGCGGGTAAACAACATAGAGTTTCTTTTCATAAAAATGTTGCTTCTAGAAAAGAAAATGTTTTGGAGTTGATTCATTCGGATGTTTGTGGTCCTTTGAAAGTTAGAACACATAGTGGTGCACTTTATTTTGTTACTTTCATTGATGATTATTCAAGGAAAGTTTGGGCTTTTTTACTAAAAACTAAAGATTAAGTTCTAGAAGTATTTAAGCATTTTCAGGCCATGGTTGAAAGAGAAACAGGGCAGAAATTGAAGTGCACCCGATCAAATAATGGTGGTGAATACATTGGGCCATTTGATGAGTATTGTCGTAGCCAAGGTATTTGGCACCAAAAGACAGTTAAGAAGACTCCTCAATAAAATGGCGTTGTCGAGAGGATGAACCGCACCATTGTGGAAAGAACAAGGTGTTTGCTTTCACAAGCTAAATTGCCAAGATCCTTTTGGGGTGAGGCAATGAAGACAGCGGTTGATGTGATCAATTTGTCTCCTTGCTATTCTTTGAATGGTGATGTTCCTGAAAGAATTTGGACAGGTAAAGATGTATCTTATGAGCACTTGAGAGTGTTTGGTTGCCGAGCTTTTGTTCACATTCCAAAGGATGAGAGGTCCAAGCTTGATAGTAAGTCAAGACAATGCATTTTTCTTGGCTACGGGCGTGATGAATTTGGGTATAGATTGTGGGATCCGGTCGACAAGAAAATCATTCGAAGCCGTGATGTTGTGTTTCTTGAAGACCAAACAATTGAAGACTTTGGCAAAGGTGATCAACCGGAGCCAAAAACTACTGATCTCATTGATATGGATCCATCTCCTTCATCTTCGGTGGATAATGAAAATGGGGGAGATGTACAGCCACCTATTGAAGATGTAGAGGATGATGCTAATCCTAATGAAGTTGAGCCAGAAATTGAGGAAGAGCATCCAACTCAAGAACCGCCACCACAACTTGAGTTGAGGAAATCTACAAGGGACCGACAACCTTCAAGAAAGTATCCTCTCAATGAATTTGTGTTGATTTCCGATCAAGGGGAGCCTGAGAGCTACCAAGAAGCAATTGAGCATGCAAAGAAAGGTGATTGGAAAAAGGCCATGGACGAGAAGATGAATTCCTTGCTTGAAAACCAGACTTATGATTTAGTGAAGCTGCCTAAAGGGAGGAAAATTCTGAAAAATAAGTGGGTTTTCAAATTGAAGACTGATGGCAAGAATCTGAGGTACAAGGCACATCTTGTTGTGAAAGGCTTTGGGCAAAAGAAAGGTATTGACTTTGACGAGATTTTCTCACCGGTTGTAAAGATGTCTTCTATTCGGGTTGTACTTGGCATGGCTGCAAGTATGAACCTTGAAGTTGAGCAACTTAATGTGAAGACCGCATTTCTTCATGGTGATCTTGAAGAAGAAATTTACATGGAGCAACCGGAAGGTTTTGTGGAAAAAGGGAAAGAGAAATTTGTTTGCAAATTGAAGAAAAGTTTGCATGGTCTCAAGCAAGCCCCATGGCAATGGTACAAAAAATTTGACTCTTTCATGATGAATAATAATTTTTCTAAAACCACTTCGGACCATTGTGTGTTTGTGAAAAAATTTTCGGATGGCAAATTTATTATTCTTTTGCTTTATGTTGATGACATGTTAATTGTGGGTCAAGATTACACTATGATTAACAGGTTGAAATTGGAGTTGAGCAAGTCTTTTGCTATGAAAGATTTGGGGCCGGCAAAGCAAATACTTGGTATGAAAATTGTTCGTGATCGCAAAGAGGGGCTGATTTGGTTGTCTCAAGAAAGCTACATTGAGAAAGTTCTTAAGAGGTTCAACATGAATAAAGCAAAGCCGGTTGGTTGTCCACTTGCGGGTCACTTCAAGCTTAGTTCAAATCAATGTCCTACAAGTGAGAAAGACAAGGAAGAGATGCTGAAAGTTCCTTATGCTTCAGCAGTTGGTTCTTTAATGTATGCCATGGTTTGTACAAGACCGGATATTGCTCACGCCGTTGGTGTGGTGAGTCGTTTTCTCTCTAATCTGGGTAAAGAACATTAGGCAGCGGTAAAATGGATTCTAAGGTATCTTCGAGAGACTTCGAAGGTGTGTTTGTGTTTTGGGGATGGTAAGCCGATGCTTGATGGGTTCACGGATTCTGACATGGCCGGTGATATTGATTCTAGGAAATCTACTTCGGGATATTTGATGACTTTTGCAGGGGGAGCTGTGGCATGGCAATCTAAATTACAAAAATGTGTTGCTCTCTCAACTACCGAAGCTGAATTTATTGCCATTACGGAAGCTTGCAAAGAAGAGTTATGGTTGAAGAAATTTTCGCAAGAGTTGGGTTTGAAGCAAGAAAAGTATGTGCTTTATTGTGATAGTCAAAGTGCTATTCACTTGAGTAAAAATTCTACTTTTCATTCGAGATCGAAACACATTGATGTGAGATACCACTAGATTCGTGATTTGTTAGATTCGAAGTTGTTGCAACTCGAAAAGGTTCACACGAATGATAACATTTCGGATATGTTGACAAAGACTTTGTCGAGGGACAAACATTTGAAGTGTCGAACTTTGGCGGGCATGGTTGATGTCTCCACCTAAGTCGGTAGGGGGAGAATTGTTGGATATACCTCCTTATTGAAGTGTGGGACCCAATGGTTTATTAAAAGAGTTTTAATTTGGTTTGGTATTAGTTATAATATAATTTTATATATTATATCTAATTTGTGGAAACCTAATTCAGTTTGGAAACAACTAAGGTTTTAATAATAAACCCTAGATTCACAATATTTTAGGTATTGTTTTTGCTCATCCCGAAGTGAAGAGAACGGCTGCTACACATACTCCACTTTGGTGAAATCAATTATTTGGGTGTGTGAAAAGTGGAATTAATTTGGGTGGTTCTTTGCTTCGTTTTCGGTGTGATTTGGTTCGTTATTTTGAATATTCTACAACTTTGGTTCTGAAGATTTTTGTTCATCTATTTGGTGAGGTCTTTCCTCTTGTTTATTTGTGATTATTTGGATTTCACCTAAGGGTGGTTTTGTGAGACCATTAGTGTCTCGTTTGTAATCGTTTGGAACTTATTTGGTTTTTAGTGGAATCGGATTTCGATCCCATGGACGTACCTCACATTGAGGGAACCACGTAAAAAGTCTTGTATTGCCTTTGATTTAATTTTTCCGCATTAGTTTTTATTCCCATTGATTGATTTACTTATGGGGAATCATCGATTTTCCCTAACATGACTAGTGGTGGGTGCACATGCTATGTCTGCACGGTACACGTGTGCAACTTTATATCTAGTTTCTTGGATGGTTGGCTGAAGCTAAGGTTGTTGCTGAAAAATTGCATTCATGATTGCATTCATGTTGGCTGAAGCTAGGCTATGTTAGGTTCATTTGGTGAAGGCTAGGCTATGTTAGGTTCAATTAATAATGTATAAAATAAAGAGTAATGTTGAATATTGGGTAACATGGATCAGGTATTTTTTATTGGATAAAATCACATAGTAATAAACTATTCAAACTTCAATGCATGATTATCATCAATGGTTCAATTTACTATATAATCCAACTTGGTAAATACAATGTTTAAAATGAGGAAAGAGGACAGAAAGTTATTGGGACAAAGGCCAAAATAACTTATTCCCACATCATGAAATGCCAATACTAGCTTAGTAGTAGTAGCAGCAAGTTTTTGTCAGGCTATTCTTGCTCAAGCTGCCCTATGGGTTGATGGAAAAGCTTCGAGTTAACCCCTTCTTGACATTTGAGTTTAGCAGCTGATTTTAAGCCTAAGTGACATTGCCAAAATTTGTGATAAATGTCATGGTCCATGTTTCAAAGAATATTATATGCCATATTATAAGTTAATCTAGTTTTATAATGGTGAAAGTATACATTTTTGCATGTGGTATTTTCTTGCAAATAACAAGATAATGTGGTTATAAGTAATTAATAAGGTAATGTGGTTGTAAGCAATTAACAAGTATATCTTTTCTGGTTGGATCTTAGAAGAATATGTTTAATGCCTGTGTTTTTACCTACTCTTGTAGTGCAAAATGTTATTTGCCCTGTGCTTCCCTTATATAGTTCATCAGTTCCTTTCACATTGACTAATAATTGTTATCTACGTCTAACTTCGAATTGATTTCTCATACGCAGAGTCATTGAGGTTGATTTATTTCCTCACTTGTTGCAATTGAAATTGAGAGATCTGATCTTCTCTGATTGGCTTCTCAGGTAGTTATCTGAGCAATCATGAATGCATTAGCTAAAAAAGAAGCTAAGGTTGTTGCTGAAAAATTGCAAGCTTCTCTAAAGGAAGAACTTGAGAAGGCTAAGCAGAGAAAATCAGTGCCAACCAGAGGGTAATGTAAATCTACAAAAGATCCATGTGTTCTTTTTAGAATATTCATTTCAATATAATATTGCTTATCATGTTTATCAGAATACATTTCTTTTTAGAATATTCATTTCAATATATTATTGCTTAGTAAGTATGTATATCAGTATACATTTCTGGAATTTGCAGGTGACATCACTAAATGATATGTACAAGAGATTGCAAGAGTACAACACTAGCTTGCATTAGTATAATAGCAAGCTTCAAACAGACCTTGCAACGACTAATGAGACCCTCAAACGAGTAGAAAATGAGAAAGCGACTATAGGTTAGAATTTCAGCACTTTACGAAGTCATTATAATGCATTGCAGGACCAATTCACTGCCTCCAGAGTAAGTACTTTTTTCGGTGTCCTATGGATTGTTTTTCTACATAATATATATTTCTTGTTCTTTATCTAAGAAAATGTATGTATCAGTGAGTTGACTGATTCTACGTGAATGAGATTTAAAGTCTAAAATATTAGTTTAAGTTAATGAAAATTTTGGCTAAAAATTTCTATATTCATGAATGAACTTTTGCTATCACCTCATTTTATGTCAAAAAATTCAATGTGACAGTTGTGCATAGCTGACTCCAAACACTTGCATCAACTTTGGTTGAATTGTACATTAGGTTAAGTCTTTTTACATGAACTTCAGCAAGAATTGGCCTTTTCTGTAAACAACAATTGTCCAAAAGGTAAAACAAAGCAGAACATAATTCTATAACTCTCCTCTTCTAAATAGTTAAAACAATATGAAGTGAGAGGAAAGAATTGAGAGAGCTATAGAAGGGTAAATGGTGATAAATATCAAGGATGAAGATGTGGATATTTGAGGTGTTGACGCCCCAAAATCACCAAACGGGGTCGGATTAGCACGAAATTTGGAACACACAACCGCCTAGGCACGAGAGACTTGTGGGAGAAGACGGGGCTCGAATCGGGTTCCCGGTTTGGGAGTTAGAGCCGGATTTCACTCTAGGCAAACTAGTTCCTTAAGAAACTTGAATTCGAGGTGTTGGCGCCGCAAAATCACCAAATGGGGTCGGATTAGCACGAAATTTGGCACACACTACCGCCTAGGCACGAGAGACTTATGGGAGAAGACGGGGCTCGAATCGGGTTCCCGGTTTGGGAGTTAGAGCTGGATTTCACTCTAAGCAAACTAGTTCCTTAAGAAACTTGAATTCGAGGTGTTGGCGCCCCAAAATCACCAAACGGTGTCGGTTTGGCACGAAACTTGTCACACACGACTGCCTAGGCACGAGAGACTTGTGGAAGAAAACGGGACTCCAATCGGGTTCCTGGTTTGGGAGTTAGAGCCGGATTTCACTCTAGACAAACTAGTTCATTAAGAAACTTAAATTGGAGGTGTTGACGCCCGAAAATCGCCAAACGGCGTCGGTTTGGCGCGAAACTTGGCACGCATGACCACCTAGGCACAAGAGACTTGTGGGAGAGGATGAGACTCCAATTGGGTTCCCGGTTTGGGAGTTAGAGCCAGATTTCTCTCTAGGCAAACTAATTCCTTAAGAAATTTGAATTCGAGGTGTTGACGCCCCAAAATCACCAAACGAGGTCGGATTGGCATGACACTTGGCACACACGACCACCTAGGCACGAGAAACTTGTGGGAGAAGACGGGGCTCCAATCAGGTTCCCGGTTTGGGAGTTAGAGTTGGATTTCACTCTAGGCAAACTAGTTCCTTAAGAAACTTGAATTCGAGGTGTTGACGCTTCAAAATCACCAAACGGGGTCGGATTAGCACGAAATTTGGCACACACGACCGCCTAGGCACGAGAGACATGTGGGAGAAGACGGGGATCGAATCGGGTTCCCGGTTTGGGAGTTAGATCCGGATTTCACTCTAAGCAAATTAGTTCCTTAAAAAACTTGAATTAGAGGTGTTGGCGCCCCAAAATACCAAACGGCATCAGTTTGGCACGAAACTTGGCACGCACGACCGCCTAGGCACGAGAGACTTGTGGGAGAAGACGGGACTCCAATCGGATTCCCGGTTTGGGAATTAGAGCCAGATTTCACTCTAGGCAAACTAGTTCATTAAGAAACTTGAATTGGAGGTGTTAACGCCCCAAAATCGCCAAACGGCGTCGGTTTGGCACGAAACTTGGCACGCACGACTGCCTAGGCACGAGAGACTTGTGGGAGAAGGCGAGACTCCAATCGGGTTCCCGATTTGGGAGTTAGAGCTGGATTTCGCTCTAGGCAAACTAGTTCCTTAAGAAATTTGAATTCGAGGTGTTGACGCCCCAAAATCACCAAACGGGGTCGGTTTAGCACGAAACTTGGCACACACGACCGTCTAGGCACGAGAGACTTGTGGGAGAAGACGGGACTCCAATCGGGTTCCCGGTTTGGGAGTTAGAGTAGGATTTCACTTAAGGCAAACTAGTTCGTTAAGAAATTTGAATTGGAGGTGTTGAAGCTGCAAAATCTCCAAACGGCGTCGGATTAGCATGAAACTTGGTACACACGACCGCCTAGGCACGAGAGACTTGTGGGAGAAGGCGGGACTCCAATCGGGTTCTCGGTTTGGGAGTTAGAGCCGGATTTCGGTCTAGGCAAACTAGTTTATTATGAAATTTGAATTGGAGGTGTTGACGCCCCAAAATCTCCAAACGACATCGGTTTAGCACGAAACTTGGCACAAACGACCGCCTAGGCACGAGAGACTTGTGGGAGAAGACGGGACTCCAATCGGGTTTCTGGTTTGGGAGTTAGAGCCGGATTTCCATCTAGCCAAAATTATTTACTTAATTATCTTTGTAATTATATAGTAGTTAATTTTTTATGTTTTTTTGTAATTAAAATATTAACACATAATTATATTGTCATTAATTATTTTTATTTTTTGTTTTCAGATATTTCCCGAGTAGTAGTTTTCTTGTTGTGGAATACAGGCGTGAGAAGATTGCGATTTATTTTTGTTTTTGTTACCCACGGAAGAATCATGAGGGAAACTTTCGTTTTTTATTTACGTTATTTTGAATTGTGAACAATATTATGTATTTAAACATTGTATATGTATTATGCAATATTATGTAGTGGGATAATTTTGCTAATGTGTTGTAATGAATGAATGCAAGAATATTTTTATTATGGATGAATTGTTATTTTTATACTAGAA
This sequence comes from Camellia japonica, assembly GCA_030407325.1. NCBI lineage: Eukaryota > Viridiplantae > Streptophyta > Magnoliopsida > Ericales > Theaceae > Camellia > Camellia japonica. The sequence goes on from JAPPVO010000002.1 coordinate 92,611,200, forward strand.
TTTTTATATTATTATGTTATTATTGGTTTCTTTTTCAATTATTTTCCATTTAATACATGTAATTTTTATATTTTTAATAATTTTATTGCATTTTTTTTTTTTTTTGAGACGGCATCACATTGCCGTCGCAAATGATATTGGCAGAGTTGAGACAAAAGCCTTTTGCGACAGTACTCCTTGCCGTCGCAAAACCATCGCAAATTATCTTTTAGCGACGGCATATCGTGCTGTCTCAAATATTTTTTTAGCGACGGCAGGTATCTTGTCGCAATAAAAATTCTTTAGCGACGGCATTTTTGCCGTCACAAATAACACCGTTAGCGACGGCAACATAGTGCCGTCTCAAAAAATCACAGATTTTTTCATATTAATGGCGACGGCAAAATTTTGTCGCAAAAAGGCAACTTTGTCGTCGCAAAAAAAAGGCAACGGCAGCGTGCCGTCGCTAAAACCTCTTTGCAACCCCCTTTGTTGCAACCCCCCACTTGCCGTCGCTAAAAGTCATTTGCCATTGCAAAAAACTTTTTGAGGCGGCAATTTGAGTATTTGCGACGGCATTTTGCCGTCGCAAAAAGTCAAATTTTTTGTAGTGACACTCACAAATTTTGATAGAAATTTAGAAACTTGAATTAAATTTGGGTAAATTTGGTAAAGACACCAGACAACCCGAGCAACTCAAAACCAGAATTATATATAAATATAAATATACATATATAATTATTAATCGGTTGATGATGTTATAATAATTTGGACATTTGGATCATATTCAACATACATATTATATATACAAATAACACAACACAAAAATTGACTCAAAAATGGCAAATACCATTGCAGCAGCATATTCAACATACATATTATATATACAAATAACACAACACAAAAATTGACTCAAAAATGGCAAATACCATTGCAGCAGCAGTGCATTGATTTCTCGGTTCTCAACTTTCTTTTCTCTATTTCTTTTTATCATATGAATTATTTGTTTTGATGACCTTATTAATTTTATTTCAAAAAAATTAATAAGGTCTAACTTTAACTTAATTAGCCTAATGGTCAGTTTGGTTTAGGTAGTTCAATTTAAATAATTAAAAAAAAATTAAAAATGCGATTTGCAAAGGAAATAGTGCTGGTCCGGCCACTCATGGAGGGCTGCCGGTGCCGGTCCTGGTGACTCTTGGCTCAAAATGGGCCTCCACAGCCAGTCGAACTCGGGTCTAAGTTGGATCTAAATTTGGGAATTTTATATTTCAATGAAGAAACAAGGTTGGATAATTTAAAATTAGCACAAATTTGTTTTTTAAAATTATTTTAAGCGTAAAAGACAAATACACCAGATTTACTTAAAATACAAATTATCTTATATAATTTTGGAACTTACGAATATCCCTTTATCACAATTAATTTGTCATTTAATAGAATTGACGGAAAAAATAAAATTTCTAACTATTTTTCAATACAATAATAAAATTATCAAAATTCTTAACTAAAATATATTGTTGACATTATTAAAGACTATTAATTGACTTAATAGTTTATTAATAAAAATACTTATTTGTTATGCAATTAAAACTTTTAAGAGCGAGATGTAATTTCCAAAATCATAGAGGTAATTTATATTTTAAGCAAATATTAAATTGTGTATTTGTAATTTATCAAGTTGCGATGTGTTTTTAAAGGTTAGGTTGGTCTCCGGTCCATCAATTGAATTGGAAGGAGCAATTTGAAGGCTATGGATCCACTTCGAATTTAACTCGGTAATCCAAACCATTCAACTTCTAGTGTCTCGTGAATAGATCATCCACATAAAAATATCGGATTGATTGGATATCGATAAATGCGTGTTTAGATTATATTTATTTTCAAAAAAATAAATAGTCTATCTTTGAAATCATAATTCCCGTTCATTTTTGTAAAGTAAATGTGATCCAATTATATGTCTACCAATATTCGATCAATTTAATATATATATATATATATATAATTTATTTGATAGACACATCAAAACGAATAATTTAAATTAATCAGATAGAGTTAGGATGGGTCCAAAAACCCTTCAACATGACGTTTCAATCACTTCCTATTTTTAATAAGATATATTAGATTATTTTTGTTTATTAGATGATAGGATATATTAGATATTATAGATTAGATAGGTAGACCAAAATTCATTCGATTGGATTAACTCGGTGCAAGATTAGTTTAAAGAGTTAACGTTTTACGCGGCATACCCGTACAACCTATAATTTACGGTCATTCATTCTACAAATTCCATATTAGTTACTGAAAAACAAAGATAGTTGTTTAAATCTTAAGTTGTAATTTTGGTTTAATTTTTGCCAAATTGGATCCCACAGTTAACCTTGATTCATGAAGCAACCACGTTGCCTGTGCCGGAGAAGAACAGTTTGTGATTACCTCACAAAACATAAATAAATAAAATAAAAAATAAAACTAATGGGATAAAAATTAACATTCTCCAAATTCCAAATTGTTCGGTTTGTTTAGTTTTCTCACTGCACTGTTCGGTCTTGGTTCTTAAAATAGATGAATCAAACTTTATAATTCAATCTTTAATTTTATTGTGAATAATAATCGTGGTTCCAAACTGAACTGAACTGCATTTTAATGGTTTAATTCTAAAGATTTTTTTTTTTTTTTTTTGATAACTCAGGTATCCCCAACCCGCTGATTTTAAGGGAAGTCAGGACTAATCCTGAGGGCCCTGAAGTTAACGACCGGGCAAACCTCCAGTGGCCCCAAGGGGTGACTCGAACTCGAGACCTGTGGATTTTATCCTCCAGACTTTACCATTCGGCCACTTGCCTTGGGGTTATTCTAAAGATTTTTATGATTTGATTTGATTCCAAAATTTATAAAAACATAATAATGCTTTGATCTTGGTTTATACTTAACCAAACTAATCCCAACCATGTCTACCCTTAATCTATGTGGGTGCAACAATTTTGGTAAAATTTATAAATTTTCTGAGGTGACCTTATTTAATTGGTCAACCGTACAAAGAGGATTTCCGGTTAATCCGTAAAAAACTTCTCTAAATGACCCAGAAACCTAATTAACATAAATTTTGTAGCTTATGCTTGTATAACAAGGCATTACCCTTTCTTTTTCTTTTTTCTTTTTCTTTTAAATTTTATCAGCAAAAAGAAACAACTTTACAAAAATATGAATTACATCAATAAAGTAAAGGTGATAAGCAAAGAGCATCACAGTGCTACCCTTCATCTCAATCACGTTGGCAACCAAGAGCAACACCCTATCATTTGTTAGCTTTAACCGGATGGTTGGTGAGAAACCAACACCAAAGAAAAAACAAACAAATAGGGGACAAAGACACCAAAACGAACCCACCCAACAATATACCTAAGAGAAAACACCCCAACTGCACCCATCATATCTACCAGTCCATGAAGGACCACACTTCCCCTTCCAAGACCATTCTATTCTACTATAAAAACCAGCAGGTAACAGCAGCCCAACAAGCACACCACCAATGCAGAAATCAGAAGCCTGAAGACATCTTCACATATCGGATCTGCTGTATGTTGCAGATGATTTCCTAGACTGAATATGGACACCCCTTTGGTTGAGCTTTAACCCATAATGCAATTCTCACCTTAATCATATCACAAAACTCTTCGAGATGGACCTGTTTCTCATTAAAGATCACTTCATTTCTGAGTTTCCATATTGACCATATAATTGCCATCAGAATTACCTTCCAAATTTTATTTTCAAGTTTTCTCCATTTAAATCCCCTCCACCAGTGTAGCATCCCTTCAACACTTCCAGGTAACACCCGTTGCAACCCTCACCAATTTATCAAGCATGACCAAACTTTCCAAACAAAACGACACCAGAGTAGCACATGATTGACTGTTTCTATGTCCTTCCGACAGAGCACGCAATCAACTGAAGCACCCTGGTTCAGCACACCAATTCTTTGTAGAGAGACAGCAGTCTTCAGTCTCCCCTTCCAAGCCAACCACCTAAAAAATTGGACTTTTGGTGGAGACACATTATTCCAAATCAGACTAATGACCACCACAGAGTTACTAGACACAAACATATCATAAAGGGAAAAGACATTAAACTGACCTGATGGACATGCCAACCACTTCAATAAATCATCCTTGTTTGCTGCTCTCAACTCTGCCTGATTCAGAGAGGTGCATAATCTTGTCAAATCCTCAGCCTCCCAAGCAAATAGATCTCTTCTAAAATTCAAATTCCAGCACCCTGTGATCCTTTTCCTCTCAATCATCATGCTCAAAGATATCTTTTTCTCAATTGATAAACGATACAGTCTAGGAAATCATACTTGATACAATGGATCCCAAACCAATGGCCATTCCAAAAGTGAGTTCTAACCCCATTCCGTACAACTACCTTTGAATTTTCTAGAAAAAGACTCAACAAATGAGGATTAGATTGACCAATACTTAAAATCTCACCCCATAATTTTGAGTAGTAACTACTAGAGCTTGAAAAAGGAAGCCAATGCCCACCAGTAGTCTGATATCTGCTACATAGGACACTTTTCCACAGTGTATTGTCTTCAAACCCAAATCTCAACCACCATTTTGCTAACAAGCAGTCATTCACATCCTTTAATCTTCTAATTCCCAATCTTCCTTGATCTTTGCTTTTTGTGACCTCCTCTCATTTGACAAGATGGATCTTTTTTTGTTCAAATCTAACCCTCCCCACAGAAAACCTGCCTGTATGCTATCAATTACCCTGGCCAAGGATTGAGGCATCTTAAAGATAGATAAATAGTCAAGGGAAGGCTAGACAACACAGACTTTATAAGAGTTAATCAACCAAAAAAGGATATCAGCTTTCTTTTCCAAGATGCTAACCTGGCCTTAACCTTATCAATGACTGGTTTCCTAGTCTTCTTTAACCTGGGGTTGGCACCTAATGGCAATCCAAGATAAGACAAAGGTAACCTTTGTTTCGACAATTCAACATATAAGCACACGCCACCACCTGCTTAGGCATACCTACTCCACACACATAGCTCTTATGGGAAGTTGATCTTCATGCCGGAGACTAATTGGAAGCATCTCAAGATCCTTTTAATTGTTAACACCTCCTCCCCATTTGCCTCACAAAAAATTATAGTATCATCCGCAAATTGGAGATGTGATACAATTGTTATTGAATCACCTTGGCCTATCATAGCCCCTACTAACAGCCCTTTTGTGCATGCCCTTTGAAGTAGAATGTTCCGACCCTCAACTACAAGATTAAATAGGTAAGGTGACATAGGATCACCTTGCCTAAGACCTTTTTCTGGTGTGAACTCAAGAGTTGGAGACCAATTAACAAGTACGGAAATTTTGGATAAGGTTACGAACTCCATAATCCATTTCCTCCATTTTGCCCCAAAGTCAAAACCATTCATCATGGACATCAGACACTCCCAACTTACAGAATCATAGGCTTTTTCTAAGTCTAATTTTAAAATCATAGGCACTTTCCTTATCAAAGCCAAGTCACAAAGTAATAAGAATTACTTATGTCTTGATCTTAACCTAAAACCAAATTAACTAAGGAATATAATTGGTTACATATGCTTACATATAGTGTAGATAAGCAAAGCACTTGTTTCCTCATCTTAACCCCATTTGTGGCACTGCGCATTACTTACTAAGAATGGTTGTGAACTTTGCTCATTTTGCTTTCAAAAGATTTGATCCTTGAACCTGACAATGGCATTCCATGGACTCCTCTTGGGTTCATGGAGGCAGAGATCCATGCCCTTCTCTAAGAATTTAGAGCAATTGAGCAATTTAAACTCAACTTGGCTAAGTCAAAAGTGCATATGGTTTTGAACAAACAGTCACCCGTCCAAAAACAAATAAATGATCCACGCAAAGTGAAGGATGGTAAGGCTACCGGTAAGGGTATCGAAGAATTTGTCTTCATGGATGAAGATTTGGAGCTGTTCCATCACTCACAAAGTTTGCAGAGAAAAAGAAAGAAATAGAAAGTTTCAAAAGAAGAAGTTAGGTTATTTGATGAAATATTAGCGATCAAAAATTAGGGTTTATAGTATTACACTTGAAATATTGTCTAGTGTTTAACATCACATAGTAATGCGAAAAGGTGCACACTATGAATCTGCTCTAGAGAAAGAAAAAATGAGAGAAAGAGGTGAATGTTCGAATGGTCGATGGATCCCAATGTTCGTAGGAAAGCATGGCCAAACAGGAAATCTGAAGGTATACACACAGTTTTTGTAGACAACCTACCTGAATCATTGGAACCCAAGGGTTTGTACACTTTGTTCTCCAAGTTCAGAGTAATAATGGATGTTTACATCCCCAACAAGAGGAGGAAGTTGACAAGTTCAAGGTTTGGTTTTGTAAGGTGCAACTATTCAGTTGCGTCGGGAGTGGCTGTTCGAAAGGCACATGGTAATTGGTGACAATCACGAGATAAAGGTAAAAATGGTAGAGTTCAGCAAGGACCAAATCAACATTGGGAAACAACAAGTGTTACCAAAAGGTGAAGGTAAAGCAGTCCAAAGAAATCGTGTTGGTACAATGCGTAATAATGTGCAAAGCTATGCTGATATGGTGGCGGATAGGGTTGGAGCTATGAAGGGTAATGAGCTGATAGTCAAAGCAGAGGAGTATAGAAACAATTGGCTATATAGGAGTCTAGTCACCAAACTCAACCCCTATTGTCTCGTCTCTAATTTCAAATAAGATTTGTTTAACAAGTTTGGAATTGATGTTCAGCTAAGGGAGATTAGAGACAAGTTGGTGATCCTCTCATTTAATTCAGAAGAGGTAATGAGGAACACAAGCAAGAAATTAGAGCATTGGGCCCATGATTGGTGCGAGTTCATCACACAATGGTCCAAGGACATAACCATTGAACAGGAAAGGGTGGTATGGCCAAGCTGTTATGGAGTACCACTCAATCTTTAGAATTCTATCAATTTTAAGAATATAGGTTTGCTATGGGGTGATGTTATTGAGATTGATAAAGCTACTCTTGAAATGTCATCTCTATGCTGTGGAAAAGTTAGAATAGCAACTAAAATTTTGAAATGCATCAATTAGGTAATAACCTTGAACTACAAAGGCAAACTTTACCAGATCAGAGTTTGCGAAGAGCAAATAGTTGTCATGGAAAAACCAAGTAGCCCTGATATTCATTTGAGGGAAGACAGCTTTGTAAGTATAAACAGAGGGGACGAGCACTGTGTTAACAATGGTGTGTATCTTAGGGAAAAAGATGATGAAGTGGCAATCAATGATGAGTTGGAAAGAGAGCGAAGCTTGGGTGATGACATGTGTACCACCTTGTAGACACCCCATTTTGATCGGTCCTAAGACTTAAGCAATATCTTTTGATTACCCAAAGATGTTTTTGTGTGGTCCTACGAAGATATGCCTGGAATCAATCTTGAAATTGTACAGTATAGGATCCCTCTTAACCCTAAGACTCGATCTGTCAAACAGAAGCTTCACAAAGTTTGTCCGGGTTGGGCACTAAAAATCAAAGAGAAGGTTACCAAACAAATCAATGCTAGATTCTTATTGGTATCAGAATATCCGACTTGGTTAGCTAATATTGTGCCTGTTCCGAAGAAAGAAGGCAGAATCAGAGTTTGTGTTGACTTCTAGGATTTGAACAAAGCTAGTCTAAATGATGATTTATCGTTGCCACATATTGATGAGCTAGTGGACTTCACGACTGGGCATGCATTGTTATCATTCATGGACAGTTTCTCCGGGTATAATTAGATTTTTATGGCTCCGGAGGACAGGGAGAAGACTACCTTTACCACTCTATTGGGGACGTACTGTTATAGAGTTATGTTGTTTGGACTGAAGAATATTAGGGCCACATATTAAAGAACGGCAATCACGATATTGCATGACATGATTCATAAGGAGGTTGAGATATATATGGATGATATGATCGTCAAGTCTAAAGAGTAGGAGGGCCACTATGTTGTATTGAAAAGGTTCTTTGAAAGAATCAGGAAGTATAAGTTGAGGCTGAATCCACAAAAATGCACATTTGGGGTGACTGCTGGTAAGATACTGGGGTTTTTGATTATCCAACGAGGAATTAAAGGCGATCCTTCAAAAATCAAGGCCGTCTTAGAAATGCTGCCATTGATAACTAAAAATGAGGTGCGGAGCTTTCTGGGAGAAGTACAATTCAACATAAAGGTTTATTTTAAAACTAACCTTGACTTGTGAACCATTATTTGATCTCCTAAAGAAATGAAAGAAGTTCCGATGGAATAATCAATGCAAGTTTGCATTCGAGCAAGTCAAGAAGTATTCACAGAATCTACTTGTGTTATCACCACATAAGCCGGGAAAACCACTAATCCTTTATCTATTAGTGACTGAATCAACTATGGGGTGTATGTTTGCACAAGAATCAGACCAAAAAGCGAAAAAGGCCATTTACTACTTGAGCAAGAAGATGCTGGAGTACGAGACTTGTTACACTCACTTGGAAAAGGCTTGTCTAGCCTTGGTTTGGGCTACTTGGAAATTGAGGCACTTGTTACACTCCCATCAAATATCTCTTTGAGAAACCAGTGCTTACCGGTAAGCTAGGCTTTTGCTTTCCAAATTCGACCTCAGGTATGTCACTCGCAAATCTATCAAAGGAAGGGACGTAGCAGAATTTTGGGCAGATTAGCCGATTGAAGGAGAAAATGATGTGGAGTACTCATTCCCAAATGAAGAAGTCATGCAGTTAGAAGAAGACACTTGGAAGTTATACTTTGATGGAGCATCCAATCAATTTGACTATGCGATAAGTATGTTGCTCATAGCGCCAGATGATTCTCATATCCCTTTAGCCTTCAAACTCCGATTCAAAGTGTCCAATAATCAAGCCAACTACGAATCATGTATCGTTGGATTGGAAGCAGCCCTAGAACTAGGGGCAATAAGGTTAGATGTGATTGGGGATTCGAATTTGGTTGTCTCTCAAGCCAATGGAGATTGGAAAGTTAAAGAGGAGAAAATGGAAGTCTATCATCAGATCTTTAACATGTTGATCCCGAAGTTCGAAAGACTGACATTTACACACCTAGTGAGAGAGAACAGCCGATTTGATGATGCGTTGGCAGTCTTGGCCTCAATGATAGATATAACAACTGGGGTCAAGATGCGTCGAATCCTTGTAGAACATAGATATATACCAACAGTCAAGATGATAGCTGCGATAGAAAAAGAAGTGTAAGATGAATATCCTTGGTACTTTGATATTTGGAACTTTTTGAAAAATGCCAAGGACGAAAGGGGGATACGGCGTCTAGCCGCCTAGTTCGTCATTTGTGGAAATAAGATATACAAAAGAGGGCATCTAGAAATACACAAGTTGTGTGTGGAAAAGGAAGAGACAAGGCGTATCATGAAAGCTATCCATGGGGGAGAATGTGGGGCACACATGAATGGTATAATGCTGGCCAGAAAGATCCTTCGACAATGATACTATTGGCTAACTATGGAAAACGATTGTATTAGTTTTGTCCGACGATGCCACAAGTGTCAGATTCATGCTAACCATATGAATATCCCGCCATCAAAACTCTACAATATGACCTCACCATGGCCTTTCTTAGTCTGGGGCATAGATGCCATTGGAGAAATCACACCAAAGGGTTCAAATGGGTATGAATTCATCCTAGTTGCCATTGTCTATTTTACCAAGTGGGTTAAAGCACAAACGTATTTGGTATTAAAAGTATCACATGTGGCCAAATTCATCTGGAACAACATCATCTGTAGATATGAAATGCCAAATGAAATAGTTTCATACAATACTTCTCACTTTAAAGAAGAAGTGACGGGTTTACTTGAGAAATATAATATGGCTCTTCATAAATCATCAACATACATGCCACAAACTAATGGAGTTGTTGAAGCTACAAATAAGAACATCAAAACCATTTGTAGACACCCCATTTTTAACAGCCCTTACGACTTGGATGCCACCACTTGCACATCCAATAATGAATGTGTATATGCTTGTTAAGTGCTCGGAGTCCTCAGTCGAATGCCACAGCTTTGAGCCTTCAAACCCTATACACCTCTTGCCTTATTTTGGCCCACAACCATAGATCTTCAAGCCTGAAAAACCTTGGGACCTGCCGGCCACCACCTTTGGCTGTCGGCCATTTGTGTGACCTGCCGGCCACTAGCGTGTTTTGTAGATATTTTCTACCACTTGTGACAGCTGTTGTCACAGATGCATGCACTTGCTTACACGTATATGTATTGATATTTTTGAGGGAGTTTGATGTTTGTCTATATATAAAGGACTTCCCTTCTTACTTTCAAGTTAGAAAATTTTGGAGCAAATTATTTTCTCTCTCTCTACAATTCACTCTCTTTCTCTTGCTAGTTATTGAACATTTGCCTATACACTCTAAACTAAACCTTGCCATCTTTGAGCTGAGATACTTTTGAGCCTACTTTGAGCTCTTGAGGGTGTGTATGTGTTGAATTGTTGCTTAGAAGAGGTATAAAGCTTGATTTGTTTCCTTACTTTGTTTGCTATTTTTCCTACAATTTTTCTACTATTTTTGGGCTATATAAACTCTGTAATTTTGGGCTGAAACTTGTGGTTTAAGGCCATAAAGGGTGGAGGGGTGGTTCATCTTTCTTTCCACCTTGCTTCTCTAGCCTTTACCCTTGTGTTTCCCACCTTTACACTATCTTTTTTTGAGCTTTTAAACACTGATTTTTAGAGCTTTTTCAGTGGCTAAAAACATGTTTTGAAGTCCAAAAATGGAGGGGGTAGCCTCCTCTCCTTATGCTTTGTTTACTAGCTTACATAGCTTCATGTTTTAGCTTATTGTTCTAGCTATTTTTATCTTAATTCCAACATGTTTTAGAACTGATTTAGCACTGTTTTAGGACTATTTTTGGTTGTTCATTGCATTTGAGCCTTGTATTGCATGCTTGTAGTGTAATTGTCCTTATAGGTTTGGTGGTTTAGGCCTTAGCCACCAACCTATTTGAGTTGACAGCATTTGTTTATGGCTTTCTATACTTGTGATCACCTCTAATCACTTCTGCAACCTCCCTCCTTTCTTGGCTTTTGCTTTGCTTTGAAAGTTGGTTCAAACTAGTTACTTGTTTAAAACTTGAGATTGAGGTCTTGTGTGTAATGGTTTAATCCCTTTAGGGGTTCATTACCAACGGCATGACACTTCTCTCATGCCTAAAACAGCTCTTGGTTTGATACTTCTTTCCATTAGAGGACTTAAAGCTCACCTTTAGACTTAATTTGCTAAGGAATGGTTGGTAATTAAAATGAGGTAACAAAATGAGGACTAAAAATGATGCAAGATAATACCTTGGTTTGGGTTCAATCGGATGTTAATTGAATCCTTGAGTCTTGAATCGTTTTATACTTGTTAATGATGTAAATGGTTCAAGAGTCAATGTCAACCACTTCCCTTGATCAATCTACGTTAGGAAGGAGGTTTGAGAGTCTTTATTTGTTGCACTGATTAAACTTGCATAATTTGGTTCATAGGCCATCATGTAATGAAATTGTATCAATTGATGGTTTATGAATCAAGTTTACCACTTCTTTGAATTGTTTAATGATAAAGAGGGGTAAGTTGTGCAAACAACCCTTGAGAATACCCTCATTTTGCTCTGTTTACTCTCTGTTGCAGCAAGAAGAACCAAGCATCAATGGCCGGTAGGCTACCTTTTGTGGACAGTAAACCATCATTTGTGGCCGGCAGGCCACCACTTCTAGCCTGCCGGCCACCTTTGCAAAACCTAACAGTGCCCTTTTGAAACAAAACAAAGTAATATTGAGGTGAAAAATAGTGCAAGTGTTCTACTGTGCAACAGAGGCATCTAGCAGCAAAACAGTGGCTTTTTTTGGGTAGAAATTCGCACATACATGAGCATTCCTCGTTTCCCGAGGCGGAGTAGTTAGAGTAGTTAGCTTAATACTTCTCTCATATTGTATTCATGTTGTAATTAGTTAATTTGTAATTCATTAGTTAGTTCTAATTTGTTAAATAGTTAATTAGTGTAATTAATTAGCTAGTTTAGTTAATTATTTATGTTGTAATAGTTAGTTAATTCGTAGTAATTAGCGTATCTAGTTAGTTTATTCGGACCCTCCTGTGCGAGGGCAAGCAATTGTAATAATGTGTATGTCTTCCAACCTCAAGTCTTTCTCCCTTTTATTTACTAGCTTATGTTGGTTAGTTTAAGGCATCATGTTTTGTTTAGCATCTCTTATGCCTTGTATCCACTTGTCTTGCATGCATCAAGGCTCGGTTCATCATGCTAACTTGCATTATTAGTTTAATGTTTCTTTGAATATGTGCTTAGACCACATGCTATCAAATTGATTCACATTTATGTTGAGTAGCCAAGCCTATTTAGATTGTATATCGCATGTGTTGCATTAGTCACATTGCATAGTTAGGATCATGCATTATTCTAACTCTGTCATCTTTTTGCTTAGAGTACTAGGTGAGCTTTTATTTGCTTTAGCATATTGTACGAATGTGATTGTTGTCATGTCTAGCATACTTAACATGTGGCTAACTGCTTAAATGATAAACTGTTTGGATGCTTGTGGATGAAGGCTAATTGCTTGAATTGAAATAATTTGAATAATGTTCATATGCAACCACTTTTTCAAGTGGTACATATTCGAAACAATTTTCAAAACAAACATGAAATCAAGTATTCTAATTTTTACAAGCTAGTCTATACTTGTGTGTGTGCACATCACATAGTAATGCTAGCCCAATAATTGGAACAAGAGCATTTAATGTAAATAAGATTCACATCATGATTAGTAGAGGTCGATCTTTGATCGGCCGAGCGAGGGTGCTCAATTCATGACCTTCCCCTCTCGTACCTAAGTTCCCGAGCCGAGGCAATCTTGGTGATGACGAACACGTGGCCTTTGGCATGAGTCATGGGTTTCCTAAATTTTTCAAAAACATTTAGGTGGCGACTCTGTATCTAGAAAAGCAGTCCATTTTTGACAATTTGATTCAAAATTGATTTTCCAAAAAGATTTGCCGAATTTGGACTCTTTGGTGTTTATCAATTTCACATTGCACTTGTGAGATCAGATTCAGAACTGTGGGAGTCCGATACTGTAGGGCTATTCGTCTTTCGGAAGGGGGTACGAAAAGTTGAGCTACACCATTCTGCGTAAGATGGTAGAGGCCTACAGAGATTGGCCGGATAAACTGCCTTTTGTGCTTTGGGGATACAGGACATCCATCCGAACTTCTATAAGGGCAACCCCCTACTCTTTGGTATATGGAATGGAGGTTGTTTTGCCAATTGAGACAAAAGTGCCCTTGTTAAGGATTATGGCAAAATGTCAAATAGCCAAAGCTGATTGGCATCATAACCGATTTGAAGAGTTGATGTTGTTTGATGAACGGAGATTGAAGGCATTATACCACTTCCAAGGGTATCAACGTAGGATTGCCAAAACATTTAACAAGAAGGTCAGATCCAGGAATTTGAGGGAAAGAGACTTAGTGTTCAAGGACAATTGAGCCCCTATCTACGACCCTAAGGGCAAGTTCGGACCCAATTGGACAAGTTCTTACATCATTAAGTCAATCTAGTCAAGAGGAGCGGTTGTTTTGATGGACTTGGATGGATTGGAGTTTTCGTAACTAATCAGCATAGACAAATTGAAAAAGTACTACCCTTGAGAGGCTCGCTGGGTCAAAAACCTAGAAAGGTGACCTAGGCAAAAGTTAGAGCATAAAAACAAATGAAAAAATGAAAAAATGAGAAAATTGAAAAGAGCTCAGAAAGTCGAAAACTTGGAAAGGCGACTTTGGAAAAAGTTAGAGCATAAAAGAAAAGTGCTAATACCCGAGTGAACCCTAACCGTGAACTACATAAGGCCTGATTCACATCTTTAGGATACTTGGGCAACTTCATTATGAAGTTCAGCTATAACCATGAATCACCTAATTGCTCTTGTCCATGTTTGATTGGTTCATTTCTGTCCAATTCAATTATCTTGTTCCTTCTATATGGGATCATTTGATTCGAAATTGTGCATCTCAAGGACTGATCTCATGTGTGTTGGTAAAGACCATTCCCAAAAATAATTTTTGTTGAATTTTAATGGAATTTACTGTTTTCCTCAAAAAGTACCTTGTTTTTGCAAAACTCAGACCATTCATTGGGTTATAAAAGGAAAATCTTTAGTACTCACAACTTTTATTACATAGTTTCAAAACAGAGGATGGAATAAGCACTCTAATCTATCTCTTACTTTGATTACAACCTTATTTTAGACAATTGAAAAACATCAAAGCAATAAACTTGGGGCAGAGTCAAGTTAGGTCTTATGTCTCTTGTTTGCACTCCCAAAGGCCTCATGTCTTCTCCTTACATTGTCGGAGGTCTTTGCCATCAAGACAATGCTAGTTTGTGTCTCTTTCTCCAGCCAGAGCATATAGTCATCAGATAAGGCATGAATGAAGTTTTTAACAAAAGCCAAAATTTCTCTCATCCTCTAAGCGGATGTATATTGGGAGAGATGTGCGGCTTGAAATGGAAATGAAGTAGGGTACTTAACTTCACCGACAAGACGAGTTTGATCATGTCTGAATTTTCGTCGGAACCTGAATGGGAAGTAAAAGACACAGTGGGTCAAGCCGATTAGCTACACACCCAGCCAAAGAAGCATACTATAAGTCATCTGGGGCAAGTCAAGCGAGCAATGTCAGTTGCAGGCTTATGATGCATCTAGTCATACCACATTTCCTCTGAGGGAAAGCTCACTAGCTAGGAGCGAGAAGAGTAGCCTCTGGCTGAATACTGCGTACAAGGAGCCACTACTTCCAACTTATCCATCAACCATACCTGGGGAGGGATTTAAAGATAGAGAGATTAGAGAAAAGAGAGGAGTATGTTGAGAGAAAAATGAGCAAAGGGTGATACAAGTGAGAAAAATAGTGTTGAGTGCCAGAGTGTTGTGAGTACCAAAAAATAATAAAAGGCTGGGAAACAGTACCTATAGAAGTAGTGGACTTCTTGCAAAATGGAAGGTTTCCAGTTGATGGAATGTGTCCAAGCCCATCAAAGCCTTGGTTAATGCCAAGCCAATAAAACTCTAGCCTTCCTGAATGCATTGAGTTACGTCAACCAATTTGATGCTAGCTTCAAAGCCACTGGGAACAAGTAAGAAATGTGCCAGAAGACACAGACAGAGAGCATGTTGTCGTTGCCCATGCCAAAGATGATCACTTCGATCATTGACTGCTGAAAATCGGCAAATCATGGCAAAAACATCCACTTTGCCGTCATAAGCTAAAGACCAAGCTTCATTTAATGCCAGACCACACATTTGAGCAAGGGCCTGTGCATAGTCAAAATTTAATCAGGGAAAAAAAATTGCATCCCGATAAAGCTCCATTAGCGCTTGGAATTCTTCAATGGTCAGGCAAAACTCTTGTGTCCCAAAGCGAAATACACGAGTGACCAGATTCCAACAACGAGCAGCTGCACAAAGAAACGAAAATTAAAGTGGGACACGATTAAAGGAGAAAAGTGCATTTAGGCCAAAACTAGTGAAATTCACTTAATCCGTGCTATCTAGGGTGGCCATCTAATCGTTAAGCATAATGCGGGAATTCTCCATTTTCCAGAGAAAAATATTTATTTTCTCACTTCTATGGCATTATAGCAAGTGAGGATAACTTTTTATATGGCTTGGAAATGCATGATAGCTATCTCCAACAGTTCCACACTATCTGTCCAGCTGGCCAACCAACTCTGCCGGCCACTTCTCCTGTTCATATTTTCGCCAACTACCAACCAAATCAGCTAGCCAGCTAATTAATTGGCCAGCAAGCCAAGTTTTGTTATGCCCAGATTTGAAATTTACAGCAAAATAAGAGGCTCAATGGTTTGTTCGTTAAGGTCTTGTTTTGAGTCTTTTATTTTCCAACAAGTGTATATTGATATGTTTAAGTTGTTTATGCTATGTTTTTCTGTTATCAAGTTGTATTTTTAATTTTAGACAATTGAAAGCTCAATGACCAATTCATAACTTATTGAAAATCAATCCTTAGTTTCAAATTCACAAACAAGATGTTTTACTGCTCGTATGCCATGCCATTCATACCACGATGTCCAGAATGAAAACTTTTATTCAAATTGAGGGTCGAAACTTTCCGGTTACAGACTTGAAAACAAAAGAAAAACATAAAAGGAAAAGAAAAACATCTGAAGCTTTGGTGCTCGATTTCTAAGCAAAATATAGGAAAAAATAAGAGAAAACAAAAACAAAAACAAAACAAAAAGAAAAAAAGGAAAAAAGAGATAGCAAGCATGGTTCTCAAACTCTGATGCCTTAACATTGGCAGAGCTTCCGCAGGAGATTACTTCCCATCGGCCATCAAATGTAGAGTACAAAAGGACACTGAATCGGGCCACAGAAGTGGCCGATCGTTTTAATTCTTTGTTTTTCTTCTTCAGTGCACTAATCTCTGCTTGAGCATATCCTTGAACATGCGCTGGAGTAGAGAAAGTTGTGTGTTAAACCGTTGCACCTCACTTGTCATGTTCTACAACCGGTGGGATAAATTGGAGACTACGGTCACCGTCTCCACACAGGACTTCAGTGTATAGTGATTGGCATCAATGTCAGACTGCACTACCATTGCTTGCTCGACTGACATCACAGGGAAGCTAAGAACAGGGGTGAGGACACTTTGTTGAGGCTCAAAAGAGCAAATGTCGGCAATCTCAATCAAGGAAGTGTTAAGGTCTGGGAAAAGGGAAAGAAGACGGCGAGGAGGAGCCATTTTAAAAATGAAGGGCTTTGGGCTATGGCAGAGGGTGTATTTTGTAGCTTTTTGTCTTTACTCTATTGCCCTCGCAAGATCAGTTTAAGAAGAGAATGGAGAAGACGAATAAGCCAAAAGAGAGTGGATTGCCGAGGCAATTGTTGAAAATTGCAGTTGATCCAGCTACTGTTGATTAAGCACACCATGATTGTTGAAATCACGTGCTAGACACAACGCTCAACGAAGACAGACGGGGCAGAGAGAGGGACAAAAACAGGGGATAAGTGTATAGATGTATATATTTTGTATATATATATATCATATATATATAATTTGTATATGTTTTGCATATATATGTCTGTGTATACGTATCTGTATATATTTGTATCCATATATCCGTATTTGTATGTCTGTGTCTGTATACGTGTATGTATACATAGCTCATATATGTATGTGTATATGTATTTTTGTATATCTATGTGTTCATATTTTGTATGTCATCCGTGTGTATGGTTGTATATGTATAAATACGTCATTAGTTTATGTTTGTATAAGTGTAATTTGTTTTCTGTATACACTGTTATATATTGTTCATTCGATAATACCATTTCATATTTGAGACAAGTATATACACACATCATGTAATTTGCTCATTTATGTACATCAAAAGAAGAGGCAACATATGTGTTATCATCAGGTTTGAGGTCATCTTTTTACATCAAAAAAGAAAAATGCTTCAAAAAAAAGTAAAAAAAAAAAGGAAATAAATACATTATAAAAATAAATAATAATAATAATAGTAATAATAATAATAAACAAAAAAGGAAATCAAAGAGAAGCCCTCTGTAGACACCCCATTTTTGACCGTCCTCAAGACTTGGACGTCACTGTTTGAACACTCGGTGATCATCCATGTTTGTGTTTGTTTTGAGTTCCCGGAGGTCTCGGCTACGCGCCTTGCCTCAGGATCTCTCGACTCGACTGTTTTGTGTCTGGTTTTGCACCAAACACTTGTGTTTTGCCTTTGAGGGGCAGGGAATGGCTTGTTGGCCATCCCCACACATCACCGGCCATGGCTTGAGGCCACCGGCTGTGTTTTTGTTGCCACCGGCCAAATGTTTGGCCGGCCGGCACTATAAATGGCCGGCCGGCCATCTTTTTTGGTCAAATTGCATTTTTGGCCGGCCGACTACTGTGCATCTGCTTTTGCAGATCTTTTTATGCCAGCTGTGCTAGCTGGCATACATTTTGCTCCCCACCATACACGTGTATGGAGGGATCTCCCTCTTGTTAGCTTGCCTTGGAAGCTTTACAAGATTGAATCTTCTATAAGAGGAGGCCTCTTCTCCCTCTTTTAGGTTAGACAACATTTTTCCAGAGCTTTGAGTTCTAGGGTTAGGATTTGCATATATCCTATCTCTATATCTCTCTCTCTTTGTGCATTTGTGTGTGTTTAGTCTTAGTATTGCACACAAACACCCACCATTACACCTTCTCTTGGAGCTGAGGTCCTTGGAGGTTGTTCTTGAAGTTTTGGAGCTGGTTTTGAGCTCAAAGAAGCAGCTGGTCCACCACTTGTGAAGAGGATCTACAAGGATAACTACTTTCCCCTTTTATTCCCCATTTTTGCAAAGTTTTTTTGACTACCTTGCAACTGTTTTTAGACTTGGTGTATAACATATAAAAGTCTTGTTTTTGCCTACTCTAAATAGTTGTTTAAGAGTGTTTTGAGCTTTGAGGTTGTTTGACCCCTCTTAAGCCTTGTTAGGCTCCATTTTTGTGCATTTTTGGTGAGCTCCGGGACCATTGTGTTTGGGCCTCCTCACCACTGAAATCTTGAGGGATTTAAGTGGTGAGGATGGTGCCTTGAGGTCCTAAGAAGGAGAGGGCCACCCCCTTCCTTGTTGTCCTTGAAAAGGGCCATTTTTGCCTCATGTGTGAGCATCTAATTTAAGTGCATGTTGGCCATGTCTTAAGTGTTATTTGGTAGTATTTTGTCATGTATTACCTCTGTTTTTAGTTGGTTTAGGTACACCATGCTTGCTTAGCATACATGCCTTGTAATGCCATGTTTAGGCCTTAACATGCTTTAGGTTTTGATCCTTGTTCTAGCATGATTTTGGCCAAGCTTTGTGAAGCTTTTATGTTTCTTTTAGCATGCTTAAGTTCTGTTTTTGGTTGTTTTGGTCGACCATGACATGCTTAGTATAGCCACCTTGCATTTTGGCTTGTTAGCCTTAGGTGTGTGAGTATGTAGCATGCTTTACTTGCCTTGTTTCAGTGGTTTCGAATCACTTATAGCATCATTTCAGTCCTCATGGTATGCTTGTATGCTTGCATTTGATGCCCCTTTAATGCTTTACAAGGTTGTTGTCATATGCTCCATGTTTGGCCCCTTGTGTATGCTTGCATGTTTAAGCCACTTAGATGCCATCTAGGTGTATCCTTAGCATTGTTTAGGTCTGCCTTGGACCTGTTTTAAGTCCTCTTAGCCTTGTGAAGCTTGGTTGACTTAGCCATGGTTTAAGCCTCCTTGGCTTGCCTTAAGTACTTGGACCATTATTGCATGCTTTGCTTGTTTTGATTAGCTGGTTTGGCACCTCTCCTTCATGATTTTCAGAGCTTTCTATGCATGCCATATGTCCATGTTTTGTCTCGTTTAAGTGTGCTTAAAGGTTACTTGTTTGATGCTTAAGTGTTGGTCCATTTGCATGCATGTTTGTATGTATGATTGTCCCTCATTTCCATAGCATTGGCCACTGTTTTAGGCTTGTTTGAGGGCTGCCTAAATTAGTTTAAGTCCACCCCTTAGCATGTGGTTACATGTTTGCCTTATGCCTTGCATGCCTAAAATACACATTGCATGTCCATGTTGCACACTTAGCCTCCATGCCTAGGTTGCATTCCATTTGCATGCATGCTTCACCTCTTGAGTTGAGTATGATAGAGGTTGAGCTTCTTTGTTTGATTACGTACATTGCATTCCATATCAAAATGCATACTTGGTTTCTTGGGCCATCACGCATTGAAATGCGCGATTGGTGGTCCGAGAACGAGGCCCATCTCCCTTTGAGTCATGAATATGATAAGGAGTGTGGTTGGTGCATACATTGCTTGAAATGCATTGCCATGCTATGTTTTGCCCTCTGCTGCTGTCAAAAACAGATTCTGCAGGAAGCTTCGGCCGGCCAGCCATCTTCAGTGCCGACCGGCCATCCACCAATGGCCGATAGCTTAATCAGTGGCCGGTGACCATTCCCCTTGGCCGGTGACCATTCCTCTCAGCCGGTGGTGTTCCACAGCACTCAGAGAAGCAACCCTGGGACTTGTGCAGTCTTCAGAGGAGGATAACAGTCAAAGCAGAGGCATCTTGTGCATGGCAGTGGCTTTCCGAGCGGAGCCGAGCACGCATTGCATTGGGCCCTCTTCCCGAGGCTGTTTACTGTTTTAATTAGCTTAGTTAATTTGCTTAACTAGTTAATTGTCTGTAATATTTTCATTAGCTTGTAGGTTAATTAATTGTATTATTCTTTCGGTCCCTCCGAGCGAGGGCAAATTTGTAATAAGTGTGGGTGCGTGGTGCATGTCTTCCAACCCCCACTTCTTTCTCCCTTTTACTTACCTGCTTTTGATGGTTAGTATTAGGACATGTTTAATTTAGCATACCTTATGCTATGCATGCGTGCATCATTCATCAGTATTGCATGCACCGGGCTCGGCGCATCATGCTAACTGCATAGTATTTCAAATCTAACTTGAATACATGCTATCTGTGCATTTCACATGTCATCCTTAGATTAGCCGAGCCTATTCTAGTGACATTTTGTATGTGTTGCATTAGCCACTTAACATGGACTTGGATCATGCATGATTGCTAACATGTTCTTTGTTTTGGCTCGGAGTACGATGTAAGTATTTATGCTTTAGCATCCCGCATGAGTGTGAATGTTAACATGACAGCATGCTTACCATGTGGCTAGATGCTTATGTGATTTAAACTGCCTGAATGCCTGTGGGTGAAGGTTGGATTGTTTGAGTTGGAACAACTCGTTGAAATCCGTGTTTTAGCCTACTTGCGAGTAGCAAATCCCAAAGCATTTTCCAAACAAACGGATATGCAATGCTTCGTTCCAAATTAGGCGATCTAGTCTATACTTTTGTGTTGTGCGCATCACATAGTAATTCTAGCTAATTAACCGGAATAAGAACACATAACGTTTTCAAAAACGGATATCATGGTTAGTAGAGGCCGATCTTCGGATCGGGCGAGAGGGGGTGCTCATAGCTGACCTTCCCCAATCGTACCCAAGTTCCCGAGCCGAGGCAACTTTAGTGACGACGGACACATGGCCTTAGGCAAACGAGTCAGGGTTTCCTAAATTCCCCCTTTAAAAAATATTTAGGTGGCGACTCTGTATCTGGCAAAGCAGTCCATGTTTGGTACTTCTTTCAAAAATCTATTTTCTCAAAACGATTTGCCGGATTTGGACTCTTTGGTTCAGATTTAGAACCGTGACGATTCGAGTCCAAACTGTGGTAGCATAAAGCCCTCGGGGCGTGTCCACAGTTTCTGGCGACTCTGCTGGGGAATTAGAGACCTTGACTCGAACTCATGATATCCTGTTTTGACTACACGTATGTGTTTCTTTGCATTGCATGTGCATTGGTGCGCCTAGGACACCGTGTTTGCCATCTGCCATTCCTGAACGGTTTGCCGGAGGCTTATCTTGTCAAGGCATGACCATAAGGCTGACCGGTTATGGGCTCTGGCAGTATGGGAACACAAACCCCGGTTTTACTGGGGCACCCTTTTGACTATTCGACCTAGTGCATATTCGGAATCCATAGTGACCATTCCAAGCTAGGACAGGTTGCTACCCGATAATAGGTTGTTTGAAACCGCTGCGTGCGTAGTGAAACCCTAGCTCCTGACAAAATAGGACAGGAAAACCCTACCCCAACATAGGGGTGTTTTGGCTCTTTTACTTGCTATGTGCTTTTAAAGTGTATCTCTACAGGAACGCGCACATCAGTTTGCAAGTTTGAGTATAAGGCCTGAGGGCACCAGTATCAGTTTGTGAGAATCAGTTATATCTGTGGATATCCGATTCAGTGTTTTGGGGCAGTGATTCTGGGGAACAGTGATCAGTATTAGAGTACAGCTGTTTAGCTATGCCTGTGTTTGCTCTGTTTGGGCTGAAATGCTGCATGTTTTCTCTTTCAGTTCAGAGATTCGAGTACAGAATAGCCAGTGTTCTCCCTCGCTGAGGCAAGGCAGATATCTGATCCGTTAGTCACTGTTCAAGATCAGCGGACTTATCATGACACAGAATTCAGAGGAAATCGTGGTTATGACAGTCGCATTAGATCAAGGAATCACTCTGTAAAGTGAGACCAATGTTGATGTACCGCATCCACCCAGGTCGCCTGTTGCGCACCCGGTCTGGACCCCCCAGTTGTATCAGGCTCGTGAGCCCACCACATTCGAATTGATGGGGATGATAGGTGACCTCCAGAGGTCCATGGCGGATCTCGCTTACAGAATGTCGGCTTCGCCACCAGTCGCACCATATACCGAGAATTTTGTACCACAGCAGCCCCCGCTATTGGGACGGATTGTGATCGAGCTTAGCCAACCTGAGGTTGCCTCTAGCTATGGCAATGACGTGTCAACATCAACCCAAACCCTCGATCAGGCTGAGGCCAGAGGCAAGAACAAAGTAGGGACAAATGCCGATCCCGTTGAACAACTACTGTGGGCAGTCGAGGCTTTGAAAGCCGCGGGGATGAGTAAACAGCAAGTATCCTCAGTTGTGACCAAGGTTGTGGATGATGTTTTCCCCACTCCAACCGAAGGCAGTTCAAGCCAGGTAGAAAACCGGGATAGGCCCCTTCATGCCAGAACAGTTCCTTCCACTCCCAGCCCTGCACCTGGGAAAGATCAGAAAGTCAAGGCAGTGCCTGCCGACCCTTTTCGCTAGTGTGTCTAGCAAAAATTCTCAGACTTCAAAGTACCTGCCCCGAGGGCGCAGGGTCTTCCACGCTCTCTACATGCCGTTGTCGAAGGCACTCCGGATCATGGCCGAAAGAGGGCATCTTAAACCCTTGGAGCCTCGGCCTCTCCCAAAGAATCTCCCTCTCATACATGATGCTACTTTGTACTGCGCGTACCACCAGCAAACTGGTCATGCTACCGATAATTGTTTTTGCCTTCGTCATGAGGTGCAAGATTTGATCGACAATGAGGTTATCCTCCCACCCACCTCAGCCAAGTCTGTTACTACCCAGCTGTTAGATTTTGAGGATACTGCGAGTATGTAATCGGGGAGTGAACAACCTGCGGGCGACCCTCGCTGCATTTTGGATGTGGCGTCTGGCACGCATTTTTGAGCATCTGCGAATGCTAGTTTTGTAACTTCTGGCTTGGGTATCGAGTCAGTTCTTTGTTTTGTTTTGAGTCTGTCTCATCGTCTTGAGTCAGTTCTTTTTGCTTAAAAGTCTGTCTTGCTGTAACAAGTCAATCCCCTTGCATAGAATGTCGGGTGGTTCCGGGGTTGTTGCCTCGAACACCGTTTTGTTTTGTAATTACCCTTTTGCTTTCTTTTGAGTCTGTCTCTGCTGTGGAGCCAGTTGCAACCAAGAAATCTGAATGAAATAGCTGCGGCTATCATGTTTCCGTGCTTATTGCCATTTTTGAGCTAAGTTGTGCCAAAGGATCCGAATGGAACGACAGTACATTCCACCTGCTCTCTTGTGCCCTGAAAATCATTGTAATGACCTTTAGTTTTTCAAAACCTTTTGAACACTGTGGTGATGAAAATGAAGAGGAAGGAATTCCTCCGGTTTTACAAAATTTTGATCAATTTGAGAGAAAGAAAGGCATGCTGAGCCTTTAATGAATGAAATCATGCTTGTTAGTGTGAGTACTGGGAAGGACCCTGGCTTGGTCCAGATTGGTTCCACACTATCTTCAGCGCGAGCGATTTGTCGCTTTCTTAAAAACTTTCAAAAACAAAATGTTTTGCGCAGTCCTATGAAGACCAGTGTGGAATCGCTCTTGAGATTGTGTAGCCTAGGATCGCTCTCAGCCTCAAGAGTCAATCCGTTTGTTCTCAAACCTTGAACCCATTCAGAACGTTCAATGGTCAACCACCATGTGAGGCCTGTGTGGCTAGATTTCAAGCAGCCCTCGAACAAGAGGTACCAAAGTCAGATCAAGAGGTCAGACGTCGTCAACAAAAACTTGTGAAGCTAGAACAGAAGCTCCCCTTAAAACTAGGGGCAAAAATGTCCGATGTGCTTGAAGAGCCGGAGATGGATCCTTTTGCAAATCAAGAACAACAGCCACTCTACTGGATATGGATGGCTTCAAAACTCTAAAACCATTTGACATGGGCTTGTTACACTTTTACCCTTTGAGAGGCTCGCTGGGCCGAAAACCCGGAAGGGCGACCCAGGCAAAAGTTAGAGCAAAAGAAAGAAGAAAAAGAAAGAATACAAAAGAAAAGAAAAAAAAAAAAAAAGAGAGAGAAAGAAAAGAAAGAAAGAAAAAAGAAGAAAAGAATCAAAAAAAGAAAAACAGAAGCTCGCAAGGTCGAAAACCCGCAACGGGCACCTTGGCAAAAGTTAGAGCCTAAAAAAAAAAGTGAAGGTTAAAATACCCGAGTGTACCTTAACTGGAACTACGTAAGGCTTAATTCCCATGTTTGGGATACGTAGGCAACTTCATCTTGAAGTCCAGCCCCCAACGCTTTCAAAAGCGATTTAGTCCATTGTAATGGTTTTGATCATCCTTGCCTTCTCTGAATCCGATAGTTCGGTTGTGACACCGGAACTACGTAAGGCTTGATTCCCATGTTTGGGATACGTAGGCAACTTCATCCTGAAGTCCAGCCACCAACGCTCTCAAAGTGACTGTGTCCATATATTGGTTCTAACTGTCTTCATCGTCTCCGTGTCCGAGAGTTCGGTCGAGATCATCACTGATGAAGACTATTTACAAAATGCTGCGGCATCATCCAAACAAGGGGCAACTTTCCGTTGCCGTAAGTTGCCATGAATCGCCATTCAAACCAGGGGCAACTTTCCATTGCCGTGCAGCTCTTTCAAGCAAGGGGCAATTTTCCATTGCCTCCGATCCGAGGTTGCGCATCTCAAAAGTAAGTTCTACGCTCGTCGAGCGGTGACCGTTTGCAAAAATAGTTTTTGAAAATTTTTACTGAGGTTGACTATTTTCTCGAAAACTATTTCATTTTCCAAAACTAGTCCATTTTCTTGGACCCAAAAAAGGAAAATTTTCAGTGCTCATAGCCTAACTCACATAATTTTCAAATCAAAAATCGAACAAGTATGTCAATCCAACTCTCATATTGGTCAAAACTGTTTTAGTAGAAAACCCAAACAAAAAATGGTCAAAATGATGAACTAGGGGCACATTTGAGTCAGGCTCCCTGTCTTTCCCCCGATTGTCAATACTTGCCAGAAGGGCGCTCTATTCGCCAGAAGAAGACACGACTGAAGCGGTCAGTAAAGGGCTGAAAGCTCTCAACAACCTCCAAGCAATAAGGTATCAAGCCAAGTGCGAAGCACAAATCAGAATGAATCAAGATACTCCATTCCCCATCCGGAACATCGACTAAACGTTGCCGGAAGAACTAGCCGCGAGCTAATAATGTTGGGCGTGAACCCACGACTTCCTATTCATCTATCAATCACCCTAGGGAGGGATGGAAAATGAGAGAATAAAGAATAGAGAGGTATGAGTTGAGAGAAAAGTGAGCAAAAGGGTTTTGAGAGAAAAACCGAGCCTGAGGGCCGAGTGATGTGAGAATCACAAATAAGAAAGGGTGGGAAATCATACTTGAAGGAACTGGCTCCTCGTGATTTGAGGTCTCTCGTTTTTGTAAACACGTCCGTGTGCCGTACCTTTTGTTTTGTTTAGCCCAACTCTTGTTTTGAGTCTTTTCCGAGTGTGTCTCGTTGTGATTAGGTCGTGTACCTTTTGTTTGAGTCTTTCTTACTGTGTTCAAACGTAGGCTCAATACCCCGGTTTGAAAAACCCTTTTTAATTTCAAAACTTTTAATCAGTCTGCGCTCAGAGTGCTGTGCCATTCTCCACATTTATGCGAAGCAAAAGAAGAAGGGGAAAATTTGGGGCATCCGAGTGTGTTTCAGATTCAGCAGATTCAACCTTTGTAGTCCGTCTTGTCAGATTGGACTGTTTCTTCAGGATCCGCCATGTGTAGAATGAACCAAGTGTTGTGTTATGGGCTGTATACAGATTAATCCCCAGTAAAGTATGAGCCGAGTGTTCAGAATGAGCAGTGGTTTGTATGGGTTGTTTTGCTGTTGGCTGATTCATTACTTGGTTATTACGATGCAAATGGTTGATTTTCAGACAAAAGATCAATCTCATTTACATTGAGGTGTAATATGATGCAATGCAATGCAATATATGAAATGTACAAAATATAACACTTTTGCAGATAAAAAGTTTTGTTTCATTTTATCATCTTTTTCAAGTACAAAGCTTTGGAAACAAAAACCTGCCTGCGGCAGTACAAGGTACTCTAGCTACCAGCAAAAAAAAAAAAAGAAGAAAAAAGTACAAAACAAAAAGAAGAAAAGCAGCAAAATCTGGATCAATGTCAAAAGGCCTCAGGTCTAGGGGTCCGTCATCGTCCTCTTCCTAGACGAAGGTCCAAGAGCATCGTCATCAGCATCATCATCTGAGTCTGAGCCCGAGCCGTCTCCAGTCTCCTCCTCGGACGACTCTGCCTCCGCCTCTGCCTCAGCCTTGGACTCATCATCATCATCAGGGACGGGTGCCCGTGAGCTACTCCCAACATGAGTGCGCCCCGCCTTGGTACGGGGGTATACTCTGCCATCTCCTCCGGCGGGAGCGGAAGGTCCGGCTGGAGCACCTCCTACAGTAGGGATCTGGAAAGGATGCTGAAAAGTACAAAAGGCAAACGCATCAGTATACTGTGAGCAGTTTATTAGTGCAGAATGCAGTGTATGAGTACGGTGTGTGAATGCTGTGAGCAACGTATCAGTATAGAATACAGTGTTTGAGTGCAGTGTATGAATGCCGTGAGTAATGCTGTGAACAGTCTGTAGGCTGTAGTATATCAGATGCCGCGAGCGTAGTGTATCAGGTGTTGCATTATGCATCACAGTATGATGCATCAGTTTATGTATGGTTCGAGACCGTGGTCAGAAGAACATACCGGAATACTGTAAATGGATAGAAGGTCAAGGCTCTGCTGGAGCATCCCCATCACAGAAGCAGTCAGCTCCAGGGACTGGCAAGTGTACTCGGAAGAGGCCTGCAAAAGGGTTAGAAGCATCAGTATTCTGCGAAATATCAAATGAATTGAAATGAACTGACTGTGCAGAATGCAAAATACAGTAGTACATACCGGAGGCAAGTCGTAGAACCCGACCAACTCATGATTAGCCGGAGGGGGAGCAATAGGGATCTGATAAGTCGCCCCACCCTGTCTTCGGCATGTCATCAAAGTGGGCAGTGCTGGCCAACTAGCCCCCTGTCTCCTCCGAGCTCCACCCCTGCCGCGGACTCGAGCCACTCTGGGTACTCCTGTCCCGCTCCCGCTCCAGCTCCCGGCGCCGCGGGCCTCTCTCGCTCAACTCGACGGCCACCGCTCAGAGGCCACATAATGTAGGTCCGGACGTACTCCGAGTAGTCGCCTATACCTCTGAAGCGGATCGTATCCCAGCCGATCGTGTAGTCGGCCATCTGCTCGGAAGTGAACCTCTCGGTGTCCCTCATATGCTCAGGAGGGTGAATCGGGACTATCTGCTCCGGTAAACCTAGGGTCTGGCGTAGGAAACGCTCACCCAGGTACCAAGCCCGACAGACCGGGCCCTCCAACAAAATCCTGAAACGTGCAGTCTCCTCTGCACCGGCAAACCGCTCCCGCATCACGGCTGGCAATGGAGCCCAAGGCTGCCAGGTGATCTGTAAATGACATGCAGTTTGTTATCTACTGTTATCGAAAATACAGTATAAAGCAAAGTTGAAATAAAACTCTAAAAGTTGAACGTACCTCTGCGGGAGTGATGGTGTCGAAGTAGCGGTGGAAGAAGATGAAAGTCTTCCGGGGTCTCCGCACACATCTCACGTCAAAGCGGCGCAAGAACGGAACGCCGAGAGGAGTCTCCGTGTCTAGCACTAGGGCGAGTCTCAGAAAGTAGGCATAGACCCACAACTGCAGAGCAAATATCAGTACGCTTATCAGATAAAGCAGAATACAGACTAAAGTAGAAATTGCAAAACCGTGTATTGTGCAGAGTGTACAGTGTGTGCAGTGTACAGTCAGTGTAAAGTAGAGTATGTGTGTGCCGTGTGTGCAGTATACAGTCAGCGTGAAGCAGAGTGTACAGTATGTGCAGTGTATAGAGTACAGATAATATAAGAGCATAAATGAAAAACAAAGAAGAAAATGAGTACCAGTAAGCAACGGGAAGCTGAATGAGCTCATAGATAGAGTAGCGCCACCCCAGTCGAAGCGCAAGATCCTGGTGACGTCCACGAGAGCGCTGAGCAGACAGAGGGGCACGGTGTTCGCCCAGTCGGTGAAGATAGTCGTCCCCAGCAGAAACATGAGGAAGCCACGCGCATACCGCTCCACCTCCTCCTGAGTCATCGGAGCCTCCTCGATCAAGGCTGGCTGAACCCTGAACTGGACCTCGAACCACGAATATTTGACGAAGCCGGGACGCGCGAGAGGTGGCACCTCGCCGAGCAGGTAAATCTGGGCGGCCTCCCACTCGTCCATGTCGGTATTGAAGGGGATCGGATCACCCCCTACCCCGATGCCGGTGAGCATCGAGAAGTCATAGTGAGTCATCGTCATATCTCCCGTAGCAGAGAAGTGGAAGGAGTCGGTGGTGTCCCACCACCTCTCCACTAGAGCAACAAGGAGAGGCCTGCTCGCAGTGAAGCGTGAGAGTCCCCTGTAGAATGCACCGAACCCGGCCTGGTCCACGATGTGACGGACCGCATCTAGCAGCTCCATATACCAATCTCGAGGGGCAATGTTCCCATACCCCCGGAAGGCATGGGAATCTCCCTGTTTTCAAGCAAACAATTGCAAAGCAATGCTAAATATACAGTTTTGAAAAGCATTCAGAATTGGTAATAATACACCGTGTGTGCACGTTTTCAAGTTCAAACAGACATCGGGTGCCAGTGTGCTTACAGTGAACTACAACATGTGATGTGTCAGTGTGTTTGGGTGGTTCAGGGCCAATACAGCGTGTGTGCACGTTTTCATATTCAAACAAACATCGGGTGTCGGTGTGCTTACAGTGAACTACAACATGTGATATGTCAGTGTTTCTGAGTGGTCCAGTACAGATGCAGTATATGTGCACATTTTCAAGATTCAAACCAGTATCGGGTATCAGTGTGTTCACAAATGAATTACAGTGTGCAATGTATCAGTGTATCTGAGCTAAGCAGTTAAAGAAACGAATCAACTATGGCAGTTAAAATGTTCTACATTGCGGAAAACAGAGGGAAGAATATACCTCGGAAGCGCCGAAAGACAGATGAGATGTCGACTCGCGCAGGAGAAGCTCCAGTGGCACGCCCCTGTCGAAACTCCTGAACTGGCGAAGACCGTTAGGAGGTAGCACGTGGATCGCCGGTCGGTAGGTCGCCGGGTCGAACGGGCGGACGCTCAAGGGAAGGAGCTCGGCCTCTAGGTCCATCTCATGCTCCGAGGGAGTCCCGCCCCGTGGAATATCGTCCGCCATGTCAAAAGTGGTATGAAAATGACCGGGAAAGTGAAAACCGGGTGAGAATGCGAAAAGTCAACGGAAAGTCAACCCCGAGAGGGCGGAAAATGGCCGGAAAAGTCGGAATGTGGAAAAGGTACGGAAATCAAGAAAAACTTGGGGGAAACAAACCCCAAAAGGCGGAAATCGAAGAGGAGACACCGAAACGAAGTTTCGTTCGGAGGAAAATGTTCGAAACGCGAAAAACTTCGCGAATCAAACGTCGAAAGGGGCACAAAAACCGAAGAAAACGGAGGATAGAAGAGAGAAAAATACTCTAGAAAGAGGGAAGGGGAAATTCCGGCCAAAGCAAAATGAGAAAAATAAGGTTTAAAATCCTATTTTATAAGACCCAAGGCCAAAAGACCAAACTGCCCCGATTCAGGCATTTTTGGCCGGTCGGCCAAATATTTGGCCGGTGGATGGCCGGTGACCTCCCCTGATGGCCGGTGAGCCTCCTACAACCTTTTTTGGGTCAGATGTGTAGTTTGGGGCCTTCATTGCTCAAGACAGTGCAAGAAAAGGCAATTCCGAAGCTCAACCGGCCTCTGTTTTGACCTCGGACCGTGTCTTCTGTGTGCGGCACTCGAATATGTGCAAGGTGTATCCTTTTGGTATCCTTTTGTCCCTTTCAAGATTCAAAAGTTGCCCCGCATGCGTTGCTTCGCAATGCTTCGTCGTGAACATACGTTGGTTATACGTACTTTCATTCACATTGATATGCATCTTTCATTTGCATTAGCTTACTTGCATTGTTATGCATTTCCCCAGCAGACGGTCTGGCGAGACCTTAAATCCGCTCGGTTGCATTGTCATGCATTTCAAGCGACTTGCGTTGTCGCGCATTCCATGCAACATGCATTTCAAAAAAAAACAAAAAACAACATGCATCATTTGCATTTTAAAAAAAAACAATAAAAAAAAAAACATACATCATTTGCATTTCAAAAAACAAAAACAAAAACAAACATGCATATGTCATGCATCATTTTAAGTATTGCACATGTCATGCATCATTTTAAGTATTGCATATGTCATGCATCATTTTAAGTATTGCATATGTCATGCATTACATTGTATATAGTGCATATGTCATGCATACATTGTGAATAATGCATATGTAATGCATTTCATTGTAAACATGCATATATCATGCATTTCACTGTAAATATTCTATCCATTCCGCTACATATTGTAGATATTGCATTGTAGTTTGCATGCATTCATTGCATCACTTCCATCTAGGGTTTGCGCCTTTCCTTGTTGAGCTTGGTCTAGTATGTGCCCATACTTTTCACGTCTATACACTCATAGTTTTGTATGACCGTTCTATGTTAGACGTGGTTTGTTTGTGTCCATGCCTTTCCTAGGCAAGATACGGTTTGGCCGTAGGCCTTAATCCACTGTATCCATTCCATTGCATAGTGTATATATTGCATTGTAGTCTGCGTGCATTCATTGCATCACCTCCATCTATGGCTTGGCGCCTTTCCTTGTTGAGCTTGGTCTGGTATGTGCCCATACTTTTCATGTCTATACACTCATAGTTCTGTATGACCGTTCTATGTTAGACGCGGTTTGTGTGTGTCCATGCCTTTCCTAGGCAAGATTTGGTTTGGCTGCATGCCATATCCATTGTGTATATATTACATTTGTAGTGTAATTTTTGTATCCAGCATTAGGATCATTGGTCTTTCGTTAGCGGGTTGTTTCCCCACTTATGTCATTCCACCCAATTACTTGTCCTTGTGTCCGTCTAGATTACTCATAGTTCTGTATGACCTTTTCTATGGTAGACGGACTTGTTACCTCCATCAATCTATTTGACATTTGTGTGGATTTGAACCGCTCATGATTTGATCATGATTCAATTGCATTGCATTTTCATTTGCATTATTATACAGAGTTTGTATATATTGCATATCATTTTGCATTCATTTTGCATGTTATGCATGTTGCTAACAACATCGTACCTGTTAAGTTTTCTTTCTTTTTCAGGCACGATATTGTATGTACGGTTCATTTGAAGCTGGTGCGGCACAACCAGATGAACCGGACAGGTATTGTATCCTCCGAGTGAGACGTATTGAGAATTGCATAATTCTCTTACATCCTTTCTGCATTGTAGTGTAGTTGGATTTGTGTTTGATTGCTTAAAACTGTCGCATGTTATGCTTCGTAACAGCTTTCTTTGCATGATCATAAGTTATGCTCGGCTTCTTGCATTGTCAGTTGTATTTTGCCCCCGCCTTCGGGCACATATCTTTATTATCTTGCATGCTCTGTCTAAGTCTTCGGCCTTATCAAAAATGGGTCTCTGGGTTTTGACACTCACTCCCGTCATTGTTATGACTTTCGAGTTCTGTCAAAGAGGGGCAACTGTAGACACCCCATTTTTGACCGTCCTCAAGACTTGGACGTCACTGTTTGAACACTCGGTGATCATCCATGTTTGTGTTCGTTTTGAGTTCCCGGAGGTCTCGACTACGCGCCTTGCCTCAGGATCTCTCGACTCGACTGTTTTGTGTCTGGTTTTGCACCAAACACTTGTGTTTTGCCTTTGAGGGGTAGGGAATGGCTTGTTGGCCATCCCCACACATCACCGGCCATGGCTTGAGGCCACCGGCTGTGTTTTTGTTGCCACCGGCCAAATGTTTGGCCGGCCGGCCATCTTTTTTGGTCAAATTGCATTTTTGGCCGACCGACTACTGTGCATCGGCTTTTGCAGATATTTTTATGCCAGCTGTGCTAGCTGGCATACATTTTGCTCCCCTCCATACACGTGTATGGAGGGATCTCCCTCTTGTTAGCTTGCCTTGGAAGCTTTACAAGATTGAATCTTCTATAAGAGGAGGCCTCTTCTCCCTCTTTTAGGTTAGACAACATTTTTCCAGAGCTTTGAGTTCTAGGGTTAGGGTTTGCATATATCCTATCTCTATATCTCTCTCTCTTTGTGCATTTGTGTGTGTTTAGTCTTAGTATTGCACACAAACACCCACCATTACACCTTCTCTTGGAGCTGAGGTCCTTGGAGGTTGTTCTTGAAGTTTTGGAGCTGGTTTTGAGCTCAAAGAAGCAGCTGGTCCACCACTTGTGAAGAGGATCTACAAGGATAACCACTTTCCCCTTTTATTCCCTATTTTTGCAAAGTTTTTTTGACTACCTTGCAACTGTTTTTAGACTTGGTGTATAACATATAAAAGTCTTGTTTTTGCCTACTCTAAATAGTTGTTTAAGAGTGTTTTGAGCTTTGAGGTTGTTTGACCCCTCTTAAGCCTTGTTAGGCTCCATTTTTGTGCATTTTTGGTGAGCTCCGGGACCATTGTGTTTGGGCCTCCTCACCACTGAGATCTTGAGGGATTTAAGTGGTGAGGATGGTGCCTTGAGGTCTTAAGAAGGAGAGGGCCACCCCCTCTCCTTGTTGTCCTTGAAAAGGGCCATTTTTGCCTCATGTGTGGGCATCTAATTTAAGTGCATGTTGGCCATGTCTTAAGTGTTATTTGGTAGTATTTTGTCATGTATTACCTCTGTTTTTAGTTGGTTTAGGTACACCATGCTTGCTTAGCATACATGCCTTGTAATGCCATGTTTAGGCCTTAACATGCTTTAGGTTTTGATCCTTGTTCTAGCATGATTTTGGCCAAGCTTTGTGAAGCTTTTATGTTTCTTTTAGCATGCTTAAGTT
Source organism: Camellia japonica (assembly GCA_030407325.1). NCBI lineage: Eukaryota > Viridiplantae > Streptophyta > Magnoliopsida > Ericales > Theaceae > Camellia > Camellia japonica. Next base: position 92,644,523 of record JAPPVO010000002.1, read on the forward strand.
CTGTTTTTGGTTGTTTTGGTCGACCATGACATGCTTAGTATAGCCACCTTGCATTTTGGCTTGTTAGCCTTAGGTGTGTGAGTATGTAGCATGCTTTACTTGCCTTGTTTCAGTGGTTTGGAACCACTTATAGCATCATTTCAGTCCTCATGATATGCTTGTATGCTTGCATTTGATGCCCCTTTAATGCTTTACAAGGTTGTTGTCATATGCTCCATGTTTGGCCCCTTGTGTATGCTTGCATGTTTAAGCCACTTAGATGCCATCTAGGTGTATCCTTAGCATTGTTTAGGTCTTCCTTGGACCTGTTTTAAGTCCTCTTAGCCTTGTGAAGCTTGGTTGACTTAGCCATGGTTTAAGCCTCCTTGGCTTGCCTTAAGTACTTGGACCATTATTGCATGCTTTGCTTGTTTTGATTAGCTGGTTTGGCACCTCTCCTTCATGATTTTCAGAGCTTTCTATGCATGCCATATGTCCATGTTTTGTCTCTTTTAAGTGTGTTTAAAGGTTACTTGTTTGATGCTTAAGTGTTGGTCCATTTGCATGCATGTTTGTATATATGATTGTCCCTCATTTCCATAGCATTGGCCACTGTTTTAGACTTGTTTGAGGGCTGCCTAAATTAGTCTAAGTCCACCCCTTAGCATGTGGTTACATGTTTGCCTTATGCCTTGCATGCCTAAATACACATTGCATGTCCATGTTGCACACTTAGCCTCCATGCCTAGGTTGCATTCCATTTGCATGCATGCTTCACCTCTTGAGTTGAGTATGATAGAGGTTGAGCTTCTTTGTTTGATTACGTGCATTGCATTCCATATCAAAATGCATACTTGGTTTCTTGGGCCATCACGCATTGAAATGCGCGATTGGTGGTCCGAGAATCGAGGCCCATCTCCCTTTGAGTCATGAATATGATAAGGAGTGTGGTTGGTGCATACATTGCTTGAAATGCATTGCCATGCTATGTTTTGCCCTCTGCTGCTGTCAAAAACAGATTCTGCAGGAAGCTTCGGCCGGCCAGCCATCTTCAGTGCCAACCGGCCATCCACCAATGGCCGATAGCTTAATTAGTGGCCGGTGACCATTCCCCTTGGCCGGTGGCCATTCCTCTCAGCCGGTGGTGTTCCACAGCACTCAGAGAAGCAACCCTGGGACTTGTGCAGTCTTCAGAGGAGGATAACAGTAAAAGCAGAGGCATCATGTGCATGGCAGTGGCTTTCCGAGCGGAGCCGAGCACGCATTGCATTGGGCCCTCTTCCCGAGGCTGTTTACTGTTTTAATTAGCTTAGTTAATTTGCTTAACTAGTTAATTGTCTGTAATATTTTCATTAGCTTGTAGGTTAATTAATTGTATTATTCTTTCGGTCCCTCCGAGTGAAGGCTAATCTGTAATAAGTGTGGGTGCGTAGGTGCATGTCTTCCAACCCCCCACTTCTTTCTCCCTTTTACTTACCTGCTTTTGATGGTTAGTATTAGGACATGTTTAATTTAGCATACCTTATGCTATGCATGCGTGCATCATTCATCAGTATTGCATGCACCGGGCTCGGCGCATCATGCTAACTGCATAGTATTTCAAATCTAACCTGAATACATGCTATATGTGCATTTCACATGTCATCCTTAGATTAGCCGAGCCTATTCTAGTGACATTTTGTATGTGTTGCATTAGCCATTTAACATGGACTTGGATCATGCATGATTACTAACATGTTCTTTGTTTTGGCTCAGAGTACGATGTAAGTATTTATGCTTTAGCATCCCGCATGAGTGTGAATGTTAACATGACAGCATGCTTACCATGTGGCTAGATGCTTATGTGATTTAAACTACCTGAATGCCTGTGGGTGAAGGTTGGATTGTTTGAGTTGAAACAACTCGTTGAAATCTGTGTTTTAGCCTACTTGCGAGTAGCAAATCCCAAAGCATTTTCCAAACAAACGGATATGCAATGCTTCGTTCCAAATTAGGCGATCTAGTCTATACTTTTGTGTTGTGCACATCACATAGTAATTCTAGCTAATTAACCGGAATAAGAACACATAACGTTTTCAAAAAAGGATATCATGGTTAGTAGAGGCCGATCTTCGGATCGGGCGAGAGGGGGTGCTCATAGCTGACCTTCCCCAATCGTACCCAAGTTCCCGAGCCGAGGCAACTTTGGTGATGACGGACACGTGGCCTTAGGCAAACGAGTCAGGGTTTCCTAAATTCCCCCTTTAAAAAATATTTAGGTGGCGACTCTGTATCTGGCAAAGCAGTCCATGTTTGGCACTTCTTTCAAAAATCTGTTTTCTCAAAACGATTTGCCGGATTTGGACTCTTTGGTTCAGATTTAGAACCGTGACAATTCGAGTCCAAACTGTGGTAGCATAAGGCCCTCGGGGCGCGTCCACACCCTCTTTTTCCTCTTCCATGGTAGGGAAGCCTCCACATCACTGGCAGTCCTGCTGCTTTTGGAAGCCTCAACATCAATCCCAGCATCTCCGCCACTCCCACTCTCATCACTGCTCTCTCTGGTGTCCTTCTCGGAGTGCTCCTCAAAAGCCTCTGGCTCTGGCTCGAGAATCTCAGAAGATGCTCTCATCCGTCTCCTTTCATGACCCCGACCATCCCGACCTCCTCTCCCTCGAGCTGGAAATTGTCCTCCTTTCTTCCTCATAGCTGGAGGGGGTGGTAGCTAAAAAAGATAAAGATCAGAACATGTGTCATAAAATAAGCACTGTATCAGCAATGAATGGAAAGAAAGAACTGTATAGGAGATAAGGCAAGCAAGAGAAAGTTACCTCAACCCCGGCGGAGATTAGAACTGCCTCCCTTCTCTGCACCATGGCCATCAGTGTGTCAATACGCTCCAGGCTCTGATCTATATAGCTCATCTCAAGATACTATAGACAGAAGAGAGATCAGTACTAAATTTGGAATAATGAGAAATACATAGCAAGTTATGAAGGAAAGGGTATACTAGTCGGGTCTCTGAAGCAAGGATGAGCGATCATCATCCAAGAGGCTCTAGCGGTATCTTATCCAGAATGCTATCCGAGCACTGAATTATAACTGCTCTAGGTAGCAGCAGATATCCGAAAAGGATACCAACATTGCTGGCAGGAGGTACGAGACCTCTAGCTGTAGAAGCTGCACCGACAGGATCATCCTTACTAGCACCTAAGGCATCTATAACTCCAATAGCGCAAGCCACTTCCCGAGTCAGAGATGGTATGATGTGAGACCGCAAGAATGCGGTATAGTTCCCAGGGACGGAGAAGGCATCAGCATGCTACCCTAACATCATATTATCGATAAGGGCCCCATTAGTGATGTCATCAGCAGTCCTCATGTATGGAGAATGAGGAGACGAAATGCGAGGATCGGCATGGCCCATAGTCTAGGGCGTGAATCACTCTTCTGGATACCAGACTCTGCAAAAGGGGCCCTCCAACAGCACCCTCGTCTAGGCAATCTCCCAAGAGACAACATATCGCTCCCTCGTCGCATTGGGCATAGCTGCCCAAGGATGCTACTCGATCTGCAAATGAAGAATGAATAGATTAGTGGCCTGATTCAAAAGACAGTGAAGGGGAAATTGAGAGTTTTGAGAATTACCATGTCAGTGGTCATCGTGTCGAAGAAGCGACGGAAGGCGGTGAATCTGCAGATGTGCCAGTTGCGAGATACAAGCTTCCCATCATAATATAGGGAGCGAGGCACCGCCAAAGCTATCTCGAGCCTCGGAATGGAGACGATGGAGGGGAAGTAAGTGTAAACCCATAGTTTCATGGGAAAGGATGTTAGAAAATCCACAAGAAAAATGGAAATGAAACAGGCAATGAAATACAACTAAACTGAAAAAAAAAAAAAAGTGCAGAGTGTACGTCATATGCCCTCTAGTAGCCTCCTAGTAGCTCCGTCTTTCGGTGGGACACAGAGCTCATGTACCTGCAAAAGGTGGTGAGGCTAGCTCCACCCCAATCATACTCTCTTACTGACTCAAGCTCTACCATGCCACTCAGTAGATAAAGTTCTACGGTATTCTCCCTGTTCATAAACAAGGTAGTACCGAGGACATAAAGAAGGAATCCGCGGGCATACTGGGCTACCACCTCTGGAGTCACTAGCTCTATTCTATGGAAGTGCTTCCAGAGCCAGTTGTACCGCATCATCCCATGGAAAGTGGGAGATGGGACAGCCTCGAGGAGAAATATTTGAGTAGCCGGTTACTGGTTCAGGTCGTGGTCAAAAGGGATCGGATCACCCCCCCACTGAGAGATCGGTGATCATAGAAAAGTCGTAGGGGGTCATCGTCATCTCCCCAGTGGAGGAGAAGTGGAAGGAGTTGGTAGTGTCCCCCTACTTCTCCACTAAGGCGCTGAAAATTGATTGGTCCGCTTATAATGCTGTGATGCCCGTGCAGAATAGGCCAAATCCAGCTCCGTCCACTAGGGTACGGACCTTACTGGGGAGATCTCTGTACCACTGGCGAGGGTCGTGGACGCTCTCGTACCCCTTCATCAGTTAGCCGGGTGACCTATAATAAGGAAGTTATCAGCCAACAATAAATTGGAGCTATCAAAAGAGTTCAAAGCATGGTACACTAAACAAAAGGGAGAAGAGAAAGTACATTATGTAGAGGAATCATGGGAGATGTGCCTTGAGCGCTCTCGGAGTTACACATCCTCTGCCACTCATCGAGAGAACACAGTAAAGCATAGCATCCCCCCCTCTCCCGAGACCATCGTGTGGGTATAGGGCCTATAGGTTGCAAGATCAAAAGGCCTCATCCTTAGAGAGAGTGGCTCTAGCACTACATCAGCATCCTCGGCCATGAGATCCTCATCGTGGCCCTTTATGTCTACAGCAAGTGCGGTGATGTCAACCCCAGGCACCGGAGAAGGTATGTCACCATCTACGATGATGGTAGGTGGTATGATATCCTGTGGAGCGTCGCCACTGGCCATGACAATCTGTGCAATCAAAAAAAAAAGTATGAGAAATTCAACCCAAATTGTGGGAAATCAAAAAAAAAAAAAAGGGGGGGGGGAAATGTGGAAAAGTGTGGAAATATTTTAACCATGTTGAAATTTGGAAGAAAAATGCAAAATCAGTGGCAAAATTGAAAAAATCTCAAGAGATTTAAGTTTAACAATGTTAAATGGGGGCAATGTGTATTCTCAACAATTGTGATTTCAAGGTTGAATTAATTTGTGTTAAGTCATGGAAATCATTCAATACACAAATTAAATTGAAATTTATGGTTTAAGTTTGTTTTTCAATCATAGGGGCATGTGGCAAGATTGTGAATAATCCAGGCTAATTTCTAAGGGAATTATCCAATTTGTGAGCATTCGATCAAGCATTGATGTGAAATCAGTGCCTAAACAGTGTGTAATTGCCTAATTCAACAGCAATTCAGGGCAAAATTAAAGCGATTCAAGGCAAATTCAAAGTGATTCAAGGCCAAATCAAACACAGTTCAAGGTTAATTCAAAGCAATTCAAAGCCAATTCAAAGCATTTTAAGGAAAATTCAGACAAATTGAAAGAAATTCAAGAAAATTCAAGTAATTCAAGGCTATTCATGAAGCAAGTTAAAGGATTTGTTAAATTTCATTATCAATTTTCTGTAATTTTTCCTTAGTTATGTGAAATCTTCAAAAATCAACTCAAGATTGTTCAAAATCGTGAGGAATGAAGAACAAATTTCACAAATTAAGTGGAAATTGGTGCGAGGTGACCCAAATTGTATAAATCATGTGTTAAATCAAGCAATCAAGCCCAAATCATAGGATTAACTTCCAATTTGTGAAGATCAAACAAGAGACCAAGAAACTCACCTTTTTTCAGGTTCCAATCGAAGGGAGAATCTGAGAATCACGATTGAATCCGAGGGAAATCAACTTCGGGTCTTAGGTAATCCGAAATAGAAACGAGATTTTAGAGAGAGAGTGTCACGACCCAAACCCCGCCCCGTAAGGGTTGGTGAGGTGACCGGCCAGTAATCTAAGATTACCAAAGGCCTTAGCGAAGAATTGTAAGAAATAGCTTAAGATTGTGATATACATGGCATTCTTCATGTTCAATCACTTGGTTCTTGCATGATTTTTGAGATGATAAGGAATTTCCATGAATTTTGAAGGTATGGAACTCAAATTTACATGTTTTATGATTTTACCATTTTTAGTTTAGATTTGATCTTTTATTGGAACCTTGGGTTTTGATTTGAACTTATGATTTTTATTCGAAGTTAGAAATGTGAAATTGAAGGTGCTTTTGAGGGTTTTGGGCCTTGTTTTTCATGAAATTGAAGTTGGTTTTGAAAAGAGAAAAAGTTTCATTTTTTGCAGAATTTCAAACTGCAACTCCACCCAGACCGCTCGAGCAGTCTGGGCCACTGCATAAGCAGCCAGCCCTTCTCTGCTCAAAATTGCATTTTGCTTTGGCACCGCTGGTGTAGTCGAGGCCAATGCATGAGTAGCAAGGCCACCGCACGAGCGGCCAACAGAGGAGGCTCGGTTTTCTTTTCTTTCCATTTTTCTGACTTCTAGGCCTCCGTTTGCATGGTTTTGAAGTGTTTTTCATATGCATTTGCATTGCATAAACACAAGAGAAATTAAAAAAAGAATAGGAAGAATCGAGCGAATAAGTAATGAATGTACCGACTGAACGAATTAAATGAAATGTGTTTTATTGTGCTTAGTTATGCTTCTACAGGTTGAGCTGTTAAGGAGTATGGTCTAACCAAGCACTGTGAGTAACGTTACTGTAAAGATATGTTTATATGAATTATATTCGAAATGCTATTTGATAAGTAATGTTTTCTGAAATGTTATTTTGCTTAAGTGAACGAATGTCCTATTTTGAATGTATTCTGGCATCCAAAGAAAGTCCCAAGTCATGGGGGATGGCATGTTAATGCGGATCCATGACATATATGTGATTATGAGATCTCGTTAGCCACTTAATGAAGTGCTGATATGTTTGATAATCGATATCTGAGACCTATTACTCTTGTCGGAAGACGTTATGATATGTTCTATTGGATATACCATTATTATGTTCAAATATAATTAAGATTATGTTATGATCTGTTGTATAATTATGATATGTTTGGAATTCGTTCACTAACCTCTTTACTTTAATGTTATTCACTGGGCTTTAGTTTACTGTGTGTGTATGTATATATATATATATATATAGGTGAGTGACTTGAAGAGGAAGCCCAGAAGGAATCTTGTAGTCGAGCCACCATCTAAAGCCTTCATGAGATTTTGGTGCCTCCGAGTTAAGGCTAGGACAAAAAGACCGTTGTCAAGTTGGTGATCATGATGTTGAGTTTTTTATATGCGTATATGTATATGAATGATTTTGTACAAGATGTTATGTACATACTACAGGGTGGGTAAATTAACGTTTTGTGCATATGTTACTTCATATAGATTCACAGCTCATTGGACTCTACAAATCCTACTAAGGCTCATACATATATATATATATATTAAACTAAGGATTGAATTTAATTAAATTTAATTAATTAATTCTTAATCAAATTTTTACCAAACTTCTCATTTGGTACTAAAAATTATGCTAATTACACATATGTACTCAGTTTTGGTTTCTAGCGCCTCTAAGACCCTCAATTTCTAGTTTAAAGTTATAATTTCAACTGGTCTTCCTACGAGTAACAGATATAAATGCAAATCCTTATAATTTACACCATTAGACATGTTTACATATCAATCACATGATCTATTATCTCATAAAACTACAATTAGATGAGTAATTAATCAAATGCATGTTCGGGTCGTTATAGAGAGGATTTCGAAAGGGAAAGGGTGTGTTTTCGAAATTAGCCTAATAAGAAAGAAGCCTTAGAAATAGGTTTTAAAGAAAACTGGGTCACCCTAACTTAAAATCTGCCCGAACCAAACGAATCAGCCAACCATCACTATTTTGGTTGGCCGGTACATGTTTCTACCAAGTTAATCATCTTTTAGTCGGGTAAGGGTTTTGATGGCCAAGTGTCTCATGTTTTGGCCAGGAATCTCATATTTTGGCCGGATGTGTCATATTTTTGCCGTAGGGATCATGTTTTAGCTAGCTAGCTCGTAATTTGGCCGGATTATTCTAATTTTATATGGAAATTTCAAAAATTGTATAGGTCAATCATATTTTGTATAGTTGGATTTGACCGGTGAGACCAAGTTTTCTTATTTCTATTTGGGGATGATCAAGTGGTACGCCCAACTCGTTTTCGTTCTCAAAAACTCAAAGATGGCATTCGAAATGTATGCTTTGCTTTTCCACCTCTCTCGTGTGAAACGCGTTAGGATTTGAAGTTCACTCTAGTTAAAACATTTCCCCTCTCCGAATGAAATATGGTTAGGTACGCCTGTTGGTTACACTACCTTTCCTCCTCCTACGTGAAACGCGTTAGGATTTTAGTTCACCTTGGTTAAAACCTTCCCCCTCTCCATATGAAATACAGTTAGGTACGCCTATTGGTTACACCACCTTTTCTCCTCTCGCGTGAAACACGTTAGGATTTTAGATAACTCAGTTAAAACCTTGCCCCTCTCCGTATGAAATATGCTTAGGTACGCCTATTGGTTATACCACATTTTCTCTTCTCGCATGAAGCGCGTTAGGATTTTAGATTACTCAGTTAAAACCTTTCCCATCTCCGTATGAAATACGGTTAGGTACATAAGTCCAACTTTCAACTAGCTGTACAAAAGTACGTAAGTCCAACTTTTGATTGCATTTCGAGCATGTTATTTGCATGAGGTTAGCCTTACATGTTGTCATCTTTACAGTTTTATCATCATTCTATTGCAGTGCATCGATCATGAGCTTTCAAAACAACCAGTTTCACGAAGCGTGTAAGTCCAACTTTCAAATTGTATTTCAAGCATGTTATTTGCATTATGCCCATGAACTACACTGGTTTGATTCCTTGTAAAGGGATATGTAGGCAACCTTCAGGTTCAACCAGCTACATTTACATCTTGTTTGTTTGCCCAAGTCTTACGGCCTTGTCAAAATGGTCGTCTTCAGGCTTTGACATTCACTCACGTCATGAAATGACTTTGAGTTCTGTCAAAGAGGGACAACTACAGACATCCCATTTTGACCGGTCCTAAGACTTGAGCACTCTTTTTTGATTACCCGATGATGAAAATAAGAAAGTGTTTCTCACAACGTTCTCAGCAAGAAAGACGGAATTTTTGGTTCATTTCCAACCCTAAGCCTATTTTGGCCAAGTGTTCAAGACCCATTCAAAACACTCCTTCGAAACTTTCTTTCCACGCTTCATTGTGAATATTTTCGTAATGTTTCAAGGCTCACTTTTAAACTTAAAAACAAACATTTTCTCAGAAAATTAAGCAAAGAACACTATGGAAATAGGAGGAAAAGACGATAATTCTGTCGAAAAATCTTGTTTCATGCAAATTAGTCAAGCATGGCCATTGTTTTGGCCGGCTGACCAATTTATTGGTTGGCCAGCCAAATAATTGGCTGACTAGCCAAGGTTTTGGCCGGCCAGGCCAAGATTTTGGCCAACCAGCCAAGAAATTGGTCGGCCGGCAAGTTTTCCCAGAAACATAGCAGATACACACCCCTTCACCCTCCATTATCTCTCTTTGGCCTCCTTTGTCAAAAAAGCATTTGTCTCTTACCCCAAAAAGGGCATCCAATGTAACCATCATTGTCCCTCCATCATCATTACCTTTCACCTTGTCCCCTCACACCTGCTTGATTGAGCCTTGTAGGGTATGTTTCTACTCATCCTTCATTGTCAAGATAAGCTAGCTTTTTCAACAAAGTCATTGGCCTTTGTTTCTTATGGCCCTGCTTTTCAACCTTGTCCCCCACCACCTTCTCCACTAAGTATTCTTGCATTGTCTATATAAAGATGATCAGATTGTTAGGAGAGAGGGATTGAAGCAAAAACTCACATTACACTACCACACACTGCTATACCATCCTTGATACACCAAAACCATCCTAAAAACTCTAATACAGCCAAGCCTTAGTAGCCTTGATCGAAAGAGAGTGAGTGTTGTTGAAAGGAGAGAAAAATAGAGAGTTGAAAAGTCCCTCACACACTCTGTTAAAACATCCACAAATACTATTCACATGAAAATTTCAAATTCTCAAACTAAGAACCAAGAAATATATTTCCTAAACTTGAGGGTGATCAAAAGAGAGTTTGAAAATCAAATCCTTCCTTGGAAGGTAAATTTTGCACACTTTCCATTTCTTTTACTTTCTTGCATTTTCTTTCTTTTATTACTTTTCTTACTTTGATTTCATGTTATAAATCTATTATAAGCTAACTAGAAGTTGTTAGTTGAGCCATTTGCATATCTTCCGTCTTTTTTTCTAGTGTTTTGAAGCAAAAAAGCGTTTGGCCTGGCCTTATTGGCTGGCCGACCAATGTTTTGGCTAACCAGCCAGTTTTCTCTCAAACAAAGCCCAGCAGCCTTTGGCAATGAGCAGAACAGTTTCCAACAGCCTCCGAGGCCCCTTGCAGCTTCTATTTTTTTTTTCTTTTTTTTAGTTTAATTAGACAGTAATTGTGAGGATTTAATTTTTGTTGTAATATTTTTCCTCTCCCCCTATTCAGATTTGTAATATTCAACTGTTGTAATAATTCCCGTCCCCACTTCTTTCCATCCCATTCTTGTACCCGCTTTCCCTATTCGTACATATGTAGTATATTTTGTTTAGCATAATATCCATGTTTTACATCCATATTTCATGCATCTTGATTCGACTAAAATTGCATTTGTGGGTTTAATTGGTTATTACGTGATTTTGTGCGCAACTTAATGTTCTTGATATAAATCACATGTCATATTTTAGAAACCGAATCATTAGTTGGATATCGTGAATGAATTGCATTAGAATCTTGTATATAGGATCATGCATGTTTTACTAACTCTGTTTTGTAATTGTTTGCAAGACGCTAGTGAATATGTAAGCTTTTATACTTTAGCATCTCGTTTGTGTATGTTTTTCTTACTATGTTTAGCATTCTACCATGTGGTTATGTGCTTATTTGATATATCTCTATGAATGCTTGTGAATGAAGGTTGTGTTGTTCAATTTGGAACAAAATAGATTTTCATGTCACAAACTCAAGTTTCTGTCAATTTGTTTAAAATGCTTTCAAAAAATACATGAAATCGAATTGTTCCAAAATAAATGACATAATTTATACTTGTTTGCTTTACATAGTAATTTTAGTACTTATGAAATAACCGGAATATAAACATATAAAGCAAATAAAAAGCATATCATGGTTCAGTAGAGGCCGATCTTTGATCGGGGTGAGTGGGAGTGCTCAATTAATAACATTCCCCTCTCATACCTAAGGTTCCAAGCCAAGCAACTTTGGTTATGATGAACAGTGGCCTTAACACATGTCACGAGTTTCCTAATTTCTCAAAAATATTAGGTGGCGACTCTAAGATCTGGTGATGCAGTCCATTTTCTAGCAAAAAATTGTAATAAAATGAATTTTCTAAAAATTGCCAAATCTGGAATCTTATCTACATTTCACATTTACTTGTGAGACTAGATTGAAAAAATTGAGGGTCCGAACTGTTAACGCACACAAGTACCCCCGGGCATGTTACACACCTCTCAGAAGAAGGAAACTAAGTTGGCAGGTAATGATAGCCTCATGGTTATCTCTGTAATGAATGAGACGGGTAGTGGCTTGGGAATAACAAACAACAAAGGCACATACATGAGGAATGAGGCATTACTTTCAGATTGTAAAGACCCTAATGAAGATTGTAGAAGTCAAAGAGTTGATGGGCATATGGTAACTTCAGGTTTTTTGAAAAGCTTCAGTGGATCAGATCTATTTCGGCCCAATGTGAACTTAAAAGTGTTTTTAGGCCTAGTTCAGATTAGCAAACTCACCAAGCCACATTCTGTACATGGGCTGAATAATGTGGGCCCTTCAAGATGTGATGATCCAATCAACTCTGGGTTGCAAGATCCCATTATGCAGATTCCCTTATTACAGTCAGAGGAGATTGACCGCAGATGCTGAAGACTAGAGGTTGGTGTCAATAAAGAAAAAGAAGTCAAGGGTAAGCATCTCCCAATAAAGAAAAACCCTAAGATAGCTCCAAGGAAAGGAAAGGCCAAGGCAATTGGAGGTAATCGAATCAAAAAGGGTGTTCTACTCAGAGCTGTAACTCAAGCACTGTCAAATTCAATTTTATTGATCAGTAGCTCAAGCAAAGGAAGGTATCTTCTAAACAATGCTCAAGTAACCCTACAAATTGGGAAATTTCTTGGTATAAATAGTGAAGGGAAGGAAGACAAAGTAATTGAGAGGATAATGGAGCTTGAAAATAAAGATTTGGAAATGAGGAAGCAGCTAGATGCTACTAAGCAGTCCTGAATTACAGGATTTAGTAGATTGGGAATTCTATCTTGTATACCAATGAAGTTAATGTCATGGAATGTCAGAGGGTTAGGAAAATCTGAGAAAAGAAGGAAATTAAAGGAGATAATCAGAGTTAGGAAACTAGATTTTGTTCTATTACAAGAGACAAAGAAAGTAAAGATTTCAAAGTTATGTGTCAGATCTTTATGGTCTGGGAATCAGATGGCGTTCATGGCTATGGACATAATAGGGAATGCAGGTGGGCTACTATGTATCTAGAAACCAGAGACTTTCACTTTGTCTAATTGTTGCTGCAGTGAGAATTTTATCCTACTTTTAGGTACTACCTCTTCAAATTTCAATTGTACTATTTTGAATGTTTATGCCTCCAATGACATGCTAAAAAGAAGGAGTTTGTGGGAATTATTATTCAGCCTTAAATAATTTTACATTCATCCCTGGTGCATTGGAGGTGATTTCAATGAAGTCAAAAACATTGGAGAAAGGAAGGGTTGTGTTACGAGTGAGGTTGGGATGAAGAATTTTGGTGATTTCATTGAAAAAATTGAAACGGTGGACTTACCAATGTTGGGCAGAAAATACACTTGGGACAGTTCTCAAGATGGAGTTAGGTGGAGCAAAATAAATAGGTTCATAGTCCTCTTCTACTAATGGAAGATAAGAGAGATTAGGGACCTAAACCCTTTAAGTTCATCAACTCTTGCAGCATGCACACCAACTTCCTTCATATAGTCAAGCAAAATTGAGAGGATTCAATTTTAGAGGGCTGGGTAGGTTTTATTCTAAAGAAGAAGTTGCAAGCTTTAAAACTTTGTCTAAAAAACTGGAATAAGGAAGTATTTGTCAACATCGATGAAAATCTTAAGGAGAAGGAAGCTAAACTTCACTCATGGGATTTGTTAGCGGAAGATAGATCACTTTATGTTGATGAATCTATCAGAAGAAAGAAGTTATTGGGGGAAGTATGGAAATTGAGAAAGATGGAGGAGAGGCTATGGCTGTAGAAATCTAGGCTCAATTAGGCACTGAAAGGTGATAAGAACACCAAGTTCTTCCATATTACTACTACAAGCAGACAAAATAGGAACTCACTTGACTCAATAGAGGTTAAATTTAGTTGTGCAACCTGGTGAAGTCAAATCTACAGTGGTAAATCATTTCAAAAACCTCTACGCAGAACACTAGAAATATAGGCCTAAACTGGGTGGGCATTTTAATTTTATCAACATTCTTAGTAATGCATCTGCTATGTTGGGAAGTGTATTCACTAAAGATGCAGTTTGGGCTACCATTAAGGATTGTGATGGAAACAAAGCCCCAGGTCCTGATGGCTTCAACCTATTATGTTTTTAAAAGTGCTGGAAAATTATGAAGCATGATATCCTTAACTTCATGAAGGAGTTTCAAGAGAATGGTATTTTGGCTAGAGGCCTCAATTGCTCTTTTGTAAGTCTTATCCCAAAAAAGGAAAATTCTTTGTCACTATCTGACTTCAAACCCATTAGCTTGATTAGTTCTATCTATAAAATCCTTTCCAAAGTTCTAACAAAGAGATTGAAACTTGTTTTACCTAACATAGTAAGCGAAGCACAATCTGCATTCTTAGGGGGAAGAAATATAACGGATGGAATGTTTATTGCCATCGAGATTGTAAATAGGTGGAAAAAATCAAAAAAGCAAGGGGTGATCATCAAGCTTGACTTCGAAAAAGCCTTTGATTCAGTGAATTGGGAATTTCTTTTTGATTTTCTTGTCAAGTTTGATTTTGGTTCAAAATGGCTAGGATGGATGAAAATATGCTTAACAACTACCAGTATTTCCATTCTTGTCAATGGCTCACCTACAGATGAAATTTGACTAGAAAGAGGGCTCAAACTGGGTGATCCACTCCCACCCTTTCTTTTCAATATTGTTGCAGAGGGGTTGAATCTACTCTTGACAAGAGCTAAGGATCTGGGCCTAATTAAATGGGCTATTGTTAGACCCAATGGTTTTCAATTTAGTCACCTCCAATTTGCTGATGACACATGTAGCTCGACTTTTTCTGCGCCCCCCTTTTGAGAGGTCGAAATATAAGTCCTACAGTTCGGACTCTTGCCGTTCTGAATCTAATCTCACAAGTGCAATGTGAAATTGATAAACACCAAAGAGTTCAAATCCGGCAAATTTTTTGAAAATCGATTTTGAATCAAATTGCCAAAATTCGATTGCTTTGCCAAATACAAATTCGCCACCTAAATATTTTATTTTAGAGAAATTTAGGAAACCCATGACTCGTGCCAAAGGCCACGTGTCCGTCATCACCAAGATTGTCTTGGCTCGGGAACTTCGGTACGAGAGGGTAAGGTCATGAATACATTTGAGCAGCCCCGCTCGCCCGATCAATGATCGGCATCTACTAATCATGATATGATTTTTATCAACATTATATGCTCTTATTCTAGTTTATTAGGCTAGTATTACTATGTGATGCGCACACACACAAGTATAGACTAACTTTGCAAGAATTGGAACATTTCGAGTTATGTTTGTTTTGAAAATTGTTTGAATATGTACCACTTGAAAAAGTGATCGCATATGAACATTTACTCAAATTATTCCAATTCAAGCAATAAGCCTTCATCCACAGGCATTCAAACAGTTTAACAAGTAAGCACTTAACCTTATGGAAAGCATGCTAGTCATGGAAACAATCACACTCATGCAATTATGCTAAAGTGAGTAAAGGCTCACCTAGTACTCCAAGCCAAAATAACAAAATAGTTAGAAAAATGCATGATTCCTAACTTATGCAAGATGACTAATGCAATACATGTGATATGCATCTAATAGGCTCAGCTACTAAATATGACATATGAATCAATGAAATAGCATGCGGTCTAAGCATGTATTCAAAGAAGTATTGAAACGACAATGTAGTTAGAATGATGAACTGAGCCTCAGTACATGCGATACAAATGGATGGATACAAACATGCGATATGCTAATTGAAACGTGATGCCCCTAATCTAACCATCAAAAGCGAATAAATGACAAAGAGAAAGACGTGGGATTGGAAGACATACACATTATTACAACATTGATGCCCTCGCACAGGAGGATCCGAATGAATAAACTAGCTAAGCTAAACTATTTAACTAATTATTACAAAACTTGAATAACTAAGCTAGCTATCTAAGCTAATTAATTAAATAATTACAATAATGAACTAATTTAATTAACTACTTTAAGCTAATTAAATAAGTACAATACGAAGCTAATTAGCTAACTATATTAAGTAATTAATTACAAAGCAACTAATTAAACTAGTTAACTAATTAATTACAACATGAATTAATTAACTAAATAACTAATCTAATTAAGTAATTACAACACTTTAATTAGCCACAACATAAGTATGACTAACTAATTAATAATTAAACTAATTAACTAGTCCCAGGAACGAGGGAGGCCTAATGCATGCTCGGTTTCCACCCAAAGAACTTCCACTGTTTGCTTCTGAAAGCCTCTCTTACACAACCTTTGCACTGGTTTTCCTCTTCCAGACCAACTCTGCTCTGCTTCACAAATACTCTGCTCAATTTTCACTGGTGGCCGGCAGACCAGAAGTGGTGGTCGGCCTGCCACCAATAGGGGGTTGTCGTCCAACACTAATGGCTTACAGGCCAGAAATAGTGGCCGGCTGGTCACTGATGATGCACCATTTTCTTGCTCTTGAAGGGAAGAGCAACTCTAGGTAACAATTCAAGCCAAAACCACCTTCTAGAGCTCCAAGAAGGCCTCAAGGAACCTCAACTCAAAGATGAACCACTTTGGTTAAGGAAGTGTAGGCAAAAGTGTGGTGTATCTAAGCTACTATGCACAAACTTGCAAGAGAGAGAGAGAGAGAGAGAGAGAGAGATAATTTTTGCTCCAAAAATTCTAACCCTTAAAAATGGGGGAGGAGACCCCCTATATATAGAAAAACATGCACTTGGCTGAGATATATCCCTCCATACACGTGTAGGGAGATGCAGCCAATTGTGCCAACAGCTGGCACAACTGTCAGCAAAATATCTGGAAAAAAAGGCATTGATGGCTAGCAGGCCACCAATAATGGCCGGTAGGCCACACCATTGGCCGGCAAGGCACAAGGGTAGCCGGCAGCCCACCAGAGGAGGCATGCAAGTCCCAGGGTCTTCAGGTTTGAAGCACTAGGGTTTTGGTCCAAAACAAGGAATAGTATAGATAGGGTTTAAAGGCTCAAAGATAGGGCACTCCGCCGAGGACTTCGGGCACTAAAACGAGCACATGCAGTCATAATCATCGAGTACAAGCGATGACGTCCAAGTCTTGAGGCCGGTCAAAAATGGGGTGTCTACACACCATCCTCTTCTGTAAGGCTGATTTGCTAGAGATTACAACTCTAAAGAGAATACTTAGGCGTTTCGAAATGATGTCAGGTTTGAAAATAAACTTCCACAAGAGTTCAGTTTGTGGTATTGGTGTCCCTAAGACTCTAATTGATGATTTGTCATCAAAACTGAATTGCCTCAATCAAAAGTTACCATTGAAGTATCTTGGGCTTCCACTTGGTGCCAATCCTAAAACAAAAACTGCCTGGAAACCAGTTTTGGACAAATTTAAGGGCAAACTTTCGGGTTGGAAGAAGAGACTTTTATCATTTGCTGGAAGACTCACCCTCATCAAGTCTGTATTATCAAGCCTCACAATCTTCTATCTTTCTTTGTTTAAAATGCCAAAGTGTGTAATCAAAGAGGTGGATAAAATTCAAGCTTCTTTTTTGTAGGGAGATTCAGATGTCAAAGAAAGGTTCACCTGGTCAGTTGGAAAGATGTCTCAATGACAAAGAATCGAGAAGGCTTATGTGTTAGAAGTTTGGGTCATGTTAATGATTGCTTACTTGCTAAATGGTGGTGGAGGTTCTACAGTGAAAAACAAGTCCTATGGAGGCGATTAATTTGTAGCAAGTATAGTTTCAGATCAGGTAGTTGGTTCCATTCCCAAGGCACTATTACTAATTACTCTTGGATCTGGAAAGATATCATGGACCTTGCTTCAAGTAATCTTACTCTACTCAATTTCTTCTTGAGCAACTTAAAATTAGTTGTCGGTGATGGGGCCAACATTTCTTTCTAGAAGGACATTTGGCTGGGGATTGGCTGTCTTCAATCTCAATTTCCTAGACCTTTTAGACATTCTTCTGATAAAGATGGATCCCTGGAAGACTTCATAGGCAAGAAAAGTGCCTATTCCAACTAGAATTTAAGCTTTAGAAAGCCCCTGCTAGCATGGAAAGATGAAGATGTCCATAATCTACAAGTATTACTGAGTGAGGGGCCTCTATTAAGGCATGGGGTGGAGGATAGCATGAGATGGAAAGTCTCATCTCCGGGTGTCTTCAAAGCAAGTGATTTATTTTGTTGGTTGCAGTCCAACAGAGGTCTAGATTTGTCCATGCCTAAGTTCATTTGGAATAACATCACACCACCAAAAGTCTAATTCTTCTCTTGGTTGGTTTGGAAAGGTAGAATCAAAACTTTTGTTTTCCTTCAACATATTGGTGTCCTTAAAGGGGAGGACGTCACTCAATGTATCTTTTGCAAAGTAGAACCAAAGTCCATTAATCATGTTTTACTTATTTTCCCTTTTATCTGGAAAATTTGGTCTGATATCATTGATTGGTGGGGTCAAATTTGGGTTTGCCCAAGCTCTATTGTGGATTTATTTAATTGGTGGCTTGGCATTAAAATCAGGAATAAGGAACTACAAATCTGGAATGCTATACCACTTGCTGTTGTGTGGTCAATTTGGAAGCGTGGGCATGATTATGTGTTCAATAGTTCTCAACCCAACTTCATGGAGCTCAGTGAGCTTCTCAAAGTTAGAATTGTTGTTTGGTTGAAGAGCTACTCTGTTGGCAATCTATATTCCATCCATGATTTTGTTTCCAACTTGAATCAAGTCAGGAGGTGTATTTGATGGCTGGCAGTGGGTTTCTGCTGCTATTCTTGCTATCTAGCTGTTGTGGTGTCTTGGTGTTAGGGCTATACACGGGTCAAATTGGATCGGTTTTGACAGTCACCGACATCCGAACTGACACCTTCGGTTTGGAAAACTTTTCATCCGATGTTGACCAAAACTTGCATCAAAACCGTTCATTGCGGGTGGTAAAAAATTCGGTCAAGCTTCGGTCGGTGCTGTAATGAAGTTCTACTATCTCAAAGTAAAGGGTGTGAGGAAGAAGAAAGGGTTTCTAGGCAAGAGAGAAAGGAAAAGTGTTTCAAGAGATAAGGAAGAAACAAAAATAGATCTTAATGAAAACACTATCACCATCATCTGTGAGACCCCTAACTTTTGTAAACCCTATTAAGTCCCTTACTTTTAAATTATTTCTTTGAAATCGCTCAATTTCTTAATTAATTGCAATTTTAACCCTAGGATCAAAATATATGCACCAACTGAAAACTCGCAAACCCTTATCAATTTTGATAACTTAGAAATCATTCTAATACCCTAATACTAATTAATTGACTCCATAAACATAGAATTACCACTTGAAAACCCTAGGTTTTTCCGGTTTTTATCACACTCGTCGGTTGATAGCCTTTTTATTCGAAATAAGAAATTCAAACCTAATTAGATTCTCTAACCCTAACTTAGTTAAATTCTACTCTAAAATAAATGTTCTAATTCATAAATTAAGGCCTTAGCCCTCATATTTTACTTAAATCACAAATTGACCCCAAGTTAGTACCATTGTATATATATATATATATATTTGTACCTCTTATTCATCAAATCTTTTTGTACACAATATCTATGGAATTTGTACACAAAATAAATAGGAAAATCCCCCAAATCTTGAGCACATGGCTAGCCATCATACCTCCTAGGCTATAATCATTGTACTTTAGAGACAAATCCCTTGAATCATGGAAATAATTTTGACTTTGGTACCAATTCTATATATACATGTATATATCTAATGTACTTGTAACTAGAATGGATTAAATTAGACTTAAGCCTAACTAGATCATAATCAAATACATAATTAAGGTCCTAATTATCCACTATTCCATTTTATTTGAACTAAATACAACTCAATTCCATTACATTTCAACCAAAGGACATTTTAGACAATTCACACCATTTTTCCTATAAATACACCACCATCCTCCATCTATTTGAACATCAAACACCACACCCACACACCCACATGTCATAGAGAGAGGGAGAGGAGTGGAGAGTGAGCTTGTGGGAGGGAGAAAGAAGAGAAAGAGAGCAAGTCTTGCAAAACTAGTTCCATAAGCATTTGAGTAAGCCACAACACAACTCTCTCTTTTATTTTCCTTTTTCAAATACATGCTCTTAGAAGTTTTAAACATTCATTTCAGATGTATTTGATGGTATTCTTGTGTTAAAAATGAAAGAAGTTGAGCATTGATTCTACCCTTCTTGTATTTCTCTTAATCGGTGTAGGACTACTTTTTTCCATATCAAACTCTCAAAATTTCCAAAGGCACACCTTCACCTTAAATTTTTGAGTTTAATACATATTATGTAGAAAGTTTTCATCACAAGACAAGTGGAAAGTTTCCCCTAGTTGACCTCTTTTCTCACCAAATTTCTATTTTCAAGAACTGTGCCAGAAAAATCTATTTTTCATCCAACTTTCGAAATTTCTAGAAAAATGTAAAAAAATCTTCTGGACCTCTATTTTATGTAAAAATCTTCCTTAAGGAGTCATATTTCAACTAAAATTGGTTTCATTGAAAACAAGTGAACAATTTGTGAGAAACTCCAATTTTCGTAACGGTCGACAAATCTGGACAGCGCTGGAACATTTCTTAAATAACTAAAAATCTAGAAAAACTATCACATTTGCGAAACATGTTCTGAAAACTAGATTAAATTCTCTACGAACCATAGGAAGGCCGAGTTTGGTGAAAATCTAAAATAGCCCTTTTGATTTTAATCTTTATATGGTACTGAATCTGGAAATTTAGTTTTGCATGTGTGTTTTATGCTCTTATGTTTATGAATATGCTTATTAGTTTATGATTATATCTTGGTATGATATTGCATGTGTTATGGTTATGTTCCTTATCTTCTTCATTTTAATGATGCTCATGCTTATGTGAATATTACTATCTTATTGAGTTTGTTCTAACTTGACTTAAAACATTGATCCAAACGGAAAATTTAATTGGGATGGTATTGGGTTTTCGATCACTTGAATAATGAAGAGATGATAATGTGTTATATATGGATTGATGGGACGTGCTCCCTAATTGGAGGTTAAGTCTTGCGCAAGCGGTTGTCGCGTAAACCCTAGAATGGAACAGACGTATTCGGACTCTTTGCGATGGTTTGATTGGTGAGATAAGGTTAGGTCCGGATGAGACATTCTGGAGGATAAAAATTTTTGGAAGGATAAGGTTGGATTCAGGAGATAAAACCTTTTTCTTTTCGCTGTTCCTTTTGAGGCCCTGCGATTGGCGCTACGCGGTATATAACCGTTGGTAGGCATCCGAGGTTAGTTCTGCAACGAAGCAGCAAAAAAGGGAATTCTGAATAGTCCGGTGTCTAATTTTTGTAGTTGGGAGGATGAAATCTCTTTGGGGGATTTCTATAATACTAACCATTAACATTATAACATTTGTTATCTATTTAAATGACATGTTCCTTTCCTCTATTATTGAAATTGCTGTTATTGACTTGAATATCATGCTTCACTACTTGCTTGCTATAAATGTGATGGTGTATTGGGTTGGGAAAAAGGGACGGGGTGTGTGTGCGTTTACTGGGCATTCAAAGCTCATGGCGTTTCATGCCAGTATTGAAGACTATTAGACCGGTCGAAGGGAAAACTGAAGTATTTGAGGACGTATGGCTATCCTATGAGAGTTAGGAACTAGTTATGTTAAACGTGTTTTGAGATTGTAAGTGATAGATCACATGTTATATTTAAGACATGATTTTGTAATTTGTATATATATGACATTTGTAACCTATCCTTATACCCCGTCACTCATGTAGGCCTTGTGTTAATACCTTGTCAAGATCCGTCAAAAAAGGTAGCTTTGCTATCTAAGGTGGTTGGACTTTGAAGGGAGGCTATTTTGACTCCTCTGACTTTCCTGGGATCTTGCTTGGTTATTATCCGAAAGACTCATTAGTGACGTTTCCTACTCTTGTAACCTTAGATAAACCCTGTATTTAATGGTTAAAATATTATCTGATGTTTCCGATTTTTGGGACATCATATCATCAGCGCTGTAATCTCCGCGTAGTCAATCTCAAGCCATCACCTCTTCCATGATCTCACATCGTCACCACAGTCGCAGAGAGAGGAGAGGTGCAAATCGTGAGGAAGAAAGGGAGCTGGTTAAAGACAGAGAGAAGGGGTGAGAGAGAGAGAAAGAGAGAAAGAGAGAGAGAGAGACGAAAGGGTTGAGAGAAAAGAGAGATGGAAATGAGTGTGGGTGAGGAAGAGGTAAAAGGTTTAAGAAACAGAAAGATAAGATGAAAGAGTAGAAGAAAGAGAAGAAGATAGAAGGTAGAAGGATGAGGTCAGATATTTGTTTGTCCTGGGATGGGAAAATTTAGAAAGAGGCAAAAGGTTAAGAGAGAGATGAGAAAGTGGGATGAAAGAGAATAAGATAGAAGATGGAAAAGTTTTTGTATTGAGAAAGTAAAATTTAGAGAGAGAGAGAGAGAGAGAGAGATAGACATGAAAGGTTTGCCTCAGATTATTGGAAAGGGAAGTCTTGGGAAGATGAAGAGTCAGTTGATGTGACTACATCAACTACAATTAAAGGTGTGTATGTACATAGAAAAGTCAAATATGTCTTGGGAGAAATAAATTTATTTTACCTAGGCAAAGAGCCAATGGACTATATATATATATAATTAAGTTAGTCGGTTCAGGTTATTCGAATATTTTTTTGTTTAATCTAATGTCTGATTGAAAAACCGAACAAATTGCAAAAAATGAACCACAGCCGTCCGAATACATGGTTGAAACCACCCACAGTATAATCGGGTCGGACGATTTAGTTCGGATTTTTCGGGTGAATCGGATTGGTGAACACCCCTACTTGGTGTCTTGCTATTGGATCTGTTCTTGTTGGTGGCTTGTTTTCTTGTTTGCTTCTTTTTGTCTTGTTGGTCTCTCACCAACTTTCGCTTGAGCTAGTATATGATAGAGTGTTTTTCTTAGTACCAACTTAGTTGGGATTAAAAGAGTTCACTTTGATATTTTTTGCTCTTGCCTGGTCATTATTGATGTAAATCGATATATTTTGTATGTTGTTTTCATCATTAAAGCTTTCTTTTATTAAATAAAATAAAATAAAATAAAATAAAATAATTTAAATTTTGTCTAGGACATATAGAGTATGATAGTATCGGTGCCTAGAATTTATAGCATCTATGTTTTATTATGAGAGGATTTCAATTGGTTTCATGATGCTGTCTTTGAATAGTAGTGTGTGGTCTATGTTTTAGGATGTTGCCCTAGTTGCTTTTGTTTTGCTGTGAATGTTAACGCAAGGAATCTTTGAACCTAAAATTTTTTTTTTTTTTTTGACTGCATGCATGTTAAATTTTTCAATGTCTGAGATTTTGCGACCACCTATCATTGTGAAATTAATTAAATATCACTACAACATATAAGAATTTTAGAAATTAAATTTTTTGGTCTTTAAAAGTAAAAATTTTGTTATAAAAGACATTTAGAGATTAATTTCCATGTCATAAGGATAGTCACTAAAAAGTCGTCTTAAAAAGTCAAAAATAAGACTTTTAGCGACACAATTTTTAAAATGTCACTAATAAATAGACTTTTAGCAACAAAATAATTTAGTCTCAAAATAGTTTATTTTTTAAGACAAAAAATTTGGCCTTAAAAGGATAATAATTCATCACTAATGTCTAATTTTTGTTACTAAAAATATAATGACGACACTTTTTGCAACAAAATTATTTGGTTTCTAAAAAATAATTGTTCCTAAATTTTGATCTCTAAAACCATAATTTTTTTTAATGTGTTACAATATCAATTTTTATTAATTCAAAATTTAGGTCATACATTAATCACTGTTAAGGAGTTTAGTAATTTTGGCTTGACTGTTTTCTAGGTCATACATTAATCACTGTAATCTTTCACTACCTAATCGGTTGTAGGTGCCTGGATGGATGATTTCATCTTTTATATTCCTCTCGCTATGAAAGTATTTTTTTTTTTTTTTTTTTTTTTAATTGGCTTAGCATCTCAAGGTTGTGATTTGTATTTTCTTTTCTCTTTTTCTCAAAGCTTGATGAAATTTTGAGTTGCTTCGTTTGTGGTGTACCCTTGAGGACTTGAATATGGGCCGAGACCCTCTCCATTATATTATTGAAATTTGTAATAGAAAATTTTCATTATATTATTTAAGAGTTATAAAATAATCATGAAAATTTATTATTATTTTAAATTTAGAAAGAATCTATTATATAAGGGAAAGGATCTTTTTAATCCACAAAGTTTGTGAGAGGTCCATTATATAAAAACATTTCAAAAGGCTGTGATTAAATCATTTATTTTTTAATATAGTGATTATATTTTTAAATTAATTAAGAATAATTGTATTCATTAGGTTCACATAAAATATTAATTATTGATCATAATTGGATTGTATTTTGTGATTGTGATTAGAACTTTGTTTATTTTTTAATATTTTATTTTTAATCTAGGTTCATATAAAGTACGTACTATTGATGATAATAATTAGATTATTCTTTTTAATTGGATATTTTAATTTTTTTTTTAATAATTGTGTTTTTTTACACTCCATTTAATGTGTTTTCTGAAAAAAAAAAAAAAAAAAAAAAAAAGATTGTATTCATGTTTTTTGAATACAATCACAAGGTGATTATATTTTTAGTCTAAGTTTTTTGAAGAAAAAAAAAATTAGACTGTATTTATTAGACTCACATAAAGTACTCACTGTATTTCTTTTTTTTTTTTTTTAAATGTTGTGCTTTTTAACTATCAATCAACTTAATTTGTATTTTTTTTTTTTTTTAAATTTATTTTTTAACTACCAATTGACTTCATTGTTTTTCAATACGGTCATTGTATTTTTACACTCTATTTGATTGATGATGATTGAATTGCATTTTGTTATCGTGATTGGACTTAATTTATTTTTCAATACAACGATGGTATTTTTAATCTATGTTTTTTGAAGAAAAAAAATTTAGATTGTATTCTTTAGACTCACATAAACTACGCACTATTGATGATGATGATTAGATTATATTTTTCAGTTAGGTTTTTTAATTTATTGTATTTTAAAAAAAAAAATGGTTGTGCTTTTTAACTATTAATTAGCTTAATTTGTGATTGGATTTTTAACTAACTATGCTTTTTGAAAAAAAAATAATTAGTGATTATATTCACTAATTTAGGAGACTTTTTCTGATTGTGATTAAAACTTTATTTATTTTTTAATATTTTATTTTTAATTTAGGTTCACATAAAGTACGCACTATTAATGATAATGATTAGATTATTCTTTGTAATTGGGTTTTTTTAATTTTTTTTAAATGGTTGTATTTTTTTACACTCCATTTAATATGTGTTTTTTGAAGAAAAAAAATTATATTTTATTCATGTTTTTTTAATACAATCACACGGTAATTGTATTTTTAGTGTCTATGTTTTTTGGGAAAAAAAATAGATTGTATTTATTTGATTCACATAAAGTAATTTTTCAATATTTTATTTTTAATCTACGTTCACATAAAGTACGCACTATTGATGATAATGATTAATTATTCTTTGTAATTGGGTTTTTTAATTTATTTTTAAAAATTGTTGTGTTTTTTTACACTCCATTTAATATGTATTTTTTGAAAAAAAAAAATTAGATTGTATTCATTTTTTTTTTAATATAATCACACGGTGATTGTATTTTTTAGTCCACGTTTTTTGAAAAAAAAAAAAAGTACTCATTGTATTCATATAAAGTACTCATTGTATTCTTTTTTTAAAAAAAAAAAGGTTATGCTTTTTAACTATCAATTAGCTTAATCTGCATTTTTTTAAAAATAATATTATTTTTTAATTACCAATTGACCTCATTGTTTTTCAATATGGTGATTGAATTTTTACACTATGTTTGATTGATAATGATTGGATTGTATTTTGTCATTGTGATTGGACTTAATTTATTTTTCAATACGGTGATTGTATTTTTAATCTATGTTTTTTGAAAGAAAAAAAAAAAATAGATTGTGCAGAGTTTTAATCTATGTTAACATTGTGGTTAAAGACAATACTGGTTCAATAAATCTCATTGTTGATGATAAACGGACAAAGTTTATCTTGCGATGCCAACCATCATATTTGAAGAATATGAGATCAAAGGTGCGAAACTATATAATTTATTATAAATAATTTATTCCTACATTTTCAAACACAATGTTATAATTTCAAAATTTTACAGAATAATGGAGTTAAAATGATTAAAGATTATATTGTGTCATGCCAAAATCGTATTTATGCATTTATCATACCTATACCAACAATGCAAAGTCAACTAGATTGTGCATTGTGCGTAACATTTGTTTTAAATATAAATTAGTTTGAAGAATGTCTATACCTTTTAGAAGGTTAAAATATATATATATATATATATATATATACCCACAACAATTTAGATTTTAGTTATACTTTGTTTTATTTATTCAGTGAATTCCGAACAAATGTAATAAATTCTTATTTTTATTACTTTAATTATGCAATATCAACATTTTCTTTTAAAATTACGTATATTTTATGCTAATAATTTAAAAATATGTTTTACATAACCATAAATATTTTTTTTTAAATTCAATTCCGTGCATAATACAGGTGATATGCTAGTTATTACATATCTTTAAATAATATAATGGAGATCCTCAATTATAATTTTGGAATTGAGAGGATTACAATCCTTGAACATGTATCTGGAGTTGTATTGTATATATTTTCTTTGTAAAGAAATTAGAAATTAGATATAAAAATGTGAAAATAATTATATAAAAAAATATGAAAGTAGAAGTAAAGTTTGTAGGGGTTTTTTTTTTAAGGTCCTTGGTCTTATGATTTTATAGCACAAAGGACACCAAATATTTTCATAATGTCTAAGGTCCCTCAACAATATTTTCATAATGTCTAAGGTCCCTCAACAATATTTTCATAATGTCTAAGGTCCCTCAACCTTGATCCAGAGAAATTTCAGTCCAGAGAAATTTCAGTCCAGAGAAAATTGGTCCAGAGAAATTTCAGTCCAGAGAAATTTTAGTGCAGAGAAAATTGGTCAGAGAAATTCTGACCCAGAGAAATTTCTTTGATCCAGAGAATTTCTCTGGTTTCAAGCATGGATCTTTTGGCATTTTTAGCATTAAAGAAATTTTCCCTTAGGTTCCACACATCCGGTAACATTAACCAAATCTTTTGGCAGAATTGAAGAATTTGTAATTCATAATCATACAACCAGGATGCAGCTAGTGGAATTTAGCTTCCACAAACACAAAAAATAATTTATATTAAGACAGGAGTATAATCCATGCTTGGCTCCAGTTTACCCACCTCATCTTGGTGAACAAAAAGCTGAAAACCACTCTGAGCACTGGGCCACATACATCCAGGCCATAGTTAATTTTCTCTGGGTTCAACTCTCTGGCTTGAACTGAAATTTTTCTGGGTTGATACACAGAATTTCTCTGGTTCCAACACAGAGAAAATTCAGTTCAACACCACGCGCAACCATGGCAGCAAGCTTCTAATCAATTTTTTATTGTAATTCAGTCCTTTATTCATGTCAGTCACAAATGGGATTCAAAAACAAGAAAAATAATTATATAGGTAAGAATAACATCAACTACTGACGTTTCTCGGAGCTACTGTTATTAATTGACACAAGCAGCGAATAAAAGACTACACATATGGAATTACTAATTACCTTTCTGGTTATTAATAATGAGGACTGCTGAAGCACCAGCAGCTTTTGCAATATTTGCCTCGTTCTCTGAAGAACGATTGAACCGCGCTGCAATTTCTGCAGTTCGATCTCGAGAAGAAGCTGATTCGCCCTTCGGGGCATCTTTATTTTTCGAAAGTGTGCCATCATCCGCAACAGCATCCTTATGAACCCAGAGAAATTTGAATTTTCTCTAGGTTGAATCTAGAGAAATTTGAGAAATTCTCGCAAATAGAGGATTGTAAATAATATTCTTTCTTCCATGCAATGTGATTACATTTGTATGTTTTCACTTTACTTTTCACCACAATATTATTTACAATCCTCGCAAATAATCAAGAAATTTAGTTTTGATCACATACTGTTACTGTTTTAATTGTGTAGGTTGCTACAGAATAATGCTATTTCTGGTTCTATTCCTGCTGCAATTGGGAAGTTGGAGAAGCTTCAGACACTTGATCTCTCTAGCAATAAGTTTAATGGTGAAATACCCAGTTCATTGGGAGACCTCAAGAACCTGAATTATTTGTAGGTTTCTGGAACATTCTTCAACCTTTAGTTGCACCATATATTTCACAATTCAGTACATTCAGATTTTCTCCTTCTTGGAATTGACTCGTTTTTGTTGTGCTTTTTTGAGCAAGTCAGGAAACTAAACAACAATAGCTCGGAACAAACCCTTGAACGGTGTAGTTGGGGTTGGTCCTGTGATGGGTGGTGATATATCTTGGCCTGCTCTTTCAGGTTCGTGTTTCTTCTCTCTCTCATCTGTTATTATATATATATATATATATGCTAGCGGGGTTTGCAAATGCGGACAACGTGGATGGAGAGGGGATGGGGGTGAGGGACCTTAGACTACAAAAGAACAGATTATGGACCTAATCCATTACTAAAAGTTGGATAGGGACCTTAGACCGATTTTCCCAAGTTTGTATTATGATAGATCATAATTTTCAATTGCAACAGACCACTTGTATCTCTATGTTTTAACCATTATTTTCACTTCTTCCATTTGCAATTTCTTTTAATTATAAATTACTAAAAAATAAAAATAAAAATAAAAAGGAAGGACAAGTTGAAAAAAATACACAATAAAACGTTTGTTACAGATCAAAGAAAATACAATAGGTCCAAGCCTAAACCTTGGAGAATTGAAGTGGGCCTGTGATGGGCCAATAGAAACCCAGTCTAGTTGGCGTGACAGTCACAATCTCAATCTCAAGGCCCCCATGTTACTTAAAATTCTGATACAATGACAATGTTCATGCAAAGTGCAATTCTATTTTAACAAAAATTAGAGTTTTAATGCAACTAAAACCCCAATGCAATGTAAATTTTGACTGAATGCCACAAGAGTTCCATAATTAAAAGAGTAAATTACAAATACAATCCCGTAAATGTGTTAAAAATACACCTTCTTTTTTCACATTTTGAAAATTATAAAGGGCAAATTTTATTTTATCCCATATAATTTAACCCTAGAGCACTTTACCCCACTATCTTTTGAAAAATAGTCAGATACCCCCTATAGCTTTGGACTAAAATGCAACACCTAACTCTGTTAATAGAATTACAAATTTACTATTTTACCCTCTTAAACCAATGTGTCAACTCATTAGATATATACAAGTTTACACAAAGGATTATACTGAGTTAAACTCATTATATACATAAATATTTATATACATATATATACACACACATCAAATTGGATACACCTACACAGGTTTACATATAATTTCCCTTCATATATATACAGGTTTATTTATACACAAATTTATATATATGTATATATATAATCAAATGGGATTTTTATTGATAAATTCCATTTAGAAATGTTCTAACCCAAGAAGTCCATGAAGGAATTTTTTAAGCCACGTCTCATATATTTATACTTTTATTCCATAAATTTCTTTTTCTTAATTTATACTATTTTCTTAAACTCTTATACCTTTATATTTACCATTGATATTTAATGTTAGGAGAGGAGAGAGAAGGGAAAGGATCAAGGTATAGGAAATTTCATACATAAATTAAATAACATTGATGTTATTATTTTATATTATTATATAATGTGAATATATTTTTAATTGACAATACATTAAAAATAATGTCAACATTCTCTCTCATCTGATGTAAACATTCACAATACCTTTTCGAAAAATTCTCTCTCATCTAATGTAGTGATGTAAACGTTCAGAACATGTGAACCTTCTTATTTTTAATTGACAACACATTAAAAATCACGTTCATTATATTTTTAATTGACAACATGCAGTGATGTAAACGTTCATAACATGTGAACATTCTCTCTTATCTAATGTAGTGATATGAACGTTCACATTCATATGTTTTAGTATGAATATTCACATCATGTAATTGACAACACAATGACAAAAATTCATTTTAAATTAATGTGAATATAATGATATGAATATTCATTTCAATTACATGATGTGAATATGCACACCATATAATTGACAACACAATGACAAAAAATCATTTCAAATTAATATGAATATAATAACAGTCAACATCTTGATGCATGAGAACTACCAAAACATAATGACAATCAACATTAATAGGGACATGAGAGATTGGGGGTATTTTGGTCTTCTTATCTCAAATAGGATCTAATAGAATAATAAAAAAGAATATGGATTGGATGGAGTAAAACTCTTAAAAAGAGGGTTTATCAAAAAAAGCTCCCTAGTCAAATTGGGTATTGATTTGGTTGAGTATTGATTAGTCTGACCATAGTCAATAGGGAAAGTTCTGAACAGAAAGCAACAACTCTATTCTTTATTTCCAAATCTCTTGTTCATGATCTGCTACCTGATTTAATTAATGCCAAGTGTAATCAAGTTGGTTGCTAAGAAACCATCGATAGAATTGAAAGAAAAACAATATCAAAATTGTACATCTCTCCTTGATTCTCCCCGTCGAACATTTATGGCAGACATGTTGACAATCAAAGAATGGAGATTGAAGCAGGGTCACAATAAGGGGGCAGCGTGATGTCGACGGTGATTGCAACACAAGATGTTATCTTTCTCTTCACGAGCAATGATTCATAACTCTAAATCTGAAACTCTAACAATGGTTCTAATGATGTGGCATGGAGTAAAAAAAAAAAAAAAAAAAAAAGACACATACATCAAACCATTTATGAGTGAGGCCCGCTACCACATAAGTAGAGCTCTCATTAGAGCTCTACTTTTAACGCTCTTAAACATTTTTGCTTTCTTCACCATATGGTGATGGGAGACGGCGACTTTGTAGCCAGATAAACAGTAAGGTGACTGGATATTGGGGTGCTTTTATGATTAGGGTGGAAGATGATAAGGGTTTTTTGGGGGAAGAAGATGAAGTTAAGGGGAAAAAAACTAGATTTTTATATCATATTTGGCCTTTTAAATTGATTTACTTTCTTGTCAACTTAAATTTATGGAGCTTGAGGTACAAACTCTGTCAATTTGAACAGAAATATTGACAGTATGGAAATAAATTGCAAACGACCAAAACCATAAAGGGGTAATTGGATATTTTTAAAATTCAGGGGTAAAGTGCTCTACGGTCAAATTACAAGGGAGTTAAATGAATTTTACCCAATTATGAATATTTACTAGTCAAAATTTTTTCTCTAGTTGACTTAATAAATAAAAAAAAAAAAGTATACAAATATCCTCTAATATCAAAATGAAATTATCATACGACTCTCATTTTCATCCACCCATCACCCAATCTCTCTTTTTACGCCACTACTTTATTCTCCAAACCTTTCTTGGCGACACAATAAATACTTGTAAACAGTAGTGACGGTGGTATTGATAGAGAGTGGAAGAGAGTGGTGCTATAGTTGGGCAAAATGGTGTTACTAAAATTAGAAATAAGAAAAGTGAGATAGGAAAAAATAAATAAATAAGGTGTTTAGCTTCAAAGGTTAATTTAAGTGATAATTATCCAATTTTAGATAATTGAAATAAAAATAAAATAAAATAACTGAAAAATTGGTCAAGCAGATTCTGAGCCCAAAAATGAGCCTCCATGGCCAGTCCGGCTCCACAGCTCTCGGGCCCTGGTTCAATCCAATTTTTGTATGGTTTTGGGGATTGGGTGGGTGACGAAGGGTGTGGGTGACTGTTCTCTGTTGTGGTCTGGTGATGAAGGGTGTGGGTGACTGTTCTGCTGTGGCCTTGGCTGCCTTGGTGCCTGCCTGCAGTTCTGTTTGCTTCTATCAGTTTGTTTAATACCAGTTAGTCAGTCTACTATTCACTACCAGTTTGTTATATACCTGGTTGCTGCTTCATCTTTTGCTATTCCTTGTTGGTGCCTCACCAACTGGCGCTTGGAGCTTCATCTTAGCTCCAAGCTCCTCTTTATTGATGTAATATTTCAATCTTTGCATGTTTCATCAATAAAGATTTTGTTTAGCCGATCAAAAAAAAAAAAAAAAAGGCAAAAACAAGTTTGGGATAATTTAAAATTAAGCAGAATCTGTTTTTAAAATTATTTTTAGCAATTAGATAAACTAATTTTAATACTATTGGATATATTAGAGGTGGAGTTACAAGTAAGTCCAATGTATGGGACTTATTTATCATAAGGTGTTACTCCGATTTAAAAATATTTTTAACAAAATATAATTCAAATACTTATACTTTTTATATCATATTTCAATAGAAACTAATAAAAATAAATTAAAAATTAAACCAAACTCACAAATAAAAGTAAAAACGTCCCAACTATTTATCACTTTAATAAATTTATTAGTACCAAATCATCATTCCAAAAATATGAAATACATCTAAAAATCTCATTTTTTTAAATTATTAAAACGAGAGACAAATACATTAAAAAAAAAATCATTAAGAACTTATGAATAAATAAGTCCGATCAAGAAGATGTGTTAATAATTATCCTACATGGTATATGGGATTAGATAGGGATACGGGAATGCTATTGCACCATAAGGCACAGCATCCATGTTGTGATGCTCAATGGGAGCTTTTTGGGGAACATATTTTGATGATCTGAATCGTTTATATTGTAAGGTTCGTCAAACATACTATTCATGAAAAAAGTACGTTGATCGGATATCAATAGTTCCATAATCAAGTCCTTATTATTTTTTAAAAAATTATCAAAACATATTAATTGTTTATTTTTGTAAAAACAAATGCGGTCTTGTTATGGACCTATAGATGTTCAATTAACCTAATTTTTTACATAGATGATTCACTCGACGAATCTTACAATCTGAATGGGTCGAATCATCAAAATATTTTTAGGAAAAACTCTCAATGAGCTTCATAGCAAGCTGCTGTGCTATAAGCATCCCCAATTCCGATTAGATAGGTAACCAAAATTCTGTCCATTGATTAACTAGGGAATTCCAAGATTAAAATTTTTGATCAAACCCTAATTTGTTTATATTTAAGTTGGGAGGTAGGTTACAAGAAAGGCAGTGAGAATGGCTGAGACATTTGGCCTCAAGGATTTGATCTTGCTACTTGGTAATGGCATATATGATTTGAGGTATCGACTTTGCAATATAAATGATTTGATCTTTGAACTTGACCCATCATCATGGAGTCCGGCAGAGTTTATGGAGTTGGATATTCATTCTGTCATGAATGAGTTTAGGCATAAACTTCATCTCACTGAGTGTAAATTGGTTGACGTTTTAAACCAACAATATCTCGCCCAACAGAAAATAGTAGATGATCTAATCAAACAGGAGAAAATTGAGGCTGCTCGTGCCGAAGACTCTATCATTATGGATGTGTTTATGAATGAAGGTTTGGAGTTGTCTTCCATTACTCGTAAAGTTTGTAGAGACAAAGAAAGGCAAAGAAAGTTTGTCAAAAAGAAATCAAGGTATTTGATGAAAAAAGCAAGAAAGGTAAAAGTGATTGAAAATTAGGGTTTGTAGTATTAAGCTTTAATAATATTGACATGAATTAGTAGCTTCTGATTTATGTTTTATCATATTATATTATGTCCTCAACTACGTTTAAATGTAATTTTGAAGCATCCATGATATGTTTTCATTTGTGTCCTTACACTTTGATTGGTCCAGGAACAGCTTTTGTTCTATCTATAATTTTACTTTTTTATTATTATTGTTTTTGATTTTTTCAAAGTACATGTATGCTTAAATTAGATGTATGAAAATCTAGCAGTTTCAAAACATTGCCTGGATTTTGAATTAATCTATAATAGTCATATAATTTTATTATATTTGTCAAAAAATAGAGGATTATTTTTTATATTATACTTTTTCAATACAAATGTAATAAAATCATGTAATTATGAATATCAAATTATTCTAAATTTTTTCTTAGATGTTTTATATACCATGCCCCACAAAACAAATAGCACATATGGCCAAAATATAACCCCCGGTAAACTAAAACATGTAAAAAAAACAAATAACATTTGACATCATTCGCCCATGTATTTTCTGTATTCAATAAATAAATAACAAAAAAATAAACTTAAATAAGCCCACCAGACAAATCTAAAAAAATTCCATTTACCTATGTATTTTCTGTATTCAATTTTATATTTTCTTTTTGTATTATTAGACTTATTATATGGAATATGGATTGTTTTAGCTGTTCATGATCCCAAAATACAGTGTTTTCCAATTAGACTAGATGGAGTCCCTTTCTCATAAAATAAATCTCCACTTCCATCCCAAAAATAAATAAACATAATGAGGAAATGCAATCAACAATTTTCTGGCCAGAATCTAATATCATGTACTGTATTTGTTTTCAAGATGTGGTGGTTCTAATTCTCAATCAATATATATGTTGGTTTCCAACAAATTAATGTACATCATTTTAACACCCATCAAAACTAGAAACCACCCAACAACATGAAACAAGATAGCAACCCTAGTTTCCTCCTCCTACTTGTCTTCCAATCCAATCCTTTCAACAGGGCTGTTCCTCTCTCCTTATTGCTCTGATTCTAACTCTTATTCCTCTGCTCTAACCATGTCTGAGTCCCTCAGCAATTTCCTATTTACAATTTTAGAAGATTTTTGCTGAGCTAGCTTAGAGAACATGGTCCTACTACTTCTTCCTCTTCGCGCTTTTCCACAGATGTGAGGCGTCGTACTAATTTATCTAAGGCTTCCTTCATCCACCAATGCTGACAAACCTCCCTTGCTTCAGTCGCGGTCATCTAAACAAACACAAATGCTAGATTGTTATATACTATACTATTAATTATCAGTTTTTCTTTATCAATCAATCAAATGATCAAATTTTACACGACCAACATATGATCATACCCATATTCTTTGGCGAATGTCTTTTTCAGGCCAAAAATCAAGTTCCTCCTGAACAAGCAAGGGGAACATGTGCCCTTCATAGTATTCATCTTGGGTTTTGCTCTTGAAACACCATTTACCCAATGTACCCTGCAAAAATTAAAATAAAATAAATAAATTATCATTGCATATTCAGGAAATGGAAAACTAAATTGGCATTAAATATAGTAGTTATAAGCAGTACCAAAATTCACATTCATGATGAAATCTAGTGAAATGGGAGATAGAATGAACAAATCTCAATGCCAACAACAAGAAGAAGATACAGAGTACTTTAAACTGCATCTAACATGGACTCCAAATTGTTGTAAAATCTTGCAACAATAGTACTCAGTATTTTTTTTAAGGTGCATTTCACACGCGCACACAGTCCAAATTTGTATAAATTAAAATGAAATATTGCAAGATTTATAGATGAAGAAACCTCTAGAGTGCCAACAACTCCAGCTTCCTCCTCTGTCTCTCGCAAAGCTGCGTCTATTATGGATTCGTCTGCTTCCCAACCTCCCTAATAATCACAATGGTGGGGATAATCTTGATCAGATATATATATATTATTATATTTTTGAAATGAATTAGCACAATTAACTCATGGATCTATTTTGACTAATAATTCTGAAAAAAATAAATAAATAAATAAATAAAATTAATAGAAGTAATCTGATTAGATTGATTTACCTTTGGGAACAACATGCCTTTGCCTTCTCTCTGTGAAGTAATGACAAGAACTTCTAATTTTTCCTCATCCCCAATGGGTGTTTGACTTGTTACTCTGTATCTATATGGAATGCATCTGCAAAATATCACAAACAAAAAGGGTATATCACATCACCAAACAAGGACCTCAAAATTATAAATCAATTTTAGAAAGAAAAAAAATATATATCATAAATCCCCAAATTTCAGAAAGAAAGAGAATTGATTTCTATCTTTCTTCTTTTTTGCCCTGTAATCATCATTGGGTCATAACATCATGCAAGATTTGTATATCTCATAGATTAAGGCCTACCAAAAAAAATTTAAAAAAAATGATAATATAAATTATGCTCTATTTATCTTATCTTTGCCATCATACCCATCTGAAATGAGCTTCTCAAATTTGTTTGGATTCCATGTGAATCCAAAACTCTCACCAAAATTAATTGATTTTATACAATTTCAATTTCTTATTCCTCCAATTCATTCCTTTTTCATTACAAACATACTTGACCATGTACGTATAGATGAGAGAGAGAGAGAGAGAGACGAACCCAACGACTTGGCGACGGCCTTTGTTGTAACGCTGCAAATCCCTTCCGGTGCGAGAAACCAAAGCTACCATTATCTTCTTTCCTCAAAGCTCTGTTTTTTTTTTTTTTTTTTTTTTTGGCTTGGTTTTGTTTTAAAGAATTGATGAGGAATAAGCAGCTTTTTTGTTTTCCCCCTATCAAACTCAAAAAAGATATGTGTCTATGAGTGTATATATACGTGAGTATATATAGAAAACTCAAGAAAGAAGCAAGAAATCCGACGACCCACTTTGAAATTGTATTGAATCAACAGCTGTTAAAACTACCCAAATCAGGATGGGGGTTGAGTTTGATTGCTTGTTGTTTCTCACTCTCTCTTTTCTGTATTTTGTGTGTATTTTGATGAGTTTGAGTGGTGGACAGTGATATGGAATGTTAAAGAGATAAAAATGACAACCCTTCCAAACACATCCGTTTTTATAGCCAATAATATAACACATCTTCTCTGTAAACACCACCCATAACGAGAGAGACGGGGGCAGGAATCAGATCCTCTCCTAACTCACTTTCCTTACCTTTCTATTTGCTAGATTATTAGGCTCATTTTTTAATTTAATTTTAATAATTTGAATTATTTATATTTTAAGATTTATTGTATTGATAAAAAATTAATTTAATTGGATATTAAAAAAAATTAAAATTTAATAAACAGTTTTTCGAGTGTATGTTTTTTTGATATTTGATTAAATTAATTTCTTATAAATATGATATACCTAATAAATTTTAGAGGGATCCTATTCGAGGGCAGGATTGTTGTCATTTTCCGATGGATGCTCCAAAAAGGGAGTACGTGTTGCTGACTCCTCACGTGTGACTCCAGATTCCCTTCATTTCGGCCCTCATCAAACTCGAAAGAGTAACCTATATTATAACAAAAAGTTATCCTTTGGGTTGTTTAGTTACTAACTCGTTTGGGAACATGCTAATTTAGTAATTTTTTAGTTATTGGATTAAAAAGGTAGGTAAAAAAAACTTGTATGTTTGGGATGACTTTTTGGCTAATTACGAAAAGATATGCAAAAAGTAGAGAGAAAAGAGAATCTTTGACTTTTTGGTATGGGTTGTTGGCTTTTTGGCTAATTTAGTAACTTTTTGGCTAATTGGCTAAAAAAGTTAGTCCCCAAACGGGGGCTGGTTTAGAAATTAATTATTTTAGTTGATTTTTTAATTTTTTATAAAAAGGTATGTAAAAAAAATATTATATGATTGAATGTTTTGATTTTTTTGGTCATTTTAGTTAAAAATTTAACATGTCGAGAAGTTATTTGGTGGTCTTAAGATATGGTTACGTAGTGTTCTAGATGAGTTGTGATTAATGGTGATGGTAAAACTTATAATTTTGTGTTGAGTGATTAAGGAGACATAATAATTTATGATTGGTTAGGAATATAGTCACGCGGTACTTCTGAACCACTATATTTGGGATTTATTATTTATTCTTTTTTTGGCTTTTTGTATAATTAAAAAATTAATGATTTTAAGTTCTTTCAAAAATTATTATTTTTAGTGAAAAAATTGATGACATTTAACCTTTTTTTTAATTGAGGACAATCAACTCAATAATTTTTGACTTTTGACTTTTTTTAAAAGTCATCAAAACAAAAGTTTTAGATAAAAATCATTCAATAAAGTTGGAAGGCTTGAAAAGTCTAAGGCTCGATTGGCCCGAAATTGAAAATGACGTCGTTTTCAAATAAAAAATTTTTTTTTTTCTTTTCCTTAAACAGGGAGAAGAGAAAAGAGAGAAGAGAGAAAGGAGAAAGGAGAAGGGAGAAGAGAGAGAGAAGAGGGATGAAGAGAGAAGAGCAACGGCGTGATGCCGACGACGAGACGACGGGTTGTGTGTGTGTATACACAGATCTGTGTATACACACAGAGAAATGGTGATGGGCGATGGGCGATGGGCGACGAAGAGCAACAGTGATGACGACGGCGGCATCTTCCTCCTCTCCTTCTTTCTCTGTTCTTGTCTCTTCCCCTCATTTTTTTATTTTTATTTTGATTTTGATTTTTTTGATTTGGGTAGATTTGGTGATTTGTGAGATTTTTTTGAGTTTTTCATTTAGATTTAGATTTTTATTTTTATTTGGGTTTGTCTGTTGCTGTGGGTTTGATTTTTGAATTTTTTTTTTTTTTTTTTTTTGAATTTGTTTGTTGAGTTTTGATCTTCATGTGAGATTTTGAGTTGTTGAGTTTGCTGTGAGTTTGAATTTTCAGAGCAGCAAACGACATCGTTTGAAAATTCGGGGCAGTTGAGCCCCTGTGCATTCAGGCTACGTAGCACTTATGAACATTAAAGTCATAAATTTTTGTGATAATCAAAGTAATTGTTTTTTATGTTTTGTTACATATCGTATGATTATTTTATAATTATGAAATAAAATACAATATACAATTTTTTCAAAAACAAGTATACTAGAATTTCTTCTATAAATAAGAATTTGAGATTTCATAACTCATATATGTTTGAGGAGAGTAATCAAACCCAACAACCCAATAAGGTTTCGTTCGGGAAGTAGGTTGGTTTTTTGACTTTTTTACTTTTTAACTATTTTAACTTGGGGTTAAAAAGTTTCGTTTGGAAATGATTTTTTGACTTTTTTGACTTTTTATGAGAAAAAATACAATGATTATAGGTTGAATGTGATGTTTGATCTTATTAGACTAAAAAGCCTATTTTATTTTTTGTGACTAAAATAGCTTTAACCCTTATTCCTAAACGAAACCTAAATAAGAAATAATTGCTCAAAATTGGTGGTGAATAAAATCCTATGTGATATAATAAAATTAGAATTAAAAATAAATTGAATGGAGTCAAGTTGAGTTTCAATAATTTAGTTCGTCTAATAATTCTATCTGAAATTATTAATACATTTTGGTGTATTCAATTATATTATTTGGTTAGATTGTCATTGAAAATTTATTAGAGGTTGACACACGCAAACAAGAAGTTCACCTAGTGCTCCTCATGCCTCCCCGTCACCGTGGGCTATGAAATATTTGTTATTCTTTCCTTTATTTTTTTTTTTTATCATAAAAAGCATTATTTTTATTATTTGACTCTCAAGTTATAGGTATAATTTTAAAGGTGGCGTTAATATGTGTTTAGAATTATGATTTGAGTGTGAAATTATATTTTGAGTTTGTGAGTTTTAGAATTATGATTTGAAAAAAAAAAAATTGTTTAATTATGAGTTTTGAAAAGAGTTTTTAATTGAATTTTGAATTAAGTGTTGAATTTTTGAAATGAGTATTGAGTTTGTGAAAAGTTGTTTGATTATGAGTTTTGAAAAAAAAATTTAAACTTTAATTTAAAAACTTATAACTCATAACCAAACACATAACTCAAAACTCTATTGAAAATTCTATTCAAAACTCATAACCAAACTCTTTTTAAAATTCAATTCAAAAAAATAAAATAAAAAAGAGTACTATTCCAGTCAACTAGCTGAACGTCCGGAAGGATGTCCGGAAGGAAGACCGAGTAAACCAAAATCACTCTTTTCAAAATTTAATTTTCAAAAACTCTCTAGAAAACTCTATGTGACCAAACATATTTTCCAAATGTGTTTTGAAATGTGATTTGGAATCATATTTTGAAAATTATAACCAAACAAACCCTTGAAATATGGCGGTAGAATCATGATTCCAAACACATACCAAACACAGAACAATAGTACCGAACTCTATTATTATGGAATTAAAAAAACAATAATAATAATTAAAAAAATTATATTATTTCTACTTGTCCACTTATCTTTGTAAGTGTCGTCTATCTCCCTACCTAATCTACTTATAAGTCCAAATCACCAACACCACTATCTCCAACAGTTTTTTCGATAAATTTTTCGGCACTAGGAAATTTTGTGGCAACTTTTTTGGCTACCGCAATTTTGCCTAATAAATATGGTTTCAATTAAGGAAAGGTAAACATCTTATTATTTATTCTAAAATATAACTAAAACTATCAATTAACTTTGTAAAATTATTTCATTTGATGCACAAAAAAATCAGAGTGCAATTTATGAAAAATATCTCAAATTTTATTATGAGACACTTCTTGCTTTTATGAGGTTTCAATTAAGGAAAGGTAAACATCTTATTATTTATTCTAAAATATAACTAAAACTATCAATTAACTTTGTAAAATTATTTCATTTGATGCACAAAAAAATCAGAGTGCAATTTATGAAAAATATCTCAAATTTTATTATGAGACACTTCTTGCTTTTATGATCCTCTAAGTGATAAAGTTGTTCGCTACAATTTATAGGAGTTGTTTATAATTTTTTTTTTTTTACTTTAAAAATATGTATCAAATTATTTGATACAAGTTTTGCTTATAATTTATTAAGTATAAATAATATAAATATTTTTTTTAAAAGAAAATAATTATCTGAAAGTTTAGGGATAAATGTTTTTTACTTTTAATTATTACAAATACATCTTTTGAAATTTGTTTAAAATACAAATTGTACCATGTGGTTTGAAAAATTATAAATACTCCATTATTAGAATTTTTTATTTAATAGAATTAATTGAAAAAAAAATTAATTAATCTCCTATACAATGATAAAATTATCAAAATCATTAATTGAAATAAATTTTTAATATCATTAAAAACTGTTAATTGAATTGATAATTTATTGGTAATAAAATAGACCATTTGTTATGGAATTAAAAATTTCAAAAGTTGAAATATAATTCAAAAGAATAATGCTTGGGACCCCCTTTTGGGGGTCACCCCCTCACTCCCTTTGCCACGTGGCGGGTGGTGATTGGAGGTGCAGGAAAAAAAAGAAAAAGAAAAAGAAAAGGGGACCAATGAGAGAGAGAGGGGGTCAAAGGGGGTGGGGGAAAAGGGGGATGAATCATTGTTGTTTTCAAAACTATATAAGAAATATTATATTTTAAATAAATCTCAGAAATGTAATTATAATTTACTCTTATTAATTTTTAATTTATAATAAGATGTATCAAAGTACAAATATTGAGTAAAAGGATTGAGAGAGTGTCATCACGCTCCAAATGGGAGCGTAGAAAG
The DNA here is from genome assembly GCA_030407325.1 of Camellia japonica. Taxonomy (NCBI): domain Eukaryota; kingdom Viridiplantae; phylum Streptophyta; class Magnoliopsida; order Ericales; family Theaceae; genus Camellia; species Camellia japonica. The sequence continues at coordinate 92,685,647 of JAPPVO010000002.1, forward strand.
TACAGTAAGTCACTAACTCCACTTGGCTTCACGTCAGTGCACAAGAAAGACCGGTGGTGTGCCGAGGGCGATGTGGGCTGTAGTGGCTTAATCTTGTATCTTATGTCACATCTTACGTCAGTGCTGCCAAGTGTCTACCATTATAAATATTTATGAAAAATAATGAATCTAATTACTTAATAAAAATTTGATATTTTTAACATTACTTAATATTTATTTCAGAAATACTTTAGAAGAACTCTAATGGATAAGACCCCTTATAATGTGATATTTTAATTTTTTTTTTTAATATCACATATAAAAAGCTCTATATTAAAGCCCTCAATCACTATCTTATTTATTTATCTATGTGGCATCTCATTTTTCAATTAATTTATTTTTAGAATAAGCGTAGTAGTTGTTGGTGACCTATTTTTAATTGAATGATGATAGAAGTGGCTTCCATGTCAGTTTCATGAAGGAGTCTTAACTTCAAACTTTTTTAAAAAAGAAAAATCCTGCATATCACTAATTTAATATCATTAATACATAATTAATGATATTGTATTATATGAACTCTATTATTGATATGATAGTTTGACTTTTTTTCTTTCTTTTTTTTTTCTTGTACTTGTCAGTTTATTAGTGGTGTTTTTAGAACTGTTGATTTAGTACTCTAAATTAAAACTGTTTTAAAAAATACAAAATTGTATATTATTTCTCTTCTGTGATCTAATTATAGGTGTTATTCGGATTTGGTGGGCTCATTCTAACATTTTCTAAGCAGGCAGGGGAGTAGAAGGTCGAAGATCAGCTACATCTATTTTAGGTCCCGTTGTGAGGATTAATTTTTTAGTTAAAATAATTAAAAAGTTATCACATTTAATCCCATCATATTATATTTTTTTATATATTTTTTTAAAAAAAATAAAAAATAACTAAAATAATCATTTTTCAAACAGCTTTCTCATGCACCTTTGCTTAGAATTTGATCTGTTGGCCAATCTCCTGTGCCTACTCTTGATGTTGCATTTTCAGATCACCTCACTGTTCAAATCATTAATACAAAATTAAAGTTAATTAGAAACAAGGAATTACATAATCAAATCACATTTAATTTTAAAATAAGAAATACATGGGTAAATTACAAATACACCCCCTGAGGTATTTCTTACCCATGGGTAAGTAAAAAAAACTTATATATTTGGGATGACTCTTTAGTTTTTTACTAAAAAAAACATGAAAAAAAAATAAATAAAGAGAAAAAGCATTGCTGACTTCTTCTTCTTTTTTTTTCTTTTCTTTTTTTTTTTTTTTTTTTTGTCGTTGTTGGCATTTTTAGCTTTTAGGCTAAAATCTATGTTCCCAAACAAAGTTTTAGTCTCTTTTAAGGGAAGGTTTTGGGTTCTACTCTTAAAAGTGGAATTAGGAGGCAAGTCTTGAGTCCTTGTAAGGAGAATGTGTGAGTTCAACTTCTCCAAAATGTTAATGTACTTAACAACTAACCATTAACTTTCATCAATATATATGTTATGATTTTGATAATAGAACGTCTATTTTTTTTTATGTCAAATATGATTTGATTATGTGATTACTGATATCCGATCAAAATTAATTTTTTACATAAATGATATGCTTGAAAAGTCATGTACAATAAATGATTTAATCACTGAAGTATACCCAAGGTGAACCTCCTAAGCCTAGAGAGAAGTTTAATCTTTTATATAATGACAAAATATCACACGTATTAGTGAGTCAGTATTAATACACATTAAAGATTTGTCTCTCATTATCATTTTAAGTCATCTTAATATTCTCCTTTCCACATATGCCATACTAGAAATATTAGAGACATTCAATTCAAGTTCAATTGATAATAGATGGAGAGATTTTTAAATTAAATTAGTCAAATTTAAGTAAAAGTATTAAAGACATTTAATATAAGTTAATTGACAATGAGTGAAAAATCTAGTTTTGAAGTTGTAATGGCATATACAAGAAAATTTGCAGAAAAAATGATGGTAATATAGATATTTGATAAATGGTTAACAAATTTTTGTTGTCCAACTAGCTGAAGAATTGACAGGCCGGCTGATTCATGAATCGCCCAGCTAAACGAACTAATGAATTGGCTGGAAGATATAAGTCCCTCACAGCAAGAGCTGCTGCTACTTAAAACTACGTAGTTTTGATTCAAAATTACGTCGTTTTTTAATAAGCCATTTAGCACAATATTAAACTTAAAACTACGTCATTTTGAATGTTTAAAAGTTACAATGAATTTAGCTCTTTCAAATGCAATTTGTAGGCCTTCCAGCTTACAAAAACATTTACAATCTGTTGTCACAATAAAGTTTATAAAATTAAAAAAAAAATCCTTTCCATCTTAAAAAAAATATCCAATCTGCAGCCACTATAAAGTAAAAAATGAAAAATTCAATCTTTAAAAGTCTTCAAGTTGTGTTTTGAGACTTATAGTATTTGTTCATTACTTTTTGGCATTGATAATTATGAGTATTCCTACATATTGCGAAAAAAAATTTATTATTCCTACAGATTGCAATTTTTTTTTGGCTTTGCTGTAATTATTTTTGGCCTAAATGTATGTAAATAGGGGAGGTACTATTTTTTAGACTTTTACAGGTTGAATTTTTCATTTTTTACTTTATTGTGGCTGCAGATTGGAATTTTTTTTTGAGATGGAAAGGATTTTTTTTTTTAAAAATTTATAAACTTTATTGTGGCTACAAATTGTAAATTTTTTTTTTTTAAGCTGGAAGGCCTACAAATTGTATTTGAAAGAGCTAAATTCATTTTAACTTTTAAACATTCAAAATGACTTAGTTTTAAGCTTAATATTGTGCTAAATGGCTTATTCAAAAACGACGTAGTTTTGAGTCAAAACTACGTAGTTTCAAGTGGCAGCAGTTCCTGCTGTGAGGCAGCAATATCCCCCAACCCTACATTTCTCTCCAAATCTCAATGGGTTAATTTTAAATTTCTGAATTAGGAGGTAATGTGTTTTTCGATCAAACAATAGGGAGGTAAACTATAACTAACCCTAAATTAATTAAATACATAAGATTATTCAAATTATTTTTTATAAATCAACATACAAAGCAATCAAATTAGGAAAAACTATGAGATAAAAATGAGGGAGGTATGTAATTTAATTTAATCATATTAGGGTTATGAAGAGAATATAAGTGGATAGGTTCAAGTTATTTTTATATATACATACATGCGGTTGGATAAGTTTATAGCTGGTTGATAATAAAACATGTCAATCGACTCATTAATTTTAAGCATTTAACTCGTGTAACCAAGCCTGTCCCATTGACTTTCTCAAACTATGTGGATTGATTTAGTTAGTTTGGGTTAGCATGAATTTTTTATTTTTTGCACAACCCTACACTTCACCTTCATCCTCATAAATATAATTGAAATTTGTTTAACTCTAAATTATTTTTACTTTATATTTCAAACAAATTTTTTGATATTGTTTAATTTTAAAATTAATTTTGATTATTTTTTTAAATATGCACAATATGCTAATATTATGACTTAACACAATAAAAAAATGCTCGGTGGTCTTAAAATCGGCCTCTTCACACAAAAAGAAAAAAGAAAAAACACCTTAGTCTTGCCACTTCTCACACACTCCACTATAAAATAAATAAATAAATAAATAAAAAGAAAAACACTAATTTGTTTTCACTTTTCAAAAAATACTTTTTAAAAAATTCTATTTCTTATTTTTTACATTTTTTTTACTGAATTTTTTTAATATTTTAAGCATTTTTTTTTACTTTTTAGACCCACCTAACATAAATACACCTAAAAAGTAAAAAAATTATAAAAAAAAATCTTTTAAAAATTCACTAAATATCAAAAATACAAAAAAAAATACAAGAATTCAGTACATTTTTTGTATTTTTATGTATTTATTAATTTTTTAAAATATTTTTTCATAAATTTTTTACTTTTTAGATACATCTAAGAAGGTGCATCTAAAAAAGTAAAAAAAATATTTAAAATTTAAAAAATATTCACTAAAAATAAAAAAAAACACGAAAATCAAAAAAGTCATTTTTCAAAAAATTTAATTCAGAAAACTCAAACCAAACCCACTGAATAAGTTGCACCATGAGATTGGGAATATTGAATAACTCCATAATGCATGCTGCTACTAATATATTTGGAGCATTGTTCATAACAAGTAAATTAAAATAAAATAAAATAAACTTTGAAAAGGTGCTTTGGAAAGATGGTTAAAAATTATTTTTTAATTTTTTAATTTTTTTTTATTTTTTATTTTTTTGGAGTGAGAGAAGTAAATTAAAAATTGAGAAATAACTTTTAACACAATTCCCAAAATATGATTTTTACCATGACCGTCCTCTTTGGTCGGCAGAATTCCTATACACAGTTGGCTCATTTATTTAATAATATGCATGTATATTATATATTGTGAACAATGTGAAACTTATGGCGCTCTATCTCTCTCTCTCTCTTTCTCTCTGACTGAAAAAAATAAAACATCTTAGGCCTCGTTTGGAACCCTCTTTTTTAGTCAAAAAGTCAAAAAATTATTAAATTAATCAAAAGCCAACAACTCATACCAAAAAATCAAAGATTCTCTTTTCTCTCTACTTTTTACACATCTTTTCGTAAAAAGTTAAAAAGTCATCCCAAACATACTAGTTTTTTTTAGTTCATATTTTAGCCAAATAATCAAAAAGTTACAAAATTAACTTGTTCCCAAACGAGGCCTTAATATCTAAATTAGGTGTCAATGTATTATGTATATATGTGAACCTTAGGGTTGGGTTAGTGGATACAATTTGGGGTCTAAGGGGTGTGTTCTCTTTACATTTCAAATTCAATACTTGTTAGTTGTAATAAATTTCTTAGAATCAATCCATACAGGTGGATTCCAAAAAAATTAAAGCTTTAAGGACCAAAATTTATGGACAAAATTATTTTTTAAGAATCAAATATTTTTGTCACGAAAAGTACCGTTATTATATTTTTAGTAACAAAAATTAGACATTAGTAATAAATTATTATCCTTTTGGGACCAAATTTTTTGTCTCAAAAAATAACCATTTTGAGACCAAATTATTTTGTTCCTAAAAGTCTATTTATTAGTGACATTTTCAAAATTTTGTTGTTAAAAGCCTTGTTTTGGACTTTTCGGGACGACCTTTTAGCGACTATCCTCATAACAATAGAAATTGATCCCTAAATATTTTTTGTAACAAAATTTTCACTTTTAAAAGTCAAAACATTTGGTCTCTAAAACTCTTATTTGTTGTAGTGGTGTTTGCTCTTATTTTAAATGAGACTTCCACAAGTGGACGATGAAATTAATTATGTGATATTAATCAAGATACGCATAACCTAACTCAGATACATAGTTATAAGAAAAATTATATATATATATATATATATATATGTACGCACATGTAATTAAGTGCATGTACTCGTACCTACGTCAAAGGTATCAAAAAGGGTCATCCTAACTAGTGATTGTATAATTGTTTTGATATTCAACATTCAATTCAACATTAATTTCTCCACTCACTCGTATTACTTTGTTAGTTCATGTATTTTGAGATGGCCAAAAAATCACGTTGGTTTGGTATAGCATTCTTTATTGACGCTGACTACGAACAAATGTCAACCCATTATATATAACATTATATGTAGTTGTTGTTAGAGTTGACTTGGCTCAGTCCAACACATGAAAATTTCAAAGTCTGTCAAAAATCATTTCCAAGTAGCATACGCGGGATATTATACAAATTCATGTCATTTGGAAGACTAAACTTTTTAGATTTTCGGTATTCCATTTTTGACAAACTCTCAATTCTATCGGCGGGACGGTGATGGTATGTTCCTTGGACCGCAGTTTAGAAGTCGACTTATAAATCCGTTTCGTTTGTGTGGTTTAAAAGTTATATTGGAGAATATATGTTGATGTGTTGTCTCCCTCTTCCACAAGTTTTATTTTTTTTATTTTATTTTTATTTTTTTATTGAACGGTCCTCTTCCACAAGTTGACTACACGAACTTCGTCCAGTGATTCAAGTGGATTGATTGAAGTGGTTGTATTCACGAGAAGTTGCTCAATATTCTTGTAATAATATTTTATTTCATTTAGTAATCAACATACTACAATATATAAGAGTTTTAAAAATTATATATTTTTATAAGTAAATTTTTTTTTATAAAAGACATTTAGGAATCAATTTTCATTGTCACGAGGATAGTTGCTAGAAGATTATTCTGAAAAGTCAAAAATAAGACTTTTAGCGACAAAATTTTGAAAATGTTACTAATAAATAGACTTTTAAGGACAAAATAATTTGATCTCAAAATAATTTGTTTTTTGACACAAAAAATTTGGTCCTAAAAGGATAATAATCCATCACTAATATGCAATTTTCGTCGCTAAAAATATAATGACACTTTTCGTAACAAAATTATTTGGTGCCAAAAAAATAAATTTGTCCCTAAATTTTAGTTTCTAAAACCTTAATTTTTTGTAATTGTGGTGTAATGGATTTAGAAATACTCTCTTGTCCAAACAAAACTCCTTACTCCTCCTCTCCTTTTCCTAGTCCTTTTCTTCTTCCATTCTTCTTAATTATGCCCCCTTCTTTTATATTGTTCCCCAAGGACCCTCTAAGGGCCCACTGCCTCCTCATGGGCTTTGACCTTATTCTTGGGCTTTCTATATAGCCCATGGGGTACACGACTCTGACGGCCCTTTAACTCGGTTTTACTTGGCTACGACCGTCCACTGGACCTAGCATGGGTCGACTTGTTTGCGACCATGGATCTAGTCTGGGCTGTCGATTCGTACTTGGCCAGTTTATGACTCAGAGTCTCCTTTATTCAGCCACCACAATTGCCCTCTGAACATCCGATTAACATCTGTTATTTTGCGTGGTCGGCTTTCGTGTATATTTTTCGGCTTATAGATTTAACAGACCTCGAAAGTCGGAAATACGGCGCACGCATGCCTTTTGGTATTGATACGTCAGATCAGGCGCAATATGGAATCATCATTGCTTCCCGCCCCTTCGTAATTTGATATTCATTTAATGCGGTTTGAAAATTATATGTGTTGAACTTTGGCTCCTTGGTATTCTTCACACCGTTATTCCTTCCTCACAAGAGTCCTTGTGACTTGACTTTTCGTGCTCCTTTCAGAAGACAAATAGCCCCACAGTTCGGACTCCCACGGTTCTGTATCTGATTTCACAAGTGCAATGTGAAATAGATGAACACAAAAAGAGTCCAAATCTGGCAATTCTTTTTGGAAAATCGGTGTTTGAATCAAATGCCAAAAATGGATTACTTTACCAAATTTCAGAGTTGCCACCTAAATATTTTTGAAAAATTTAAGAAACTCAAGACTCGTGCCAAAGGTCATTAGTCCGCCATCACCAAAGTATCTCGGCTCGGGAACTTAGGTACTAGAGGGGAAGGTCATGAATTGAGCACCTCACTCGCCCGATCAAAGATCGGTCTCTATTAATTATGATGTGATTTTTATTTACATTATATGCTCTTGTTCTAATTATTAGGCTAATTTTACTAGGTGATGCACGCAAGTATAGACTAATTTGCAAGAATTTGAACATTTGATTTCGTATTTTATTTGAAATTGTTTTACGAATTTGCCACTTAAAAAAGTGGGGTTAAAATGGACTTTAATCAAACTATCTCAATTCAAGCAACTAGCATTCATCCACAGACACTCAAACAATTATATCAATTAAGCACTTAGCCTCATGGAAATATGTTTTGACATGGTAACACAAACATTTGATGCGAGATGCTAAAACATAGAAACTACTCACCTAGTACTCCGAGCCAAAACAAAGCAAAATAATTAGAAAAAAAATGCATATTCCTAATTAATGTAATATGATTAAATGCAACGCACACATTATGTATTTTTATAGGCTCGGCCATGAGCATGGCGTATGGTTTCATCCAAGACATACGATAAAGCACATATTCAAGTAATGATTTTGAGAATTGATATTGGGTTAGTATGATGAGCCGAACCTTGGATGCATGCAATACAATGGATGCAAAGCATAAGAATGCTAATTTAAAAAAATGATATTTTTATACTAACCATCGTAAGCAAGTAAGTAAAAAGGAAAAAGATGTGGGGTTGAAACACATACAACTTATTACATAATTCCCCTCGTGCAAGAGGGTGCGAATCAAAATCTGAAAGTCCAAATTAAACTAATTATTACAAAATCGAATGAATAAACAAAAGAATTTAACTAGCTAACTACTCCATTACAACAAGGATAACCATGATAAGTAAACTAACTATTTAAGCTAATTAGCTATAACAATTACAAATAAACAATAATAATAATTACAACACTAATAATTAACAAGACTAATTATAACAATAATGATAAATAAATTTAATTAATTACAATAGTGATCAAGATGTAAGCAAGGATGCACAAGGGTTGCATGCATAGTGTCCAAGAACAACTCTATCTGCCTAGGCTTGCTTTGTTTCACCTTTAGCCACTGTCTTCTGTTTTCTGCAAAATAGACTACTAACCAAACATTGATGATCGGTCGGCCCTCAATGAAGCCCGACTAGGCCTCAAGAAGGTCGGTCGAGCCTAAATTTCATGAAAAATTCTGTTTTGTGTTCTGAAGTGAAAACAGTACAGCCAGAGTGTTCTGAACTCTATTTGTCCCTTTCACACTTCTCTGTCATAGGAAAGCCTCGAGAAAAGGTTGGAATCGTTTCTAAAACCATCAATGAGCAAATTGATTGCTTGATGATTTCAGGTACAATTTGGACAAAAATCAATAAATGTAATGAACAACAACCACCACTTCCTCCTATCATAGAGTGAACTCAAAGAGGGAGGTAGAGAAGCTTCAAGATTCATCAAAACATCATGAATTGATGCAAGACAACCCTTGAGACAATGAACTCAACATAACGTCCGACCAAACCTCAAGCAATATAACTCATTTTCTTTATGTGGGTTAGTTCATTTTAAGCCAAATTCATTAGTCTTTACCATCCTTTAATCTATTAAGTCCAAGATGATTGTTACGTCCACTAAATGAGAAATATGTCAAACAGGAGGTGATGCTCAACATGAAAAAGAGACTACACCGTTGGCAATGAACCTCTGTAGAGATTAAGCCATTAAGCATAAATCGCTAGTTCACGTTTCGAATAACGATCAACCGATTGAAACAACTCTCAAATGAAAGAGACGAATGGCAAGTTGATTATTAAAATGAGGTTCTTAAACATGAAAATTAGATAAGGAAAAGCTAAGAACAATATACAACAAGCTCTGTATGCAAACTTGTGAGACAACACTCAAGCTAATCAAAGCATGAACTATTTAAACAATCTAGAACAGCCCTAAAACAACACTGAATTAGTGAAAAACAGTGGCTCAAAATGCATGAAAAGTGCCTGAAAAGCTAATCAACAAGGAGAGAAAATAAGGCTAGTAAACAAGAACAAAGAAGGGTGGCTAACTCTTTCACTTTTGAAACCTCAAAGCATGATTTTTAGCCCCTTTTTAACTCTGAAAATTAGTTTAGGGAGCAAAGAAAAAAAGAGTGTAAAAGTAAGGGTTTGAACTATAGATAAAGTTATAGAAATAGTGTAAACTCTCTCTACCCTTTTGGTAGCTCTCCAAACCCAAACTCAAACACTTGGAAGAGAATCAAAACAACATAAAACTACAAGAACTAGATGGAAAATGAAAGAACAAGAAGTGAAACAGAGGATAACAAGCTTATACCTCTCAGAGAAGTGAGCTTTTGCTTATGAACCAAACTACTCAACACACTCTCAAGGTTGAATTATGGTGTTCAATGCTCAACCAAGGTTCCTAGGCTAAGGTGTGAGGGTGTATATGGTGTATGGATATAGGTTCAAGGTGATAGGTTTGCTCAAGGTGTTGCTTGCACAAGAAGAAGGAGAAAAATGAACTCTCAAGGTGGTGTCACTACAACAAAAAAGATCTATGGTGACGAAAACGCATGATGAAAAAATATTTCATCTCTAAATATACATGTTTTAGTGATGAAATTAAGATTTCGCCTCCAATTGTACTATTTTTAGAGACAAAAACCAAATTTCGTCACCAAATGCTTAAAATCAAATAAAACAATAGATGACAAAAATTTTATTCATCTCTAAATTTTATTTTTCATCACAAAACAATTTCCCACCCTTGGAAAATTTGGCGCCATTTTGGAGACAAAATTTTTCGTCACCATTGTAAAACATTTTAGTGAGGAAATAATTTCGTCTCCAAAAGTATTATTTTTAGAGAGGAAAACTAAATTTCGTCACCAAATGCTTAAAATCAATAAAAAATAAAATTGAACCAAGAGATAGATATCTCTATTTGTTTAGATGCATCTATTTTACTTTCTATATCTCTCTCTATCACGCCCTCACCCATCCATCTCCGTCACACCGTCCGTCCATCTTTGTCGCACCGGCTAACCCGCACATCGCCGGCCGACACTCGCTACAACAGGTCTCTCTCTCTCTCTCTGCCCTCTTCTCGCTTTTCCGAGCTACCTCTCCCCTCTTCTCGCTTTTCCAACCTCCGTCTCCCCTCTTCTCTATCTCGTTATCCTCCTTCTCATCTTTCACTTTCGTAACTCGTTTTTTCCCAATTTGAATCCTATTTTGTTAGATGCTTCGCTGCCAGCGACCTCCTCACTTGGTTTTTCTCTAACCCTAACTTGGTTGCTCTCTCTCTCTCTCTCTCTCTCTCTCTCTGTGGTTGTCCCCAATTTCTAACCCTAACTTTTTCCATAAATGTAAATTGCTATGTAGAAATTAATTAGTTGCAGGGTTTGTACATTGGGGGTGCACTAAATAATGGTCACACTTCTACAAAAATGCTTACAGATCATACATAAAGAAATTAAAATATGACACTTTTAATGAAAGTGTGATTAAAAAAATCCAATTAATATTTTAATCACACTTAATTTAATTGAGTGTGATAGTATTATTTTTTATGCCACTTTTTAATTAAATGTGATTATATATACATTTTTAATCACACCTCCTAATTAATGTGCAATTATATATATATTTTTAATTTTATTTTTATATCTAATATTTCCATGTGAAGAAATAGGAAGAGCATCGTTCAAAAAAAAATTGGCCCTAATTTCATTCTTGTTTGCCCTAACCCGAGTTCTCTCCTCACTCATTCTCTCTCGCAGTGGCGCCACAGATGACAACATTGGTGTAGGTGAAACCCCCTCCGGTGTTCAGGTAACCCTCCTCTCTTCTCTCTACCTCTCTCGCTCTCTCCGTCTCTCCTTCAATCTCCAGCTTCGTGCGACTCTGCCCTGTATTACCACAGCTCTTGGTTACTACAATTTTTTTCTTTTTTCCGCCATCTATATTTGATAGGAACACAGAGGTTAGGGTTGTAGAGCCAGCTTCATCAAACCGTGCAGTTGTAGAACCAAGAATCATTATATAGACCACCAGTGAAGTTGATCTTTTGGATGATGGCTACCGATGGCAGAAGTATGGCTAGAAAGTTGTTAAAGGAAATACTTATCCAAGGTAATACTTTTGCCCAGTTGGGCATGTTGATTTATTGTAATGGAGAAATAGTGTGCTATGATAGAATGTCAAAATGTTTCAATACAGTTTTGCTCGTAGCATCATACAATGTAATTCTAGGACGATGATATCCTCAAATCAAATCAGATCTACTATGTTTAGGGTTTTTATTTTTCGTCAATTTTTGCTCTTTTGGTTTTTTCTATTTCTTCATGTTTTTACTTGTTTGTTGTTATTTTGTATATTTTGGTTCTATATCTTTTGGTTTGATCCTTTTTTTTTTCATGTCTTTTCTTCTTCATTGTTATTTTGTGTACTTTGTTCCTGTTCTTTGCATTCTATACATTTGTTTCAATTGCGTTGCTTAGTTATTTTGTATTTTTTTTCTCTGCAGAAAACACTTAGAAATCAAGCTCTATGCGGAGAAGCTAGTTGAAGTATACTATACTTTTTTCTTCCCCTTTGTTTTTGTTACATTAATTTTTTGGCTACATCAACATAACTTGTGTGTTTTTATAGCCTTTGTTCATTTAGTTTTCAAAGTTGTTGGTAGCAGAGCTCTATGCAAAGCAGTTATTTATTTATTTATTATTTTTTTAATAAATTTGCTGACCATTATTTTTTTATTAGATTTACTAATCATTATTAAGATGCTTTAGAATGTTATAAATTTTGATTTTGTGATGATGAAATTCTATGATATTTAGGGTATTTCATATCTATCTGATATATTAGAAGTAAGAAATACATACAAATAGAGTTTCTATAGCATTAGAATTTTTTAACTTGGCCAATTCTTTTCAATCCATTGAAATTGTACTTCAACCGTCTCATAATTCCTTTCAGCACTCATCAAAAGAATTATTGATATTATGTGATAACAATCTTTGAGTACAGACAAGAATCAAAGGAACGATGAAAGCAACAACTGTAGAGGAACAGGTTATAGTTTGTTGATAACAACTACCTAGTAGTGCTTGCAAAAGTCTTGGTGGTTTTTGTGTAAAAGTGTTTGCACGAGGTGGTAATTTTTTACATTTTTTATTGTCTATTTTTTTTTTTTTAAATGTCTAGTCCACATTGAAAAAGGAGACCACATATTTTGAAAAGCATCCAATCTATATTTTAAGAAGGGCCACTTTGCAAAAAAAAAAAAAATGTCTCTACCTAATTGGAATAGGTTCTATAGGTTTAATGTTAATTTTTCTTTCTTTAAATTTATGCTGAAGTTCAACATTTATCAGTTGATGACTTGTGCTTGTTTTAAATTAATTATACATTTAAAAAAAATTCCATTAAAGAAAAAACACTATTCATCGTAACTGGAATGCAGATGAAACATTTAGAATGAAATTATTTACGATGTCTGACAGAAGCAGGCAATTTTAATTTCTATTCAATGCCTTAAGTTCAAGCTCAATTGGCTTCAATTCGATTTGCCAGTGTTGTTTGCAAGGGCTTGAGTTTAGTTTGAACCAAGGTACTATTTATGCCCAAGCTGAGTGGCTTGGCCAAACGGAACAAGGACCCTGACCAAATTAGCCAGAGTTACAGCCTTAGTGTGGATACTGCTAGGGGTTGTCATTGCAGTGCATTGATAAAATGGTGAATGAGTGACACCACAAAGTGTAGTTACCTTTGTTGAAGTTCCAAGTTTGCTAAAGTTATTGCAACATTGTGCTGAAAATGTTGCATTGGCATCCAAAATGCAAGATTTGGGTTCTAGTTCCAAGTTTTTTCACTTGCTAAAGTAAATTTCTAGTTCAGAACCGTGACTGTTTACTACTTAGAAGCTTGTAGGGTTCAAACCCACTTTAAAGTAATTAAGTTACTGCAACTAACAAACAATTATGACACTGACAGGTGTGGACTCGCCTTTTTCGCGCCCCCTTTTGGAGAGCTCGAATTGGTCCTGCAGTTCAGACTCCTGTCATGGTTCTGAATCTAGTCTCACAAGTGCAATGTGAAACTGATAAACACCAAAGAGTCCAATTCGGCAAATCAGTTTGGAAAATTGATTTTGAATAAAAAAAAATGGACTGTTTTGCCAGATTACAGAGTCGCCACCTAAATATTTTATTTTGGAGAAATTTAGAAAACCCTGACTCATGCCAAAGGCCACGTGTCTGTCATCACCAAAGTTGCCTCGGCTCAGAAACTTAGGTACGAGAGGGGAAGGTCCTGAGATGAGCACCCCCGCTCGCCCAATCAAAGATCGGTCTCTACTAATCATGATATGTTCTTTTATAAACCTCATGTGTTCTTATTTCGGTTATTAAACTAGCTTTACTATGTGACGCACACAAGCAAGTATAGACTAGTCGCAAGACTTGGAACAATTCAACTCATGTTTGTTCTCGAAAATGGTTTGAATTTGTCACCCTCAAGTGGGCTTAAAACATGATTTGCCACTTCGCAAAGTGGGCTTAAAACATACATTCGTTGAACTTTTCCAATTCAAACAACAAAGCCTCCATCCACAAGCATTCATGCAGTTTAGCATTTAAATACATAGCCTCATGGCAAGCATGCGAAACATGGCAATATGGCAATCACACTCATGCAAGCATGCTAAAGCGTAAAACTTACCGAGTACTCCAAGCCAAAACAAAAGCTAGTTAGAAATATGCATGATCCTAACTATACAAAATGCCTAATGCAACACATGCAAAAGACGTGACTAAATAGGCTCGGCTACCTAATCATGGTATTTGCAACACTTTGATAGCATGCTTTGAAACATGTATTCAAAGAAGTATTGAAATTGCGATGCAGTTTGAATGATGCGCCGAGCCTCAGTGCATGCAAGACAAATGAATGAATGCAATCATGCAAGCATAAGGTATGCTAATTGAAACATGTCCCTAATCTAACCATCAAAAGCGATTAAATAAAAAGGAGAAAGACGTGGGGTTAGAAGACATACACACACGCACGCATACTTATTACAACATTACGCCCTCGCGAAGGAGGGTCCGAATGAATAAGCTACGCCACTAAGCTAAGCTAATTATTACAAAACGAAACTAATTAACTATTCTAGTTAACTAATTGTAACAATTGAAATAAATTAACTAACTATTCTAAGCTAGCTAAAGTATTACAAACCAAATTAAACTTAAATAATTACAACACTTGAATGAATAAATGAATTAGCTACTACCAATTAATTAAACAAAGCAAGTAAATAGCCTCGAGGGCGAGGGAGACATGCATGCTCGGTTGGCTTCCTCTCGAAAATCTATCGTCTTGCCATCGGATGCCTCTGTTTGCGCTCGTTTGATCTCTGAAAATTATGCCAACTCCCAGAATGACTCTACTCCAACTCAGGAACACACTGGTGCAAAATTCATTTCTGGCCTGTTGGCTACCAATGGTGGCTGTCGGCTACCATTGGTGGCCGATCAGCTGCTTTTGGTGGCCGGTCGGCCACTACTTTCCTGAACTTCCCTTTTTTGCTACAACAGAGAGCAGACAGAGGCAAAGCAGTGTATTCTCAAGGAGTGTATGTACTGCTACCCTCCTTATCATTACACAAATTCAAAGGAGTGTAACTCTTGATTCCCAAACCATCAACCAAGCATTTTCAATGCATGATGGCCTAAGGACCAAGCTTGTACAATTTCAATGAGTGCAAAACAAGACTTGACAAAACCATAACCCCATCATGCATGATCAAGGGTGATGGTGACCAAGAATAATGGCACGTTTCATCACTTTAAGTATGAAACGTCCCATTTTTCTTGTGTTCGGATTAACGTCTGATCCGAACACATGCAATGCAACACAAAGATTGTTAGCTTGCCTCTTTTACTTGTCTATTTTTATTTACTCATTTTACATTACCGATTAGTCCTTGAACCGATTAAGTCCAAAGTCAGAGTCCTCTAATTGAAAGTAGGCTTAAACCACAAGTGCCTTGAGCATGAAAGAGTCCTCATGCTGTTGGTTAGTAGAAACCCTCAAGAGAGGATTAAAACCATTAAGCACAAGTGTCTCAATTTCACACTCAAGCCAACAAAGGGTTCAAAGTCACTTTCAAAATAAATGAAAGAGTGAAGAAGAGAGGGAGATGGTAGAGATTTCAGTGCTAAAATGGGATGCAAAATGACACTAAAACATACAAACAACTCATGCAAGTCATGTTTAAAAGCCTAAAACATTAAGCTAGTGAAGATCACAACACTATAACTATGCAAAACAAGACTCATATGACCAAAGCAGCCCAAAACAGACCAAAAATAGTCCAAATCAGAGGCAAAAATATGCTGGAAATAAGCTAAGTTAGGCTACAAAAACATGCTACCATGTGATGCTAACTAGGTATGCAAGTGAGACACAAAGAGGGGAGGCCAATCCCTCCATTTTTGGACTTCAAAACATGCTTCCACCACTGAAATAACTCTGAATTTCAGTGGTTTAAAGGCCCAAAAAGTTTGATTTTAATATGCTAAAAAAATGGTGCAAAAAGCTTCACAAGCCAAAGAGCCAAAAGAGGGGACAACCCCCTAACTCACAAAGGCTCAAACCACCATTTTTAGGACTGAAAAACAAAGATTTTTATAGTTGAAAACCAGGCCAAAAATAGTACAAAAAGATGGTGAAACAAGTTATGCAAAACAAGTTTAAAAGGTGAGTCTTATACCTCTTGAAGCACAACACACTTTAGGCGCAAATGAGGCACCAAATCAAGCTAAAATCACCTTCTAAAGCTCAAAGAAGGTCCCAAGGAATCTCAGCCCAAAGATAAGCAACTTTGATCAAGGATGTCTAAGCAAAAAAGAAGTGTATCTCTACTTGTATGCACAAAAGGGTAAGAGAGAAAGAAATCTAGAGAGAGAGAATTGTAGAGAGAGAGGATTTTTAGAGAGAGAGGCTCCCAAAATTTGCTAACCTTACAATATGAGAGATATGGCCTCTATATATAGAAAAAAGAGAGCCTTGGTCGAAAATATCTGAATACAAGACAGCTGGCACAGTGTAGAACAACTGGAGGAGAAATATCTGCAAAATCTAAGCTTCCTGGACACTTGTAGCCGACCGGCCACCATTGGTGGCCGACCAGCCACTAATGGTGGATGACAAGAACCACTCTTGGCTGACCTATGGCCAGAAAACTCCATTTGTGGCCGACACACTCCACCAGTGACCGACAGCAAAAACTGGTTCCTGGCCCCAACTTCAAACAGGCATATCTCCTCCATCTGGACTCCTTTGCAGGTCATTCTTGAGCCTAAATTGAAGCCCCAGAAGTCTTATTTCCAATGGTCAACCTCACGTAAAAATTCGAAGTGTGCTAAGAGATATTCTTGTTTTAGTGAAGACTGCTCAGTTTCGATCCTAACCGGATTCATGCCTAACTTCTTCCCCAACTACGTTTCTTCCCTCTCCTCTAATTTTGTTCAACTCCAAAACTCTAAACAAGATGTTTTAAAGATTTTTTTCAAAGAGTTTACCTCTCCTTCATTTATTTCCACTTTGTCCTTGCTCGGTTTACCGAAAAGCTTAATATTTATCGAAATGCGAGCCTCAGAACATCGTAGAAATTTTTTCAAAAATATTTTGAAAGAGAGGGTTTTAAGATCTAAAAAAACCATTTTGGTCAAAATATTTTTGGTCCAAAAAAAAGGGGTGTAAGGTTGGGATTTGACTCTCTCCTTACCAAAGAAATCGAACATTTGCACAACATAGCCTGCACTATCGAATAATCAATCAGTAGCGCCCAAGTCTTAAGGGCGGTCAAAAATGGGGTGTCTACAACAGGATACGCATTGCAGGAAATGCTATTGGAGGAGAAATATCAAAATTAACATGTGTTAAGATAGTAAAAGAAGTTATGGTAGCATATAATTTTAGTGAATTTGTGATGCTATATAGCAGAAATTGATCAAGTTATTGATTTTAGTTGAGTTTTCCCATCGATGCCTTAAGGTATTATGTTGGGAACTGTGTATTTTTGGAGCATATATGTCACATTAGCTTTATGTTGGGGCAATATACCTCTTTTATTTTGATAGGAATCTTCATGTTCTGTTAAAATACCTCTTTTGCTTTTCTATATATAGCCTACTATGGACTGAGCAACTCTTCTTATGCTTTTATGGTAAATTTAGCTGACTTTCTCTGTACCATCTTAGGCAGCAGAGGAGTGTACCTCAGTCCTTGTGCTTGACCATGATCACACCGGAGCATTAATGTTGCGAGCCCAAACTTTGGTCACACTCAAGGAGTACCACTTAGCACTTTTTGATGTCAACAAGCTCATGGAGTTGAACCCATCATCAGAAGTGTATCGAAACCTTCAATCCCGTTTGAAGACACAATTGGTAAATCTCTCAAAAAAAAAAAAAAAAAAGGAAGTAAATGGTGGTCTCTTCCATATTCTTTAATTTTTTTTGTTTCAATTTATTGACCGAGATTTAACTAATAACTTGGTAGCTAATCAATAAGGGCACTGCCAGGATATGGTATCAGGATTCATAAGGCCTTTGAATAGTGACTTCATTGAACTCTTGAGAATGTCTCAGTATTGACCTGGCAAATTTTTTCTCGCGTTTTGGGTGCTTTTCAAAATACTTCGTTGACTGCTTGGAAGAAGTCGTAAGTCAATGAATTTGTTTAATACTTTTGATATTTTTATTTGACTACATAGTATTTGTCCCTTCTGTTGAGCGCTTATTTCTTTGGCTTGGAGGGTTTCGCCCATCGGAGCTTTTAAATGTAAGTTTAACTCAGTCAAATTTGGTCATTTCAGCTTTGTTATTTTTCTTGTCGCCTTCTATGTCACATACATCATCTCTGATTGTATTGGCTTTTTAATTCTCATAGTGTCATGACCCGAACCCGCCCCTATGGGTTAAGGACATAACCGGCCAGTAATCAAGGGATTACCTACGGCCTCAAACCATTTAAGACATAACTCATCAGAGTAAAGGGGCCAAACGGAAGCAAATTTAAAACTTTGTCCATAGAGCTGTGCTTATATGCACATCATAACATTTCACATACGTATTCGTTAACAACTCATATCAAAAGGGAAGTTAACATATAAACTGTACATACAGGATCATTCAAGTTTAAGTCAGTCAAACCCAAAGTTTATATACAAAAGTAATCCAATGTTTTCGCCAACATAACAAAACTATAACAAAAGAACAAAAGAGGCGAAGACAAGTCTCGTGCGTAAGACGTTGGGCTGACTCTTCAAAACCTTGACTGTTTCTCACATATTTCACCGAGGCTGGGTTTGGACATCCCTTAGCTCACCTGCATGCACATGAATGAGCGTGAGCGAAAGCCCAGTGAATAATATCAAATAAAGAAAGTACACGAATGAGATTCACATATATCAAACGGCCTTGGGCCCATTTAGTATTCTACTTTGTGTATTATTCAGTACATTAGGCAATTCAAACCCGAACATATCAAACGGCCTCTGGCCCACTTTGTTCTTTGACGAACGACCTCAAGCCCTATTCATTCATGTATATCAAACGGCCTTTGGCCCAATCATTCATGTCCAACGGCCTCTGGCCCATTCATTGGCCCATTCATTCATATCCAATGGCCTCTGGCCCATTCATTGGCCCATTCATTCATATCCAACGGCCTTTGGCCCATTCATTCATATCCAATGGCCTCTGGCCCATTCATTCATATCCGACGGCCTCTGGCCCATTCATTCATATCCAACAACCTCTGGCCCATTCATTTCTCCATTCATGTCAAACGGCCTTCGACCCAATCAATTGTATCCAACGGCCTTTGGCCCAACCATATGGCATAACAAACATTTGTCCACGATTCAAATTAACAAACTTATAAGACTTATAATAAGCAATTAGACAAATAACATACTTCAAAATATATTTACTAAGATATTACTCACAGTGTTCTGCCGACGGATTTGCCTTGGAGCTCGACCCTACACATTTCATGAACACAATGGGTCACAAACAATTCAATCCGTTCTTAATTCATACATCCCTCTTAGGCTTCTTTCTTATCCTTTTAACTCATTTATGATACTCAATGCATGCCTAAGAGTGCTTAGAAATGAAAGAGAACGGAAAACAAAACACAGAACACCTTTACAAAATTTCTGAAACAGGGGTCCCCGCTCGAGCATGGGTTCCGCCGCTCGAGCGGACCCTCATGGTCTGCAAAAGTATTGGTTACCTCATTTTTACGCTCGGGCGTGAATTCGGACGCTCGTGCGGAAGGTCACACTACATGGCTCCCCGCTCAAGCGTGAATATCCCCGCTCGAGCGGATATCCATGTCTGCAAAAAGTTCTAGGAGCTCGCATTTCATGCTCGAGCGGCGCTTTCCCCGCTCGAGCGGACATGCCAAATTCTGAGTTTTCCAAAACTGTTCTTGAAGTTCAATTTTGATGTTCAAAGGTTCCAAACTCATGATTTCAGTTCAAAAACATGTAAACACATTATATTACATGAGAATATAAGAGCATGACACCAAATTGTTCAAAATCATCATCTAATTCTCAAATAACCCTCATTTCTTTTGTATGATCAAAACCCATGCATTCAAACTTTATACCAAATTCATATCTCTATCAATTTCAACATCCATGTTAGTCTTTGACCCCAATTCTATTTCAAATAGCACCAATGATGCTTATAACCATGAAACTCAACAAAACCATGCTTGCATGTATGCTTCAATGCTCAATCTTTCATAATTCACATATTACATGCTAGATTATGTAATTTCATAGCAATTCTCTTCATGCATGAACACATGGACATCAATCTCAACTTAATCAATTCAATTCATGATCCAACTTACCATTTAATCTTCAATTCACAAAATCACAACTCAAACTCATGAATTAAGGGTTGATTACTCACCTAGGAGCTTCTATCCTCACAATTGAAGTTAATTATTGGGCCTAGCTTTCCAATCTCACAAACCTTGAGCCAAAATACACAATTCTCCCCCTTTCTCTCTCTAGAGCCGGCCTCTCTCTCTCACTAAAGTGTAAAATCTGATTTGAATATAAGTGCATGTTAGCCCCTTTTATACAAGCTCCTTTAATCACATTTGATTATAGCTAATTAATAGCACTTAATTAATCGTTCTGAATCTAATTATTCTGAACCAAATCAATTTTCAATCAAATTTCATCGTAGGCTCTAAAAATTACGCTAATCACAATGGCGTAGTCAATTTCAGTTTCTGCGGCCGATAGGGCCTTCAATTTAAATTCCAAAGCAGAAAGTCAAACAGATTTTCCTACGGCGAACATATAGAGATTCAAAACCACATATATTCATATAAATGGCACTCAAAATCATATCAAACACATAATCATATTTATAATAAAGATCAATTAGCATAATACGGAACAAGGTTATCACACATAGTTTATAAAGAAAACATATAACAATTTTCTTGTAGATTATTAACTACAAATGACTTCATCTTCAGGCCTGTAGAAAAATTGCTATGTAGACTGATGCCGCGAGCATGATTTGAAACATGTACAATATGCTGATCTTTGAAGGAACTCTATATTCACCTCTTTTTACAGAAATACACTGTGTATCTACATTGCTAAATTGTGTCTCAACACTATTCATTCAATTGAGCTCTTCATTAGAATCCTTGCACATGAATTTTCATATTGTCATTTTTATCACTTTGACCCTTTGATGCACAAAGAAAGTACACTAGATTTCCATGATTTTGACGGTACTATTCTGAAGATGTTGTGAGAGACCTGGTTTCTACTGAGTACAATACATCACATAATATGAATATCCATAGAGAAAGAGTACTTATGCGAAATTTAGAATATCGTTGTTTCATTATCATAATTTTACTGAACTATGGTGTACATTTCCATTCATGAATTGTGAAATTACTGTTTTGAGTTTGGTTTAACAGATTCTATTGCCGGAACTTGAGCCTTTGACTTATCAACAAGTTCTGCTTGTTGGTAACCTGCAGCAATCGTCTCAGCAAGCTGAAGATGCTCTCTCACTGGGAATGGATAGACTTCAGCAAACATTGGCCCAGAGCATTATAGGTGATCCCACTTGTGTATGAATTTATGGTTCTCCAATGGCTTCTACAATGGAGAATCTGGATATGATGGACAGTTTTGTCAACCAGGTAATATATCACTTATCATCATCAAGAAGTTTCTTATATTTCGTTTCCTTAATAAGAAGTAAATGTGAATGCTTAAAATGGATTTCTCCCTGAAGCATTATAAGCCTTCTATATAAAATATAAAAAAAAATTCAATTCTTTTCACAAGAAAAACAGAGTGGTAAATTTTGTAGAGATGGAGATAGTGGTTTAACTAACTGTTTCTTTGAAGGTATCAATAGTTTATTATAAGTGGGACAATTTGAGTGGTTTGGTTTGGTGGAAATCCCACTTAACAGGGGTGCATCTAAATTTAATCTGTCAATGCTGGTTCATTCATTTTCTTTAGAAGAACCATAAACATAACAATCAAAAAAACAAAAAAGCAATATATGGACTCTAAAGGGAATCCATATGGTTTGCAAACTACTGACAGTATATCATGATATTAGCAACCCCTCTTGTGAGAGACTGTATGTCCTTAAAGTAAACTTTTCCTTGAACTAAGTTTCCTTTTGAGTCAGAATCCATACTATAATATAACATGTGGAAAGATTAATTAAATTTCAATAATCTAACCATCCTCTCTAGCCAAGTAGCATTTGCTTGGTGCAATGTCAAAAGCTTAAGGCAGAAAGGTATCACAGGAAATTTTGAGAGTGGAGAAAGTTTAGATTCTAATGGACAAGCTTCTTGGTTATTTTATTATGTTTCTACATTAATTTAGTAGAAACTTTCTTCATCAACTAGGGTAGAATAAAAAACTACTTTGACATTTAGGCACGAAAGGTCCTGGAAAAATAGTGAAATATGCATGTAAAGGCTCGGGAAACATCATAAACACCTCGAGACGGAGCAACGGAAGTTATGCAAACTTACAGAACAAGCATGTGGCTCTTGATTTGAAAACTACGTTGAAATTTGCACTATTCCAATGCTTAGGCACGAAAATAAGTCTTGGGGAGGGGCGAAGCTTCAAATAGGCACGAAAAGGCTCAGGAAACATCATGAACACCTCGAGAGGAATCAATGTAAATTGTGAAAACTTATAGAACAAGGACGGGACTTCCGAAAATTTACCATTGTATTCCAAACTTATAGTAACCAATGTAAGTTGTGGAAACTTACGGAACTAGCGCGGGACTCCCGATTTGAAAACTAAGTAGAAAAATACATTTTTTTAACACTTAGGCTTGAGAATAGGCCATCGAGGGGCCAAAATCGTAAAACAAACATGAGAAGGGGAACACCCCGAACACCTCAGGAGGGACCAATATAAGTTATGGAAACTTACGAAACTAGCACGAGACTCCCAATTTGAAAACTAAATCGAAAAATGTACTTTTTCCAACACTTAGGCTTGAAAATAGGCCATTTGGGGCTAAAATCACGAAACAACCACGAGAAGGCCCGGGAAACACCTTGAACACCTTAGGAGAGACCAATGTAAGTTATGGAAACTTATGGAACTAGCACGGGACTCCCGGTTTGAAAACTAAGTCGAAAAATGCACTTTTCGAAAAATGTTAAATTGTATATTTTATTGATAAGATAGTAATTGTCTTCCTCTTTTTTTTTGTTTTGTTTTGTTGCAAATTGGAGATTAGAGATGGACGTGTTTGGTAATCTGGAGAGTAGGAGCTTTCTTATTTTGTGTTTTTGTTAATATTACCTTACATGTATTTTGATTATGTTGCAAAGTTTATATTTTTGTATATAGTAGGAGACATGTTTGGTAATCTGCACTTGATATTATATTTTTGTGGACATTAGGAGACGCGTTTTCTGTGGATGTTAAGAGACGTGTTTTGTAATCCGCAGTTGATATTGTACTTTTGCAGATATTATGAGACATATGTCAACTGTGATATTTATGAAAATGAACAAGTTTTTGTATTCATCTGTAATAGATATTTTATTAAACATGTTATTAAAATGTGCAGGGAATTTTTAGTGAAAAAAAATTGAAAATTTAAAATAGTACACCCATTTTTTAAAATGTTGATTATTATTAGCGACGAAATAAAAAACTGTTTCTTGGTGAATAATTTTGTCACATTTGCTGAATATTTCGTCACTAACTTGAAATATTTGGCGACAAAATTGTTTGTCATTGAAGAATTTTGTTTTGTCTTCATTTTAGTGACGAATTTTTTTGTCACCTTAAACTATGTCATTGGTGAGGATAAATTTTTTCACTAAAACTTCTATCTTAATATTTTGTCACCAAAACAATTAAAAATAAAATATTATTTAATTATAGCAACGAAATAGATGTTATAGAGGACGAAAAATTCAACATTTAGAGAGGAAAAAGTTCATCGCCAAAAATGAAGAATAGGCGATGAAACAATTTTTTGTCACCAGGTACTTTCTGCGACAACAAATAGACGACGAACGTGGTGATAAATTTTTTTTGTTACAAATCACTTTGGTGACGGAAATTCGATGTTTGGAGACAAAATCAGTCTGTTACCAAAAACCTTTTTTGTTGTAGTGTGTAGAGGCTTTTTAGAAATTCTTTAACTCTCAAAACAGAGATATATGGCCGTTTTTATAGAATTTGAGCAAGAAGGGTCATAAATATCTTAAAAAATGAACTGCTGGCAGGCTCCCGGCCAGAACAGTTGTCATGACCCTAACCCGCCCCTAAGGGTTAAGGACATAACCGGCCAGTAATCCCGAGATTACCTACGGCCTCCATACAAATCAGACATAACTCATCAGAGTAAAGGGGCCAAACGGAAGTAAAAATTCAAAACTTTGTCCATAGAGCTGTGCTTATATGCACACCCAAAACAAACCATACTCATATACGTTAATAACCCACAAACAAAAGTGTAGTAGTATAAACTTCTTTACAGACAGGATCATCTAAACGGAGTCAACCCATAGCAAACTATATGCAAATATATACAAGATCCTTGCCAACAAGAACAGAATGTAAATACGTAACAAAATGGCAAGGTTGGGTCTCGTGCGTGAGACACAAGGCTGACTCTCCCAAAACTCCTGCTGTTCCTGGCTAACTTCACTGGGGCTGGGGTTGGACCTCACTTGGCTCACCTACAATTACATGAATGAGCGTGAGCGAATGCCCAGTGAATAATATCAAATAAACAAGTTACGTAAGCAATTATTTGGACATTGCAACAATCGGCCTTCGGCCCAGTCATTCATGTCAATCGGCCTTTGGCCCAATTATCCATTTCCATCGGCCTTTGGCCCAACCATTCATTTCCATCGGCCTTTGGCCCAATTATTCATTTCCATCGGCCTTTGGCCCAATTATTCATTTCCATCGGCCTTTGGCCCAATTATTCATTTCCATCGGCCTTTGGCCCAAGCATTTATATCAATCGTTGTCTCCCAATCAAAATAATGGAATTACAAAGCTTACATACAAGTAAACAATTGGACAACGGTATACTTCAAATATCTTATTAAGATATTACTCACAGTGATCGGTTGATGGGTTCGCCCTGGAACTCGACCCTACACATGCCATGAACATAAGAGGGTCATTAACAATTCAATCCGTTCAAAATTCACATTTTCCTCTTTAGGCTTTATTGTTATCTCATTAACTCATTCACAATGCTTAACATATGCCTAAGAGTGCTCACAAGTGAAAGAGAACGGAAAACAGAACACAAAATGCAAGAACAGAATTTCTGAAAACAGGGTCCCCGCTCGAGCGTGGACTTCCCCGCTCGAGCGGACCCTTAGGTCTGCAAAAGTACTGGTTGCCTCAATTCCCCGCTCGAGCGTGCATTCTTCCGCTCGAGCGGACTTCATGTCACATAGCTCCCCGCTCGAGCGCCAACTTACCCGCTCGAGCGGGCATCATGTCTGCAGAAAAATATGCTGGGAGCTCGATTTCTCCGCTCGAGCGGCCATTACCCCGCTCGAGCGGGCACCAAAATTCTGGGTTTCCCAGATTTTGTTCTTGAGCTCCAAATCGATTTTCCAACCACATTTCTTGCATGCAATGGCTCAAATCTCATGTATAATCATGCTAACATGGAATAGACCCCAACTTACAACTCAATGAGGCTCAATTTCATAAAATAGATACATACATGGCTCAAATTGCACCAAACCCATTACTAACACAACCATTTTATGCATTCAACTCTTGTACCCTTATAATCTGCACATGCATGTGGTACATTATTCTCATTCTCAACTTATGTGATGAAGAGATGGTCAAGAACATGATCTTTAACTAAAACTCACATAGATCATGCATTTGGTGCTCAAATATGAAAATCCAAGGCAATCACATACATGCATGCAAACATTGACCTTCAATCTAACACCTACGATTTAAAATCCCCTTCAATTCTCACTCTTGACCATAAATCAACTTTGAATACACAAGATTGCCCATTAAACTCAAGAATTACTTACCAAGGAGCTTGGTTCTCACAATCTATGATCAAATCTTGAGTAATCTTCAAGGCTCCCAAGTTTTAAGCTAAAATTTGCACAACTCCTCCCCTTTTCTCTCACTAGGGCCGGGTCTCCCTCTCTCTCAATGGTATAACTCAGATTTTTGAGTTCAATAGAATAAAAGGGAAGTGAGTGTTAATGCACAACAAGCCCCACTAAATCAATATAATAATAATAAGGCAATTGGGCTCTAATTTATCAATTTAATCAGTTTAAATTAACCAGAATCAATTTTCAATTAAATTTCACCGTAGGCTTTAAAAATTATGCCAATTACAATGCCGTAATCAATTTTGGGTTCTGTGGCCGATAAGGCCCTCAATTTAATTCCCGAAGGGGACTATTCAAACAGATATTCCTACGGCGAACAGATATGAATTCAAAATCACATATTATCACATAATGGCACACAAAATCATGCTAAACACATAACCATAAACAAATTAAGGACCAGTTTAGCACAATACAGAACAGGGGTATCACAGTCTTCCCCCCTTTAGGAAGTTTGGTCCTCCAAACTTGATTTACCTTCGTCGGGAAACAAATGTGGGTAGCTCAGCCGCATTTCCTCCTCTTTTTCCCATGTAGCATCCGTCCCATAGTGTTCTTTCCATTCTACTTTCACCATGGGGATGGATTTACTTCTCAACTGTTTCACTTGCCTGTCTACAATCCGTTCCGGCCATTCAGCATATTCCATATTCTCATCAATAGCAACCCGGTGATAATCAATCACATGAAGCGGGTCTCGGAGGTAACCCCTCAACATCGACACATGAAACACATTATGGATTTGCTCGAATCCCGGTGGCAAGGCAACTCTATAAGCAACTGGGCCAAGTCTCTCCAGAATCTGGAACGGCCCGATGTAACGGGGCGACAACTTGCCCTTTTTCCCAAATCTGATTTGGCCTTTCATCGGAGAAACACGGATGAACACATGGTCACCAACCTCATACTCAAGAGGTCTTCTCCGAACGTCTGCATAATTCTTTTGTCGGTCCTGAGCTGTTTTGAGCCTTTGGCGAATAGTCTTGATTTTCTCAGAAGTGTCCTGCACAATTTCTGGCCCAAGCAAAGTTCTATCCCCGACCTCTGTCCAACAAATAGGTGATCTACACCTCCTACCATACAAAGCCTCGTATGGTGCCATACCGATGCTGGAGTGGAAGCTGTTATTATAAGCAAATTCTGCAAGTGGCAAATAATCTTCCCAACTCCCTTGAAAATCCAAAGCACACATGCGAAGCATATCTTCCAAGGTTTGTATCGTTCGTTCTGATTGCCCATCTGTTTGTGGGTGGAATGCAGTACTGAACCTTAGTTCTGTTCCCATAGCTTCCTGCAAACTCTTCCACAACCTAGATACAAATTTCGGATCTCTATCCGACACAATGGATACTGGAACACCGTGTAAACGGACAATCTCATCAACATAAATAGTAGCCAATCTATAAGCAGTAAACGTAGTCTTGACAGGCAGAAAATGTGCGGATTTAGTCAATCTATCAACTACAACCCAAACAGAATCCATACCTCGTGAAGTCCGAGGTAGGCCAACGACGAAATCCATAGTCACATGTTCCCACTTCCATTCAGGAATAGGGAGAGGTTGGAGTAGACCGCCTGGTTTCTGATGTTCAGCCTTAACTTGCTGACACTGAAGGCACTTAGATACATATTCTGCAATCTCTTTCTTCATTTTAGGCCACCAGTAGGTCTGTTTCAAATCCCGGTACATTTTATTGTTGCCTGGATGCATAGCAAAAACGGATCTGTGGGCTTCGTCTAAAACCCTCTTCTTAAGTTCCGGAATATCGGGAACACACATTCTGTTTCGGAATCTCAACATTTCATTCTCAATGCTAAATTCTGCTTTTGGACTCGCCTCAAATTCAGTGATTACTTTTCTGAGGAACTCATCCTCTTTCTGTTTCTGTTTGATCTCCTCAATAATTGACGGCTCGGCGGTAATAGCGGCTATCAATCCGCCCTGTTCACATACCACTACCTCAATTTCAGAGTTCTCAAAATCTTGCAAGATTTCCTTCTGTTCGGTAAGCAAACAAGCCATACCCCCTGTTGATTTTCTGCTCAAGGCATCCGCAACTGTATTAGCTTTCCCGGGGTGGTACTGAATCTCAAGATCATAGTCTTTTATCAATTCCAGCCATCTTCTCTGACGCATATTCAGCTCTTTCTGCGTGAAGAAGTATTTTAAGCTCTTATGATCCGTGTAGACTTCGCATCTTGCCCCATACAAATAATGCCGCCAGATTTTCAAGGCAAAAACAACTGCGGCCAATTCCAGGTCATGCGTCGGATAATTCTTCTCATGTGGCCTCAATTGTCGGGAGGCGTAAGCAATAACCTTTCCGTTCTGCATTAACACACAACCCAAACCCTTGTAAGATGCGTCACTGAAAATTACAAAATTTTCCGTACCTGAAGGTAGTGTCAAAATTGGTGCGGTGGTCAATCTTGTTTTCAGCTCTTGAAAAGCAGATTCTCTTTCATCATTCCATTCAAACGGTTGCCCTTTACGTGTCAATTGGGTAAGAGGTACCGCTAATTTCGAAAAATCTTTCACAAACCTCCTGTAGTACCCAGCCAAGCCCATGAAGCTACGGACTTCTGTCACATTAGTTGGTGTAGGCCAATTCACAATTGCCTCTATTTTCTGGGTCCACTGAAATTCCTTCCTTGTTGATCACATGCCCTAAGAAAACAACCTCATCCAACCAAAACTCACATTTCTTTAGTTTAGCAAATAATTTCTTCTCTCGAAGTATTTGTAAAACAGTCCTCAAATGATGTTCATGTTCAAGTCTGTCTTTAGAGTATATCAAAATGTCATCAATGAAGACTACAACAAACTCATCAAGGTAGGTTTTAAAAATTCTATTCATTAAGTCCATAAATGCTGCCGGAGCGTTAGTCACTCCAAATGGCATAACAAGAAACTCAAAATGACCATACCTCGTCCTGAATGCTGTTTTCTCAACATCCTCTGCCTTGACTTTCAACTGATGATACCCAGACCTTAAATCAATCTTGGAAAACACCTGTGATCCCTGTAACTGGTCAAATAAATCATCGATTCGAGGTAAGGGATATTTATTCTTTATCGTTACCTTGTTCAATTCCCGATAATCGATGCACAGGCGCAAAGTACCATCCTTCTTTTTCACAAATAGCACCGGCGCGCCCCAAGGCGAGGTGCTAGGCCGGATAAACCCTTTACTAAGAAGGTCTTGCAACTGTTCCTTTAACTCTTTCATTTCGGCGGTAGCCATCCGGTAGGGAGTTTTAGAAATAGGCTGGGTGCCTGGCACAGTCTCAATAGTAAACTCTATCTCCCTGTCTACCAATTCCCCTGGTAATTCATTTGGAAACACATCTGGAAATTCTTTAACAATGGGAATATCATTCAATTCAACATTCACGGGTTGTTCAGTCAATACATAACACAAATAGCCCTGGCACCCCTTCCTAATCAATTTACATGCTTTCATTGTAGATATCAAATATGGCGGAGGCACTACCCCATTTCCCACAAACACGATCTCTTTCTGTTCTGGTGGTTTAAACACAACCCTCTTTGTCACACAATCTATGGTGGCACAATATTTGGTCAACCAATCCATGCCCAAAATTACATCGAAGTGTCTAAAGTTTAGGGGCAACAAGTCTACATATAGGGTAGCATCCTCAATACACATCTCACAAAACCGATATATATAATCACATAACACGGATTCCCCCGATGGAGCAGACACACATAACAAATATGGTAACAATTCTAGGGGTCTTTTCAGTTTAGATGCAAATGCGTATGTCACAAATGAGTGCGTTGATCCAGAATCAATTAATACAAAAGCATCCTGATTACATATTGAGATAGTACCTGAGACAACGGCATTGGCATTCCGGGTATCACCCGGAACAAGCGCAAAGACTCTCCCCTGTCTCATGGTATCTCCGGTGGGGGTAGGCCCCGGAACGTTTCCTGGTTTTGGGACTGATGCTGTTGAGCTAGCAGCAAATTTTCCACGGTTCTGTTTGCAATCTCTGGCCATATGCCCTTGCTTACCACAATTAAAACATGCTCCTGTCACACGGTAGCAAACCCCACGATGCCTATTACCACAAGTGGTACACAACGGGGTTGTGTCTCGGGAAGAATTGGAGGTATTCGAGGAGCCCGTATTTTGCTTCTTTGGAAACTTTTTCTTCGAAAAGAAACCTTGCCTTTTGTTACCTCTCCATTCTGTTGTTGGCTTAGCTTGTCTAGCTATATTCGCCTCTGAAATAATGGCTCTATCAAGCACCCCAATGTAGGTTTCCAACTTTAGAACATTCACCCTCTCTAGGATGTCATCTCGGAGCCCACCTTCAAAATGTCGTGCCTTCTTATAATCTGTGTCAATCACATGTGGCGCAAACCTGGCCAATTCGGTGAATTTGGCCTCATACTCAGCTACGGTCAGGCTGCCTTGTTTCAGCTCCATAAATTCCGCCACTTTCCTATCTCGAACACACTGCGGAAAGTACTTATCATAAAAGATTTCCAAAAACTTTGCCCAATCAGCATCCTTGTAACTCTCACGCATCAACATCCACCATCTCCTCGCCTCATCTTCTAGCATGAAGGTGGCTAGGAGCACTTTCTGTGTTTCTGAACACGGGAATACTTCAAACAGTTTTTCAATGCCGAGGACCCAAGCTTCAGCTTTCAAAGGATCTAGTCCACCATGGAACTGTGGTGGTTTCATTTTCTTGAACTCTTTGGTGAGGGCTATGATTCGGTCATCGTTCTGATTATCTGGCACAGGGGGTGCCGGAGGTGGAGGTGGTGGATGTGGTTGCTGCCACTGTTGTTGCCACTCCTGTTGCTGTCTCAAGGCTTCGGCCATTTCCTGTAGCAACCTTTCCATCCTGTCTATTCTGGCTGTAGAGGATTCCTCCAACTCATCGCCTCTCGTTCTCACCATCTGATTAGACTTGCATTATATTTCATACAGGATATACACAAGTATGCACGTAACAAGGAATATACATATCCAGATAATTTGCAATGCAAGTAGGTCACAACTTATAGCACACAATTACACAAATCAAAATAGTTAAGCATGTTCATGATGTCTTCAACGTTCATATTAAAGCATTTAAGCATACCGTCAATGCTTCCAAATTCATATCTATCACATGAATGCATCCTAGATCTTATCTAGACGCCTATTGCTCTCCTTGGACAAGTGTGTGAGTTACTAACTCGTGCTCTGATACCACTCTGTCATGACCCTATCCCGCCCCTAAGGGTTAAGGACATAACCGGCCAGTAATCCTGAGATTACCTACGGCCTCCATACAAATCAGACATAACTCATCAGAGTAAAGGGGCCAAACGGAAGTAAAAATTCAAAACTTTGTCCATAGAGCTGTGCTTATATGCACACCCAAAACAAACCATACTCATATACGTTAATAACCCACAAACAAAAGTGTAGTAGTATAAACTTCTTTACAGACAGGATCATCTAAACGGAGTCAACCCATAGCAAACTATATGCAAATATATACAAGATCCTTGCCAACAAGAACAGAATGTAAATACGTAACAAAATGGCAAGGTTGGGTCTCGTGCGTGAGACACAAGGCTGACTCTCCCAAAACTCCTGCTGTTCCTGGCTAACTTCACTGGGGCTGGGGTTGGACCTCACTTGGCTCACCTACAATTACATGAATGAGCGTGAGCGAATGCCCAGTGAATAATATCAAATAAACAAGTTACGTAAGCAATTATTTGGACATTGCAACAATCGGCCTTCGGCCCAGTCATTCATGTCAATCGGCCTTTGGCCCAGTTATCCATTTCCATCGGCCTTTGGCCCAATTATTCATTTCCATCGGCCTTTGGCCCAATTATTCATTTCCATCGGCCTTTGGCCCAAGCATTTATATCAATCGTTGTCTCCCAATCAAAATAATGGAATTACAAAGCTTACATACAAGTAAACAATTGGACAACGGTATACTTCGAATATCTTATTAAGATATTACTCACAGTGATCGGTTGATGGGTTCGCCCTGGAACTCGACCCTACACATGCCATGAACATAAGAGGGTCATTAACAATTCAATCCGTTCAAAATTCACATTTTCCTCTTTAGGCTTTATTGTTATCTCATTAACTCATTCACAATGCTTAACATATGCCTAAGAGTGCTCACAAGTGAAAGAGAACGGAAAACAGAACACAAAATGCAAGAATAGAATTTCTGAAAACAGGGTCCCCGCTCGAGCGTGGACTTCCCCGCTCGAGCGGACCCTTAGGTCTGCAAAAGTACTGGTTGCCTCAATTCCCCGCTCGAGCGTGCATTCTTCCGCTCGAGCGGACTTCATGTCACATAGCTCCCCGCTCGAGCGCCAACTTACCCGCTCGAGCGGGCATCATGTCTGCAGAAAAATATGCTGGGAGCTCGATTTCTCCGCTCGAGCGGCCATTACCCCGCTCGAGCGGGCACCAAAATTCTGGGTTTCCCAGATTTTGTTCTTGAGCTCCAAATCGATTTTCCAACCACATTTCTTGCATGCAATGGCTCAAATCTCATGTATAATCATGCTAACATGGAATAGACCCCAACTTACAACTCAATGAGGCTCAATTTCATAAAATAGATACATACATGGCTCAAATTGCACCAAACCCATTACTAACACAACCATTTTATGCATTCAACTCTTGTACCCTTATAATCTGCACATGCATGTGGTACATTATTCTCATTCTCAACTTATGTGATGAAGAGATGGTCAAGAACATGATCTTTAACTAAAACTCACATAGATCATGCATTTGGTGCTCAAATATGAAAATCCAAGGCAATCACATACATGCATGCAAACATTGACCTTCAATCTAACACCTACGATTTAAAATCCCCTTCAATTCTCACTCTTGACCATAAATCAACTTTGAATACACAAGATTGCCCATTAAACTCAAGAATTACTTACCAAGGAGCTTGGTTCTCACAATCTATGATCAAATCTTGAGTAATCTTCAAGGCTCCCAAGTTTTAAGCTAAAATTTGCACAACTCCTCCCCTTTTCTCTCACTAGGGCCGGGTCTCCCTCTCTCTCAATGGTATAACTCAGATTTTTGAGTTCAATAGAATAAAAGGGAAGTGAGTGTTAATGCACAACAAGCCCCACTAAATCAATATAATAATAATAAGGCAATTGGGCTCTAATTTATCAATTTAATCAGTTTAAATTAACCAGAATCAATTTTCAATTAAATTTCACCGTAGGCTTTAAAAATTATGCCAATTACAATGCCGTAATCAATTTTGGGTTCTGTGGCCGATAAGGCCCTCAATTTAATTCCCGAAGGAGACTATTCAAACAGATATTCCTACGACGAACAGATATGAATTCAAAATCACATATTATCACATAATGGCACACAAAATCATGCTAAACACATAACCATAAACAAATTAAGGACCAGTTTAGCACAATACAGAACAGGGGTATCACAACCGTGTTTCTTGCTACTAAGGCACGGCCAGCCTTCAATAGCCACAGCCGGCCCTCAATGAGGCACGGTCGGGCCTCAATGTGTTCTCTTGTTTTTCTACTTCAGACTCAGCATAGGGTGGCACAATGTGTAAAAATGGATTTCTTGGGTATAATCAGCTGGAATATGGGAGGTTTGGTATTGTTTCGGGACTTTAAACATGGCCCCTTCGTTGAGACCTTGAATGACACACAACATCACTTTCAGCATCGAGTGTACCGGACAAAGCGCTCGAGCCTTGAGGGCGGTCAAAAATAGAGTGTCCACACTCTTGCGTTTTCAACTTTGCTTCATATCGCTCCTTCGCTTTGCTCCCTTGTTCTGACCTGTAAGTCCTTCGCTCTCTTCCTCTTTTGTTCGTATTTCAGTCCCTTTGTGTGTTTTTATTTGTATATCCTTTATTTCGTCTGGAATGACGACTCATTTGAAAGCTCTCTTTTCTGAGGAGCGAGTCGCTGCCTTTCGTCATCACTTTTTGATCCCAGACGATGTCCACATGTCCCTCGTTACAGATAGTGTGGTTAACATAGAGAGGGCTGATGCAAACATCATTGTCTTCTCTCTCCTGTCAATTGTTGAGGGCGGGGTCCGTTTTCCCTTACACCCTTTTCTTATGACTGTTCTGCGTTACTGGGGTCTCATTCTCTCTCAGCCCAAAGTGAAATTTTACTATATAATCATGAGTTTAGTGGAACTGAACCGCCGACTTGGGCTCAACCTGGGAATTCCAGCTATTCGGCATTGCTATGTCATGGCGAAATCAACTAGTCGTTAGGGTTGTTATTTTCTTAGAGCCAAGGACATAGATCACCACTTGGTAACTATGCTTGCTAGCTTTGGAAAAAGAGTTGATGATGTTATGATCGTCGTTCGAGGCAATTAGAAATTCGAGGAGGGAGAAGATCGCCAAGACCCTATGTTGAGACGAAAGGGCAAGCTAGGTAGCTAGACATAATTCTTTAGTTAACCGATCTATTCGACGCTAAAAGATTATTGACCAGTTTTGTTGTGCGCAGGTAACGACTTAAAGAGAGTCCTCTCGTCGGCAGACAAAGCTATTCTTAATCAGGTAAATACAGTCCTTAAGTACAAATGGTGGGCCAATCTTCTAGGACAGGGACGTGCCGCGCACATTCTATTAAGATACGACCTAACCTACTCCACTTTTTTGACAGTAGATCATATCCCCGTGCCCAGAAAAGAACAGAAACTTATGGCACTCATATTCCCTAACTTCAAGAGCGTGAGGGACATTGGCCTCGAGGGTTCGAATGCTGAAGAGGCTGGACCAGAGGGTCGTTTAGAAGAAGAAAGTTCAGACGCCGAAGACGCTGGACAAGGGGGCCATTTGAAAGAATAAGAATTAAACAGGGAAGTTAAGTTGGCCTTTAAGCAACTCAATCCAGCGGTCAACGGCCAGCCTTCTAGCAATTGTTTCTCCAGAGGACATTTTTTCCAAATTAAGAGATTTGCCTGGGGTCGACTCTGAGGAGATGAGCGGAAATTCACTTGCCCAGTTTGCCAGAAGAAGGAATGCTGAGAAAATGATGGCAAGGAGGAGACCTAGTGGTACTGGGGGGACCTAGAAACTCCCCCTCCGGCGGCCATTCCAGAAACAACTCATGAATTGATCATGGCTGATGAAGTCCCTGATCGACAGCCAATGGAAACCTCAGGCTTCGATCAAACCGATCAAAGGGGCGAAAAGTGTCCCACCGAATTCCTTGCTGAATCACCAGAAGGAACGATTGATAAACGGCAAAGGATGGAGGCGTTTTCTCCAGATTCGGCCGAGTCGTTCGTCGTCCAGCCAAAAATAAAAAGTGCACTGGTTCTAGTCAATGGGTTGGCCATTAAAGATCCCACCGTGGCTTTAAGTGTAGAGTCAGCGCTTTTGCTTCCGTCGGACAAAGTCATGTTCCGTGCTGAGCCGGACTTCGTCTCTATTGCCTTGGCGGCGCAGTCAACTATATTGGTAAGTACCATGCACTAGGGTGAATCTTTTTTGCCGTTTTTATGTTGACTATTATGACTGCTATATCATGCTTGTTAGGCGGCGGGTAAGATAGCAGAGATCGACCGTCATCAGTACGACGCCATGGAGGGACTCGAAGTGATCGAAGGCCAACACGAGGATAAAAGAAATAAGGCTATGGCCGATTTGATTACGGCGACGGCAAAGGCGAAAGCCGAAGCCAAGATGACAGAAAATGAGTGGGCAAAGGCTGCTGCCGAAGAGGAAAAAACAAGGTACGCCGAGGAGAGGGCTACCTATATAGACGGTGAGTTGAAGTTGGCCAAAGCAAAGAATGCCAAATTAATGGCTGAGTTGGAGGAGGCAAAGAGAGCCCAAGAGTGCGCAAAAGCAGATGCGGCCAAGGCATTTGATGCCGGCGAGCTTAAAGCCAAAGAATTATATGCAGATGAAACGTTGAAGTTTGAAAACTGAGGCTTCAAGCATGGCCGGCTCAAGGCTTTGGCGGCTGCCAAAGTGACTCTTGACCTGCCGATTCCAAATGAGCAGCTGGAAGTTAAACCTTTGGAGTCAGACCCAGAGGACTTTGAAGATATTTAAAGATAAGTTGTTTATTTTTGTATTAGGGCGATTTTCATTGATAAAGTGATACTTTGTTCGTATACAGTTTATGAATGAAAAATGCCTGTTCTGAGAAGTGACATGTGTATGAAAATGAAATTATAGTAATGGTTTGTATGTTACGTTTTTGTATGGTGAGTTTATATGCCTAGTGTTAGATAAGCAGTCCAAAGCACTAAACTATGCACAAAGCAAAAAATGAGCTGCAGCAAATGGTCAAGTGGGGCAGTGTAGTAATTCGGCCTAAGATGGATGAAGCCGAATGGATTTAAATATCTTGCCCCATTTGAGCATGAGACCTCTGCCGATTACATAAAATAACCTCTGTGGTCAAGTGGGACAGTGGAGTAATTCAGCCAAGGATGGCAGAACCCAATAGATTTAAATATCTGCCCTTACCCCATTTAAGCATGAGACCTCTGCTAATTACATAAAATAACCTCCATGGTCAAGTGGGACAATGGAGTAATTCGGCTAAAGATGGCTAAACCGAATAGATAGACATATCTTTCCTTGCCCCATTTGAGCATAAGACCTCCGCCGATTACATAAAATAACCTCCATGGTCATGGGGCAGTGGAGTAATTTGGCTAAAGATGGCTAAACTGAATAGATTGACATATCTGCCCTTGCCCCATTTGGGCATGAGTCCTCCATCGAGTACAGGTGACAACGGCGGCAGTCGTGGGCGCATCGTTAGTGTGCATTTTGTAATTAATGAAGGAGGCGTTATTAAATAGCCCTTGCGCAGCCCACAAAAGGGATATCCAGCCACAGTGAGCAGCAGGCCATGTAGAAGAGGCGAAAACATCTGCGCAGTAATCAGTGTGAGCGTATGTCTAGCAGATTATTTTTCAACAGTAAAGGCGAGGGAATAATCTATGATCGGTGGACTTTACTTCGAATGTAGCGGTGGACTTTACTCGGCAAATATTTCCACTTGAAGTACAACAATCTATGATTGGTGGGGAGACTATGAAGTTTTTAAAGATGGTATCTGAGTGGGGAGATTTCCATCCGTTAGTACGGCCGAGCAAGAATAACGCCCGGCGTTACAGACTACGCGACGCCGAGCTAATGAGGCGAGTGCGACGGCCGAGCGATCTGCCTTGTTCGGTTGACTAGGTCAACCGGTTGCTTTTGGGGACCGAGCTGAAGACCACTAGGTCGGTCGAAGTCTGTAGCGGAGATATAACCGAGCTGAAGGGCAGACCGGGCTATGCCAAGGATGCGGCCTGGCCGGCATGCCACTGGCCATCCAGCCAAGGCCAAGCGCTTGGGCGTGACCGAGATTGGAAATGAAACGGTTGGAGACCGGCATGCCCCACAACCGGTCAATCGCGATGAACCGGTCTAGAGTAGCTCAGCATTTGCTATAAGTTCTCACCTGGGTCCAAGTCGCAAGCCGGCGGTATGTAGCACGGTTGAGTGATGGCAATTTTCCACAAGTGTTTGGCCGGTCATGGAACCTCGGTTAAGGGTGCCACCTGGGCCAATGGTGTGAAGGAGAGGACATCTGCTCCACGAACGCCTCAATACCGTTAGGCAGTTCTGCATGTACTGGAAGGAGGACAGAACCTTTACACGTGTAAGGCGGTGAGAGGCGAGCACTGCCACCTGTCCAGGGAAGGACAGCAGAGGTAGTGCGCGCACAATCTCAGAGCTGCATGGGCAGCCTAGATATGGAGAGGGAAGGCGAACGTTTCAGGTATGCGATTTCACTCTCACAACTTCTCTCTCTCTTCCCATTGTCTTCTTGCTCACTGAACTGACTTGAGCGTCGGAGGGTTTTTCCGGCACACCACCGCCGGGCAGCTCACCCTTCTTGTGTTGCAGAGACCGACGCCGTTACCAGAAGCTCGACGTTCAAGGTGTACGGAGAGTCGTGAATATTTCACTCCCGTACAGTATCCATGGGTCAATCAAAGGACTCTACTGTGCATATGAGACCAGCATACGACTGCGGGCCGCTCAAAAAGAAATTGCTCAAAAGGATGGGTGGATTCGCGATTTGGAACGACGTGCCGAGAAGGCGAAGAATGAAGTGCGCAGAGCCAGAACCTCCAAGAAGCAGCCCGCGAGGTTGGCGAATATGGCCATTACCGATAGAGTAAACCAGCAGCTGATAGATCATGCTATAGCCAATAGGGATACGGCCGTCCTGTCTGCCAAAGAGGCCATACGATCCGAGGCATATAAGGAAGGTTTTTTTGATGGGTGAAAACTCGGCATCGAGAAGACCAAAGAGAAGCTGGCCGGTGATGTTTGTTGTTGCGAGAACCGTGGTTTTAAACACAGATGGCTTAAGGTTCTTCAGGCCATAGGTATTAACTCAGCGTCGCCCCTATACCAAAATTATAAATGTTCATTCGAAGCCTATGATGCCAAGAAGACTGATGACAAAGAGGAGGCGGACGAAGGGGAGGCCTCGGCTACCTCTCACAAAGTGCAGTAATTTAGCTTTGTAACAAATGTTGCCATTTGTTGTAATAAAACTCAAGTTACTTTAATGCCTATTGTGTTTGTTTCTTTTGTACAATATGATGTGTGCCACTTGCATGAATTTTACACTTAATTCGAAAAAGTCCAATCCTGATTGTGATATGGCACTCTGCCAGTTACGGAGTGCCAACTGTGTATTCAACTCGGCTTAGAGTTCGGAGTTGTAATGGCCAATTATGCCAAGCATAACGGGCGCTCCGAATTCGGAGGCTTATTTGGCCAATCGTGACTTGCACAAGGGGCGCTCCGAATTCGGAGTCTTGTGATGGCCAATTGTGCTAATCACAAAGGGCGCTCCGAATTCGGAGGCTTATTCGGCCGATCGTGGTTTGCACAAGGGGCGCTCCGAATTCGGAGTCTTTTGTAATGGCCAATTGTGCCAAGTACAAAGGGCGTTCCGAATTCAATGGCTTATTCGGCCGATCGTGGCTTGCACGAGGGGTACTCCGAATTCAGAGTCTTTTGTAATGGCCAATTGTGCCAATAACAAAAAGGCGCTCCGAATTTGGAGGCTTATTTGGGTGATCGTGGCATGCACAAGGGACGCTCCGAATTTGGAGGCTTTTGTAATGGCTAATTGTGCCAAGCACAAAGGGCACTCCAAATTTGGAGACTTATTCGGCCGATCGTGGCTTGCACGAGGGGCGCTTCGAATTCAGAGTCTATTGTAATGGCCAATTGTGCCAAGCAAAAAGGGCGCTCCAAATTCGGAGACTTATTTAGCCGATCATGGCTTGCACGAGGGGCCCTCCAAATTCGGAGTCTTTTATAATGGCCAATTGTGCCAAGCACAAAG
This sequence comes from Camellia japonica, assembly GCA_030407325.1. NCBI lineage: Eukaryota > Viridiplantae > Streptophyta > Magnoliopsida > Ericales > Theaceae > Camellia > Camellia japonica. The sequence goes on from JAPPVO010000002.1 coordinate 92,725,309, forward strand.
GGCGCTCCAAATTTGGAGGCTTATTTGGCCGATCATGACTTGCACAAGGGGCATTCCGAATTCGGAGTCATTCGTTCAATCATTAGAGTAAAAACCAAGCAAGTATGAGCTATGAAGCTTCATTGATGAACTGTATAGATGACATTCACGAAAAGGAAACTGAATCATTGCATCATAACAAAAAGCTGGTTTCCATGTCGTTTAATGGTAAAATTTGCGTAAGTGAGTCGCATTCCATGATCGGGCAAGTTTCTTGCCGGTCATGTCCGAGAGCCAATATGCTCCTACCCTAGCAATTGAGTCAACCTGGTAAGGACCGTTCCAGTTGGAGCCTAGTTTGCCATCTGCCGAATTTTTGGTGGCAAGAAGCACCTTCTTAAGAACCAATTCCCCTAAGGTGTAACGGTGCTGCTGCACGCAATGATTATACGATTTGGCGAGCTGCTGCTAGTATCGCGCCATATACACAAGAGCTCAATCACGAAGCTCTTCAATCAGATTGAGGTCTAAGGCCAACATCATATCATTTTGCCCTATATCAAAGGCCTTTGATCTTAGAGTAGGCAGGCCGATTTCAAGAGGAATAATAGCTTTTGTACCAAAGCACAAGGTGAATGGTGTTTCGTCGATAGGTCGCCTTGGCGTGGTGTGATGAGCCCACAGTACACTGGCCAATTCTTCAATCCACTTCCCTTTGCCCTTTTCTAAGTGCTTCTTGATTCCATCCAGGATCACTCTATTGGTGGCCTCAGCTTGGTCGTTGCTCTGTGGATAAGTTGGTGAGGAGAAATATGGTCGTATACCATATGTGTTGAACAATTCACGATAGACACCACAATCGAATTGGGTGCCGTTGTCGAAAATAAGTGCTTGCGGTATGCCAAATCGTGTTATAATGTTCCTCCATACGAAGCGTTTCACGTCTATGTCTCGGATATGTGCCAACGGTTCCGCCTTAACCCACTTCGTGAAGTAATCCGTTGCGACAATCAAGAACCGTTTACTCCCTGGTGCTCTTGGGAGTGGTCCGACGATGTCCAGGCTCCATTGGGAAAAATGCCAAAGGCTAGTGACAGCATTCAATTCTTTCGTGAGCAAATGAGTCAATAGAGAGAATATTTGGCATTCTTCACACTTTTTTATGTAATTCTTTGCATCAGTTCGCATGGTGGGCCAATAATACTCCTGGGTTCCAACTCGATGGGCCAGTGAACGTGCTCTAGAATGGGCGACACAACTGCCCTCATGTATCTCGGCTAAAAAATGCTCCACTAAGTCTGGATGCACACATTCCAAATACAACCCTAAGAAAGATTTCTTGTAGAGCTTTCTATGGGGATCTAAATAATAACGTAGGGCTTTGTTCCGTAGCTTGTAGGCCTCTTTCTTATCTATTGGCAACTGTTTTGAGAATAAAAATGCGGCGATGGGGTCCATCCAACTCGGCCTCAGATCAATGACATTGACACTAGCAGATTTAGGGTGGCTAAAACTCGGCTCAAGGATGAATCCCATCTCAATGGTTCATTTGACTTCCGAATTGATCGCAGAAGCCAAGTAGGCGAGAGCATCTGCATGAGTATTTTGGTCATGGGTAATCTGATTCAGCTCGTGGTGGTTGAACTGTATGAGTAGTGAATTTGCCTTCTTCATGTAAGCTGTCATTCGGTCGTTCTTAAAGGCATACTTCCCCTTCAATTGATTGATGACCAGCTTTGAATCGTGGAAGACCTGTAATCACTTAGCACCCAGGCAAAGCGCATTACGGAGGCCGACTAACAATGCCTTATACTCGACCTCGTTATTTGATGCATCGAAACCAAGTTTTACCACTTGCTTAATTATTGCACCCTCAGGGGTAATAATCACAACTCCTACCTCGCTACCATGTTGGTTAGATGATCCATCACAGTACATCTGCCAAATATCCCCAACATACATTCGCCACTCCTATTGGGGTCGGAAGGCTGGCTGTGCCGGTTCAAAGTCAACATAACAGCCAGTGAACTTGACAACGAAGTCGGCCAAAACCTGACCTTTGATAACCATCCTATGAGAGAATTGGATGTCATACTGGCCGAGTTCTAAAGCCCATTTCGAAACGCGCCATGATGATTCCGCATTGCGAAGTACTATTCAGAGAGGGTAGTCCGTCAGCACAGTTATTGTATGGGCTTGGAAATAGTGCATTAATTTCCTAGCGGCCACCACAAGGGTCAGAATCAGCTTCTCCAATGATAGGTACCGTGTCTCGGCATCCACCATTGCCTTGCTAACACAGAAAATGGGCCTTTGCTCACCTAGCTCTTCTTTTAGCAACACGGCGCTGACCGCCCGATCCGATACCGTAAGATATAGGATGAGTGAGTCGTCCAGCGATGGAGTTATTAAAAGCGGTATCGAATGGAGATAAGCTTTCAATCTATCAATGGCGAACTGGCATTCGGGGATCCAATGAAATGCCTTTCCCTGCCGAAGGGTGTGAAAAAACGGTTGACACCGATCCAAAGAACGGCTAATGAATCTATTGAGAGCTGCGACCATCCCCATTAACTTCTGCACTTCTTTGGCCGATTAAGGCAAGCCGAGTTCCATGATTGCCGTAATTTGCTTCGGGTTGGCCTCTATTCCACAATGGTTCACAATATAGCCAAGGAATGTGCCAGATCCAATGCCGAACGTACACTTTGAGGCGTTAAGTTTCATCATGTACTTTCGGAGAATATCAAAGGTTGTGGACAAGTCGGCCAAGTGGGTGTGCTTTTGTTTGGATTTTACCACCATGTCGTCGATATACACTTCCATGGTATGGCCGAGTTGCTCTTTAAACATGGTAGTAACAAGCCTCTAGTAAGTTGCCCTGACATTCTTCAGGCCGAAGGGCATGACTTTATAACAATAAGTGCCCCTCGGGGTGAGGAATGCCTTTTTTTTCCTGGTCTTCAGGGTGCATGGTGATTTGATGGTACCCACTGTACGCGTCCAAGAAGCTCATATGTTGGTGGTGGGTAGTTGCGTCAACTAGTTGGTCAATTCTAGAGAGAGGGAAACAATCCTTGGGACATGCCTTATTCAGGTCCGTGAAATCCACACAGATACGCCAGGATCCATTTTTCTTCTTAACAACAATAGTGTTGGATAACCAGATGGGGTAATTCACTTCGCGGATTGCTCTGGCCTCCAGAAGTTTGTCGACTTCGGCAACAACGGCCGAAGTATGCTCGACTGCGGATCAGCGGCTCTTCTGGATAACAGGCTTAGCCTTTGGGTCAACATTCAAACGGTGTTATGCCACGCTGGGGTCCACGTCTGGCATCTCGTAAGGCGTCCAGGAGAATACATCAATATTGCCGAGTAGGAATGAAATCAACTCTTGGCAGTCATTGGCGTTGAGACGATTGCCGATCAGGAAGAACTTATCTAGTTCATTTGCAAGTCCAATCCGATCAAGATCCTCGGTTGCCTTATTGGCAGGAAGTTTTCCAATGTCTTTGAGGCTTTCTCAGTCTGGAATTTCAATGGAGTTTACTTCCATCTCCCTTGTCTATTTGACTGAAGCAGTAAGGTAACACTCATTTGTCGACTTTTGAGAGCCGCGAATCTGCTCAATATTGTGTTGTGTTGGGAAGCGGAGTAACTGATGGTAAGTACTTGGTATGGCCTACATTGCATGCAACCAAGTTCTCCCCATAATCAAGTTGTATGGCGATGAAAGCTTTATGACTAGAAACTCCATGTCGAGTGTCCTAGTGCCTGCACGCACCACAACCCTGACCTTGCCCAGAGGGCATTCGGGATTGGCGTTGAAGCCGAACAAGGGGTATTCTGCCAACAGTAGGTCTGATTTTGTGAAGCCGAGTTTAAGAAACGTCTTATAATACATTATCTCTGATGTACTCCCCTGATCAATCAGAATGCATTCAACAACAAATTTGTTTACGCGTAACTCAATGACGAGAGGGTCGTTATGGGAAAGGATCAACCCCTTGAGATCTGTGTCGTCGAAGTTAATCTTGCCGGTTTGATGAGGCCGTTTGGCTGGTGTGGACGGCTCAGGTGGGCATGGTTGAGACTATTGAAACTGAATCGCATGGACATTGTTTGGCGACGGAAGACTATATATGTCATATGAATTACACCCAGTGGAGGTGACCCTAGGCGTAGAGCCACTACATTGGGTGTGTTGACCTTACGGGGGAGGTATTGAACCAATCAGCCATCTTGCACCAGCTCTTCAAGATAATCCTTCAAGGCATAGCACCTGTCGGTTTCGTGCCCATGGTCTTTGTGGTATGCACATCACCGATCCCTTCGTCTTGCGTCGAGGGGTCCAATCATCTTGGCCAGTCACTTAAAAAAGGGTACGCGCTGCACTTTGGGGAGTATCTTATTGATTGACTTGGTCAACTCGGTATACTTCTTGTCAAACTGCCTGGGGTGCCTGCTCTCCACTTGATATTGCTCGCTCGATCAGCATGAATACTGGTCCTTCGATCAGCGTAGGTCTCGGTGAATTTCCAATTTTGGCCTGCTTCATGGCTCGGGGCTCCTTTCTGGCAGGGCTACACTTATCAGTTGTACCAGGATAGGTGCCACCGTTTCCATGACCTTTTGACCTACTTTGACGTGGACGGCATCGTCTTCCACTTTGCAATACTCCTCAACCTTCTTTATTAAGGCCCACATGATTTTAAGAGGTCTCTTTGTCAACGAGCTCCGAAGCAGACTATCAGGGTGTAAGCCTATCTTGAAGGCAGTGATGGCCATGGAGTCATTACAGACATCATCAACCAGGTTGAAGCAATCCCAATAGCGCGCTGAATACTCACGAAGGGCTTCTTCCGGCTTGATTTGCATCGCCTAGAGCGAGTCGGCTTGCTTAGGTTGAACCTCATTGGTGATAAATCTTTCCCGAAAGGATTTTTGGAGCTGATGAAAACTTTTAACCGAGGCCGGTTCGAGTTTATAATACCACCAGACTGCCAACAGACCCAGGCTGCTTGGAAACATATGACACACAAGCACCTCATCATTAGCGTGCAACATCATTGCCTGCTTGTAATGGTGAATGTGATCTGTAGGATCTGATTTACCATCATACAACGTAAATGTCAGTGCCTTGAATTTTTTAGGCAGGATAACCCTTGCAATTCGTCATGCAAAAGGATTATGTCTATTTTCCTTGTCTGTGTTGCACATATGGACTCCCTTCAGATGAACTGGAAGTGCCAACACACCCTTTTTTTTTTGGGTTCTTGAGTTGACGAGTCCGATGCGGTGCTACTATCGTGTCTCCGATGTCGACGTCGTGGATTATCCTTCTTCTGTTCTGGCGACTGACCCTGCTCGTGATACGGTGTGGTCTGTTGAGATTTGGCTAACTTCAGAGCCAGCTCTTTACGTAAGCGTTCGTTGTTAGCCGCCATCTCTTCCAGTTGTTGTTCATTTCGTTTTGCCTGGTCCATTATTGGCTGCATTGTTTCCTGCATCGAGGTTAAAGGTGAAGACTGAGTTACTGGATCGAAATTCAAAGCTCTTCGTGCGGTGATGTTCTCCGAACCAAGCATGGTTCTTGGTGTAACATCATCTGCAACGAACAGAGGATCATCTGTTAAGTCTGTCATGAACGCGCTCAAGTATTTCCACAGATGACGCCAATTGTGGTGTAATGGATTTAAAAATACTCTCTCGTCCAAACAGAACTCCTTACTCCTCCTTCTCTCCTTTTCCTCGTCCTTTTCTTCTCCCCCTCTTCTTGATTATGCTCCCTTCTTTTATATTGTTCCCCAGGGACTCTCTAAGGGCCCACTACCTCCTCATGGGCTTTGACCTCATTCCTGGGCCTTCTATACAGCCCATGGGGTACACAACTCTGACGGCCCTTTAACTCGATTTTACTCGACTACAGCCCTCCACTAGACCTGGCATGGGCTAACTTGTCTGCGACCATGGATCTGGTATGGGCCGCCAATTCAAACTTGGGCAATTTATGACTCAGAGTCTCATTTATTCGGCCACCACTGTAGTGACATATGTTATGTTGTTTTGCTAAAATTTTAATATAAAAGTACTAAGCTTTATAATTTTGATTAATAACAATTAATTTAGAATATCACTTGAATTTGTTCAAAACACATTGAATAATTTCTCTATGTTCATGTTAGACAAATATTCTGTAATAATATAAGTTAGTTAATAAAATGATTAAGAAATTTCCCACATGAAATAAGAATGCAAACTAAAATAATGAGAGGAGGAAAGAATTGGTTTGTCCTAAAATAATTGTTCCTCCCCACACGAAGATATGACTCATGTAAAACCCAAGTTCTTACATCCTTAGTCATATGATATTCATGTTCATCAGAAAGATATGAACAAATCAGAAGGCTTGTAGAAGATTTGAATCATATCCGCATATGTAATTGTACCACTCAATATGTCTTGAGAGAGGAAAACAAGTGTGCAAATAGTCTTGCCAAACTGAGAGCGGACTAGCTGGAGCAGCTTGTGGTTATGGAGTATCCCCTTGATGAGATTAAAGGTCTCGTTGTGACTGACATCATTGGGACAGAGTAATAAAGACCTTGAGGCCTGTAGTCGGTCCTCTATTTCTTTGTTTGTTTTTTGTTTTATTTTTTTTTTTAATGTATCCACACACCAAAAAAAAAGCCTCATCATTTATTCTAACTAATTATATTTATTATTTGATTTAACAAACTTCACTATCATTGATACAATAAATCTGCATACCTAGCATATTGTCAGTAACGGAATCAGAAATTCAATATAGAGGGATACGTATTAATTACAATATTAAAATTTTTTTTTCTCCTATAACAAGTAACAATGAGATTTTATTAAACTTATATATTTTTATTTTTATTTTTATTTTTATTACAATTATCCTTAGATTTACATTAACGTGACTTATAAATCCATAATCAATAACCATATTATATTAAATAATCAATAAGTTTAATCCTATCAACTCAAAAAAAGTGATCCACAATGAGGAGAAATAAGTAACTAAACAAATCCCATAATAAGAAATGAATTATCAATTCATTCAATTCTTATCTTGACCTATCAATTAAAAGTGTTCAAAAATAATCAAAATAATAAAATAGAGAATTTTTAAAACTTTTAAAAAGTAAAAAATTTTAGTTAATTTAAGAAGGGTCACTATTATAATTTTATAACGGATACATAATACATAATCTTTATATATATAGATAACGATATAAATATTGAAAGTTTAGGGAGCACGTGACACAACCCCTCCCCCTCCCCCTCCCCCTCCCCCTCCCTTAGACCTTACGTGGTTCTAGGGGTGAGCATGGTCCGGATTGGACCAGATTGGGATAAAACCAGGACCAATCCGTTATCTACGGTTTCTGAAAAATTGGAACCAATCCAATCCGTTTAAATAATGGAACCAATCCGAACCAATCCATTTAAATACGGATTTGATCGGTTTAGGACCACGAATTCACATAATTAAATAACAAAAATATATATATAACACTTTAATTTTATAAAAATATAAACATAGCGCTACATTAACTCCACAATAGTAACATGTTTTTCTATAATAGCGGCATACTGTTCTAGAATTTAAATAACCATAAGAAAACTGGTTTCACCATAAGTATTTAGACCATTACAAATTAAAACTAAAAACTAACAAACAAAAGTAATAAAAGAAAATATTATACGGTTTTAGGTTTGAGTTTAGATTTTATATAGAATAAGAGAAGATACTATGGAGGAGGATGTATAATAAAAATACAGACTATTTGTATACGGTCCGGATCGGTTCCAATCCAGAACCATGGGGTTCAATCCGGAACCAATCCGTGGACTACGGATTTTTAATTCTTCAATCCGGAACCAAACCGCGGATTCAAAAAATCAATCCAAACCTATCGGATTGGACTGGATTGGATCGGATTACGGATTTCACGGATTCCTTGCTCAGCCCTACGTGGTTCTACCTCTGCATATCGTAAAGCATGTCGGGTCATGTAATTAGCACAAATGATAAAAAATAAATTATCAACCTAACATTTTGGACAAATTACACCAGTAATCTCTATATTTTATTTCTTGTATTATTTTGATCAGTACACTTTTAATTAGTTTAATTTTGACCCTTAATTTTAAATTTTGTATCGATTTAATATAATTGATAATATCGTTAGAAAAAATATCAATAAATTGATTAAAGTAAACTCACTGGATTAAGTAAATTTATAATTTTACCTTTAAAAATATGACACATGACACTTTTTTACATATTTTTTATAAAATAAATTGTTAAAAATTATAATTAATTGAATAAAATTAAAACAAAGTTATAAATTCATAGCTAAAACTAAGCTAAATAAAATTATAAAGATTAAAATAACACAATAACTAAAATGCAGAAATTACCGTGATAATTTGCCTTATATGTTTTTAGGATATGTTTCTATGACGAAAACCATGCATTAGAAGGTCTAGTACAAATTTCATCAAGTCGTATGTCAATAATCCTCATAAATGCGTTGCAAACCTTAGTGGTGTGGTGGTTGGGTATAATTCAAGGTTAAAATTATAAATTAAATTGTGGAGGATAGATTTGCAAATAATTAAATTAAGATTTGAACGATTTAAATAGTTTTAATTTGTTAATTGATTGAAAAATAATTTTAAATAATTATTAAATATTTGCGTAATATATATACTAATTTACATAATATTTATATACATATATAACACTAACTAATTTTATATAATATTTTTCATATATATAACACTAATTTATAACAAATTTTATATCTTAAATCTCTTTGATATTAATTTTTACTTTGATATTTCATTAAAAGTATAAAACAAAATAAAACATATATATATTTACTATAGTAAAGCGAAACAGTTTTCAAATCAGATTATAAATTTTAAACTGCGATTCAAATTAACTCTCAATTAACATATAGATCGGTGCAAATTGATAGATTGAGTGGTATATTTTGCACATCCCTACATGTGGCCATGGTATGGTACTGTATAATTCAAGACATCCAATTAATGCCTTTAGATTTGGAAATTATGGGTGATTTGAAAATACATACTTCTTTTATTTGTTAGATGGGAGTAAATACAGAGTAAAACATATAGATTTGAAAAAGTTAAAAAAAAAAAAAAAAAAAAAAACATTGTTTAAGATTTACGTTTAAATAAGTGTATTTTTTGAAATTTTTATAAAAAGATGTGTATAAAAGTAGAGATGAGATATTGATTGATGTGACCCAAAAAAAATAAAATAATAAACTTATTTAAGAGATGACAAACAAAACCCGGAACTAGGATCGAATTAAACTATAAAAAGTGTTGTATATAATATTATTTTTTATTTCAGTTCTTTTTTTTTTTTTTTTTTTTTAGGTACATCGGAAAAAAAAGAAAGACAAAAGGAACTACATCCTAACAACCTCCTGAGATAGGTAAACAATATTCGCAATAAGCATGTTACGGATTTCCGCTGGAGGATCATTAACAATTAGTAGCTCAACTGGTTGGTTTTCTCCAAGCTTAGCCAAAGCGTCTGCGCATATGTTGGCTTCCCTTTTGATGTGTTGGATGGAACAGCCGCAGCCTCTCATGATGATACGCGCATCCTCCATAATGCCCCGAAAGGGACATCTCTCTCTTAGTTCTTCACTTAGCAGCTGCACCACTTGCTCCGCATCGGTCTCAATGACCACTTGATTCAGGCCACGTTGGAGAATGATTGTGAGCCCTTTGTAGACAGCCCAAAGCTCCGCTTCAAGGCTGGTGCATATCTCTAGTTTCCCATAGTAGCCGCTAATCCATGAACCGTTCTCATCTCGAAAAAGGCCGCCAAAACCGCCACCTCCTCCATTTCGGCGAGTGCTCCCATCCGTGTTAAGTTTGATTGTTCCTGCACGAGGACAAGACCAAACAGTTAGACTTTTAGATTTTAGCGGTGTTGTAATATCTAAACTGAAGGCTTGAAAAATTTCCTTCGCATAGCAATATACACTTTCCACACTTTGCTGCAAATTTATAGATTTATTTTCAAAAACCATTTTGTTCCTATTCTTCCAGATGGTCCACAGGGTAACTAGAAACAGGTGGGGGGATTTGTTCCTCCCTTTTACATGCTGGATGATCCATCCGGGCCAAGACAAATTGAGCGTTTTTGAGTACCATTCCGGACTGAAAATTTGACACCAAATCTGCCCATCATGGGAACAACACCGAAATAGATGGTCAATATCCTCCAAGTTGTCACAAAAAGGGCATTTCGGGTCGTTAGAAAGACCCCTCAGTTGTCTCAAATGATTTGTAAGGAGTTTCTCATGGAGAACAATCCACACAAAACTCTTGAGTTTCTGAGGGACCTTAAGCTTCCATATCCAACCCCAATCCCTCACTTGACTATGGTGAGCAACTATAATTTCATAAGCACTCGCAGTAGAGAATTCTCCATCAGGGGCTTTAACCCATCTAGGAGTATCCTCTACATCCCTATTACGAGGGGGTTGAATTTTCAGAATTTCCACAACCACATGTCTAGGCATAAGGTCATTTAAAAGCCGCAAATCCCAATCCCCATTACCATCCAGGAGGTAATCCACAGTGGTACTCCCAGAGTTTGGAAGTAGATAAATAGGAGTGTTCAAATCCTGTTCAAGGACTCCTTCCCTACACCACCAATCTTTCCAAATTCTAACTTTGGACCCTTTACCAAGCTTCCACCTCACCCCTTTAACAAGGAGCTCCCTTGAGTTAAGGATGCCTTTCCAAACATGAGAAATATTAGTGCCTTTTTTCTTGTGTAAGAAAGGTTGCTGCCCAAGATATTTATTTTTGAGCACCTCTACCCATAAGCAATGTTCCTCCTTAAGCACTTTCCATCCCAGCTTGGACAAAAGGGCTAGGTTCTGATCTCTAGCCCTTCGAAGCCCAAGACCCCCATCAGTTTTCATCCTACAAACTTGATCCCAGTTAACAAGGTGAACTTTCTTTTTCTCTAGGGTGTCCCCCCAAAGGAAATTCTGATTAATTTTGTCAATTTCATCACAAACTTTTCGAGGAATCTCCATCGTTTGCATGGAATATGCTGGAATAACACTGGTCACAGATTGAATTAAGGTTGCCCTCCCTGCCAAGGACAGAAGGCCAGATTTCCACCCCGCTAAATTAGTCTTGAGTTTTTCCAAAATATAATTAAAATTATCTTTGCTCACTCTAGTGTGGAGAAGGGGAACCCCAAGGTATCTCCCTAAGTTTTGGGTTAGGAGGATACCACACATATTACTCAGATTTCTAGCTCTTCTCCTTTCAATATTAGGAGAGAAAAACATGTGAGATTTATTTAAGTTGATTTTCAAACCAGATATAGCACTAAACTCATCCAAAATTTTCAAAATGGTGGAACAATTTTTCTCATTAGCTTTAGCAAACAAGATCAAATCATCCGCAAAAAATAAATGAGATAAATTGGGACCATTCTTAGACAAGGACAAACCACTCCACTCGTTCTCATGCACCTTTTGATTAATCATAACCGAGAGCCTCTCCATGCAAAGCACAAAAAGGTACGGGGATAAAGCGTCCCCTTGTCTTAAGCCCTTGGCAGGGTGAAACTCGTCAAGAGGTTCACCATTCCATAAAATAGCAGTATTCACACTAGTAACGCAACTCATGATCAAATCCACCATCTTCTCCTCAAAATGGAACTCAATTAATGTTTGTTTAAGAAAATTCCAGGATATGTTATCATAAGCCTTTTCAAGATCTACTTTGAAAATCATGTAACCCATCTTCCCTTTTTTCTTTCTCAAAGTGTGGAGAGCTTCCTGAGTAATGATGATTGTAGACACCCCATTTTTGACCGACCTTAAGACTCAGACGTCACCGATTGAGCGCTCGGTGATGTTGCATACTGTGCTCGTTCAGAAGTCTCAGAGTCGCGGCCGTGCGCCCTGCCTCCGGACTTCCGAACTCTCTTCTGTGCCTTGTGTCGGTTTGCGAACCAGACTCGGTTTTCTCTGTTTTCTTTCCTGAGGGGAGGGAGTGGTCCCGTAGACTATCTCTCGGTGGCCGTGTGCTACATTTCATGGCCGTAGGCGATTTTGCCCATTTCGGAGCCCGGTTCCCGGTTTTCGGGACCGTCAGGCCGTGTGCCTCGGTTTGGGACCGCCCAACCATCTCCGATTTCTCCGGTTTTCGGCAAGTGCCTCTGTTTTATCATTCCGAGGGACACTGGGGCCTCTGATGCCCACTTCGTGGCCGAACGCCACTTTCGGTGCTCACGGCCCATTTCCAAGACCCCGAACCGCGCGGTTTTGGCCCCCGAGCATTCATTTCGCACCGGTTTCTGTTCAAATTTGGCAAGTGCCTCTATTTTATCATTCCGAGGGACACTGGGGCCTCTGATGCCCACTTCGTGGCCGAACGCCACTTTCGGTGCTCACAGCCCATTTTCGGGACCCCGAATCTCGCGGTTTGGGCCCCGAGCATTCATTTTGCATTAGTTTTTGTTCAATTTTGGCAAGTGCCTCTATTTTATCATTTCGAGGGACACTGGGGCCTCTGATGCCCACTTCGTGGCCGAACGCCACTTTCGGTGCTCACAGCCCATTTTCGGGACCTCGAATCTCGCGATTTGGGCCCCGAGCATTCATTTTGCATTATTTTTTGTTCAATTTTGGCAAGTGCCTCTATTTTATCATTTCGAGGAACACTGGGGCCTCTGATGCCCACTTCGTGGCTGAACGCCACTTTCGGTGCTGACAGCCCATTTTAAGGACCCCGAATCTCGCGGTTTGGGCCCCGAGCATTCATTTTGCATTAGTTTTTGTTCAATTTTGGCAAGTACCTCTATTTTATCATTTCGAGGAACACTGGGGCCTCTGATGCCCACTTCGTGGCCGAACGCCACTTTCGGTGCTCACAGCCCATTTTCGGGACCCCGCGCGGTTTTGGTCCCCGAGCTTTCGTTTTGCATTAGTTTTGGTTCAATTTTGGCAGGTACCTCTGTTTTAGCACCAGGAAGATCACTGGAGGGTGGGAGGCCAGCAATTGCCTCAGCAACCAGTTATCTGCTTGGTCAAAAGTGGTTCAGCATGAATCTGGGAAGGAGAAAAGTCTGCGCGGCTTCACCGAAACAAGCGTAACTCTTTGCACAAGAGGAATTAAAATGTGAGGCCACCACCATTGGAAAGATTACTTCCGGGGCTTCATTTTTCACTCAAGAATATCCTAAGTCCAAATCCGGGGGGCGGAGATTTGGTTGGTTAAAGTCCGGTTGGACTGAATCTGCGCGGCTTTACGGAAACTGACATAACTTTTTCTACAGGAGGAATTTTGATGCAAGGTTTGCGGAATTGGAAAGCTAACTTCCGGGGCTTCAATTTGGACTCTTCAATGGACATTTTTGGACTTCCCTAGCACCCACCAGCCAGTGGTCTTCTCGGCAGTTTTTTTTTTATTATTATCTAGCTGGCCAGCCACCCCTTTTGTGAAATGACGATTTTGCCCCTGTGAGTTGGCCGGCCCTATTCCTCTCATTGAGTGTATTCCAGCTATGCATTAGTTGCCCTCAAATATCTAGATTTAGGGAAAGATTTTTTAGAGCAAAATATCTAGATTTGGAAAAAGATATTTTGAGGGAATGCTTGGGTGTATTTTTCCCACCTTTTTGCCCTCCTTTTTCACCCCTTTTCTTGGCCATATAAACCAGCAGCCACCAGCTGGTTTAAGGGTTAGAAAAATCCTTTGAGCCTTACATATACATCTCCTCCATTCCTCTCTTCCAAAAAGCTTCAAACATCCAAGTCTTGGCACCATTTGTTCATCAACATCTAGCATCACCATCACCATTCCATTTCCACCACTTGGAGCTGATTTCCAGCAGCTAAAAAGGCAGCAAATTCGGTCCAAGAGGCAGCCAAGAAGTGTTCTTCAAGGGTAAGTTGCTATTTTCCCTCTTCTAGCTCTATTTTGTATCATTTTTCTACCCCCTTTGCTTGAGTTTTTGGGCTCCGACCCTAACTGTTTTTAGGCTCATTTTGAGCCCCTCTACAACATTGTAGAAGGGCTCAACCATGTTTGGTGCTTCTACATACCACTTGCTTCACAAATCCTCCAATTTACCGTAAACTTGCATGCTATTTTTAGCTTATATGAATTTATTTTTGGAGCATTCTATAAACTGAGATTGAGCTTATTTTGTGTCCCTCTACAACATTGTAGAAGGGACCAATCTTGTTTGGTGCCTCCATGAATGGCCTCTCTTTGTACCTCTCTTTGGCCATGTTTTACATGCTTTGTTAGGCTTATTTGGCTTCTGATTCGAGTCTCCATCAGGCCTGAAAAGAGCCTTGTTTTGGCCTTCTCATCATGTTTTGTTAAGGGTCTTAGGCCATTTGGTGAATGATTTTGGTACTTCATGTAATACCCTCTTTGATTCCGTAAAATTGCATGCTTTGATAGGCTTGCTTAGCTTCTGTTTTCAGCCTTCATCAGGCTTGGAAAGTGTCTTAAAATGACCCATTCTTCATGTTTTGTCAAGGGTCCAAAGTTTTTTGGTGTATGCTTTTGGTACCTCATGTTATAGCCTTTGTTGGTTCATTATTTTGCATGCTATGTTTAGCCTATCTACCTACTGAATTGGGGGATGTTATCTCTTATAGATGTGCATATTTTTGGTCCCTCTTTAATGTTGTAGAACTTTTTTTTTTGGTTTGAGCATTGTATATACTACTTGCTTTGTAATTCCCCTCTTTTTCCCCATTTTTGCATGCTAATTTTGCCATACTTGTGGTTGTTGTTTAGCCTTGCTTTGTACTAAAAAAAATGTTATTTTAGGGGCTGCCTTGCTACTGTTTTACATGTCATGTGTCAGTTATGCATGCTTAGTAGGGCTGTAGGCCATTTCGGGTGCATTACATCGCATTTCGGGCATCGGGTGTAATTTTGTCATAATTCGGGGGCTATTTGTGCATCATTTTAGCTGCTGAAATTAGCATTTTCCATATGCCATATGTCACATCTCATTCGCATGTCATTTCTGTGCCTTAGGGCCATGCCTCGGTTTGCGTGCCCGTGTGCACGCATTTCGAGGCACTTCATTTTTGTCTCTCGGCAGCTTATGTGAGTGCGGCTGAGGCCCTCTCATGTTAGTGTAAGCCCAATTTGCATTCCGTATGTCATTTGCATTGCGTATGTCACCGCCTCGGTTTGCGTGCCCGTGTGCACGCATTTTGAGGCACCCCTTTTTCATCTCACGGCATCTTATGTGAGTGTGGCTGAGGCCCTCTCATGTTAGTGTAAGCCCAATTTGCATTTTCATGCCTTTATCCATCGCCTCGGTTTGCGCACCTGTGGGCACGCATTTCGAGGCACTTCATTTTTGTCTCTCGGCATCTTATGTGAGTGCGGCTGAGGCCCTCTCATGTTAGTGTAAGCCCAATTTGCATTTTCATGCCATTTCATGCTTTAATGCATTGCCTCGGTTTGCGCGCCCGTGTGCGCGCATTTCGAGGCACTTCGTTTTTATCCGACGGCCTCCCGTGTGAGAGTGGCTGAGGTCCTCTCACGTTGGTATAAGTCCATTTTGCATGCCGTATGCCATTTTCGCATCATTGCATTCCGTATGCCATTTTCTCGGTTTGCGTGCCCGCGGGCACGCACTTCGAGACATCTCATTTTAACCTCATTACATATCACTTCCATGACATTTTGCATTCTGTATGCATCGCCTCGGTATGCGCGCCCGTGGACGCGCATTTCGAGGCACTTCGTTTTTATCCGATGGCCTCTTATGTGAGTGTGGCTGAGGCTCACTCATGTTAGTGTAAGTCCAATTGCATTGCATATGCCATTTTATGCCTTAGGATCATCGCCTCGGTTTGCGCGCCCGTGCGCACGCATTTCGAGGCATCTCATTTCCATAACATTGTGCATGCTAGAATTGTATATTAGCTGCATTTCATACATATCATGCATATTGCATCGTGTTCGGGATAGGAGTTAGCCCGGGCACGGGAAACGAGGCACGTTTCGCACTCCGAGTGACGGAACGGGTCTCAATTCCCCAGTCACCGACACTCCGGATTACCCATGATGGAGTTAGGGTTTGTTGTAGCATTCATATGCATTTCATCCCATATTGAGTTGTGCAATCCGACTCCTCGGCCATCATGCATCGATATGCGTGATTGGTGGCACGAGGATCGAGGCATGCATATATTTGTGAAATACATTGCTATGCCCCTTTCCTGCTCTCTGTTGCAGCAAAATAAGGAATCAGCAACTTTTCGGAGTATGGCGCGCATTTCGAGAAATATCGCAAACAGAGGCTAAATTGGGCATCCCAATGGATTTCCGCGAGAAGGAAGCCCAACATGCATCATTCATCAGAAGCAAGGCAGCCCTTGGCTTGCATGCCAGTTTACAGTTTTTCTTACTTAATTTGTTAATTATTTAGAAATCTGTATTATTTCGGACTGTATTATTTCGGACTGTATTATTATTTATTCGGACCCTCTGCGCGAGGGCATAATTGTAATAAGGGTGTGTGAGTGTGTTGTATGTCTTCCACCCCCATTTCTTTCTCCCTTTTATTTACCTGCTTGTGATGGTTAGATATAGGGCATATTTCAATTAGCATACAGCATGACAGCATGTTTGCATCATTCATCTGTTTTGCACGCACCGGGCTCGGCGCATCATACAAACTGCATTCGTATTTCAATTCCAAAATGAATACGTGTTAGTTGTAGCATTCCATATGCCATGTTTAGAATAGCCGAGCCTGCTATAGTTTGCATTATTGCATGTGTTGCATTAGGCATTCCTGTATATTTAGGATCATGCATGATTCCTAATAAGTTTCTGTTTTGGCTCGGAGTACTCGGTGAGTTTTATGCTTTAGCATCCTTGCATGCGTGTGAGTGTTGCCATGATAGCATGCTTACCATGAGGCTATGTGCTTATGTGATATAACTGCCTTGAATGCCTGTGGGTGGAGGTTGTGTTGCTTGGATTGGACAATTCATCAAATGTTTGTTTTAAGCCCACTAGATAGTGGCAAAATCATCTTTTCTAAGCCCACCCGAGGGTGGCAAATCCGCGTCTTAGCCTACCTGCGGGTAGCACCATCAAACCATTTTCAAACAAACAAACATGAAATGTTTTGTTCCAATTCAGGCGGCCCAGTCTATACTTGTTTGCTGCGAGCATCACATAGTAACCTAGGCTAATAACCGGAATAAGAACTTACAAGGTTTTCAAAAACAGATATCATGGTTAGTAGAGGCCGGTCTTTGACCGGGCGAGCGGGGGTGCTCACGAAGTGACCTTCCCCAATCGTACCCAAGTTCCCGAGCCGAGGCAACTTTGGTGATGACGGACACGCGGCCTTTGGCAACGAGTCAGGGTTTCCTAAATTTCCCATTTTAAAAAAAATATTTAGGTGGCGACTCTGTTATCTGGCAAAGCAGTCCATGTTTGGCACTTCTTTCAAAAAAATCTGTTTTCAAAACGATTTGCCGAATTTGGACTCTTTGGTTCAAGATTAAGAACCGTGACATTTGAGTCCTTGAACTATAGTGACCCCAATATGAACAGAACGGGACTTAACCCTCACGGGGCGTTCGGGGACGTCTACAATGATGTTATCATGTGTGGATCTACCCGGGATGAAACTACTTTGACACGGGCTAATGATCTTCTCTAGAAGAGGCCTGATGCGGTTGACAAGGATTTTGGAAATAATTTTATAACTAACATTACACAAGCTGATAGGCCGGAACTGTTTCACGGTCTCCGGATTAGCAACTTTAGGAATGAGAGCTATAAAGGTTCTATTAATCTCCGGAGGGATGTACCAAGTAGAAAAACAATTTTTAATAAAGTCAATCACACTCTTGCCCACAATGTCCAAAAAAGTGTGATAGAAAAGAGCTTGGTACCCATCAGGACCCGGGGCCTTGAAAGCTTTGATACTTTTAACCGCCCTCCAAATCTCACCATCAGTGACAACCCTACTCATCTCAATTTGGTCATCAGAGCTTATATGATTAGTCAAATTATTCCAATGGTCCAGGCAGATAGTGTGACTATACTTAAAGAGCTTATGGAAATGATCAGTCACAAGGTTTTTTAATGCAGTAGGATCATCCACCCAAATTCCCTCATCATTTCTCAAAACTACAATTTTTTTCTTCCTACGTTTCATAATAGTGGACAAATGGAAAAACTTAGTATTACGTTCACCCTGAGTTATCCAATTGCTGCGAGATTTTTGAAACCACAGCAACTCTTCCTGATACAGGACTTTATTAAATTCCTCAATGAGCTCCTTTTCCAATTGATGAAGGTTATGAGAGTAATGATTAGCTTGAGAAATTTGGATTCCATTGATTCTACCAAGCAGCCAACGTTTTCTTCTAAAAATATTGCCAAAAACATTTTTATTCCAATCCATAGCTACAAAAGTCATGCGATCCAAATTTCTCAACAAATTTGGTTGGTTATGAATAGGCCAATTATTTTCCACTAGCGTGCGGAATCCCTCATGGGTGATCCAAGTAAATGAGTTTTCACATGTATTTATTGATGTAGGCCCTTATTATTTTATGACTTAGAGTAAGAAAATAAAATAAGAAATGAGATAATGTATAATATCACACTTGCACTATATGTATACACCTCCATTAATCAAAGATCCAATAAAAGCATGAAAAAACTAAAAAGAGAGTTGGGAATTGATTCTCAGCCCCAATTGCTTCTTGCAGAGATTGTTTGAACCATGCCATCCATTCCAATTAAAACCTTTGCTGTGTTGAGTGGTGCACCAACATGGGATTACACCCATATGGATAAGTCTCACAAATAATATGATATCCTCAAGTTAAAAAGTCTCAAAACAATTATGATGCAAACAAGACAATAAGTTGATGGGGACAAACCAATAAGCCTATAAAAAGGCTTTTATTCTTATTTATTTTTTTATTTTTTATTTTTTGACAAATGAAGAAGAATACAAAATTTACTCCACAAGCAGCTTTTTTTTACTACAAAAAAATGTGATCTGGGGCATGACGAGAAGTAACATTCAAATATATAAATAGCTCCTTTGGGGTCTTGTAATTCAGATAACAAGTGAACAAACAAATTAATATGAGGTGCTCAGTGTTCCTCAAGTTTAGAAAATAATTTCAGAGTGTTTGTGTATTCTTATTAATTCGGAGAAAGTTTATGTATACTCACAATTGAGTGGAAAGAGTTGTGTATTCACTATTAAGTATAGAAAGTGTTATCACGTAATAAATAATAATAAAAGAACAAGCAAACATAGAAAACACAAGATACACATGATTCGACGAGATGTATATGTTTATGAAGGAGAAACGATCAAAATTCATTCTAAGTAATAAGGATTACAAAAATGACTCTACAACCCATTTTTCTTTGAAAAAATGTTTGGGGGCCCTAATTTTTGTGGCTCAAATGGCTCAAAATTGCCAAAACGACGTCGTTTTGGCAATTTTGATGCTGTTTTGTACTCAAAATGACGTCGTTTTGGCAAATTCGAGCCATTTGAGCTACAAAAATTAGGGCCCTCTACCATTGCTGTTTTCTTTGTTACACTATATATCCCACTTAGGGCTGCAAATAAACCGAACTGTTCATGAACAAGCTTGGCTCAGCTTGGCTCGTTAAGGGCTCGGCTCGGCTCGTTTAGTAAACGAGCCAAGCTCGAGCTCGAATATTAGGCTCGTTTAGTAAACGAGCCGAGCTCGAGCTCTCATAAGCTTAGCTCGTTAAGCTCGGCTCGTTTGTCTTTATTTAAATTATATAATAAATATATTATTTATATATTAAACAATATTTTTTATTTAAATATTTATATTTAAATAATATAAATAATATTAAAAAAAATTATCGAGCCGAGCCGAGCTCGAGTTTCATTAAAATTAACAAGCCGAGCCGAACTCGAGCCGAGTTCCTTATCGAGCCGAGCTCGAACTCAATAAACGAGTTCGATAAGTAAACGAGCCGAGCTCGAGCTTAGCAAAGCTCAGCTTGGCTCGGTTCATTTGCAACCTTAATCTCACTAAATCTTCAGGCCAAAGGTGCTGCCTCCAATCCCCTCCGCCTTGGAGTAATGCGGTTGGGCCTTTTACTCTGGTTTCGGGCTTCTACCCTTCACCTTCATAAAAAGTTCCTCACAGCACTCTAAATGTGGAGTAAATGTAAGATATAAAGTTTATAATTAACCACAGTTGAGTAGAGAGTGTTTTTTGTGCACTCATGATTCAAATAATACTAAAAGTTTTATATTAATCCTTGATTTTTCTCTCTATATTAGATGGTTTTCCATGTAAATCTTGGTATCTCTTGCGGTAAAGTAATTTATTTTTGTGTATTGTACTTCACATTTGACTAAAGTACTCAATATTTATCAAAGACTTAATTAAAATTTGAAAAAATTATCAAAAATAAAAAATCACAGTTACCTTTTTTAACAAAATAAACCTTAAATCACTAAAATTGAGTGCTCATATGAATGTTGGCTACCTTATAGCTACAACGAGTAATTATTTTATTTTTAGAAATTTCATGTTAGCGATATGCTCAACTAATAGTAATTAGATAGCACTATAACTATACTATTTAAATTGGAAAATCAAATTCCTAATAAACATGTCATCACAAGTTTGAATGATCAAAGAAGCCTATTCAAATAAAGGATTTAGGATAAGAAAGGTACAAACAAAATTATCTTCGAACTTTATTTATTTATGGTTGGACTTTTCAACTCTTACATCAAGAAACGATTATATATAATCTAATCTAAGGGGTTGTGGGAAGGGAGATAGGAAGCACAAGCAACATAGGTCGAGCCTTTGACCTTCTACTTAGAAAGCAAAATTTTCAGGAAAATTTCCATGCCAGGGGTATTCGTAAAAATTAATTACAAATACTTGAAAATTTATAATTTTACTTTTTAATGTTTGTAAAGTTTACAATTAATTTGAAAATATATATTTTTTTAAAAAATATACACTGATTTGAAATTATTCTAATTTTTTTACTACGGAGCTCTAAGCACATTTCCAACCTTCTAACTCTTAAGGTATTATTTGGTTCACTGAAATGAAATAGAACGAAATGATCATTTTATCAAAATATTCATTCCCATGTTTGGTTAAACTAAAATAATAATGAAAAATATCTTACAAATGTTCTACACCATTATATGGGAATGATCATTCTATAAGAAAGCTTAAGGAATAATCATTCCATTCCATTTATTTCATTCCATTCAACCAAACAGAGCATAAAGTAGAAGGGCATCTCATTTAACAACTTGTAATTCTCTCTAATTGATTGATGAGCATACAGCATAAAATGAAAAAGAGAAGTCAAGTTGTGATTCACTAGAAACTTTAATGAATTTTAATATGCAAAATCAACTCTTCATCCCTTGCAAATTGAAACTACAGAATAAATAAATAAAAATAAAAAATAAATTAAAATTCAAGACTTCAACCTGAAAGATTTCTGGGCAGCCAAACAGAGAGTTCACAGCATTGCTGAGCAGTCTCTCTCTCTCTCTCTCTCCTGATTTCCCTATGTTTTTAAATTAGAGCGTGAACACAATTTTATGGGCCGTTAAAGTGAGATGCGCTGCATGTTGGACACGCTTGGCAGTTACCCTTTGAGTTTGATGCAATCTAGTCTTGTTTGACAAGTCCATGTTTAAAAGCCCACTCTTAATGCTATACATACACACTAATAAATTTTAGAGAAGTGATTGGGATCTCGAATATGGGAGCCCCGACTGCCCCTAATATATAAAACGGCGTCGTTTTTGTATTTTTTTTATTTTTTTTTCTGCAAACGAAGGCGTCGTTTTTGTATTTTTTTTTTTTTTTTTTTCTACAGACGAAGGAAGAAGATGAAGGAGGGGATCGTTTTTGTATTTTTTTTTTTTTTTTTTCTACAGACGAAGGAAGAAGATGAAGGAGGGGAGGGGAGGGAGGGGGAGGGGGAGGGGAGGACTGGAGGGGCCTAAAAAATGGAGGAGGAGGGGGCGGAGGCGGTGGAGGCCGACGAGGGGCGGAGGCGACGATCAGGGCAGCGACGGCGACGGCAGAGCAGCGAGGCGACGGCGACGAGCAGACCAGCGACGGCGATGGCGACGATCTCCCTCTCCTCTTCTCTCTCTCTCTCTCTCTCTCTCTCTCTTCTCTGAAAATCAAGGCATTAGGGGCGGGGCTCATTTGGGGGGAAAATCTTTTCCCTAAATTTTATAAATATTTCTTACTCACTCACGTAACATTCATCTTTTCATATATATCCATACTCTTCTTATTGGCCTTAATTTAGATTTGTTTTGATAATCTAAATCATCTACTTTGTATACTTTACAGGTCATTCATACAAAAAATTATATTTATTTGACAATTATAAACAAATATACAAACCATGTTTTGTTATACAAAATGAATTATTTAAGTTTACAATCCTATTTGCTATTCATTTTATTAAAAAAAAATAATAATTTGGTCTTGTGTTTGTAAATGTATGATGAAATTAATTTTTATATGGATGACTTTTATTACGGAACCTACAAAATAGATGGTTCGGATCATCGGTGTAAGTCCGAATTTGAGCCACAAGAGGAGTATAAATGAATATGGAGAGACGCAAGTGTGGTAAAGTGGTTTGAAAATACTCTTGGATCCTGAAGGACGTTCCTGATTCTCTGATTGCCACCTGTAAAATGGATTAACACTCCGGTCGGGGGTGCCGGAATTAGCACTCCGACGGATAAGTTAGTATATGTCTCTCGTTTGCTTGTGTCTTAAGTTTCTTGGGTTTGTTCTCACATACCTCTCTTTGGTTGATGCTCCTCTCTTTTATATTTTTTCATAATCTCCGGAGTCGGGCCCACTTTCAATCCAGCACACAATTTCTCACTCGGCCATTCGATCATGTGCCTATTCGTACTCGGCTTCAGGATTTGAGTATTCGGCTTTAGGATCGCCCAGGATGGAGCTGAATAGAGTATATATCTTGATTTTCTTCAAATTTATTTGGCTTTCCTCCATGAACCCTATTCGGCTCCCACAATTGCCCCCCAAATATCCTACTAACGCCAGTTAGTCGGCATGTTTGGTTTCGCACTTGGAAAGTCAAAAATACGACAGTTAACCTCATTCCAACACAAATGTCAGAACGTCTATGCTTTGTAGGCATCATTACGGTTTCCCGCCCTTTCGTACACTTCATTCATTTAATGCGATTTGAAACTATGTTGTCTCTTCGAATGTATGTTTTTAGAATACGCAAAGCTGCTTGTCTGCCTTTCAGTATATCTCCTCCCTTTCACGACCTCTGTAACTTCCTCCCGTTTCTCATCGTCTTCTCCGCTTCTTGTAAGTTTTCTTCTCCTTCATTTTGACTCCCATTTCCTTATTTGTTTTTAGTTTAGCATACCTCCTAAACTGGCTAGGATGGCAAAACAGTTGAAAGCCCTTCTTTCTGCAGATCGAGTTTCTGGTTTTCGACGCCATTTTTCCATTCCTGACGACATCTATATGTCACTCATGGCAGAGAGCGTAATTGATATGGAGAGGACTGATGAGAATACAATCATCTTTTCTCTCCTATCAATCGCTGAGGGCAGAGTCCGTTTCCCCCTTCACCTATTTTTAAGGGCCGTCCTCCGTCACTGGGGTCTAATCCCTTCTCAGCCTAACGTAAATTTTTACTGAATCATAATGGGAATCATGGAGTTAAACCAACGCCTTAGGCTCAATCTTGGTATCCCTGATTGTTATGCCTTGGCCAAATCCTTTGGCCGGTAGAGGCGCTATTTTCTCAGGGCTAAGGACACCGACCATCATTTTGTGACTATGCTTGCCAACTCTGGCAAGCGTGTTGACGATGTCATGGTCGTTATCCGAGGCAACTGGGAATTCGGCGAAGGCGAAGATCGCCTAGATCTTGTGCCTAGACGAAAAGGCGAACCAGGTGGCCGTTTAGTTCCTTATGTGTATTTGTTATATATTTACCCGGCTTGTATTCTATGCACTTATCATTTCATTTATGCAGGCAACGATCTGAAAAAAGTCCTCGTCTCGACCGACGACGCTGTACTTGTGCAAATCAAAACTGCGCTCCAGTTCTTCGGTAATCCAAACCTCCAAAAGCAAGGGAGAGCGGCCCACATTCTTTTGAGATATGAGCCGACTTACTCTACGTTTTTGGTCGCAGATAACATTCCGATTCCAAGGGGCGAACAACAACTTACGGCGCTCATTTTTCCAAACTTCAAAAACCTTAGGCAGATTGGTCTGGAAGCTTCAAATTTAGAGCCGGTGGACGAACAAATAGCCGAAGAAGTCACTGAGCAGTCGAATCAGCCCACCTTGGACAGATCCGATAATCTCCGAGAGGAAGTTGACGAGGCTCTAAATTTGGCTTTGAGAAAGCCGGCCTTAATCCGTCCAACCCTCCATCCATTTCAGGCCGAGTGGACGTCTCTTTTGAAGATATCTTTACCGACTTAGGAGACCTTCCCGGCGCATATCTTGAGAACATGGCTGGGGAGTCGCTCACGTAGATGGCCAGGAGGAATAACGCCGAGAGGATGGCCGCCTGGAGTAGAGCCGAGACCAACCGATCTGAACCTCCACATATTGCCGTGACTGAGTCTTCTCCACCTGCTCCTACGGAAGAAATGGCTCATACTAAAACAGCGGAAACAGAACACATTGTCAACCACCAGGGCAGTCAGGAGGCCGAACAGAGGAGGGGGAAAAGCATCCTGCCGAGCATAAAGCCGACTCTGTAGAAAACCTAACCGACAAACGGCCGCGCACAGACGAGTCGGACTTGGTTATGCCATTTATCGTTCAGTCAAGGATAAAGAACGTGTCGATTGCTTCTGATGCATCGGCTGTGAAAGACCCTACTGTGGCCTTAAGCATGGCCTCTTCAATTTCCCTACTGGTTGACAGAACAACCTTTCGGGTGGAGCCGGATTTGCTGTCAATAGCATTAGCCGCTCAATCGGCCATATTGGTACATGACTTGAGCCTTGTCTACAGTCTTTCGCCTATATTTTTTATTTTTGTTTTTTATTTAACTCTAATTCCTTGTTTTGCAAATGGTGTGCAGGATAGCTGAGATTGGCCGCCGTCAACATGATGCTATTGAACAAATCGACTTTCTCACAGCCGAAGTTGAAAATGAAAAGAGTAAAGCCGTGGAGGCCTCTCTAAGAGTCGAGTTTGAGGCGATGAAAGCGGAGGAAGAACGCACGAGGGCCGACGCCGAGGAAGAAAAGGCCAAGAGATCCGACCAACTTAGGTTGGCCGCCGAAGAGAGGGCAAACGCGAGCGAAGACGCGCTCAAGTTAGCCAAGGAGGTGATTGCCAAACTAGAAGCTGATTTGGAAACATCAAAGAAGGCAAAGAAAATAGCCAACTCCAAGATTTCCAAAGCATTCCAAGCTGGGAAGGACGCCGCCTTGAAGAACTAGGTGGAGGAAGTACCCAAGTTCTTGCGTGTGTAGTTTTTGTAGATTTTTGTTGATAGATTTTTGTTTATTTATTTCGGTTAGAAGTTAAATGTAGGGTAATTTTCATGTGTAAAATGACTACTATCTGTACTCAATTAATTAATGAAAATTTCCTTTGCCTTTCTGTCTGCTGCATCTGCTAGTTTAACGTTTTAGTAGGATGTAAGATCGTGAAATGAGTAAATTAAGCATCTGATAACTGCGTATCTTTGCAATTTAGCTGAATAAATTAATGAATCTGCCCTTGCCTCAGCTAATGAATGAATTGGACTGCCGAATATCGGTGGTTCATCGATTGGCTGGGGCACAACTTAGCAGCACAAAGCCTTGAAATTTAGCCGAATGGATTAATGAATATGCACTTACCTAAGCTCGCCGAATATCGGTGGTTCGTGGATTGGCTAGGGCACAACTTAGCGGTGCAAAGCCTTAAAATTTAGCCGAATAGATTAATGAATCTGCCATTGCCTCAACTAATGAATGAACTGGACCGTCGAATATCGATGGTTCGTGGATTGGTTGGGGCACAACTTAGCAGCGCAAAGCCTTAAAATTTAGCCGAATAGATTAATGAATCTGCCCTTGCCTCAGCTAATGAATGAACTGGACCGCCAAATATCGGTGGTTCGTGGATTGGCTAATAGATTAACGAATCTGCCCTTGCCCCAGCTAATGAATGAACTAGACCGCCGAATATCGGTGGTTCATGGATTGTCTAGGGCACATCAACTTAGTGGCGCAAAGATTTGAAATTTAGCCGAATAGATTAATGAATCTGCCATTGCTCCAGCTTATGAATGAACTGGACCGCCGAATATTGGTGGTTCGTGGATTGGCTAATAGATTAACAAATCTGTCCTTGCCCCAGCTAATGAATGAACTGGACCGCCGAATATCGGTGGTTCATGGATTGGCTGGGGCACATCAACTTAACAGCGCAAAGCTTTGAAATTTAGCCGAATAGATTAATGAATCTGCCATTGCCCCAGCTTATGAATGAACTAGACCGTTGAATATCAGTGGATAGAGCATTGAAGAGATCGCCTAGGGAGTGATGCACCCGTAATGAATAAATGGGGTGCGGGCTGCGTACGCGTAGGTGTCATTTTTGCGTTCAAATCCAACAAATCGTGAGGGAAAAAAGCAGTGTGGCGAGCCTATTCTTTAACAGTGTGGATGACTGTGGATGGCAAGAAGACTGTTCTTCAACAGTAGAGGGGGGGCAGGACATTGGCGGAACTGGACGCAGAGATGAATCGAGGTAATAAGCCTACGTGCACAGGGAGTAGGACGTCGGGGGAGCGTGAGAGGCGACATTCCCCACATTGTCGAAGTAGGTCACCCAGGAAGGAGAAATAGCAACGAGGTAACTCCCTTCATTCGAGAGGAGAAACCAGTGGGACACTGCGCCCGTTGAGTTTTTTGGTCTTCGTTGGGAACAAACCGATGACAGAAGCGGATTTGATTATCCGCGACCCAAATATGGCAGTCGAGTTCGCTCGACAAATTTTTCCGCCAGAAGTCCAGTAGTCGATGGTTGACCGAGCTGATTTTGAAGTTTTTCGGGAGGACGTCCACGGAGCAGTAAAGGGGTTATACATCGTTTATGAAATCGGCATGCGTCTTCGTGCCACGCAAAGAAAGATAAAGCAAAAGGACGATCACATTCGGAGCTTGCAAGCTCGCACAGAGAAGGCCGAAAATGAACTGAAGAAGGCTAGGACCTCTGAAACTCAGTCGACGAGTCAAGTGAACCCGATTATCGCGGAATGAGTAAACCGGCG
This sequence comes from Camellia japonica, assembly GCA_030407325.1. NCBI lineage: Eukaryota > Viridiplantae > Streptophyta > Magnoliopsida > Ericales > Theaceae > Camellia > Camellia japonica. The sequence goes on from JAPPVO010000002.1 coordinate 92,752,708, forward strand.
AATTTTGGATCACGCGATTTCTGACCGAGAAATAGAGAGCATGTTCGCAATAGAAGCTGCGAAGACCAGGTCCTATGAACAAAGCTTTCATGACGGCCAAAAAATTGAAATAGACAAGACGAAGGAAAAACTAGCCCATGAAGTCTGTTGATGCAAAAACCGTGGATTTAAGCATGGATAGATCAAGGCTCTCCAAGCCACGGGCGTTGATCCGGCGTCACCTTTATATCATAATTATACTTTTTCGTTTGAGGTTTTCGATGCGGAGAAGACTAACGACGAAGATGGAGCCGAATAATAATATATATATATATTTTTTTTGTAAATCATGTATTCACGATCTATTTAATAAAACATTTTATTTTGAATGTCTGTATGTTGTTTCAATCAAGACTTGTAAATTAAGTCATGACCATCTACTACTTTACATCAATCCCATTTGCGCTTGTCAATCGCAATATCTACGAAGGGCGCTCTGAACTCAGAGGCTTATTCGACAAACGTGTCATTCATGGATAGGGCTCTGAATTCGGAGGCTTTTTGTGTTGGCCAATTGTGATTTCCACGAAGGGCGCTCTGAATTCAGAGGCTTATTCGGCCCAAACATGTCATTCACATATGGGGCTCCGAATTCGGAGGCTTATTTGACCCAAACGTGTCGTTCACGGATGGGGCTCCGAATTCGGAGGCTTTTTGTGTTGGCCAATCATGATTTCCACGAAGGGCGCTCCAAATTCGGAGGCTTATTCGGCCCAAATGTGTCATTCACGGATGGGGCTCCAAATTTGGAGGCTTTTTGTGTTGGCCAATCGTGATTTCCACGAAGGGCGCTCCGAATTCAGATGCTTATTCGGCCCAAACGTGTCATTCACGGATAGGGCTCCGAATTCGGAGGCATTTTGTGTTGGCCAATCGTGATTTCCACGAAGGGCACTCCGAATTTGGAGGCTTATTCGCCCTAAACGTGTCATTCACGGATGGGGCTTCGAATTCGGAGGCTTTTTGTGTTGGCCAATTGTGATTTCCAAAAAGGGTGCTCCGAATTTGAAGGCTTATTCGGCCCAAACGTATCATTCACGGATGGGGCTCCGAATTTGGAGGCTTTTTGTGTTGGCCAATCGCGATTTCCACGAAGAGCGCATTGAATTCGGAGGCTTATTGTGTTGGCCAATTGTGATTTCCACGAAGGGCGCTCTGAATTTGGAGGCTTATTCGACCCAAACGTGTCATTCACGGATGGGGCTTCGAATTCATAGGCTTTTTGTGTTGGCCAATCGTGATTTCCACGAAGGGCGCTCCGAATTCAAAGGCTTATTCGGCCCAAACGTGTCATTCACAGATAGGGCTCCAAATTCTGAGGCTTTTTGTGTTGGCCAATGGCGATTTTCACGAAGGTTGCTCCGAATTCGAAGGCTTATTCGGCCCAAATGTTTCATTCACGGATGAGGCTCCGAATTCGGAGGCTTTTTGTGTTGGCCAATCGTGATTTCCACAAAGGGCGCTCTAAATTCGGAGGCTTATTCGGCCCAAACGTGTCATTCACGAATGGGGCTCCGAATTCGGAGGCTTATTCGCCCCAAACGTGTCATTCACGGATGGGGCTCCGAATTCAGAGGCTTTTTGTATTAGCCAATCGCGATTTCCACGAAGGGCGCTCCGAATTTGGAGGCTTATTCGGCCCAAACGTGTCATTCACAGATGGGGGCTCCGAATTCAGAGGTTTTTGTGTTGGCCAATCGCGATTTCCATGAAGGGCACTCCGAATTCAGAGGCTTATTCGGCCCAAACGTGTCATTCACGGATGGGGGCTCCAAATTCGGAGGCTTTTTGTGTTGGCCAATCGCAATTTCTACGAAGGGCACTCCGAATTTGGAGGCTTTTTATGTTGGCCAATCGTGATTTCTACGAAGGGCGCTCCGAATTCAGAGGCTTATTCGGCCCAAACGTGTCATTCACAGATGGGGCTCCGAATTCGGAGGCTTTTTGTCATAAAACCATAACTCACTAGGCAATAAAGAAAAGAAACATTGTATTAAAAAAAAGAAAAGTGTACACGGCGAACATTCAAAACAAGCTTCCATGCCATACAAGTTTTCTAAATGATCAAATTTGCGCAAGTGTGTGAAATTCCAGGGACGCGGCAAATTTCTTCCATCCATGTCTTTGAGCTGATATGCCCCTGTTCCTGCGATTGAGTCAATCTAATAGGGGCCGTCCCAGTTGGGACCTAACTTTTCGTCAGCGGGATTCCTATCGGCGGGAAGTACTTTCTTGAGGACCAATTCTCCTGGTGTATAACAACGTAGCTGTGCACATTCATTATACGATTTAGGAAGCTGTTGCTAGTACCGTGCCATGGATGCAAAGGCACGGTCCCGGCGTTCTTCAATCAGAGTCAAGTCCAAGGCCAATATCATGTTATTTCGGCCCATGTCAAAAACCCTCGATTTCAAAGTTGGAAGGCTGATCACCAAAGGGATGATTGCTTGGGTTCCAAAGCAAAGTGCAAACTGCATTTCCCTAGTAGATCGCCTTGGAGTAGTGCAGTGAGCCCACAATACGCTGGGCAGCTCTTCGACCCACTTGCCTTTAGCTTTCTCCAGCCTTTTCTTAATGCCGTCCAAAATGACTTTGTTGATGGCCTCCGCTTGACCGTTGCTTTGTGGATAAGCCGGCAAGGAAAAGTACGGCCGGATACCATACATATTGCACAGCTCTCGATACACGCCACAATCAAACTGGGTACCGTTGTGAAATAATCCATCGCAACAATTAAGAATTGCCTGTTGCCTAGGGCCCATGGTAATGGTCCAACGATATCAAGCCCCCATTAAGCGAACGGCCAAGGACTAGTGATAGAGTTTAAGTCCTCGGCAAGTAGATGAGTTAAGGAGGAAAACTTCTGGCATTGCTCACATTTCTTGACATAACACTCTGCATCGGTTCGCATGGTCGGCCAATAGTACCCCTGCATTACGGCTCGATGGGCCAGAGAACGTCCGCCCGAATAGGCACCACAACTGCCTTCATGTATTTCAGACAAAAGTCCCTCGACTTTATCCCGGCGAACACATTCTAAGTACGGCCCAGAGAGAGATTTTTTGTAGAGCTTCCCCTGCGGATCCAAGTAGTATCGGAGGGCTTTGTTTCACAGTTTGTGTGCTTCTTTCTTATCCATCGGGAGCTGCTCTGAAGATAGGAATGTGGCGATAGGGTCCATCCAACTTGGACCCGATTCGATAATGTTGATCTGAACTGATTCTAAAGAGGCAATGCTCGACTCAGGGATGAACCCTACTTCGATTGTCCGCTTAATTTCTGAGTTGATGGCAGAGGCTAAGCAAGCCAGGGCGTCTGCATGCATGTTCTGATCCCGGGTTATTTGATTTAGTTCGTGGTGATCAAATTTCGCGAGCAAAGAATTCGCCATTTTCATATAGGTTGCCATGCGGTCATTTTTGGCTGCATATTCCCCTTTCAACTGGTTGATTACTAGCTTTGAGTTATAGAAAACAAGCAGACGCCGCACATTGAGGTGAAGTGCATTCCGTAGGCCGGTTAACAGTGCTTCGTATTCGGCCTCATTGTTCGATGCATCGAAGCCCAGTTTGACGGCCTGTTCGATTATTGCCCCTTCGAAGGTCATGATTACTACGCCAGCCCCACTGCCACGCTGGTTAGATGACCCATCACAATACATCTACCAAATGTCACCAACATACATTCTCCAATTGGGCTTAGTTTGCACTTGATTAGACTTAAAGTCGGCGAGGGATCCTGTGAATTCGACTACAAGGTCGGCGAGCACTTGCCCCTTTATGGAAGTTCTGGGTAAAAAATGGATATCATACTGGCCGAGTTCCAGAGCCCATTTCGAAACGCGCCCCGATGTTTCTGCATTGCGGAGCGCCGACCGGAGGGAATAGTCCATTAGTACCCCAATAGTATGCCCCTGAAAGTATTGCATCAGTTTTTTTGCAGCCATGACGAGAGCAACTATAAGATTTTCCAATGGAAGGTAACGTGTTTCGACGTCAGCCATTGCTTTGCTTACATAGTAAACTAGTCGTTGCTTCCCAAGTTCTTCTCTTAACAATACGGCGCTGACTGCCCAATCGGATACCGCCAGATATAAAATGAGGGGATCGCCTGCCGCAGGTGTTGCTAAGAGTGGTACTGATTGGAGATAAGACTTCAATTCGTCCAAAGTGGCCCGGCATTCAGGGGTCCATTCAAATGCTCTGCCTTGCCGAAGTGTGTGAAAGAATTGTCAGCAGCATTCTGTGGAACGGCTAATAAACCTGTTGAGTGCGGTGGCCATTCCCATCAGCTTCTTAATCTCTTTGACTGACCGAGGGGAGCCAAGCTCTAGAATTGCCGTTATTTGCCACGGGTTGGCTTCGATTCTGCGGTTGTTAACGATGTAGCCAAGGAATTTGTCGAATCCTATGTCGAATGCACACTTCGAGGCGTTCAATTTCATCTTCTACTTTTAAAGGATGCCAAATGTCTCTACCAAATCGGCTAGATGGGAGTGCTTTTCCTTAGATTTGACCACCATATCATCGATGTATACTTCCATGGTACAGCCGAGTTGTTCCTTGAACATGGCAGTCACTAGTCTTTGATAAGTTGCCCCGCATTCTTCAGCCCAAAAGGCATGACCTTGTAGCAATAGGTTCCTTTTGGGGTGAGGAATGCGGTTTTTTCTTGATCCTCCGGATGCATGGCGATTTGATGATAGCCCCTGTAGGCATCCAAGAAGCTCATGCGTTGATGATGTGGCGTTGCATCTACGAGTTGGTCTATTCTGGACAAGGGAAAACAGTCCTTGGGACAAGTTTTGTTTAAGTCCGTGAAATCTACACAAATACACCAGGAGCCATTTTTCTTCTTTACAACCACAGTATTGGACAACCATGTAGGATAGGTTACTTCACGAATTGCCCCGGCATCAAGTAACCAATCTACCTCTTCAACAACGGCCGAAGTATGCTCCGCGGCTGACCGCCGACTTCTCTGAATAATTGGCTTACATTTCGGATCAACGTTTAAGCGGTGCTGGGCCACAGACGGATCCACTCCTGGCATCTCGTATGGTGACCATGCAAACACATCGATATTGCCGAGTAAGAAGGATACAAACTCTTGCCTTTCAGCTTTATCCAGGGAAAAGCCGATCATGAAGAACTTGTCAGGATTCCCATCAATTTTGACCCGATCTAGGGCTTCGGTTGCCTTTTCACTTTGGAGTCTTCCCAATGTCTTCGAGGCTCTCCCTATCTGGTACCTCAATTGAATGCACTTCTAATTCCTTTGGTCTCTTTGTAGCAAGATAGCATGCCTGTGCCAATTTTTGGGAACCTCGAATTTGTTCAATACCGTACTCAATCGGAAAACAAAAAAGTTGATGGTAGGTGCTTGGCACGGCCTGCATGGTATGCAACCAAGTTCTTCCCATGATGAGATTATACGGCGAAGGAAGCTTGACAACCAGAAATTATGCATCTACTGATCTGGTGCCCGCCCGAACTAGTAGTGTGATTTTGCCCAAGGATACTCCGGGTTAGCATTAAAGCCAAATAACGGGTAATCAGCCGGGGACAGATCCAAGTCAGTAAAGCCAAGTTTGACAAAAGTTTTGTAATACATTATTTCTGAAATGCTACCGTGGTCAATGAGAACACGCTCAATGGTGAACCTATGTACGCGTAGCTCGATGATGAGGGGATCAGTATGGGGGTGAGTTACTCCAATTAAGTCACTATCATCGAAACTAATCCTTCCAGTTTCATGGGGCCATTTCGCTGGCATGATTCGGCTATGGGTGCTAGACTACAACTGAATTGTATGCACCTCGGATGACGTTGGCAAGCTGTATATCATATGAATTATACTAAGAGGAGGTGAATCCGGCCGTAAAGCTACTACATTTGTTGGATTGTTCTATCGGACTTGTTGCATAAGACGGCCGTCTTGTACCAACTCCTCCAAGTGATCCGTCAGTACATAACAACTATCAGTGTCGTGACCGTGGTCTTTATGATACTCACACCGTTTATCCCATTTTCTTGTATCGGGAGGTCCCATCATTTTGGGCGGCCACTTGAAGAACGGAAGGTGTTGAACTTTTGACAGAATCTTATTGATCGGCTCTGTTAACTCTATGTATTTCTTGCCTGAGCGCCTTGTGCGCCTACTATCCACTTGATATTGTTTATTAGCTCGATGTGAACATTGATCACTTGATCAGCGGGAGTCACGCCTTTTGTCTCATTTAGCTCAATTCCACGGCTCTGGGCTTTTGGATGGCACGACACTAATCGGCTGAACGATTCCTGACGTGGCCGTCTCAACAGCTTCATGTCCGGCTTTGACCCGCAGGGCATTGTCTTTCACTTTGCAATATTCTTCGACCTTTTTCATTAACGCCCAGATTGTTTTAGGGGGCCATCTGGTTAATGAACTGCAGAGGGGACTATCAGGATGTAATCCCATCTTAAAGGCGGTGATGGCCATGGAGTCACTGCAAGCATCATCTACTAGATTGAAGCACTCTCAATAGCGCGCCGAATATTCACAAAGGGTTTCGCCAGTTTTAATTTGCATCGTCTAGAGGGAATCAGCTTGCTTTAGCTAGATCTCATTAGTGATGAATCTAGCCGTGAAGGACTTCTGGAGCTGATGGAAACTCTAAATCGACGCCGGCTCCAGTTTATAATACCACCTGACGGCCAACGATCCCAGACTGCTTGGAAATATTCGACACGTGAAGGCTTCGTCGTTAGCATGAAGTGTCATTGCTTGCTTATAATGGCGAATGTAATCGGTAGGGTCCAATTTTCCGTCGTAGACGGTGAACGACAGTGATTTGAACTTTTTGGGTAGTACAGCCCTTGCAATTCGTCGCATAAAGAGATCATGCTTATCTTCCTCATCCGAGTCATCGCTTCTCCCTTGTTTATGCCGTACATACAGACTTCCTTCAGATAAGTTGGATACATTAACTCGTCCTTTCTTTCTGGGCTCCGAGGATGGCGAGTCTAAATCACTGTCATTATTGCGTTTCCGAAGTCGACATCAACGACCATCCTTCTTTCCCAAAGGTCGACCCCAATCTTGGCATGCGGCTTGTTGGGATTTCGCTACCTCCAAGGCCAAATCCTGGTGCAGGCGCTCGTTCTCAGCCATCATGTTCTCCAGCCGCTGTTCATTTTGCTTTGCTTGATCCATAATCGTCTGCATTGTCTCATGCATTGAAGTTGAGGGTGAGGTCTGAGCTACTGAATCAAAGTTCAAGGCCCGTCGTGCTGCGATATTCTCCGGTTCAAGCATGTTTCTTGGAGTGAAGTCATCTCTTGGCGTAGTTTTGTCAGCAACTATCGGAGGATCTTCTGTGATGCCCACCATGGATATGCTTGAGTGTTCCCACAGACGGTGCCAATTGTGGTAAAGTGGTTTGGAAATACTCTTGGATCCTGAAGGACGTTCCTGATCCTCTGATTGCCACCTGAAAAGGGGATTAACACTCCGGTCGGGGGTGCCGGAATTAGCACTCTGACTGACAAGTTAGTATATGTCTCTTGTTTGCTTGTGTCTTAAGTTTCTTGGGTCTGTCCTCACATACCTCTCTTTGGTTGATGCTCCTCTCTTTTATACTTTTTCATAATCTCTGGAGTCAGGCCCACTTTCAATCCAGCGCACGATTGCTCACTCGGCCATTCGATCATGTGCCTATTCGTACTCGGCTTCAGAATTTGAGTATTCAGCTTCAGGATCGCCCATGATGGAGCCGAATAGAGTATATATCCTGATTTTCTTCAAATTCATTTGGCTTTCCTCAATGAACCGCTATTCGGCTCCCACAACAAGTATAAAGAGGAACTTCTTATTTCAAATTTAAATATTATTTATTGCATGACACATCAATTAGTAAAAAAAACATTTATAAGATTTGTTAGTTTGTATAACTTTTTTTTTTAAAAAACCTTTCGAATCTCTATTAGGTCCTTGTAGTAACAGGCACAACGGTAATAAAATCAAGGGTAAATTAGAGTAAATATTCTTAAACTATGACTCATTTGTACTTTGTCTTCTTAAATTTCAAAACTTAACAATTAACACCCTCAAACTACTATCTTATTACTGACAACCTTTTTTGGTTAAGATTCTGTTAGAAATTTACAGAAAATCAAATCATGTGTAAAGTGTACATGACACGTTTATTAAATTTTTGAGATAAAGATACCTGTCATTGATTGTTTTAGGATAATAACATTGTTATCTAGTGATTTTCATTTTTACTTGATCCCTCTTATCTTAATGGCAAAGTGCAAACATATCACTAGATAAGGGGATTATGACTCTAAAAATTTAATAAATATATAATGTACTTTACACATGATCTGATTTTCTATAAATTCCGAACAGGATCCTAATAAAAATAGTTAACTATAATAAGATAATATTTTAAGAAAGTTAACTATTGAGTTTTGAAGTTCAAGAAAACAAAATGTAAACGAGTCATAGTTTAAGGGATTTACTATAATTTACTCTCTCAAAATGAATTCATGTGATTACTCTTGTTTGGTTTTTTAAAAACTCATTCAAAATTAACACATTACAGTATTGAGGCATTTTCTCGGGTGGTGAAATCCCGGGAATGAAGAGGGAGTTCCTAGGCTATAAAAATAAAAACCTAGACCCTTGTATAGCATCGAGGCCTTTTCCTAGGTAGTGAAATCCCTAGCAGAACTCCCCAGTTAAGCGTGCTTAGGCTGGAGTAGTTCTAGGATGGGTGACTCACTGTGAAGAACAAATCTGTGCGGGCATGGCCTAAAGCGGATAATATCGATGACATGTGAAAGGTTAGGGCGTTATAAATGATATCAGAACCGACTCTCCATAGTACCAAGTGTGGGCCCCTGGCGTCTCTCGGTGTATGTGGGTGGGCTTGTGAGCTAGCAGGCTGCTGCACTGGGACGTGCAGCCTTAAGGGGGGTGGATTGTAAGGTCTCGGTGTCCCACATCAGGAATGGAGAGGGAGTTCCTAGGCTATAAAAGTAAAAACCTAGACCTTTATATAGCATCGAGGCCTTTTCCCAGGTGGTGAAATCCCTAGCAGAACTCCCCAGTTAAGCGTGCTTAGGCTGGAGTAGTTCTGGGATGGGTGACCCATTTGGAAGAACAAATCCGTACAGGCGTGGCCTAAAGCGGATAATATCGATGACATGTGAAGGGTTGGGGCATTACAAATGGTATCAGAGCCGATTCTTCAGAATATGAGTGTGGGCCCCTAGCATCTCTCGGTGCATGTGGGCAGGCTTATGAGCTAGCAGGCTACTGCACGGGGACATGCAGCCTTAAGGGGGATAGATTGTAAAGTCTCAGTGTCCCACATCGGGAATGGAGGGGGAGTTCCTGGGTTATAAAAATAAAAACCTAGACCCTTATATAGCATTGAGGCCTTTTCCCAGGTGGTGAAATCCCTAGCAGAACTCTCCATTTAAGCGTGCTTAGACTGGAGTAGTTCTGGGATGGGTGACCCACTTGGAAAAACAAATCCATGTGGGCGTGGTCTAAAGCGGACAATATCGATGATATGTCACTATAAGAAATAGGGTATATAACACGAAACTTTTTACGACGGTGTAGGTGCCGTCGCAAAAAATGGTTTTTTGCGACGATGTGTAGGTGCCGTTGCCAAAATCAGTTTTTTGCGACGGCGTGTAACTACCGTCGGAAAAAATGACCTTTTGCGACGGTAGTGACCCCATCACTAATAAATGTACAAGAAAAATACAGGAACATTTGCGATGCCAGGTGTACTGTCGCAAAAAAAAATTTCTTGAGACAGGAAAAAGTTACTGTCGCAACAAAAAAAAATTTTGAGACGAGAAAAAGTTACCGTCGCAAATAGTGGACAATTTGTGACGGCAAAAGTCCATCGCAAAAGAAGTCTTGTTAAAACGGCATCATTTTATTTGTTAATATTTATCATTTGTGACAGTTTAAATATGTCGTTGCAAAAAGTGAAAATTTCCTCCCCCGCTCATTTTATCCCATTCGCGGTGAAGTTTTCCCCTAAATCCCTAAAAAACTTTTGAAACCAAAATCCCCAAAATCCCTAACACTTTTGAAACCAAAATCCCCTAAATCCCGACCTCTGGGTTCCAGCATTCAGCATTGCCATGCATTGAAGAGGGTGAATAGTGAGTGAGCAGCAACGAGTGACGGCTAGCAACGAGGGTGAACGACGACGAGGGTGGAAGAGGGTGAACGACGACGAGGGTGAACGAGGGTGAACGACGACGAGCAGCAGCGAGTGACGACCTTCGCAAACCCTCCCACTCTCAACTCCCTCCTCCTTCTATCTCCTCCTCCAGATCTCACTCCCGCCGGAGTTTCCTTGTCAAAGCTGTAAGCGCTCTCTGTCTATAAATTTTTCCTATATCTATAAATTTTATGTGCGTATACACATTTTAGATTCGTATTCATGAATGGGTATGTCATTTATAATCTGTTGCTGTTTCTTTTTATTTTAAGATTCGTATTCATGAATTCATCTAATTTCTTTAATTTGTTAATTAAAGTATTGGCCAGTCTGCTGATTTATGTTTTAGTGAGTTATACATCAGTATATATATATATATTTATGTTTCAAACTTATGGTGCTTAGTTTAGGTTCAATTATCTTCTATACTCTTAATTTTGTTACCGGCAGATTGCTTGTTTGATGAGGATTCCTAGTTTGTATGTCTCTCTTATAAGTTTGATTGTAGAAATTGGGTTAGAAACATCCTTTACCATCTTTGGATTTTTTAACCACACACTCGTTCCTCTTTGATTCCATCTAATCGACCTACTTGTGATACAATGTTACAATTTTTCTCTAATTAGTACCAAAAAATTGTTTTTAAATTGAAGTTTAATCAGAGTAAAGACAATAGTTTAAGTTGTTATTCTTTGGGTTAATGATGCTTTTATGATGATCCCAAATATATATATATTTGGTGACAGAATGTGGATAGTGTTCGAGTCTAAAAGTATCACAAGGACTGCCTTAGAAGTTGAACAATGATCAGTGAAACAGGAAAAATTGATATTAATTGATATTTTATCTTATTAAATTTTTAGTCTATTTTATCCATTTTATGACTATTTCAGCCCAAGATTGAAATGCCAAACACAGGTTTAGTAAGATTTTTTTTCTGATATATGTTTAATTAATTCTTATTAACAACGTAAATTAACCCTTTCAACAAAAAATTTAATATAATTCAATAAAAAAATACTAAAAAATAAGAGTTTTTTTTTTAAATATTATTTATTTATTGTTTTGATTAAGGATATGATCAACATGTCAACCTTTGTTGGGTTTTAATTATTTGTAATTTATTAAACTTGAAAATTGAAATCACATGTTTAAATTATTTTATTAAAAAAAATGTGGACTGATTGATGCATTAGGCGAGGGAATGATATCATTTGAGCTTGTGATCCAGTGACCCAGAATTTCATTAATATTATAAATTTAGAATTTTATTTAAAAATTATATGATTTAAATTTATTTATGTTCGAATTTCACAACACACCATTCCATCTCAACTATATACATCTCAAATACATATTACAATTCTTGACAAAAATCTAATAATTTTTGTTTTGAGAGCTTAGATTTATTGATTCAAGCTTAAAATAATCGACCACCAAATTATCTCTTTTACTCGTCACTATTTATTTATATTATTTATAAATATCATCTATATTTCATATATTTGAAGCGCTATCTTATAAGTTTTTCAACAAAGGAAATACCATCTAATTCAATATCATTTAGATATATGTTATTTACATATTAATTTGTGAGACATGCCTTTGACTGAAATCTTTAATTATATATATTATTTAATTTATAAAAATTCATGAGTCCTTATCATAAATACTTGAGGCATGTTATCTATGGAGTCTTATAGAGGAGACAAATCTAACTTTGGATTCTTTATTATTGTTGACATTTTCTTAATTGCGTTACATATATTGTCCATCCAATTTTCAATTCTTATACAATTGTTTACATTTTATTATATATATATGTGTCTATTGCATCTAATTTTTTTAAGGGCTTGGGTTGGTTTCTCATAAATTATATAAACAAAACCAATTAAAATTTACTCTCCCACTAGTTTCAATCCATGCCCATATGACCTTGTTAACACATGCACCCTTTTTTATTCAAAAAATTAAATAGATTTGTAACATTGAATTATATATTCTACAATTAAAGTAGTTTAAAGAGTGAAGTTTCTTTGATTTTATATATTCTGCAATTGAAAGAACAATTCAGCACAAATTCAATACAATTAGATCCCCTTTCTGATACATTTCTCTCCTAATTTACACTATAGCATTCCTCATTCATCACCATGGTATTTCCCAACTGAGATATTTATAGATTTTAGTTTCAGTATAAGTAGTGTTTGTTTAGAAGGACAAGTTATATAATGCATAACAACATCATAAGAACAAACTTTGCTGAGTCTTTGAGCTGCATTTTATGTAAATAGCAGCACCAATCATCTTCTTTAGTTCCTCACCCTGCACCAATGTAATTTTTTTTATAATCTTTTTATTTTCATTAATACAAAAACACTTAAGTCCAAGGTTAACTGTACTTCCATCAACTATCACATTAGCACTGAAGTTGTCGAACACAGTTGGCACATAATCCTATCAAAAACACACAAAAAAAAGTTTTAAGGAGAGAGAGAGAGAGAGAGAGAGAGAGAGAGAGAGAGAGAGAAAACATGATAATTACCATCACATATCTTTTCTAATTTCACAGAAAACACATTAATCAAATTAACCATGTTTTATAGTTATTTTGATGTTTAATTTTTGTGGATGTGTGCAGAAGAGAAATTTAAGGGAAGAACAGAGGATGGATAAGAGTTGGGTTGATTTGCCAAATAGGATGTCGAGGGAATACATTAATGTGATTGATCAATTCCTTGTGTTTGCCTACACCAATAAGACTGAAGGTTCGATGATTAGTTGTCCGTGTAGGAAATGTGAGAATCGATATCATCTTGTACGAGAGGGTGTGTGGGAGCATCTGATTTTGAATGGTTTTTTTAAAAAGTACAAACATTGGATTAATCATGGGGAATCTTACGTAACTCTACATAGTAATCGAGAGAATGAAACATTGGCTAATTTAGATATTGGGGATGATATGGTTGGAATGATACAAGGGGCTATGGGAAATCCATATGCCGATATAAGTGTTGAGGGTAATGAATCACAAGCACCTGATCCCCATGTATCTGAACCCCAGCTTGGTCCAAACCAAAATTGTTGTCTGGAACTGAGATGCTGCTACAATTAGAATCTGAGGGTATTTTAACCCAATACAAGAGGGATGACCTTAAGAAGAGGCATCGGAGACAAGTAGAGAAGGAGAAAGCTGGACATCACACCAATAGCTGGGAAAAAAAAAGTATCTTTTATGAACTGCCATATTAGGAGCACAATCTAATAAGGCACAATCTCGATGTGATGCATATAGAGAAGAATGTTTGTGACAATGTGTTGTGGACAATATTAGGGGTTGCAGGAAAATCGAAGGATGGTGTTAATGCTCGGCGTGATTTACAAGAAATGAATATTAGAAAACCCCTACATTTGTAGTTAAGAGGGTCGAATAAAGCTTATTTACCACTAACACAATTCACGATGACCAAGGATGAGAAAGATTTGTTCTTAAAAGTGTTGAATGAAGTTAGAGTTCTAGACGAGTATTCATCGAATACATCACGTCGTGTGCGCTCACATGATAGAAGTATTGGAGGTCTTAAGAGCCATGATAGTCATATTCTGATGCAACAACTTATTCCCTTGGCTATTCGAAGATCATTACTGAAGAATGCAATTGAACCATTGATTGAATTGAGCAATTTCTTTAGACAATTGTGTTCCAAAGTGAATCGTGCGACGGATTTGCAATATATTCAAGAACGTATTGCCATAACACTTTGTCATCTAGAGAAAATATTTCCTCCGAGTTTTTTTGATATAATGGAGCACTTGCCTGTACATCTAGTTAATGAAGCATTATTGGCTGGAGCGATTCAGTTTCGATGGATGTATCCAATTGAGAGGTATCTTCTTACTTTGAAGCAATATGTGTGTAATAGAGCTCATCCAGAAGGTTCAATTGCTAAAGGATATCTTATGGAAGAATACATGAATTTTTGTGTACAATATCTCAATGATGTGGAAAGCAAATCTAGTCGACCCGTGAGGAACTACAGTGGTGATGATAATCTGGGTCATGCTGTTGGTGAAAACACAAGCTTCTATCTTGATAATACTTCTTGGGTACAAGCTCACCGATATGTCTTATTCAATACAAGCGCAGTTCAACCATTCATAAAGTAGGTTATGTCACTCACTCAATATTTTATTATGTTTCATTGAATTTTGAACAAAAATTTTCAATTTGATAAATTTTCAATCTACGCAGCAAACACCTTGAAGTACTTAAGGTCAAAATGCCTCGTGTCAACGATCATCAACTTTGGCGTGAACATTTTGAAACTTTTCACATTTGGTTCAAGGAACATGTATGTATTTAAATTTACAAATTCTAGTTACCTAAGTCGAACTACATTTTAAATTTTATATTTTTGTTTTAAATAGGTCCAAACTTTGTGAAGGACTAGTGATGTCACATTTTCTGAAGAGATTATTGTATTAGAAAATGGTCCTCATAACCTAGCAAGGAGGTTTAACGGGTATATAATGAATGGGTTTCGATATCGAGTAAAGGCTATGGATGACCGTCGAGCCACACAAAATTGTGGTGTAGCTTTGAAGGCAGATACCATAAGTTATGCTAGTCGAAGAGACAAGAATCCTCGTATGGGGTCTGTCTACTATTATGGACAATTGACAGATATTGTTGAGATTCGATATTTCAATGAGAAGAAGCGTGTGTTGTTTAAGTGTGATTAGATTGACAACATTCACGGGAAGAAAGAAGATCTTTTTAATTTCATGTTGGTCAACTTTAATCATTTGTTGTACCGAGATGATCGAATTACCAATGAACCTTTCATCTTGGCATCCCAAGCAGAGCAAGTTTGGTATGTTGCAGACCCATTAGAACCAGACTGGCACGTGGTCGTGAAGATGTCTCAAAGAGGTTTATTTGATATGAATTCGACTGATCTAGAAATTGAGCCATATATGAGCCAACAATTGGAAGAAAACATAATGCTCCGTGATAAAGAAGTTGGTTGGGTGAGGAAAGCCGCAGAAGGAGAAACACTTGATGTTGAAATAGGCAGATATTTTATAAACATCAGTAATTGAATTAAGGCCAAGGTTGTACTTAATCATTAATTTCTTAATTTACTTTGTCTTTGTAATCTTAATAGTTCAATTAATGTCATATTATAATTGATTCAAAACCATTCTCTATGTTTCTAATGTCAATTAATGTCATATTGCTTACAGATTATTATGGCAAGGAAGAGGAAGCTTGATCGTCCCCTACGCATGATGTCCGATGTGGTATGCAAGAGGACATTAGTGGCACCACCATCAGAGGAGGCATCACATCGACCACCATCAGAGGGGCCATTAGTGCCATCACCATCAGACCAGCCACCGTAGCGACCACCATTAGTGGCACCACTATTAGAGAAGGCATCACAGCGACCACCATCAGAGGGGCCATTAGTGCCACTGCATCGACCACCATCAGTGGCACCACAATAGCTATCATCTACTCAGCCTCCATGCCTACCATCAGTGCATCCACCATTAATGGCACCACAGCAGCTATCATCCCGACTAGAGTCATCATATTTACAGCCAATCGCAGGTATATAAATTTGCTTTGATTTGTATGAAAATTATTTAAATATATATTTATTTATTCTCATTATATATAACTTGTTTATTCTCATTGTATCTTCCAGACCCTTCGACTTCTTCACAGTCCACATCAGGTATAAGAATTCGATTTGTATTAACATTATTTAAATTTGCATTTCTTTATTATCATTGTATATTGTTTATTCTTATTGTATTTCGTAGGTCATGTTAGTTCTTCATCAACCTCGACTAGACATGGTAGAGGATGTGCCAATGACATTAAGGAGTGGGGTACTGGTACAAAGTTGGACATACAATTTGACGAAAATTACTGCCTAATAAGAGATAATGTGTCTAAGTTAACTACTCAACTTGGCATTATTGTGCGCAATGGTAACATTGTTCGTCTTACTTTTCTTGATTGGGTCACTGTGCCTGACAATATTATTGATGCTATCTGGAAGGATATAAAGGTAAAAGTATATTTTTGTCCAAGAATTCAAATTCCAAAATTGTGTTACTATTCTTTAAACTTTTAAATTGTGTTTTGTAGGACAATTTGAATGTATGTCCAGAGGAGTATAAGCCAATCTGCATGAAAACCTACAACAACATATGGAAAGATCACAAGAATAAGATTAAGACCAAGTATTTCAAGCCTAGAAGTTCTGATCCTAATCTGAAGAATGATGTTCCTTTGCACATTGTGCCAAGACAGTGGGAAGAACTTGTGGAATATTGGCTGTAGACACTCCATTTTTGACCGTCCTCAAAACTTGGATATGCTTGCAGGTACATCCAATAACAAGTTCGATTGCTCGTTGAGTATTCGAGTTCGCGGCAGAACGTCACAGGTTTGAGCTTTCCAAACCCTGTATTCTTTCTGTCTCATTTTTTGACCATGTGTTGGCCCTTTCTTCATGCTTCTTGTGAGGCACTGCCGACCACATTTTGGCCATGCCGGCCATGGTTTTCTCCCTGCCTGCCATTGATGAAGCCTGCCGGCCATCAATGAGGCACTGCCATCCACCACTAATGGCCGGCAGAATGCATTGTCTCAGCAGATTTCACTCCAGATCTTTTGAGCCAGCTGGTTTCCACTCATCCCTCCTCCATACACGTGTATGGAGGGATGAAACCCTTTCCAAGCTTGTTTAACAAGCTTCTCATTGCATTACTCTATATAAGGAGAGGCTCCTCCTCTCCAGCAGAGGTTCAGCACTTTTTTGAAGAGTTGTATCTCTCTCTCTATATATTGTGTTTGTTTGTGCTCTAAAGTCCATTTTTCTTTCACTTTTGCACTACAACACCTAGTGATACACCACCATCTTTGAGCTGAGGTTCTTGGGAGTGTTGCTTGAGCTCTAAAAGTTGGTTTTTGGCCCCTGAGATTGCTGGTTTCGAAGTTGTGCTTCAAGGGTGAGTGTTTTCCCCATTTAAGCCTTTATTTGTATCCCATTTTGGCCATCCTTGCATATTGTTTTAGGCATTTCTTTCAACTGAAAAAAGTTCTGTATTTAAATGCTTTTGTTGATTTTTTAAGGCCTCTTTGGTGTTTAGGGTGTTCTACCCTCTTGTATGCCTTATTTGGCCTTATTTTGTGCCATGCCTTAAGGCCTTTGAGTTAGTCTTTGTTTGGCCTTCTAGCCACTAAAATCCAGTGGATTTTCAGTAGTAGGCATGTGGTTTTGAGGCCTCAAATCAGAGGGGGATGACCCCCTCCCTTTTTGTTTTGTTTGCTTGAGTTTTTGGCCTATCAAATGAGCATGTGTTTCTACCATTTTCAGGCTTAGTTCAGGCACTTTTTTGTGACTTTTAGGACCTGCCTTAACTCTTTCCATGGCTGGTTTGGTTACCTTATGCATGCTTTATACACTTGTAGTGTAATTCTTGCAAATTAGCCTTATATGCCTCATGAAGTAGCATGTTTGTTAAGCATGTATGGGCTTCATTTCAGCATGTTTTTGGCCATAATTTAACATCTCATAACTCTGTCTAAAGTTGGTTTGGTAGTCTCTTGAGTGGCTCATGTACTTGTAGAACAAATCTTGCTTACTAGCCTTGTGTGCATGATGTTTTGGCTCATCATTCTAGCATATTTTGGCTATGCTCCAGCATGATTTCATTCATATTTTGGGCTGTTCTAGGACTTTTTTGGGCTGCCATGGTCATATGACTCATGTTCTGTATAGTTATAGTGCAAATGCTTTGGCTAGTCTTGAGTTTTGAGGCTCCTACCATGCTATACTTGTGATTTTTGCATGCTTTGGCACCATTTGAAATGTTATATCAGTGCATATTTCATGGTCATACACTTGTGCTTGTCACTCATTCAATGCGTTGGAGGGTTTGCCCCTTTATGCCTTAACATGGATCATTGCGTATGCCTTCATGCCTAAGCTTGCGAGCCATCATTTCAATGTGTTTTTGGGGTTATTATGCCATGATATAACTCTGATTTTTGTTGCTTAAGTCATCCCATGCTTGGTCCTAATAGGTGTAGTGTAATCCACCTTATTCGCCTTGTATGCATTGTGCCTTATGCCCTTTATGCTAGCATATTTTGGCTTCCTTACATAGATGTTTTAGCATCATTTTAACATGTTCTAGGACTTTTTTGGGTTGCCTTTGCCATATGCTTCATGCTTTGTATAGCTGTAGTGCAATTGGCCTTGCTAGCTTTGTGTTTTGATTACTCATGCATGCTATCTTTGAGCTATTTAGATGATTTGGTATCATTTAATACTTCATTTCAGAGCTTATAGCATTGCCATGTTCCCATTTCTTTCATGCTTTGAGTGTCTTTGAGTGTTGTGCATTGTTGCCTAGTTTATGGCTTAGCTTGTATGCTTGCATGCCTAGGTATTTAGGCCCTTATCTTAGCATGTTTTTGGTCTTTGTTAAGACCTATTTGAGCTCTATCCATGCTTGGTTCATGCATATGTGCCATGCATTGCATGTCTCCTTTGTAATCCTCTTTGCTAGCTTTAATGCTTAAGGACCATTGCATGCTTTACTTGTGTTGATTAAATGATTTGGCATCATTTCTTACCTCATTTCAGTGCACTTAGTGTTGCTACACTTCCACTTTTGTCACTCTTTGAGCACTCTCGAAAGTTGTGCTCTTAGGCCTCTTTGATAGGCCATTGCATTGTGCATGCTTGTATATGCTTTTCGTGCCTTCACTTTTGTGCCATGGCCACTGATTTGGGCATGACTGAGGTCTACCCTTTTGGTTTAAGTCCATTGAGTATGCTATGTATATTGCATTGAGTATGCCATATTGTTCATTGCATGTAGTATGTCATCCTACATTGCATTGTGCATGCCACGTGGTTATTTGCATTGTGTATGCCAAGTTATTTTGCTTTGCATTGAGTATGCATGTCCCTAACATTGCTAATTTGTCCTTGTAGCATTGCATTGTGCATGCATGCATTAGCATTGTTCGCATATCATTAGCTTTGTTAAGTTAATCATATCACATAGCATTGAGTATGCCGTGGAGTTGCATGTTTGCATGCTTAAGTCATATTGCATGTTTGCCATGCTTGTGTTGCATTGTTGTTTGGATTAAGTATTAATCTGAGCATGAGAAACGAGGGACGTTTCATACTTCAAGTGATGAAATGTGCCTCAATTCTTGGTCGCCGACGCTCTTGACGATGCATGATAGAGTTCTAGGCATTTATGTGTTTTTGTGCATTCATTCTACATTGATTTGCACAAGTTGGATCTTTGGCCATCATGCATCGGGATGCGTGATTGATGGTCTTGGATCCGATTATGCCTCTCCCTTGATGTTTTGAAGTGATATGGAGTGGCATAGTGCATACATACCCTTGGGAGACCCTTCATTTTCTCTATTTTGTGCTCTGTTGCAGCTTGGTGTCACAGCACACCAGTGGCCGGCAGTGCCACACAGATGGCCGGCAGCTCTTCATTTGTGGCTGGCAGTGTACACTCTTGGTCGGCAGGGGGGTCGGCAGTAGCTCTTCATGGCCGGCAGGCCACTGGTGTACTCCTCAGCACTGTTTTGGTGAGATCCAGCAGCAAGTTCTCAAGGACACCCTGCAGACAGAGCCTCTAAAGTGCATTTGGAGAGCTTTCGGGATGGGAATCGAGCATGCATCTTCACCTTCTTCAAGGCAGAGCTGAGGCGGCCTAGTCTATATATTTTAATGCTTTACTTGTTAGTTAGCTCTAATTTGTAATTTAATTAGTTAATTTGTTAATTAATTAAGTGTTGTAATAATTTGTTGTAGCTAGTTATTCATTTCGGTTGTGTAATAATTAGTCTAATTAGCTTAATTAGATTAGTTAGTTAGCTTAGCTTAGTGTAGCTTAGCTAAATTCATTCGGACCCTCCATCGAGAGGGTGAATTGTTATAATAAGTGTGTGTGCATGTGTGAATGTCTTCCAACCCCACGTCTTTCTCCCTTTTACTTACCTGCTTTTGATGGTTAGTTTTAGGGCATATTTCAATTAGCATTCTTATGTTTGCATGTGTGCATCATTCATCTGTCTTGCATGCACCGGGCTCGGCGCATCATACTAACTGCATTGTATTTCAATACCGATTTGAATACATGATTATCAAGTTGCATTTCATATGCCATCTTAGAATAGCCGAGCCTATTTTTAGATGCATCTTTGCCTATGTCGTATTAGCCATCTTAACATGAACTAGGATCATGCATTGGTTTCTAACTAGTTCTCTGTTTTGGCTCGGAGTACACTGTGAGTGTTTATGCTTCAGCATACTGCATGTGTGTTATTGATTGCCATGATAGCATTCTTGCCATGAGGCTAACTGCTTAGTTGTTTAACTGCCTGAATGCCTGTGGGTGAAGGTTGGATTACTTGAATTGGAACAATTCATCAAATTCCTGTTTTAGCCTACTTGCAAGTAGCGAACTTTAAACCATTTTCAAAAAAACGAATATGCAATGTTTTGCTCCAAATTAGGCAATCTAGTCTATACTTGTGTGCTGCGCGCATCACATAGTAATTCTAGGTTTAATAACCGGAATAAGAACACATGTGTTTTCAAAAACAAGATATCATGTTAGTAAAGGCCGATCTTTGATCGGGCGAGTGGGGGTGCTCATTGCATGACCTTCCCCTCTCGTACCCAAGTTCCCGAGCCGAGGCAACTTTGGTGATGACGGACACGTGGCCTTAGGCACGAGTCAGGCTTTCCTAAATTTTCCCCAAAACAAAATATTTAGGTGGCGACTCTGTATCTGGCAAAGCAGTCCATGTTTGGCACTTCTTTACAAAAATCAGTTTTCCAAAACGATTTGCCAGATTTGGACTCTTTAGTGATTTATCGGTCTTGCATTGCACTTTGCGAGACTAGATTCAGAACCGTGACATTGAGTCCGAACTGTGGTAAGCCCAAATGAACAGAACGGGATTTCGCGTCGATTTTTCGCACTCAGAGCCCGGGGCATTTGGGCGCGTCCACATTGGCGTACTTCCGATGCTAAGGTAAACAAACAAGTTATATGTATGATATGTAAACATACAAATCATATTTATAAACTGCCATTTGTTGAATATGTTACAGGAAATTATAACTAGGAATGCTAAAAATCAGCGAGCTCACGGCATACCTCATAACACAGGGCGTACTCCTTTCGCTCAAATCCGACATGAGGTTTATATTTTATTATTTTATTTTTGTATATAAATAAGCATTATATATTTGCAAATTCTTTGGATTCTACTTTTCATTTTTCTAAAAAAATCTAGATGACCAGCAAGGAGGAGTCTACTGATAAGATGAATGTTTGGTTTATAACATGTAGAGCAGATGACCCTGAGGTTATCTAGACTTTGGTAGTTTCCAAACACCTAACATTGAATTTAAATTTTATTTTTTATTTTTTTGTGTGTCAACCATATTAATTTGACATATACTTGTATGTCTTATTCAATGCAGGATGAGTTTAATCGTCAACTCTTCATGCTACCTGAGGATTGCCGGACTTTAGAGGCTAAGAATGCAATTTTCCATGAGTTGATAGGTCATGACGGACATGGATATTGCCACACTTATGGGAGAATTGTGCCTCGAAACGCGGTGTATAAAGATGGTGTTGGGCCATCACGATCAACACCCCAGCCATTGACTATTGTTCAGATCACCCAGCAAGTTCGTGCGGAGCTAAAGGATGAGTTGAGGGAGGAGCTGAAGGAGGAGATGCGAGCAGAGTTCTCTACACA
This sequence comes from Camellia japonica, assembly GCA_030407325.1. NCBI lineage: Eukaryota > Viridiplantae > Streptophyta > Magnoliopsida > Ericales > Theaceae > Camellia > Camellia japonica. The sequence continues at coordinate 92,774,823 of JAPPVO010000002.1, forward strand.
TTTACAGCAGATGAGAGCTGAGATGATGGCCTTTGTGTCACAAGGGGCGAGTGTGGATCCCAACAAACAGGTTCGATATAAATTAAATTGTTTGATAGTTAAATTTTCACACAACATATTGTAGCTCGACTTTTTTGCGCCCTCCTTTTGGAGAGCTCGAATTGGTCCTACAGTTCGGACTCCTTACGGTTCTGAATCTAATCTCACAAAGTGCAATGTGAAACTGATAAACACCAAAGAGTCTAATCTAGCAAATCTTGTTGGAAAATTGATTTTAGATCAAATAATGCCAAAATTGGACTACTTTGCCAGATTACAGAGTCGCCACCTAAATATTTTATTTTGGGAAAATTTAGGAAACCCTGACTCGTGCCAAAGGCCACGTGTCTGTCATCACCAAAGTTGCCTCGGCTCGGGAACTTGGGTACGAGAGGGGAAGGTCCTGAAATGAGCACCCCCGCTCCCGATCAAAAGATCAGCCTCTACTAATCATGATATGTGCTTTTATAAACATTGTGTGTTCTTATTCCGGTTATTAGCTAACTTTACTATGTGACGCACACAAGCAAGTATAGACTAAAATCGCAAGAATTGGAACGAATTCAACTCATGTTTGTTTTTTGAAAATGGTTTGAATTTGCTACCCTCAAGTGGGCTTAGAAATGCGGGTTTGCCACCTCAAGTGGGCTTAAAACATGATTTGTTACTTCGCAAAGTGAGCTTAAAACTTACATTTGTTGAATTTGTTCCAATTCAAACAATCAAGCCTTCATCCACAGTCATTCATGTAGTTTAGCATTTAAGCACATAGCCTCATAGCAAGCATGCAAAACATGGCATCATTCTCACTCATGCAAGTATGCTAAAGCATAAAACTCACCGAGTATTCCAAGCCAAAACAAAAGCTAGTTAGAAAGATGCATGATCCTAACTATACAAAAATGCCTAATGCAACACATGTAACATGAAATTAATAGGCTCGGCTACTAATATGGAATTTGCAACACTTTGATAGCACGCTTTGAAACACGTATTCAAGGAAGTATTGAAATAACAATGCAGTTTGAATGATGCGCCAAGCCTCGGTGCATGCAAGACAAATTAATGGATGCAAATATGCAAGCATAAGGTATGCTAATTGAAAATGTCCCTAATCTAACCATCGAAAGCGGGTAAATAAAAGGGAGAAAGACGTGGGGTTGGAAGACATATACACACGCACGCACACTTATTACAACACTATGCCCTTGCGAAGAAGGGTCCGAATGAATAAGCTAACTAGCTACGCTAATTAAGCTAAGCTATTACAACACAATTAATTAACTATCAATTACAACACTTGTATGAATGAATTAGCTACGACTAACTAATTAAACAAAGCAAGTAAATGGCCTCGAGGGCGAGGGACACATGCATGCTTGGTTGGTTTTCTCCCGAAAATCCACCGCCTTGCCATCGGACACCTCTGTTTGCAATTTTTTTGACCACTAAAAATTCTATCAACTTCCAACACACCTCTGCTCCACCTCAGGAGCACATTGAACAAACTTTTCATTGATGGCCGGTCGGCTACAATTGGTGGCTATCGGCCACTACTGGTGGCCGGTCAGCCATTATTGGTGGCTGTCGGCCATTACTAGTGGCCGGTCGGCTACCCCTTTCTTGAACTTCTCTTTTTTGCTGCAACAGAGAGCAAACAGAGGCAAAGCAATGTATCCTCAAGGAGTATGTGTACTATTATCCTCCTTATCATTACACGAGGTCAAAGGAGTGTAATTCTTGGCTCCAAAACCACCAACCAAGCATTTTCAATGCATGATGGCCAAAGAACCAAGAAGTACAACTTCATTGTATGCAAAAACAAGACTGAAGACCATTACCTTATCATGTGTGATTAAAGGCAATGGAGACCAAGGAGATTGGCTCATTTCATCACTTTGAGTATGAAATGCTCCAATCTTCCTTGTGTTCAATATAACGTCCGATTGAACACATGCAATGCAACACAAGATGTTTATCTTGGCTCTTTTACTTTGTCATTTTTTGTTTACCAATTTTAGATTACCAATCCATTCTTTAATTGGTTAGTCCAAAAGATGAGTGCCCTCTAATGAAAGAGGGCTTAAACCACAAGTACCTTGAGCATGAAAGAGGCCTCATGCTGTTGGTAATGAACTCCCGAAGGAATTAAACCATTAGGCTTGAGGGTCTCAATTCCACACTCAAGCCAATAAGGGGTTCACAGTCACTTTCAAAACAAATGAAAGAGTGAAGAATAGAGAGAGATTGCAGAGATTTTAGTGCTGAAATGGAGTGCAAAATAACACTAGAACATGCAAGCAACTCATGCAATTCATGTTTAAAAGCCTAACACATTAAGCTAGTGAAGGAGATTGCACTACAATCATGCAATACAAGCCTCAAAAGGCCAAACCAGCTCAAAACAGAGCTAAAACCAATCAAAACAGTGACTAAAACATGCTGATATTTAGGTACAAAATGGTAGAAAAACATGCTCACATGTTAGCTTGCAAACAAGACTCAAGAACAACTCTAACAATAACAAAGAAAGAGTAAAACAAATGAGCATGTACCAAAGCTATATATGCTGAAATTACATATAAAAAGATACTACAACATGCAACCAACTCAAGCAAATCATGTTTGAAGGCCTAAAACATTAAGCTAGTGAAGCCATTTGCACTACAACTATGCAAAATATGACTCACATGACCAAAGCAGCCTAAAACAGAGCTAAATCATTCTAAATCAGAGGCAAACATATGCTGGAAATAAGCTAAGCTAGGCTACAAAAACATGCTACCATGTGATGCTAACTAGGCATGCAAGTGAGACACAAGGAGGCTAACCCCTTCTATTTTGGACCTCAAAACATGTTTTCTACCACTGAAATAACTCTGAATTTCAGTGGTTTAAAGGGCCAAAAAGTTTGGTTTGAAAGCCTTGAAAGATCGCACAAAAAGCTTCACAATTAGGCAACAAGAAGGGTAGGCTACCCCTTAACACAGAATGACCTCAAACCATCATGTTAAGGCTCAAAAATCAGAGTCTTTTGTAGTTGAAAACTAGGCCAAAAACAGTACAAAAGGATGGCCAAACAAGTAACTAAAACAAAGCCTACAAGGTAAGTCTTATACCTCTTGAAGCACAGCACAAAACAGGCTCAAATTCTAGCTCAAAACCCTTTCTAAGGCTCCAAGAAGACCTCGTAGAATCTTAACTCCAAGGTAGTCAAGATTGATCAAGAGTCTATGTGCAAAGGTGTAGAGAAAGCTAACTACAAAGCACAAAATAAGAAGAGAGAGAGAGAGTTCTAGAGAGAGAGAGAATTTTGCTCAAAATTGTCTAACCTCTTAAAATGGGGGAGAGACCCCCCTATATATAGAAAAACAAGCTTAGAGCTTGTATTCATCCCTCCATACACGTGTATGGAGATGCACTTCAGTGAACAACAGCTGGCACAGCTGACAAACAAATATTTGAAAAATGAGAAAAATGGTCGTCAGCCATCACCAGTGGCCGACTGGCCATAAATGTGGCCGACCGGCCACCACTGATAGCCGGCAGGCACAAGCCATGGCCGATGGACTGTAAGGATGGCCGACAGGCCACCCTCTCCTCCAGACTTGAAGCAACAAGCTCTTGGCCCACAACCAAGCACAAAACAGACAAGTTAAGAGGCTCAAAGGCAAGGCACTCGGCCGAGAACTTCAGGCACCCAAAACGAACACAAGCATATAAAACCATCGAGGGTTCAAACAATGACGTCCAAGTCTTGAGGACGGTCAAAAATGGGGTGTCTACACATATATATACAAATATATATAATAAAATTCGAATATGATTAACACATTATGTATGCACTATCATAGGTTCCTGATGCATTGAGTGGCAACCGGATATTTAGGGAATTTGCAAAAGATGAGACTCCATATACACCACCATCGGAAGATCAGGTATGAAATGTATCTTTGCATTCTAAGCTAAGAATAACCATACATTAACTGTACACATCCCAAAATGATAGAGGCTAATTCCATACTCGAATCTTGGCACACACGACCACCTTGGCACGAGAGACTTATGGGAGAAGACGAGACTCGAATCGGGTTCCCGATTTGGGAGTTAGAGGCGGATTTCAGTCTAGGCAAACTAGTTCTTTAAGAAACTTAAATTCGAGGTGTTAACGCCCCAAAATCACCAAACGGCATTGGATTAGCATGAAACTTGGCACACACGACTGCCTAGGCACGGGAGACTTGTGGGAGAAGATGGGACTCGAATCGGGTTCCCGGTTTGGGAGTTAAAACCAGATTTCACTTTAGGCAAACTAGTTCTTTGAAAAACTTAGAATTTGAGGTGTTGACACCACAAAATCACCAAACGGCATCGGATTAGCACGAAACTTGGCACACACGACTGCCTAGGCACGAGAGACTTGTAGGAGAAGACGGGACTCGAATCAGGTTCCCATTTTGGGAGTTAGAGCCGAATTTTACTCTAGGCAAACTAGTTCTTTAAGAAACATAAATTTGAGGTGTTAACGCCCCAAAATCACCAAATAGTGTCAAATTAGCATGAAACTTGGCACACATGACCGCCTAGGCATGGGAGACTTGTGGGAGAAGACGAGACTCGAATCAGGTTCCCGATTTGGGAGTTAGAGCCGGATTTCACTCTAGGCAAACTAGTTCTTTGAAAAACTTGGAATTTGAGGTGTTGACACCCCAAAATCACCAAACGGCGTCGAATTAGCACGAAACTTGGCACACACGACCGCCTAGGCACAAGAGACTTGTGGGAGAAGATGGGACTTGAATCAGGTTCCCGATTTAGGAGTTAGAGCCAGATTTCACTCTAGGCAAACTAGTTTTTTTAGAAATTTAAATTCGAGGTGTTAACGCCTCAAAATCTCCAAACGGTGTCGGATTAGAACGAAACTTGGCAAACACGACCGCCTAAGCACGGGAGACTTGTGGGAGAAGACGGGACTTGAATTGGGTTCCCGGTTTGGGAGTTAGAGCCGAATTTCACTCTAGGCAAACTAGTCCTTTGAAAAACTTAAAATTTGAGGTGTTGACACTCTAAAATCACCAAACGGCGTTGAATTAGCATAAAACTTGGCACACACGACCGCCTTGGCACGAGAGACTTGTGGGAGAAGACGAGACTCGAATCAGGTTCCCGGTTTGGGAGTTAGGGCCGGATTTCACTCTAGGCAAACTAGTTCTTTAAGAAACTTAAATTCGAGTTGTTAACGGCCCAAAATACCAAACGACGTCGGATTAACACGAAACTTGGTACACATGATCGCCTAGGCACGGGAGACTTGTGGGAGAAGACGGGACTCGAATCGGGTTCCCGGTTTGGGAGTTAGAGCTGGATTTCACTCTAGGCAAACTAGTTTTTAAGAAACTTAAATTCGAGGTGTTAACGCCCCAAAATCACCAAACGGTGTCGGATTAGCACAAAACTTGGCACACATGACCGCCTAGGCACGAGAGACTTGTGGATGAAGACGGGACTCGAATCGGGTTCCCGATTTGGGAGTTAGAGCTGGATTTCACTCTAGGCAAACTAGTTCTTTAAAAAACTTAGAATTTGAGGTGTTGACACTCCAAAATCACCAAACGACATCGGATTAGCATGAAACTTGGCACACACGACCGCCTTGGCACGAGAGACTTGTGGGAGAAGACGAGACTCGAATCGGGTTCCCGGTTTGGGAGTTAGAGCCGGATTTCACTCTAGGCAAACTAGTTCATTAAGAAACTTAAATTCGAGGTGTTAATGCCCCAAAATCTCCAAACGGCATCAGATTAGCACGAAACTTGGCACACACGACCGCTTAGGCACGGGAGACTAGTGGGAGAAGACGGGACTCAAATTGGGTTCCCGGTTTGGGAGTTAGAGCCGGATTTCGGTCTAGGCAAAATTATTTACTTAATTATCTTTGTAATTGTTTAGTAGTTAAATTTTTATGGTTTTTTTGTAATTAACATATTAACACATAATTGTATTGTCATTAATTATTTTTATTTTTTGTTTCAGATATTTCTGGACTAGGAGTTTGCTTCTTGTGGATTTCATGCTTGTGAAGAATGTAACTAATTTTTATTTTTGTACCATGGAGAATGATGAGGAAAACTTCTAATTTTGGTTTATGTTATTTTGAATTATGAACAACATTATGTTTTTAAACATTATATATGTGTTATGGAACATTATGTAGTGGGTAATTTTGTTGATGTGTAGTTATGAATGAAGAATATTTTTATTATGGAGAAATTGTTATTTCTTTACAAGAATTTTTATATTATTATGTAATTATTGGTTTTTTTTTCATTTGTCTTTCATTTAATACAGGTAATTTTAATAATTTTATCGCAGGTTTTTTTTTTTTTTTTGCGACAGCAACACACCGTCGCAAAAAACAAGTAATTTTAATATTTTTTAATAATTTTATTACATTTTTTTTTTTTTGCGACGGCACTACACCGTCGCAAAAACAGGTATTTTTTATTTTTAATAATTATTGCGGGTTTTTTTTTTTTTTTTTTTTGCGATGGCACCACACCGTGACGTATTCATTGCCGTCGCAAAAAAATAATAATAATAATTTGCGATAGAAATTTTTGCCGTCTCAAATAAAACTTTTAGCTACGGTAAATAGTGCCGTCGCAAAAAGTCTCCATTTTTTAGATATTATATGCAATAGTAAAATGTCGTCGCAAAAGGCAACATTTGTTGTCGCAAAAAAAAGGCGACGGCATGATGCCATTGCTAAAACCTTTTTGCAACGCCCTCTATTGTGACCTCCGCTTTGCCGTCGCTAAAAATTTTTTGAGACGGCATTGGGAGTATTAGCGACGGCATTTTGCCATCGCAAAAACTCGAAATTTTAGTAGTGTGCGAAGGGTTGAGGTGTTACAAATGGTATCAGAGTCGACTCTCCGGAGTACCGAGTGTGGGCCCTTGGCATCTCTCGATGCATATAAGTAGGCTTGTGAGCTGGCAGGCTACTGCACGGGGACACGCAACCTTAAGGGGGGTGGATTGTAGAGTCCTAGTGTCTCACATCGAGAATGGAGGAGGAGTTCCTAGGCTATAAAAATAAAAACCTAGACTCTTATATAGTATTGAGGCCTTTTCCCGGATGGTAAAATCCCTAGCAGAATTCCCCAATTAAGCGTGCTTAGGCTAGAGTAATTCTGGGATGGATGACCCACTAGGAAGAACAAATTCGTGCGGGCGTGGCCTAAAGCGGACAATATCGATGACATGTGAAGGGTTAGGGCATTACAAATGGTATCAGAGCCGACTCTTTGGAGTACAGAGTGTGGGCCCCTAGCGTCTCTTGGTGCATGTGGGCGGGCTTGTGAGCTAGCAAGCTACTGCATGGGGACGTGCAGCCTTAAGGGGGGTGGATTGTAAGGTCCTGGTGTCCCACATCAGGAATAGAGGGGGAGTTCCTAGGCTATAAAAGTAAAAATCTAGACCTTTATATAGCATTGAGGCCTTTTCCCGGGTGGTGAAATCCCTAGCAGAACTCCCCAATTAAGCGTGCTTAAGCTAGAGTAGTTCTGGAATGGGTGACCTACTGGGAAGAACAAATCCGTGCGGCCGTGGCCTAAAGCGAACAATATCGATGACATGTGAAGGATTGAGACGTTACAAGTCAAACTTGAATACATTTCAAAACTTATTAATTTTTTTAAATTCAACTCAAACTTAGCTTGATAAGCTTGTATACATTATAAAACTATATTAAAAATTAGTAGGTGCAATGCACATGAATTTATTTTTAAAATGGAAATTAAAATTGAGCCTTAATACTTTATGTGTAGAAAATTTTAATAGTTGAAAGTCAAAGATTTGTAATGGCTGATGAAAATTTTTGTCACTGTATCCGATCTTATGTAAAAGGCGCATAAAAATAATTTTTTTCAAAGTTATAAAAAAAAAATGTATTCTCAATCTAGAATCAAATCCTCATTTATGTTAATCAAATTTACTAAAAATCATAAATTTCACTTGTATCAAAATATTTTTTCTTGAAAAAAACAAAAACATCGAAAAATTTTATAATACACAAATTATGACATGGTTATAACTCACGGTGTATTATTATGGTTATTAATTGAAAAGATCTTTACCAATTTCTTATGTTTTTTGTTATGTCTAAAGTGTATGTTGTTATTTTTAATATAAATATTTTTCATATTCTGAAAAAAAAAAAATAAAATAAAATAAAAAGGGGTGTGGTGCATCAAGTCTTTAATTATACTTCAAGTGGTGTTTGATTATGATCTATTATAATATTTTTAGATACAATATTTAAGTATTTTATTACACAAAAAAGTGCTAAAGGTTGATAGACTCAAAGGTGAAATTTATGTTTATATCAGTAAGATCGTAAGAGTTATTCACATTGACGCATAAAAAATTACATATTTAAATCATGAACAATGTCTTCAAAGTGTCAAGCATAAATCTTAATAATTTCAGTTCTCAATGAGTTCTGATTAATTATGTGAAACATCATAATAACTGCAAAATTTTTATTCTAGCCAAATTATTTTTGCATCTTTTTCTGGCAAAGCTTATGAAGATGCATTATCAGTAATACTCTAAATTTAAAAAATGTATTTATAAATTATTCAAGAAACATTAATAGGTGCCTTAAATATACACAATCATATTCGATAAATCATTATTCTTTAAACTAATACTCCACACTATTTATCATTTGACATTTGTCAATTTATCTTCTAAAATCTTAACAAAAAGAGTATTAAGTTCTATTATTTTAATCAATCAATATGAAAATGTACGCTACACGTTTATGTAAATCACTTCTAGAAATATGATATCTGACATAAAATCACAATGAAGTTAACTTTAACTAATGTAATGATATTTTATATATCATGACATGTGTTACAAAAAAATAATATTAATTTTAATAATCTTAGCTTTATCATTCTATAAAAGTGTGAATTGAATACTTACATATAATAAATTTAGTTAAATTATTTGCTTAATTTGATCATTTTAGTTTTATTGTGTTGTAAAAATATAATTATCATAGAATGATTTTATATAATATATATTAAATTATAAGATAGCGAAATAAATACTACTCATTTTGATATTAAAAATAATACTTAAATGAGAAAGAGAATTAGTAATATAAAACTAAAAGTGATTCTAATTATTTAATTTCATTTTTATTTTAAATAAAAATATGTAGAAATAGAACTGCACAAAATTTATTTAAAAGATTAAATATAAATATATTGTGATTGGATTAAGAAAAAATATATATAAATTAATTATGTAGAATATTATTTTTTTCTTTAATATATTTTTTTTTGAATTATTCGTACATATTCTATATAGCTGTTTAAAATTTAAATTAAATATAAATGTTTTGTAATAAATAATTTCATGTTAAATAAAAAATTAGATATAAATTAATATTAAGACACCAATAAGATAGACAAAAATATAAAATATAAAAGAAAATTAATTTCATCCGTGCGATGTACATAATTAAGTACATTTTATCTTATTTATTTATTTATATATCGAAATAATTTTTTTTCAAACATCATAATAATTAAATTAAAATATTAACTGTATAAAAGAAATCTAACTACGACAAAACTAAATACACGATGAAAAATATATAGAAAATAAGTATTTCTCAAATAAAATCCATATAAAATTGGTTATTATAATTGAAATTGAGTTTGTATAGAATTTTATATGTAAATAAAAAGGCATGTTAATGTGACTTTTTTAGAAAAAAGTAAATATTTAGAATGTGTCACCTAAAAAAAAAAAAACACTACATATATATATATATATATATATACACACACAATAAGCTCAATTGAAGTTTGTCTAACATCCTATAAAGCACATGTGCGGGTACAGATACGGGTACGCCAATACAGCAAATTCTTAAAAAAGTAAGGTATGGGTACGACTGGGGTACGTCAATTTTTTTTTTTTTTTTTTTTAAATTTATAGCTAAATATCTAACATATAAATCAAAGTTTCAATATCAAAACTAAAAAGAGAATAGTTTGTCAAAAAAATTATATAATTCTTTCCTTTTCTTTTTTGATTGTCTAAAATAAAATACAAAAGAGAGTAAAACCATGGCTCATACGTAAAAGTGTTGGAAATAAATTACTTGTTGATTTTGAAATTGAGAGAAGAATAATAAATGATGCAACAAATTCTAGAGAAAAAAAAAAAAACCTGTCGTACTCGTGTTGTACCCACGACGTATCCGAACGTATTTTCCATACCAAGCATGTATTCGGCATACCTGATACGTGTACCGTCATATCGGTACACGTATCCGCACCTAGTAAATATCCGGTACTCGTACGGCACCATTTTTGGAATACCTGTGCTTCATAGCTAACATCTTATAAGAAAAAACTAGCCAAAAGAAAAATGCATCATATAAAAAAATAAAATAAAAAACAAAATTTAAATGCATTTTTTAAGTTTGTTAACTTTTTAAATCAAGTTTAAACACATAATTATTCAACTAATTAACAGTCCAAGCCACTAAGCCCACCACTGGACCACCTGGGCCAAGCCCAAATCTTCATCTTCATTTTATGAAAACATAATGAAGCATTTGATTTTGTCAGTAAATAAATGAACAGAACTTTGAATGAAATGAATAAATGACATTAAAAATCTTTCTAGTAAAGTAGAATATATTTAGGAAAATGCTATACACTCCAAATTTTCTACCAAATAAATTATCAAATGTCTCACATGGGTGTAGACCCCACAGTTTTGTGGACGTCACACCATGTGAGACATTTAGGGTATGTTTGGTTTGAGTTTGGGAGATGTGTTTTAGAAAAAAATTTCTAAAAATTGGTTTGGTTTGAGTTTTTCTTAAAAAAATTTCAAAATCACTTTCTCTCTCTTACACATCAATCAATCACTTTTTCTCTCTCCTCTCTCCTTCTCAATTACTTTTTCTCTCACATACATCTACTCAAATCATCCCAAACTACCAAAAAATATCAAATCATTCCAAACTCTCAAAAAAACAACTCTCCCAAAATATACAACCAAACAAACCAAAAAAATTTCTAAACTCTCTCCCCAAAATTTTTTTCAAAAACAACTCTCTCAAAAACAAACCAAACAAGCCCTTAGTCATTTATTTAATAGAAAATTTGATATCTCTAGCATTACCCATGTACTTATCATTATGTTGAATTTTTGTATTTAGAAAACATAATGATACTAGTCAAGTTGCAATTCAAGCTGTAAAAATCAAACAATTCCTCGAACAACAGTCAATAATCCAAAGCTTCATCTCTCCAACTGTTCCACAACTTTCAAAGACAAATGCTGATGCAATATGTTTAATATTACGATTTAAGTAATCTATCTTGTGTGATTCTCTGAGCGATTTAAGTAATCTATCTTGTGTGATTCTCTGAGTTATTGTTATTCTTTTGAATTACGTAAAGTCAGCAATATTCGAATTTGAATGAGACCTCCTAATTAGTTATGTGAATAGGATTCAAATATGGAATGTTGGAAATAATGGAACATTCGATTCCCTTCAAAAATGCATTTTTTTTCATCTAAAAGCAACTTTAGCAGTTGCTAATCTTACTATAACTTTAAACACTTTATGAACACATAAAAACACTTCTTCTTTTTTTCACATTTTTCAAAAATTTTGAAACAATTTCCACATTTTTGCAACAACAACAATCACCAAACATTTGAAATAAAGAAACAAATGCATGGCTATATAAAGTTAGTGAATTATTATCTAAGTAATTATGGGAACCAATTAACACTTTACAAAATATTGTAGAGGATCTCGATGGGTTGTTAAAATGGAACCTAATTTTTGCATAACTTGGCCATATTCATCTCAGCTTGATAAGAAAGATTAAATATATACCAATTTAACGAAACAAAAGAAATAGTCATGCCCAATTAATTTATAAAAATATCGAAAACATCCATGCAATTTTTGAATAGAACGTTTGGCCTAGTGGTTGTGTAAAACTATTTTGTAGTGTGAGGTTGTAAGTTCAACTCATATATAGAGAGAAATTGATATTCTTTGTGGTGTTTATTTATTCTCTATTTGGTCCATGAACCCACACTGTAGACTGAGTTTATAGTATAGATTTAAAAAAGAAAAGAAAAAATATATATGAAAACACAACTTACCCGCTCCTTAAACTGTGTTTGGAGCATAAATTTATAATAAAAAAAGAGAAAAAAAGGTGTATTACACTTTTTTTAGAATTATAAGACTGAAGTATATAGGGAAAATTACATACTTCTTGCATTTTGTTTATTGTGTCATTTTAGTCCTCGTAATTTCAATTAATTTTGATTTTGATTCTTAATTTTAGATTTTGTGTCAATTTGATCTAATTGATAACTATTATTATGATTTTTGAAGGAAAATAATTACTGAATTGGTTGAAGTTAATTCACTGATTTAAACAAGTTTAAAATTTTGCTTATAAAAACACGACACATGTGGCTCACGTGTGCATTTTCCATTTAAAAAAAAATACTAATAGATTAATCAATTGGATCAAACTGAGAAAGAATCATAAATTTATAGTTAAAATCAAACTAATTGAAATTATAAGGATCAAAATAATAAAACGACCAAAGTATAGGAACTACAAACATAATTTGTCCTAGAATATAACGTGGGATAAGAAGAAAAATATTTTGAATAATGCTATATGCACTAATTAGTATACACACTAGTGCACCAATTAGTGATGTGGCATAATTTTAAAGCTTTTAGGTATTTGTAGTTTGTATAATAAATAGGGTCATTAATAATATCATAACACTAGTTGGTATACTAGTATGTACACTAATTGATGCATGTAGCTTTATTCCACCCCCCCTCCCCCACCCCACCCCACCCCACCCCACCCCACCCCAATCTTTCTTCAAACTTCATATCGAATTAGTGTCTTAGGGCTAATTCTTTTTTTTTTTTTTTTTAATCATAATAATCAAGCCAATTAGAGCATAAGAGTCACTACGCCAAAATTGGGCTTTAGCGACGGTTTTTTACCGCCGTTAAAGGATGTAAAATCGCTGTTAAAGCCTTTAACGGCGGTAATTTAGGACCGCCGTTTATACTCGTGTCGGAAAAGGTACAACCGTCGTAAAAGGGTAAATTACCATTGTTAAAAGTCGACCAAAAACGACAGTAATATAGGACCAAAAACGGCTGTTCTTTACCGCCGTAAATAGGTTCAAATTTTTAAAAAAATAATTCTCTCTTCTTGCACCCCTCAAGCCTCAAACCCTTGAGCTTTAATCCATGCACACCAACCACTACACCACAACCACTCTATATGAAATATATTCCCTAAATAAATATTTAAACATTACTTTTGCTTTACTGTAGATGGTCATGTTCAATCTCTGGCCGCGCGTGGTCACCACACGCCGGAGTTCTGCAGGAGCTCCGCCGGCAAAGACCGCCGTCATTAACGGCAGTAATGAGAGGACTTTAACGGCGGTTTCATTACCGCCGTTAAAAGAGGGCTTTAGTGACAGTTTTTTTTAACAACGGTTTCATTACTGCCGTTAAAGATATTTTAGTGGCGGTTTTTAAATTGCGGTAACAAAACCACCGTTAAAGATACATTAACGGCGGTATTAACGGCGGTTTCGTTACCGCCGTTAATAGTATCTTTAACGGCGATAACGAAAACCGCCGTTAAAAAAACCGCCGTTAATGCCCTGTTTTGTCGTAATGAGTGTAATTGATAAGTGTTAAATCCACTGTTAGTGTCAACCTTAATCAGCATTTTGTGTATTGTGTCATATTGTAAAATTGTTAGTTATCAACTCAGTCATTAATTGTGACTAGCCACACCCCGATCTAAATACTTCACTATCCCTCTTTGTCGTTGGTTTTGAGTATTGAAAAAAAAAATTTCATTTTTTGTAATTTTTAGTAATTTTTTTTTTTATATATTTTAGTCTTTTTTTTTTTTTAAATGCACCTAATCTAAATGTACTTAAAAAGTAAAATATTTTTGTGAAGAAATCTAAAAAAAATTCAATAAAAAAAATGAAAATATACTGAATTTTTTTTTCTATTCTTTCTTGTATTTAGTGAATTTTTTAAAGATTTTTTTTCACAAAGTCTATACATTTCAAGTGTATCTAGATTTTTTTTTTTTTTTTTATAATGAAAAAGTGTATCTAAATTAAGTGGATTTAAAAAGTAAAAATAAAAATTGATTAAAATATTTTAAAAAATTCACTAAAAACTAAAAAATAAGAATTAAAAACTCAAAAACTATTTTTGAAAATTGCAAAACCAAACAAAGGAACAAGTTTCTCTTTCTCAAAAATTATATTGTTTACTATTTGTGTGTTATATATATACATGTATTATTTCATTTTTTATTTTCTTTTCACCACGCACTCCATTTTATTTTAGCCCATTAGAATTATCATGTAGTAATTAGGTGACTAAAAAAGTAGCAATGGGTCTCATTTTTATCTCTATGTACACTTCAGCACACTAAATTTTTGCTAGTCTACTACAAATGCTGTAGTTGAAATTATATTGTATTATTCGAAGAGTGGTGTGGCATATAAGCACCAAATAATTTTCATGTGAGAGTTAATGCCTAGTTGAGGTTCCCTAAAATAATAAAGGTTAACATTATACGAAAAGAATTTTCATACAAAAATTTTAAAAAGAATATTATGGCCTTTCATATTCATTCCAATCCAAGGCAAAACTCCTAGTATCGTAACTCAGAATTACAAAATCCCACAATCATATCATTCAGTATGAATTTTATATATATAAATTATGTTTATAAATCAATTTCCAATAAGTAAAGGTATAGCATTTTGTCTTCCAACGAGTCTTTAGACATAATTCATTGCGTTACATTTCTACGCAACCCCATATGGGGAGAAATTATTTGGTCTTAAACACTACTCAGATAAATTTCCAAGCAATTTGCTGGTAGATCTCACTTAAGTCTCATAATTTCTTGACTCCACAAGCACAAGAGCCACTAATTGAAATTATGTGTCTTTTGATTGATGGTGTGTACATAAAATACTAAATAATTTTCTTTCAAATATTATGTATCACTTTATAAATAGTATAAGTTGGCTACTCATATATATTTTCAATTGAGAAATCAATGGGTCAAACATTACCAAAGATAAGAATTGATTTATTCTTTTGCGTTATGAATTTTCTTCAGTTGTTCTTTTTTTCTGTTTTGAGAGTATTTTATTCTATTTATTTGGTTTTTCTCCCATTAAACCCTAGTGGGGAAGAGAAGGTTGAGCATTTTGTCCTCTTACAAGTCTTTGGACATAGAAATTATGATCTTGATATTCGTTTGTTCCAAGGAATAGTTTGATTCAAATGGAATTTTCATTATCTATGTACATGTATTTAGACCCAATCCTATTTTCAACAGTAGAATATGTTCCATAGCATAAAGCAGACAAGTGTTTAGACATGACCGCCCAATCGATGCTCTTATTGTAACAATCACCCCCCACCTATGTATTTGTTTATGCAGAAAAAACACAAAGCCTGCCAATTTGGCACCTGATGCCAATATGCCACCAACCATAAGCCAAGAGGGACTGACTAGGACACTGGAATGCCCAATCTCCAATTATCTAAGTTCAATTTATTATGTACCGTGTGTTAATTTAATAATAAGAGGACATATAAATATTTTATCTAAATAATAAAATAAAGTAGTTACGTATGTATCTATCTATCTATCTATCTATCTATATATTATATAAGAAAAATAGGATTTTTAGTGAGAAAATTTGTTCCAAAGTCTCATTTCACAATTGCTAATTTTTGTGATTTTAAAAATAATTCTATTGGCTAGCAAAGTAATTATAGATTAAAACAAAAAAACAAAAAAAATCTAAAATTTTGAATTACAAGTTCCTAAAATCTATCTCCCCAATATTTCTCTCTTTTTGAAATCTCATCTCATAACAAAATAACTATACATTTAAAAAAAAAAAAAAAACACAAATCTCATCTCATAACAAAGTAATTATATATTTAAAATATATATATAGACTAAAAAAAAAGTAATACCACAATTGCTAATTTTTATAATTTTAAAAATAGTACTTGTACGAGCACAGAATAATCTTCTCGTGTAATCATGTTGATCAAGTTTACACTCCTCCAAACGCCATCGCTTTACTACCTAAAAACACAAACATGAGCTAGCCAACGGGTGTGTGCCGGAAACCTCTCCGATGCCTAAGTCAGCAAAATAGACAATAGACACAAAAACTCTGTGTATTTGCGAGTAAAAATTGTGATACCTGTACATAGGTCCTGTCATGAGCTTTTATAAATTCTACCTGGCACAATCCTAGTAGGACTCTAACTCTCCTTATTTGTCACGCCCCACTTTTTATTACTCGAAATCATTACCAAATTCATTACTTTAATTCAAGTTCAGAGATCACATGCGGAAATAAACTCAAATGTTCGACTAGTAGAAATGAATACCCATTCTCTCATTCGTATGCAAATTGAATACTACATGAGCATACGAAATAAATTGCCCTTGGGCTTACATCATTAAAGAGTTAAGAAGAAGGGTATAACCTTTTTTCATAAATGGCATTCCGCCAACACAAAAGAGGCCCCGTGGCCAACAAATATGAAGATCCAAAATCTTGTAGCACATCCTGATTATCACCTGAAAAAGATTCAACAACGTGAGATGAACATATAGTCCAGTAGGGATCTCAACATGGTCCTCAACAATAACAACTTACAGATAGCTATGATTATGAATACTCAATCTCATACTAGAATAATAATGTGGCAGTTTATACAAAATATACATAAGTATGAACTTTTCTCGAAAACAGCAATTTCATTCAACGCTATAAGCGGTTCATCTTTCTTTCCTTTTCATTACCCCTTTTTCCACAAACTTTCATGACAAAAACAGTTCTAGAAAACAATTTCGCCAAGCCCATTACTTTCCTCCCATTTTCCGTATTTACAACAGGTTTGCCCTTTCTAAACATGTTCACAAAAACCCAATTTCCTTCACACTTTCCAAAATCTCAAAATAGCATTTAGGTTTGTTTCGAACATATTCATATCTATCCATGCATACCTTTAGTAAAAAAGGGAATAATAAATCATCAACATGTATAAAATCAACAATTGAGGCAACTCGGCCTTTTCAAAAATGTAACCATCGTAACCCATAACATACTCAGATAAACTGAGACAGTGATGATAAAAGCTCTACTCTACCTGCCATAAGCACGGTAAGTTAAGGATACACCATACAACAAATGACTAGCCAAATTCTCCAGACACAAGCTGAAAGATAATGGTACCTAGTCCACATTTTCCAGACACAGGCTGGAAGGTAATGGTACCTAGTCCAAGTTCTCCAGGCACTAGCTGGAAGGCACTGGTACCCCTCATTCTAAGCGCGGTATATAACACCAACCATCTCAATATAACAAAGCACAACTAATAAATGTAATACATGCACAATGATTCAACACAACAATGTCATCTTCCACCGACGACCAAGGACAAAACCTCTAGATGCATGTATTCAGTACACCTATTAAAAGAGACTCAACTCTCAAGCAATCTTAAGCCCAACAACGACACTGGTGCGATAGTTAGAGATAAAACCCCCAAATGTGTGTATTCAACACTCATGATACAATAATTCAATACTCGTATTTATTTTCCAAGACTCACATAGAGTTAACATTTCATCTTCCATTTTCAAGATCAACTTTCATAATTTTCCAAGTCAACGTGTTCCACCACTTATTCCAAGACTACTTTTCCCATTTCACAAAACCAAATCCATTCTTTTCATTTTACAAAACCAATTCCATGGATAATAAAGCCATGACTCATCTCATTCCAATACACTCATTTCAAAATAACCCCAATGACATAGTTAATCCCTAAGCCATTAACACTTTTATACAACCCACTTTAACAATAGTAATTTACAAACATTGTCCAACCATGTTCCACTTTAATTTATCAAATCAAAATATAATTTAGGGTTTTCTCTTCTTTCAACAATAATCATGCTAGATTACTTCTCAACTAGCCCACACAACAACCAATGTTAACAAACTCATATTTAAACAACCAACCCTAGGTTTCCCCTTCATGATTTTCAAAGAAATCCCACATGGATATGATTTTCATGCAATACAAAACTACCACATGTCTATCTATAAACGAGGCATTGAAAAAGAGGAAGGAAATCCCTACCTCAAATGGAGAACCCAAGGAGAAGAAGAGAGAAACTCGAAAGTGCTCCAAACCCAACCTTTCTCGGATCAAAACGAAGGCCACGCCAAACTCCACCTTTCTTACAAAGGAACTAGGCTAGAAACACACTAGAGCTAGATGGATTTTATAGAGAAGTTGTAGTCTAGAGTGAGAAGCTCTCAAGTTATTCATTCAATGAACTCCATTAAATAGATTAGTGTATCTCATACATTCATGATACATAATGCATCTTCAATATTAATGAATTCATTAGATAGATTAATGTATCTTACATATTCATAATAGATACATAATGCATCTTCTATATTAATGAATTCATTAGATAGATTAATGTATCTTACATATTCATAATAGATACATAATGCATCTCTAAGATTCATTCATAATGAATCCATTACATTCAATGTATTAGCATTAGTCTTCTATACATTGTATATATAGGTGCATTCATCAATAATTTGTCACCTTCTAATTGATGTACATGTATCTTACTTAATGAGATGAATCTAGTATAATCATGCATAAGCTTTGAAAAGTTAGAGAGAGAGATTGGCCCGAAAAAGTGATCCAAAAGCTATTTTTCAGACTGATATACAAACAGGTCCGCTCGAGCGTCAAAAGCCCCACTTGAGCGTGAAGCCCAAAATCTGGACATCAACCCTTGGTTTCCAAACACAACCAACCTATTTCAAACCTGCCCAACACGACCCAAGACTCATATACAAAGAGTAAAGGACGAAAACGAGAATAAGACAACAACACATCCACGGAACCGAGTCCGGAATACAATTAAACAATGAAGGGAAAACCGGGATCGCTATATTATAAAAGTCCTCCTAGGAATCACACTCCCAAAGATAATGCCTATCCTGATAACACCCTACTCACTACCAACCAAGTGAGATGGTTTGCACAATATTAGTAAGACTCTACTCTCCTTAGCAGAGTCCTCCTAGGAGTCTCATGCCCAAGGATAATGCTTATCCTTAAAACAACCTTATCACTACAAGCCAAGCGAAATGGCCACACCCTCATGCTTAGATATACATTCCTGACCAAGCTGCCTTATTTCGGTCCCTACGGTTCGGGCCGTGTGACCGGAAGTCAATCTACCAAATGGCACCCTACCAAGCTACACATAGCTCAGCCTCTCTATTGACAACATCTCGGTCCGATAAAGGACTACATTCAAATAGCTAGGTCTAAGCCCTGGTAACCTATCTCTGACCGACCTAGTGTCTTCTTAGCCCAAGATCGAGCTACACCAGCTCTTATTTCGGCCCATTGCACGACCCAAATTCCAAAGAAGACTATTCCTAGCTCGGCCCAATTTGTTCACAAATTACCCTCTCAATTTCCCCTTAATTCCATCTACGTAGCATAATTAGGGATTATTTTCCTCCAGCCGAGCTAAGAACGTCCAACTCTGCTGAGCTAGTAAAGTCATTCAGTTTCACAACTCGTTCGGCCCCAATAAGTCTTTTCAGTTGCTCAGCACGTCCTTCCACTAATCTGGCATGTCTAACATGACGTCATTCCTAGGATACGTTGCGTGCCCCCATTATCCTCGTTCTCCTATTACAACCGTCATGTACTTCCAAAAATTTGAACAGCCTCTCCTTTTTGCATTCAACATTTATATCCTTTGAGTTCGTAATCGTACAAAAAGGCATTCTTTCTATATAACTGGGCTATATGTCCCTCCTTCTGTAATCATCTTCCAATTAATGAAAAATTTTGATCTCTTTGTTCAGTTACTGTGTTTCTTTTTCAATGTTTTGCATCATTCTGACTGCATATCTAGCCGAACTAATTAGCTTGGCCTTGCCTAATCCTGCCAACCTTCTTTGGCCGAGATATTTATCTCGATTGAAGAATCCAAAAAACTTGTTGGTCAAACCTACAAATCCTCTTTGGCCGAAATACTCATGTTGGTCAAAGAATGCAAAAATTTTGTTGGTCAAACCTGCCAACCTTCTTTAGCCTAGATCCTCATCTCGGCTAAATAGTGCAAAAAAGTTTTGTTGGTCAAACCTGTTAACCTCCTTTAGCCTAGATCCTCATTTCAGCTAAAGATTGCAAAAAAATTTGTTGGTCAAACCTGTCAACCTTCATTGGCCGAGATAAGCATCTCGGTCAAAAAGTGCAAAAAAATTTGTTGGTCAAACCTGCCAACCTTCATTGGCCGAGATAAACATCTCGGTCAAAAAGTGCAAAAGAATTTTTTGGTCAAACCTGCCAACCTTCTTTAGCCTAGATCCTCATCTCAGTTAAAAGAGTGCAAAAAAGTTTTCTTGGTCAAACCTGCCAACCTCTTTTAACCTAGATCCTCATCTCGGCTAAAGGGTGCAAAAATTTTGTTGGTCAAACCTGCCAACCACATTTAGCCTAGATCCTCATCTCGGCTAAAGGGTACAAAAATTTTGTTGGTCAAACCTGCCAACCACATTTAGCCTAGATCCTTATATCGGCTAAAGGGTGCAAAAAATTTTGTTAGTCAAACTTGCCAACCTTCTTTAGCCTAGATCCTCGTCTCGGCTAAAGAGTGCAAAAAAAATTTTGTTAGTCAAACCTGCCAACCTCTTTTAGCCTAAATCCTCATATCGGCTAAGGTCAAACCTGCCAACCTTTATTGCCCCCAGTTGGGCAAAGAGTTGTTTAGAAAGAGTTAGTCAAACCTACCAACCCATTTTACCCCTAGTTGGGCAAAGATTTTTGCGCGGTCGGTCCTTCTTGTCGACCATGTTAACTTTTGCCAAAGGCTTTTTGTCTGGCATCGCTGTTGTGTTGGACTCTGCCTTGGCGCGCCCCCATCTTCCTCTGCCTGAATGTGCTGATGCACTCTTTTCATTAGGGCTTCCATCGTGAGGGGTGTTGTCATTGTCATTGAATCCCTCAATTTATTGCCTGCCAGCAAACCCCGTTTGTACTGTACGATAACTAGGTTTGTATGGCAATCTCCGATTTGATTAAAAGTTTTCCAATAACAGCTGTTGTAAGACCAGTGTTTCTTTCTCGCCCATGTCGATGGAGAGCAGCTGGTCTATTTCCACTGGCGTTTTATATGTTTGTTCTAAACCTGGTAACGAACGCCTCTGTTAGTTACACCCATGAAGCTATACTGCTTTTTGGCAACCTCTCAAACCAAGTTAGGCCCAGGTCGCCTAAGCTTGAGGGAAACAATATACACATTAGGGCTTCGTTCCGTCGATATACGGCCATAACTTGACGAAAGTGCATGTAAGGGTCTTACTTCCCCTAGTAGGTTGTGAACTTAGGCTGATGGAAACCCAAGGGTAACGGTGAGTTCTCTATTGCCAGAATGAACGGCGAGCTTTATAACCTTGCTAGCGCTTTGTCTACTAGTTTGTAGGCAATGCGCGGTACTAGCATTCCAACCTCGACACTTCTATGTGTCCGAGGAGCCAACCGCTGTAGAGCAAAGACCCTTTGGAGGTCGCGTGTTTGAGCGTCTTCTCTCCTTCGAGCCCTCTCTTCTAGCACTGTCCGCAAGTCCACCAACCTAGGCAACTCTGTGTGCCTTGATGTCGTCTGATGCGTATGCGAGTGCCTATAACTGCTTCCCTCTGTACAAGACCTTTCAGTCCTCGTTCTCTCAGACCTTGAGTAACGAGTCCTGGAAGTCCTTGACTATGTGTCACTTGTCCTGAGACTTCTGCTTTCAATCTGTGATGGTGTGACTCGCTTGTCAAGGTCTGCTGAGTGGCGGGAATGCGTTCTGCCTTCGTTGATCTCCTCTCCCGCCACGCTTTTGCCCTTCCTCTTGCACTTCATGGTCTTCATGTCAGCCGCCATTCTCTATATCAACTCGTCTTGCTCCCTTACGCGATCCTCCAGAACCTGAGGATCCAACCTTCGCCTCTGCCTGTCAGGGCTTTGAAAGCGACGAGGGCTTGAGCCCCATCTCTCTCGTGTGTCTCTCCACGGGTTTCGTCGCTGGGGGTCTAATTCTGCCATAGATGGGACAAAAGGTAATCCTTCATGCCTCTCACCTCCCTCTGGGGTCTGTCCATCAATGGCAGAATGTAGTAAGTTTTCGTTGTGCGCCATTGATCTCAATTAAAGAGGAAGCTTGATCAAAAGGTTTTGTTCTTTATGTGGTTTCTCACAGACGCCGCCAATTGTACGAGCACAGAATAATTTTCTCGTATAATTCTGTTGATCAAGTTTGCACTCCTCCAAACGTCGTCGCTTTACTACCTGAAAACACAAATGTGAGCTAGCCAGCGGGTGTGTACTAGAAACCTCTCCGATACCTAAGTCAGCAAAATAGACAATAGACACAAAAACTCTGTGTATTTGAGAGTAAAAATTGTGATACCTATACATAAGTCCTGTCATGAGCTTTTATAAATTCCACCTGGCACAATTCTAGTAGGACTCTAACTCTCCTTATAAAAGTCCTCCTAGGAATGTCACTCCCAAGGATAATGCTTATCCTGATAACACCCTACTCACTACCAACCAAGTGAGATGGTTTGCATAATACTAGTAGGACTCTACTCTCCTTAGCAGAGTCCTCCTAGGAGTCTCATGCCCAAGGAGCTTATCCTTAAAGCAACCTTATCACTGTAAGCCAAGCGAGATGGCCACACCCTCATGCTCAGATATACATTCCTGACCAAGCTGTCTTATTTCGGTCCCCTACGGTTCGGGCCGTGTGACCAGAAGTCGATCTACCAAATGGCACCCTACCAAGCTACACATAGCTCAGCCTCTCTATTGACAACATCTCGGTCCGATAAAGGACTACATTCAAATAGCTAGGTCTAGCCCCTAGCAACCTATCTATGATCGGCCTAGTGTCTTCTTAGCCCAAGACTGAGCTACACCAGCTCTCATCTCGGCCCATTGCACGGCCCAAATTCCAAAGAAGACTATTCCTAGCTCGGCCCAATTTGTTCACAAATTACCCTCTCAGTACTATTGGCTAACAAAGTAACTATAGATTAAAAAAAAAAATTTGCTAATTTTTGTAATTTTAAAAATATTTAAAAATAATACTATCGGACAACAAAGTAACTATAGATTTAAAAAAATAATTGAATTACAAGTTTCTGAAATCTCTCTCATAATATTTATCTCTTTCCTAAATCTCATAATCTATCTATGTTATATATTATACCAAAGTGACTTTTCATCTTAGAGACCCAAATGTTGTGTTTGGTTGGGGGATTTAGGGAGGAATTTGAAAATGGAAAGAGAAAAGTGAGTGAAACTAGGTGAAATGTAAATATATTTTTCACATTTCATCTATCTTTATCTTTTCCTTTCCAAATCCCTTCGCAAATCCCCCAACCAAACACAGCGTAAGTGTTTCAAAACCTTAACTCTAATTTTTTTTAAAAAGAATATAAATCTCATACAATCTTCTTTCTCCTAGAATAAATCTAATTCAAAAGAAAACTCTCTCAACTCCTATAAAATGTATACTATCAAAATCTTTCACAACTAGTCTAATCTATATAAACCTAAAATTAAGTCTGACATAAAATAAAAATTAAACCTTGTATCAAGATTAAACACAATTTTATTCCCAAATAAATTTAAGCATATCTATACTATATATAATTTTTTTTTAAAATCTCATAATATATTATTTTTTATAATAATTCTTATGCACTCTTTTTCTAACCAACTCTTTTTTCTATCCAAAAATCTTAGCCATCATACATTATTGTAAGCCCTTCATGTCTTCCTCACCCTATAAATATTACATTCATGGAATAATGAAACTCATTGTTTTTTAATTTTATTTTTATGAGACAATTTGAAGGTTAGTTTTTGTTTAATATGTTCTATTCTTTAAACAGATTGTTTTATCTTTTGGGTATACCATTCTTTCTTCTTTTTTATCTATGACCATTTTTATGTTTTTGTACTTCATATTTTGTGTGTCATTTCTTCTCCTCTCTACCAATCATTATCTGTTTTTTGTTTATGACTATTTTTTGTTGGTTAATATTGTTTTCTTAGAATTTTTATACTAAAATGGTATGATAGAGTCATTTGTATAATAAAAAACATGTCACTCATTATAAGTGATAGATCAAAATCCAAACAAAATATTTATTAATAAGTTTTCTGTACTGATTTTATGTTTGTATATCATTACTTTTTTTAAAAAAAAAAATTACTTTTAATATTTTTTGATATCATGATATGTATTGACAGTTGATGCAGAGTATTACTTAAAAGACATATAATAGTTTTTCAAAGTTATAAAAAAAAATATTAATTTTAATCAATTTTTTTCAAAACTATTAAAGGTGTTAGTCAATTATATGATTATTTATCTTTAATATGTGCAGCTCCTCTCTTCCTTTATGGTGCTTCTCTCTCTACTCCACTGTGAGTTCATATGTTTTTAGAAAAAAAATCATATGTAATTTAAAATTTTAAATCTTTTTATATAGGAAGTTAAAAAATAAATTTTAGAATTTAAAATATAGCTATACAAAACCATATACTTTTAAATATAGCTATATTTATAATTAATTTTAATCTATTTATTACCTATCCTTATTTATATTATTATATAAATAAAAATTTTGTACAATAATTGAAGTTCAAAGTCCTAATCTATTTTTTTTCAAAATTTAAAATTGTTAAAATGCATATGTTGTAATATCATTAATTTCTACCAATTATAAATTTTATTTTAAATCTTATAAGATTTGTTCAATGACTAATATTCAATTTTTGTAAAAAAAAAAAAAAATCCAATATATTCCTTCCAAAAGTTAATATAGCAAGTCTACAAAATCATATTTTAAAACACAAAATTATTAATATTTTTATTTTTATTTTATTTTTTTTAAATAATCATGTTAAAATATAAATAGATATCTAAATAAAATTATACTTATTAATAAATATGGCATTAGTTTTAATTATAATCACATCTTTTTAAAGTCTTTTTTCATTTTTTTAACTTTTGTTTTTGATATTTCAAATTACATGTTCTGATGATTCTCCATTATTCATTAAGTTTTTAACTTTTTTTTTTTTTTGATATTTTAAATTACATGTTACGATAGTTCTTTCTTATTCATTAAGTTTTTAAAAAAAAAATTAATTATTTTCCTTTCAAAAACCAATATAAATTTTTTTTTAAAATTCATATATTTTTATTCTAAAATAGTGAAGTATTAGAACTATGTCATTTTTTTTTTTATAACAAAGCATAATTTTAATTGTTAATTGTCAATATAACAATTTTAATCTATGTTTAGGAGTAAATATTATAGTAAATGAACATTTGAAACAAAACTCCTAAACTTATATATAAAATTTTATTTACGAGAGACAAAACACAAAAAATTAAATATAATTATCACATTTTTAGTAAATAATATATTATTTTATCTAGTGCATAGCACGGGTGATATGCTAATTTTTCTAAAATTGAAGGGCATACTACGTATGATATAAGTAATTTATCCCAATATGATATAAGTAATTTATCCCAGTTGAAAGTCTTTTATGTTCAGGTATTTTCCTGGGAAAATCTCAAATCAACTTGGTAATAGGAAAAAAAATCTCATTTTTATGGTGGTGCAAGTCTATTTTTGGTGGGGTGTAAGTCATTTCCCGTATAGGTGCAATTATTTTTAGATTACCCCACTCAAATAGAATATTTCTTATTTTCTTAGTTCTAATATTTTCGGTTTTCAAAGTTCTTGTTCCTCTCCATATCGTTCCCCACATCAAGACGAGATACATGATATCTTTTAAATTAAAATTGATTGATTTATCATATCTAGCATTGAAAAAACAAATAAACAGAGAGGAGAATAAAGTAATAATGATATTGCAAATAGAGAATCCTCATCAGATTTCACCAAGAAAACTTTCAATTCTAACCATATGTTGGTGCCTGCCCACTAGCAACACTAGCAAACTCTAGCACCATCAATGCTAAGAATATCTCTTTTATGTGCTTGTGTGACTCAACTTGTTCAAAATAGAAAGTGAATTCCGGTTGTGTGCAAGCAGAAGATAACAGTCGTACAACCCAAAAAACACAATTGAATTCAATATTTGATCCCAAAAACTATATTGGTGGTGAAATTTTTTAACAATGTCCATTCAAAATAGGGTGTGGCAGAGTTGAAAAGAGCATGAGAAAATGTTGTAGGCCCTGTTTTCTTGAAAAGGAACAAACCATTTTATCAGTTGTTTTATTATATGAGTTGGGCTTCCCTCCAGTCCGACTGGAACTGTTGGGTCCGTGGGGGCCCACAACGGGTCTCATTTCGATAATTCAAACCGTTCAATGTGTAGAATTCATTGATTATTATAAACTTGTAAAAAATCACGTTAATTGGATATCGATAGCTATCTCATCAGATTAGATTTCTATCAACCGTTTACTTTTTCACCGTCTATTTTTTTTAATACAAAACTGATTTGATCGCATAGATATCGATATCCGATCAGCGTGATTTTTTATAAACAAATAATGCTCGACGAGTTTTACTTATTGAACGGTTCAGATTATCAAAATGAAACTCACGCCCCCACAGACCCAACAGTATCCTCCAATCCAATCGATGGAGCCAGCCCCTTATCATATTTATGTGGATGTCACAATTCCTTCGTAGAGTTGTCAATTTACTCAAACTCCATAAATTTTTGAAACTTCCTTGTCTTATTATTATTCAAAAAGAGACAAAGAAAGAAGAAGAAAAAAAAAATAGAATAGTCTAAAATTCAAAACAAAATATTGATATTTGCTCTAGCTGAATTTCACCAATTTTTTCATATCTTACGTAAATCTGCACAACGTGTCGTTTGTTCTCTATGTAAAAGAATGTAGTAAAAATAATAATAATAAAATCCGTCACTTAATATGTAATTGTCTCTTTTTTTTAAAAAAATGAACTATAAGTCCTACATAAAAAACAAAAAATAAAACAAAACAAAATAAAGTGATCATGCAAATAGTTGTAACCAAAAGAAGGAATGGGATCATCTATCCACAAAAATATGTTTCCTGTTTTTTGCATAAAAATCAGATCATGTGATTGCAAGGGCATGAAATTGCGATCAACAAAGGATCCCGGACCCAATTGAAAGACAATTAGAAGGCTCAAATTTGAGATGAATTGACTGATTCTTGGTCTAGATGATAGGAGAGAGGGCAATAATTCCAAATAAAGCCAAACTTTGGAAAAGTACTATTGACTTCTTGTGTGCCCTATGACTTTGATCAAGAAGATAACGGACTTTATCTCTTTATCGAATGTGTGGAATGGCATGAGATGAGCATCTTCACACTTGGGTCAGTCATTGAGTCCCCATTGTTCTCTCTCTCTCTTTAATCTCTTTATCGAATGTGTGGCATGGCATGAGCATCTTCACACTTGGGTCAGTCATTGAGTCCCCATTGTTCTCTCTCTCTCTCGCCTGCTCTAACATCATCGTCATTGTCACCATCAGTTTCAAGAATAATATCAACCAGTTAACAATGTATTTTGTTGTTTTCTATTAAGGTTAATTATAATTATTTTTATATCAATATACTTGTGTTTTAGTTGTTGGTTTGTATTGGGGTTTGAATCTATAATCGAGAAAGATGGTTACCCAACTTGGAATAAGTTGAATATACCAAATGTGATGCCAGGATTAGAAGTTGCAAATAGTAGATTGTTCATTAGATTTAAATTAATAAATTGGGCAAAGCATGCGACTGATTAATGTTTAATATATGTATGTAAATTTCAATGCTAATTAACCAACCAAATTATAATCTTATAAAATAAGTCATTTTCAGTCTACAACCTTAACCTTTCATGATACTTTAAATGTCAAACATCCCTTTCTGTGGCCTTTGTGGCTCTGAACAATTAACATATCAACTAACATAACCCAAAAGGGTTAGTGAGTTTCTATGCCTCATTAAGACGTCAAGAATTTTGTTCTTTTGATGTGCCAAAAAAAAAATAATTACAAATCTATGAAACTATAACCACGCGAAGCATTAAGTTATGTTTAAATTTTGGATTTGTTAAGAGAAAATAATAATGGGAAATCAAAATTACTTTCATAAACACATATTTACATGGTTAACCAAATAATTATAAATATATATATATATATATATATATCTTTTCTACCAAGAACTTTTCATTTTCCCACACCAACCAAAAGAAAATAGGAATATATATATATTCTTTCATTCCATTTTCCTTTTTTTCTGTTTTTTTTTTTTTTTTTCTAGCACAAATTCAATATTCAAACAAATCATTAATGTCGTAGGCCACTAGTGTGTATTCTATGGTCTAACCATGAAGGTTCCCCCAATTTTTATTTTTATTTTAAAATGAGGTTCAGTCTATATTAATATTCTATGGTCTAATTATGAAGGTTCCCCCAGTTTTTTATTTTTATTTTTAAATGAGGTTGTCACATAGCTACATTAAATTGTTTTTATTTTACTTCCTATAGATTTTTTATTTTCCCTTAATTAAATGGTTTTGACTTAAATAGATTTGTGTTTGCTCTGAGGTTTGCACACCTCATGATGAAGTATAGGCCGTCTCAGGAACAAGTTTGCATAACCTTTCTTTGACATGGCAGGTGATTCTAATTTCAAGGATAACAACATCCAAGACTTTTCTTCTTTTATTTAATTTTTTTCCCTTTTTTAGGACAGAGCTTAAGGCCTTATAACATCATCAATTTTTGTTTTGACATTTTATTGTTTAAAAAAACATTAAAATAAAAAAAGATTCATGTTAGATGTTATTCATACATATAAATAATAAGATTCTTTTCTTCAATAATTAAGAATCAGAAGTATATTTTAAGGTTGCCAACGAACTTGCCCTCTAGTGGAATAGAAAAGCCTACTCTCATAGTTTTTTTAGAATTTTTTTTTAATAATATGATTAATCTGTATAGGTATATTTTTATAAGTCAACTTGCCCTCTGGTGGAATAGAAAAGCTTACTCTCATCTTTTTTTTTTTAGAATTTTTTTTATAATATATGATTAATCTATATATGTGTATTATTTATATATCTATACTATTATATATGTGAGCATACGACTTGGTGTCTAATAGTGTGGTGGCTTCTCCTTCTGCCACGTGACAAATTTTTCTATCCTAAAATAAAAAAATATTATTCAAAGACATGAGAAAGATTTGAACCTATGATCTTAAGTTTCATTAAAAACATTCTTACCATTTAGGCAACATACATATTATAATATTAATTTCTTTATTATTTATTTTTATACTTACTTATCTAAATTACACACGCATTACGTGTGCCACCCACTAGCTTCTTTATAAGTCAACTTGTTGAGACTATGCATCTAAAAATTATAATGACTTATTGATATAATTATGCATTTTTGTAAATACTGTAGTTCTTTCTTGTCAAACTCATGAATTATGACAAATGACATATTGAAATTTGAAGAAATTATAAATCAGGGTAGTTTAAAAAAAATAATTACGAATTTATAAAAAAAAAATTATGATTTTAATTATTAATATTTATAAAATTTATTACTGATTAATAATTATTTGGGTAATGCTATGGATACTAAATTTTCTGCCAAATAAATGACTAAATGTCTTACATGGGTGTGGACCTTATACCCATGTAAGACGTTTGGTCATTCATTTGGTAAAAAATTTAGGACGTATAACATTTTCCTAATTATTTTTTACAAATATCACTAATGTGATATTTTCATTTGAGATTTTCCTAAGCTGAATTTAATAGATTTAGAAAAGAAAAAGAAAAATTAATGAAGTGAAGCTAATTTTTTTTAACATTTTTCCTTTGCTCTTTTTTTTTTTTATTTTAATTTCTTCCACAAATGCCTTCAGAAATTTAAAATTCGAAGGAAAATATTACATTAGTCAAAAGATTACATATAATGTACAACAAAGCAAGATTGGAACACTAATAATCCACGATTAAAAAAGGCTAATAAGTTAGAATCCCATTGTACCATTTGTCACACGTAATTTTTTTTTTTTTATAAAAAAAAAAAATCAACTATTTCTTGAAATAATTCAAAAAATTAATATAAAAAATTGACTTATTTTAGTTAGTTTTTTGTGAGGTACTATTTCTACCAAAACATTAAACAGCTAATAAAGTTAGTAAACAACATAGCTTATTTTAATTATTACAAATTTAAAAAAACTATAAATATGCTAAATAACACAATTTATTTCAGTTTTAGAGTAACTTCAACTGTGTACCATCCATCGTGCTATTAAAATTTGATATGATAGGCAAAAAAAAAAAAAAACACATTCAACAATAGTTATTCATTGCGCCAAATCGTGACAAACTTTAAAATGATTAATTGTTTGACCATTGACTTCTTTAATATTGTGACCCCCCAAAAAAAAAAATCCGTGTCATGCATCTTTATATAAATTCAATAATTTAACAAATTAATATTAATATTTTTTTAGAAAATAGTAACCTTCGTATTAAAATAATTTTAATTTAAAACAGAATTTGAAGACATTTCATAAAAACTGCTAACAATCAAATTTTTGTTAATGAAAGTTTGAATTAAGTTGATGAATTTAAGCTTTTAAAAATATTAATTATTAGATCACAAAATATTTGATTAAAAATATTATTTAAAGACATTATATATATATATATAATTAGATATACAATCACATGGTATTTTACAAATTTAATCAAATTGTAAAATTAATTTATCCATTGTTCAAGTCTCTCAAAATATGATATTTTACCATAACTGAAATAACATGATCGTGTGGAGATGGTTTTAACTATTGTCTTACAAACTACCATGAAAAACAAAATTATAATTTAGTGATCTTTTAAAAAATATATATAAAACTTACCACGGATGTTTAATTTTTTTTTTTTTTTTCTAAATTTGCAATCAATTGTAATTTTCTCAAGAATAATCCAAACTAATTTTTCTATTTCTAAAAAATAAAAAAATAAACTATGAATAACCAAGATTTTTAAAATTGGGATCTTAGGTAGGATTGGGAACCTGGGAGTGTGTTGTGCCTCTAGGGCACAACACCGTATTGTGAGCCTGTGGGGGCTTTTTTCAAATTTATTCTGATCATTCAAATGATTCATATTGTAAGGTTTGTCAAGTAAATTATTCATACAAAAAATCAAATTAATTAGACATCTGTAACTTATAATAAGATCACATTTATGTTTAAAAAAAATAAACGGTTAATATAATTTTGATAATTTTTTTAAAAATAATTATGGTCCGATCATGGGGTACGCATATTCAATTAATTTCAATATTTATATTGATGATATATTCAACGAACTCTATAATATAAACAGTTCGAATTATCAAAATAAAATCAATACAAACCTCAACGGGACCGTCACAGTGGGATGTTGTGACAGCACCCTTCCCTGTTCCGTAGGATTGTTAGGAGAGACTTATGGATCGGATCATAAAATCGGATCGAAAATTATAAGATTCTACTTGTAATGTATGTAAAACTAGAAAATATCCATAATGATAATATATCTTGAATAATTTTAAAATTATTTCAAAAATGTTAAATTTATATGATACATATTTTATGTTAACATAAATTACAATAAATGTTTAGAAAAATAGTTTATAGTCAAATTTTTAGGAAATTCTACTATATGCACATTTAGTTATTATCTTTGTGTCTTTGATTATGACCTTCTGTGTTGTTGGTTACATCACATTATGATGTTAGTTATAATATTATTTTTGTTATGATCCAAAAATTGTTCAGTTATGTGATGTTTAGTTATAACTCAATTTTTTTTTATTATAACTTCTATGATATTGAGTTATGTCATTTATAATAATCAAGATCGTGGTGTGATTCTGCACCAATTTATAATTAAGATCATAATTACTTTAAAATTTTAATACGATCAGAATCAGGCTTCATTTTGGAATAAATTTTTTTAGCCTGATTGTTTTTACTATTTTAACCTGACTAAAAAAATTATGTTTGGAATAAACTTTTTGATTTTTTTTTTTTATTTGGATGTGAAGGCTATGAGAGAAAAAATAAAATGATTATGATTTGAATGTGACATTTTGTCTTATTTTTAATTTTTAACCTATTTTGCCATTTTATGGGCTAAATTAGCCCAAGCCATACTCCAAACAATCCCTCATTTAGGGGTTATTTGGAAATAAATATATTTTTTGATTTTCTATAAAAAGACGTACAAAAAAATAGATAGATAATATGACTCAGAAAATATATATATTTATATAATGGGAACTTACGTGTAAGTCTTAATAGGTGGACTTATTATCCAATAGGTCCTATGATAATTAATGATATTTTTCATTAAATACTATTAAAAAAGACACTAATTTTTAATTTTCAACCATAGTTTGAAAATTTTATCATAAAAAAATTGTCACTAATTAGAAGTTTTAATGACAATTTAAAAAAATTGTCACAAAAAAACGTTACTAATTTTTAACTTTCAACGACAGTTTAAAAAATTCATCACAGAAAAATATTACTAATTATAAGTTTTAGAGACAATTTATAAAAATTATCACAAAAAAAGTCACTAATTGTTAATTTTTAATGACATATGTAAAAAATCGTCATAAAAAAATATTTTTATGAACAATTTTATTATGACTTATTTTTAATAAAACTTATGTTCAAGAACTTGATGAGAATTAAATCCAACTATTAAGATCTATTGATAATTTATTTTTAAAAAATACATTTTTATAGTACACCCCAAACACCCTCTTAAATCAAGATTAGGATTGATAACTATAGTAAAATCTCCAAATCAAGATTATGATTACTGATAGGGAGATTTATGACTTGATAATGGGCCGAGCCCGTTTAGGCTAGAGTTTGGGTCTTTACTCGATCAGACATTGGGAACACGCTGGACCAGGGACGTAGGCCAATCAACTGGGAACAACTTCAGGTTACTAGCCCGGTAGAAAGGTACATTCTACTGGGTAGGATAGAGTCTGCCCTTAGGAGCTCGGTCGTAACTATGGAGCTCAGTTAGAGCCCCATTCGTGTTCGATTGAAGAGACCAGACAAATAGCACGGTCCTAAAATGAAGGCATGGCACTACGCTAAGCGTAGCTCGGTGCTAAGTGCCACGTGACGTGGCAGGATTGCGGGAGAAAGGTTTCGCAATCCGTACGAGTCAATACCGTTTGGCGGTTTTGTCATTTGGTGTTTAGCAGTATTTGCACCTACACGTGAAGGAATGTGAGAGGGGAACATATCCACGCGTCAGAAGGAAGACAGATAGGGGGGAGCATGCATAAACTATATGAACGGAGCTGCGTATCCATTCACAGGTCTGGAACATCTGATTATCAGAGCTACCTACCCTTTGTCTCCCTCCCTCTTCTTCTCTCTAAGTGTGCTAACTTGATCGTTAAAAGGTTTTTCCAGCAACACACCGCCGAACAGCTCACCGTTTTGTATTCTCGGGTCACTCAGAAAGAAGCAAAACTTAGACACGAGGAGTACGGAAAGCGATGGATATTTGCTCCCCATACAATTACCATGCGAAATAACCAAGTTAAGTGGATTCAACGGCAATGAAAACAAGCAGAGTGAGAAGTCTTTTGGCAATAGATTTTTTTAATTGATTTTTTAATTTTTTTAATTATTTCAGTTTTGGATCAAAAATTTGTTTAATTTAATTTTTTTGACTTTTTAATTTTTATAAAAAAATAAAATAATTATAATT
This sequence comes from Camellia japonica, assembly GCA_030407325.1. Classification (NCBI taxonomy): domain Eukaryota; kingdom Viridiplantae; phylum Streptophyta; class Magnoliopsida; order Ericales; family Theaceae; genus Camellia; species Camellia japonica. Next base: position 92,808,969 of record JAPPVO010000002.1, read on the forward strand.
TAAATATGATATTTTATTTTAATGACTTATATAACTTTGTTTTTTTTTTTTTTAATATTTTTTTAACTTAAAAGTTAATTGCCAAACAACCTTACACAGAACTTTAAAACCCGTACGGCACGTTAGGGCATCGCAAGTCAGAGATAGTGTTTTAGAAAAAAAATTCTCTCAAACAAAATGGTTTGAGTTTGGGAGATGTGTTTTAGAAAAAAAATTTCAAAAAATGATTTGGTTTGAGTTTTTTTTAAAAAATTTTCAAAATCACTTTTTCTCGCTTACACATCAATCAATCACTTTTTCTCTCTCCTCTCTCCTTCTCAATTACTTTTTCTCTCACACACATCTACTCAAATCATCCCAAACTTCCAAAAAATATCAAATAATGCCAAACTGCCAAAAGAACAACTCTCCCAAAATATACAACCAAACAAATCAAAAAAATTTCTAAACTCTCTTCCCAAAAATTTTTTCAAAAATAACTCTCCCAAAAACAAACCAAACAAGCCCTGTATTTTGGAAAAGGAAAATGATTTGGAGCCCTAAAAAGAGGCCCCCTAATTCCCCTAATTTTCTGTTTTGACAACTGTTTTTTTTTTTTTTTTTTTTACTTGATATGGAAATTAAGGGATTAGGGACTCTTTTTAAGGGATGTAGCAAGGTTGTTTGGAAAAATTCAAAGTCAGAGATTGACTTTGGAGAAATTCAACTTTCTCAGCAAGATGAGATCGTGGCCGTTTCTCTAGCTATAAAAAACACCTAGGCCGTGCGGTATAGATCTCACCACGTAAGCAGGACTTGTGCGTACATTCCAAAGATGATCAAAGTGCATTTGCCACGCTCCCCCTACAGCGCGTGATTATATAACCCAGCCAAGAATCTCTTGTGCTTACATTGGTCCATTTGCCCTAGTTACTGAAAACAAATTATAAATTATAACTTAATTATGACTTTAATCAGAAGTTATTAATTTAGTTAGTGTAATTGTTAGATTATAAATTTAAATTGTTGAGTAGTATTTATTACGTAAGTTATGAAATAACTTTTTGAATTAACTTTAATTTTTTTGTTATTTACTACTTGCTTACATTTCTCATAAAAAATAATAATAATAATCCATAGTCTATTTGGGTCTTTTTCTATTTTTTAAAAAATATAAAATAAAAAAAAAATCTAAGAGTATAATCTTAAATTAATATGTCCACAGCAGAAGCTGATAATCAGAAGCAATGGGTGAGAAGCTTATGAGAATTAGCTTTTTTTAGTTAAAATAAGTTGCTATAATCATAAGTCGTTTGAAATAAGTTTACCAAAACAGTCCAAAATAACTTTTCCAAAACTAGAATCTATAAATTGGCCAAAATAAACCACATCAAACACTCTCATTAAATCTGAGATAGTCAAAAATTATTTGTATTTTTATAGTGGTGCAATAATGGTGTAAATATTTCATATGTATGGTACAAATTTTGCATGTGTGTCAGAATTATATCACAAAAAATTTTATGTCTAGTACAATAATTTCTTCACTGTTATACTTAGGTTTAGGGGTTGTTTGGAGTGTTCTAAATAAGTGCATTTTTTATCTTTTTAGATTAAAAAATTGAGGGAAAAAATATGGATGTTTGGGTTAACTTTTTGACTTTTTATGAAAAAATGTGTATTAAAAAATTATATAAATTAGTGTGTAGAGGAAAATTAAGATTGGGAATTGTGCAGCCGTAATTTTTGACTTTTGGTGAATAGTGATAACTTTTTAACTTTTTGAGTAACTTTTTGACTTTTTGACTTTTTTGGGAATTGCCAAACTTGGCCTTAGTTTGGGATAACCTATATAATTCATCTTTTTATCTTTTTATCTTTTTTTCATCACATCACATCTCTACTTTTCTGTACATCTTTTCGTAAAAAGATAAAAAGTGCACTTTTTTAGGACACCCCAAACCAACTATTTTCAATTCCTCTTTTTCTTTCCCAATATTTTTTAGGAATAAAATTCTCACAGTATTGTCAATATAAAAAATGGAAATACTTCGGTGTGCAACCTTAACACAAAATTATATAAGCTTTCAAGAATTGATATAAGTGATCTAAAAAAATACGAAAGTTGAATACAAATTCGCTTAAATTCACGAAAACTTGTACAAATTTGTGAATTTAAACAAATTTATGTTAAGATTACATTGCACACGAGAAAAATTTCCTATAAAAAATATATAAAATTGTATAAAATGCATATTATTTGAATGACAATAGATTTAAAGAGAATTCAATCACTTTATTAATAATTAAAAAAAAAATTTGTGGATATTACGTTGGAATGTGCAGTTTTCCTAACAATCTTTGAGGAGAAAATAACAATCCTTTAAGAATGTAAGGCTGTGTTTGATTTAGAGGACGAATCATAATTTCAGTCTTATTTCAGTGTTGTGTTTAGATATAGTTTTCAAAAATTGATTACACACTCATGTTTAAAAAAAATTTCAAAACATGTTTGGCAGAGTGAGTTTTTGAATTTTGAATTTTGAAATTGGTTCTACCTGATCGTCCGCTCGGATATCCTCCTAGATAGTTTTTGAATTTTTAGGTCTACCTGATTGTCCGCCCAGACATCCTCCGGACGTTCGGCCGGTTGACCGAAACAGTATTTTTTTTTTTTTTTTTTGCAATTGCCACCTATTATTTGAAAAAAAAAATTATATTTGTTTTTGATATGTTTAAAGCATAGAGTTTTTTTTTTTTTTTTTGGACCAAAATGACAAATTATTTGGCTATTTATTTAAAATTAACAAAAAAAATTTAAATAAAAATTAATTTGTTACAGTAATTTTTAAAAAATAACAAATATATATTTTTTAAAAAAACAATTAAAAAAAATTCCAATCAAATATACAATCAAAAGTAATTTTAAAGCACTAGCTGAATATTTTTTTGTAACAAAAAAAAAATATATATTTTTTAATATTTTAAATAAAATAATAATTTTATAATTTTTTGAATTTTTAAAATAAAAAATTTATTTTTTTCAATAATTATTTTTTTGAGTTGAATTTTAAAAAGTGTTTGGTTATGAGTTTTGAATAGAATTTTCAATAGAGTTTTGAGTTGTGTGTTTGGTTATGAGTTATAAATTTTTTAATTAAGTTTTAAAAATTCTTTTCAAAACTCATAACCAAACATGTTTTCTTATTTCAAAACTCATTTCAAAATTCAAAACTCATAACTAAACAAATTTTCTCTTCTTAAATCATGATTCAACAACTCACAAATTCAAAATATAACTCCATTATCAAATCATGATTCTAAAACTAAACCAAACGCTACCTAAGATTCTCCTGAAAGAGTGGGGGATTTAATTCCTAATTAGGGCATCTCCAACGATGCATTATGTTTTTTATCAAATTTGAGTAAAAACTCTCTTTGATATCGTCTCTCTAGCGGAGGGATTTGGCTTTTCATCAAACCATCGGTCGACCGGGTGGATGACCGGATAGTCGACTAGTCAGTGCAAAATTTTCACAACAATTGAGTTTGCATCAAATTACAACAATTCAAGATTCATTTGACCCTAATTTTTCAGAAAACCCTAGGCGTATGTATGTTTACGAGTTCATCAGTTGAGTTTGCGACAACGAGAGAGACCAAAAGAAACATGGAAGGCGACGATGGGATCTTGGGAGTCCGAGGTGGCGTTGCAGCCAAATCAACAACTTTAGCTTCTTCTTCAATGGAAAGACGAAACTAGAAGTGGTTGAAGAGAAGAGAGACATGGTTGATTGTTCCTTTAACATAATAATACTTTGGTTGTTCCTCCAAATATATATATATATTTTTTGGTTATATCTACTTCACGAATTACAACCTCGCATATACCAACCAAAACACATTCACTTCTGTCACTTTTTTCTTTCTCCTAAATACAGTGACTCATTTGTATCCCAAACAACCCATACCAGATTTTATTATTTGAAAATGTATAAAATTCCTAGTATATCCCAAGGTTATCAAAAAAATCTTGAATGTTCTATCATTAAAAGAAAATGCATATATTAGAAAGTATTTATCAAGCTGTAAAAAAATTTATAGTATGTATACAAGCTACAACATCATTCATATATCCTAATACCCAACTGCGACAGCAAGAGGTGTCGGGGGTTGCCCTGACCTGGTGAACTGGCACTAACAACCCCTACTACTTGGGTAGGCACCAAGTGCTTTTCATATTGTTCCTTAATTATGCAATTATCCATTGGCACACCTTGAACTGAAGCTGTATTGCTCCAAGATAAAATGTAGTCAGCAATGTTCACAGCTTTATGAATTTTATTTGCATCACAACTCATGAACCTACCAATGTTATCTGAAACAGGGTGATCCAGCAATCAGGCATCAACATTGGGGCCTGGATAAGCAGGGAGGCTCATTATCCGCTTGTTTATAATTGGACCTCCAATTGTGAAATGATATACGTTTTGACAATTTGATCCTCTCAACCCAAGAACCTCATGTACTACAAAACAAACAACAACAAACAAAATTTGATTTGATGACCCAAAAAGAGAAATTGAGTTGAACTAACATTTGGTATATAATGCAAGACACTAATGCCATGACGGTTTATTCACATATATTCACAAGGAAGAAAGAAGAGGAAGTTTATTAGGACGTATCTAAAAGTTATTCAACTTATGGGGAAATTGCAAATCAACTAAGCGGATGACTTGGTGGATATCCGGTTGGACGGTCGGGGGTCGTCCAATGCCCAAAACAACGGTTCTGAACAGTAAAATGTTGAAAGGTCCCAGACGTTCTCAATTTGGTGAAACATTTTTGATATTCTCAATTTAATATATATTTAGTGAAACTATTAGAGTAAGAAAAGAAGTTATTTTTTATCAAACTGTTGGCCTTAGTCATGCTAAAATAGATAATAAAAAATCACTTTACTATTCCAGTATATTTCAAATCATGATCAATGTTGTCTGATTTTCAAACAAAAAAATTTATTTTTGGATTTTTTATTTTCATATATTTTTTATATTGATTTTTTTCATATATGTATATATATGTATGTATGTATTTCAAAAGTAAAATATTTGTGGAGAAATTTTTTTAAAAAAAACTTACTAAAAAATTATAAATAGCACATTTCTATTCTTTTTTTTTTTTTTGAGTGAAATCTTTTTTTTTTAAATTAATATTTAAATCACTTAAAGAAAATTAATATATGAAAAAAATTCACTAAAGATAAAAAAAAAAGTAAATTTAAAAACATATTAAAAAACGAACCAAAATATTACGCTTTCAAACTTGGGCTAAAAGATAATTAGCTAGTTGAGCTAATGATCGTGTAACACTACATTATGATGTGAGATTGTGTTCAAAAATCATATGGAGAATAGTTTGACACGATGATCTTGTTTGGAGATTTGTTTTATAATTAAAAAATTCTTATAAATTGTGAAATTTATCTACTTTACATATATTTTTTTTATGAAAAATTAAAAAGTCAACTCTCAAATGAAATTTGTTTATTTTTTCATAAAAAATTAAAAAATCAACTATCAAACGAAATCTGTTTGTGTTATATGTTCTATTTTGGCCTCGTTTGGGAAGTGGTTATTTTAGTAGGCTATTTGGCTTTTTGACTATTTTAGTAGGCTATTTTATTTTTGTGTTTGGGAAGATGAGATGATTTTTTAGTTGAGTTGTTGTATTAGAAAGTGTGTTGAAATGATGTTTGAATGTAAAATGACAAATTTGTCCCTGAATTATAATTTTTTAAAATGATGTGAAGGGGTAAAATCGTAATTTAGCTGGCATTGTTGACTTTTCCGGCTGTGACAGCGCAGTGCCTATTTTTTTTTTTTATTTGAAAAAGTTGCAAACAGTGGTGCTTTTAGGCTATTTTCTGAAAATGGGCTACAATAGCCTCATTTGAGGCTTCCCAAACAGCGCCTATTTTATTTTTTTAGATGGTACCTCTTCTTCTATTAATAATTAACAAATTAATCCCTACTAATCTATAATGGGACTGTCTGTTACAGCTTTTAAGGAATGATTATAATTTATTTTGATTTAAAAGTCTGTACCAGATTATTTAGTGTAACTTCTACTTATAACTAGACAAAAATAACTTAAATGAATTGAAAAAAGATAATTATTTACAAACTGAAGTAAAAATATTTTTAACTTTTACTTGTTGATTATAAACTTTTAATTAAAAAAAAAAACTCTACCAAATCGGGCCAATGTGTCCCCCCATGAATAGGGTGTTTGGGAATTGAGTTTTTTTTTTTTTGTAAGTTTTTTTAGTTATAAGATATTATTGGAGAAATTTTTTTCTGTGTTTGGAAAGATAGTTAGGTTTTTTTTTGTGATTGGATGTTATATTTGTGAGAGAAAAAATGAAATAATTATGAAATTTGATGTAATATTTTATTTGAATTTTTTTTTTTAATTTTGTAATCAATTTATCTTTTAATGAAAAAAAAACAAAAAATTTGTCCGCAAACAGCGCCAAAAAATCAATATGGGAAAGATTCAGAAAGACGGGGAAGGAATCTTATCCAAGTGTAGTCCACACAATACAACAACGATCTAATTGGGAGAGCGTCTCAAAGTCTCCAAGGTGGGTGGTGGGCCAAGTGGATAGGAGACTGCGAACCTCTCTTCACTCATGGACCCTTCGTATCCGACGACACGTGTCGGTGAAAACAATGCTCTCACCTATTATCCTAAAGTCCACTTAACGCCAATATCATCATCACACCATACCATCACCAACTCCCTTCTTCACTGTTCGATCAGATTCATACCCCCGTCACCGGCTACACCGGTACTCAATTTTTCCCAATACTTATAGGTCCTGTTTGGTAGAGTTGTGGAAAAGTGCTTATAACTTATACCTTAACATAGCTTATAACTATGAACATAAGCTGATTTCTGACTTATAAATTAAGTTTCTCTTACCCCACTCAAAGAATAAGTTGATTTCTGACTTATAAAAAGTTATAAGCTGTATTGTTAAGCTAAATCAAATACATCAAAATAGCTTAAATTAAGCTGAAAGCTGAAATAAGCTGAAATTAAGCTGTACCAAACAGGGCCATATTCTAACTTCTTAAATATGAATTTTATTTAATTATTATTATTTTTTTTTTTTGGTAAGTCGTAAATAGGAATTGCTTGGTCTGTTATAAATTTTAAATTCCTTTATCACTTCCTTAAATAGTGAAATTAAAAAAAAAAAAAAAAAAAAAAAAGAGTAAATAAATGATATGCTTTATGAAATTTTGATACTTAAAAGATATAATTTTATTAATTCAATCCCTAAACACGCGTCTACATCATAAATAAAATTTAACAAAATAAAATTCACCTAAATTATGTGTTTGATTACTATAATTTTACTATACACCAATTACTATACTAATTAATTTACCAACACATGCTAACCATGTAATTTTAAAATTATGGATCCTACCTATTATGTAAATTATAAAGACTCAAAATCAATAAAATTATGTCACATCATCCTTTAATACACTAATTGATATATGAATTTAAGCGTAATACTTTATTCTAATTTTAATTTTGTTAATTATCCATTGTTTATATGGTTTTGATGATATTGAGGACCAAAGTAATAGGTATGTCAATAATTATTCACCCAAAAAATAGGTATGTTAATAATGCATACTACTCAGTATATAGGGTTAGGCATACGGTTATTCGACTGGCGAAAATCGTCCAATCCGAACCGTCCGGGCTTATTTGGGCGGTTTTGCAAAATTGTCAGGGTCGGATGCAGTTTAGGATTTTCCTATTTTGAGGGTTGAGGATGGGTTGCCAGTTTTACCCGCACCCACACTCATCCGCCCGCATCTGTATACATTTTTTTTTTTTTAAATCTGGACCATCAGATTTTCTTATAAGTTTTGTAAGTGTATAACCCTAATCTTCTCTTCTTTCACTCACTTTAATCTGATTATCAAACCTGTAAGTTCTAATATTATAATATTATAATAATATCACACACTGTCTTGTTTCAAATATTTATTATTCAATTGAAATTTTTTCAATTTTTTGTAAATCTAGTTATGTATTTTTTTTTTCTATATTAGTTTTTATTTAGTTTTCATTCTAATTTTTTGTAATCCAATTTTAATGGAAGATAGTGTTAAATCTCCCGCAATCAAAAATATTTTTAAAATGGGAAAAAAAAACAAGCAAAAAAATAAATGTTTAAAGGAAAAAGTTCAATCTGCAAATTGCTCGCACATCTGCAAACCCTATCCGTACAAACTGCAACTCGCATTGCTGGCGATTGCAGGTTCAAACTGCAAACCAAACTATCAAAAACTGATCCGTGACCACTCCTACTACTCAGGGCTCGCTTTGGGCATAAGCCAGCGAAACCGTCATTTTGAGTCCCCGTAAAATTGATCAAAAAAAGTCTCAAAATTTTGTTGACTATTATATTAGCTTATAAAGAAAAATCTCATTGGAATTTAAAGAGCCTCAACAAAATCCAATTATGATTCAAAATTAATAGATAATTGATGTGGTAAATTATTTAAAATTAATATATTGTTTTTTACCAGAAGAAACCAAAAAACTTATTGATGTGGTGAATTGTTTGAAATTATTGAATGGTAATTCTCTAAATATATGAATTATGTATAGAATACAAGTGACTATACTACTTACAGCTACTCTTTTCAAATTAAAGTTGATTCAATCTTATATTTGCTCAACTATGTCAAATGAAATATTAAATGGATTAGCACTTTTATCCATGGAAAATTATTTAGTTTATAAGTTGAATTATACAAGGTAGATTAGTAATTTTACAGCTAAAAATGCAAAAAGAATCATGTTTAAGTAATTTTTGTTATAATTTATTTACTTTGTATTTGATACTTTTCAGTTTAGATTATTTTTGTTATTTTTCTTATTGTAAACTTTAATGTATATTTAAGTAAATTCTAAAAATCAAATACCAAAAGAGAAAACTACACATAATTATTATTTTTTAAATGTACATGAAAGACCCCATACTAAAAGTTTGCTTTAAACTCCGAAAAAGTTAGAACTAGCCTTGATACTGCTCATTTGAGATTAGATTAATTTGACTCACAAATGAATGCCATTGAGACAATAGAAGTTTAAAAAGATTAAAGTGACATGAAAATGCATATATCAGAAATCATAGAGGTATTTTATCACACACGGGAAGGGAAAAAAAAAAAATTTCAAAATGTGTTTGGTAACGTTTACGTTTTCAGTTTATATTTACAAAAATTTTATAAACTGGTTTTTGTTTATTTCTTGTTTATTTTTAGAAAAACATAAACTACAAAAGCGTTTGGTAATGGACAAAATGTTTAAAAAAATTTAAAAATATAAAAAAGAGTGAGAAATGACAAGTGGTGATAAGTGGCGGCGGAAGATGGTAGTGGAAAGTGGTGACGGTGGGTGGTGGGTAGCTGGTGGTGGTGGGTGGTGGCGGGTGGCCGGTGGGTGGTGGCGGGTGGCTGGCGGTGGTGGGTGGGTGGGTGACGGTGGCGGGTGGTAGCGAGTAGGTGGTGGCAGGTGGGTGGCGGATGGTGGGTAGTGGTGGGTGGTGACAGGTAGGTAGCAGGTGGTGGTGGTGGTGGGCGGGTGGGTGATAGTGGCGGGTGGTGAGTGATAGCAAGTGGGTGGTGGTAGTGGTGGTGGTGATGGTGGTGGCGGTGGCGGGTGGTGGTGGTGGCAGGTGGGTGGCGGATGGCGGGTGGTGGTGGGTGGTGATGGTAGGTGACAGTGGCAGGTGGTAGCGAGTGGGTGGTGGTGGTAGCCGGTGGTGGTGGCAGGTGGGTGGCGGGTGGCGGATGGCGGGTGGTGGTGGTGGTGGGTGGATGGGTGACAGTGGCAGGTGGTAGGTGGTAGCGAGTGTGTGGTGGTGGCAGGTGGGTGGTGGGTGATGGTGGTGGTGGTGGTGGTGGTGGCGGCGGCGAGTGGTAGTAGCAAGTGGGTGGCAGGTGGTAGATGGTGGTGGCAGGTGGGTGGTGAGTGGTGGTGGCAAGTAGGTGGCAGCAAGTAGTGGCGGGCGGTGGATGGTGGTGGCGGGTGGATGACAGGTAGGTGGTGGGTGGTGGTGGTGGCGAGGAGTGGATGGTGGTGGCGAGTGGGTAGCAGATGGGTGGTGGTGGCAGGTGGGTGGTAAGTGGTAGTGGCAGGTGGTGGTGGGGGGTGGGTGGTGGTGGTGGAAAATGGTGGCGGGTGGTGGCTAGTGTTGGGTAGTAAAAAAAAAAAAACTGAAAACTCAAAATGAAAACACATTTTTGTATTTTCATTTTTTGGCTAAATTTATAAATTAAGATCACTGATTTATAAATTAAGAATTTTACCAAATAAATTTTTATTTGAATTTTTAAAATTTTTATAAATATAAAAAGAAAATTGAAAACTTCCAAACGGCACCAATGTAATATTTATTTATTTTTTTTCCTAAACCTTACAAATTTAGGTTTTAATTCATGGGCCGCACTTTTGAGTATGGATTTTAGCAAATATTTTTCATTATTATCAGATAGGCCCACATCATCATACCACTCAAAACTTGTCAATTAGTCTAAAGTATTGTATCTTTTTTAAAGCAATACTGGCCTACACATTATCAAGTAGTAACATGTTTTAATCATTTTGTTCTGTATTTGGTCAAGTCTTCCTCAGCTCATTTTTTCTCTTCTTCTTCTTTCTTCTTTTTTTTATTTTTTATTTTTATAATAATAAAATGTTAATAATAACTTAAAAAAGGCTTATTAGCTTTAATTGATGATTTTTTTTTGAAATGTGTTAAATGGAACTTAAAAAATTATTTTGCTTCTCTAATTTGCAATTCACTGGAGTTTAATGACCCTTTTTTTTTTATTTATAAACCCAATTTGATTTGCCATGGACTGTTAACTTTGGCAGGGTAGTTGTAGAGTTTGACTTCTCACCTGCTACTAGCTAACTAGATTACCAAGGCAAACTTTTGTCTGTGTTTGGTATACCTTTGCAATCTAAATTTCAGGGTTATTTTCAACATATTATTTGGTTTAAGCTTTTTAAAATTGATCTCAAATCACATTTTAAAACTTATTTGAAAACCTGTTTAGTAGCAGCATAGTGAGTTTTTGAATTTTGAATTTTGAAAAGAGCGATTTTAGTCTACCCAGACATCTCCCGGATGTCCGGCTGGTTGACTGGAACGTTTTTTTTTTTTTTTTTAACAAAAATAATATATTTTTTTATATTTTAAATCAAAAATATTTTTTAAAAAATAATTCGAACCAAATATACAATAAAAGTTATTTTAAATCAATAATTGAATATTTATTTTGAAAAAAAAAATATTTCCTTTGTAATATTTTCAATTAAAAAAATTGATTAATGTTATTTTTTGTTAATAATTAATTTTTTTAATTGAATTTTAAAAAGAGTTTGGTTATGAATGTTGATCAGAATTTTTACTAGAGTTTTGAGTAGTATGTTTGGTTATGAGTTATAACAATTTAAGTTTTAAAAACTCTTTTCAAAACTCATAACCAAACAAATTTTCTTATTTCACATGTCATATCAAACATTCAAACTCAATTTAACACTCAACTCAAAACTCAATTCAAAACTCATAACTAAACAAATTTTCTATACCCAAATCATAATTTCAAAACTTACAAAATCAAAATACAACTCTATTTTCAAATTATATTTAGAAAACGCTACCAAACGTTACATTTGTTTTCCTTTTTGCAAGTTTTTTTTTAATCAAATCCTTTCTGCAAGTTGATCGCATGATTCAATATGTCTTTTTTTTTTAGAACAGTGATTTATTTTGTTTGAAGCAATTTAGCGAGTGCTTCTTAAATCAGAAATACAAAATGAAAATAAAAAGTAATCAGTTGTCTATACTAAAAATCATAGAAGCAAAATAAAGTAGAAATTTTCCAACAATAAATAAATAATAATAATAATAAATAAATAAAAAAGAAGAGAAAAAAAATGGCCCTTTTAATTAAAATTAACTATAACAAAAATAAATAAATAAATAAACAAATATTAAAAAGAAACATTACTTTTTTCGAACCAATAATTGCTCTTTGTAGCTCATATTTTCATGGCATAAATTTTGTGGTAGATTTTTAATTTAATGATAAATTTCATCTTAATTTATTAATTTGAGATTATCTAATTTTTTTTATTTTTTATTTGTTTGTATTTGACATGAAATGCAATGTGACTTTTATTTTTGTATTTGTAATATATCTTCTAATAAGATTCTAACTAAGGTTTTTATTACATTTTAAGGTTCTAATGTGAGTCATTATTTAAGCATATTTTTATCTAAATGCATAGGGAAACTTTGGCTACGACTATTGTAGTATTTGGTTATAATTTATTGTCATGTTAGTTATAGCATTATTTTAGTTATGATCCAAAAGTTCTTTAGTGATACCTTAAGTGTTTCTTTTTTTTTTTTTGGGTCAAAGATAGCATTAACATGTTAGTATAATTAAATAACACCTAAAGGGTTTGCTGCTGTTACAATTTGTTTTTTAGGTTATGATTTTCATTGAGTTGTGACATTTGTGTTAATCAAACTCACAAATGTCTATATATGGTGTACACGCTTTTGAAGTTGTGTACCATAACATTATCCTCCGTGCATACACTTTTGAAGTTATGTACCATAACATTATCCTCCATGCATATCTTAAATTTAAATTATCTTGAATTGAAATATGCACAACACTATAATATTAAATTGGAATATAAGGTTACTTTATATAAGTGAAACAATTTACTTTTTTTTTTTCTTTTTTTTTTCGATGTGGGATTATAAAATAAAAGTTAATAATTATTTGGATGGAATGTTTATTTTTAATTGAACAATCTTAATCGTTCAATCTTTAATCATTTTATTTCTAACCAAAAAATTTAACCAATATATTTTGAGAAAATTGCTAAAATCGCGGTTAAACTAACGAATCAATCAAACTAAAAATTATTCAGCCTAATTAGCTAGGTCAAAAGACCAATCAACTTATACAAAAATTAATTAATTAAAACTTTCAAATATTGTTTCAAAATTTAAATTGTTTTGAATTAAAACATGTAACATTACAATATTAAATGAGAGTATATGATTTACTTTATATACGTGAAACAACTCACTTTTTACTTTTTCTCTTGATGCGAAATTATAAAATAAATCATAGACTAATTGTAAATTTATTTTTATATGATTAAATGGAAGTTAACTAATAGAGATTTTATTAATTATTTAAAATTAAGAAAATTAGTATGAAATATTGAAACTCTCACAATGTTTCTCACTAAAACCCTCTTTTATTTTGAAAAGATGGTTAAAAGCCATCATCCAACTTTTAACACATTTTGGATCAAACTATCTCTAACATTTTTTACACGTTTTTCAAAAAAAAAAAAAATCAAAAAACCAAAAAATAATTTTTAACCATTTTTCAGAATAACCCATAACATATAGATAGATAGATAGATAGATACCTCTTTAAAAGTTGTGTACATTAGAATTATATTATATATATATATATATATATATTATATATAATATAAGCAAAAGTGAGTATCTAACCTATAAAGCTTTTAAGAGTTCCAAGTTTCCAATCTAAATTTCATAATTTTTGGATTTTTAAAAATTTAAAAATTCTATTGGCTAACTCTTATTCAAGTAAAAAATAAAAATAAAAATCAATACCCATTGATTTATAACTTTCAAATGAAAAGTATTTGAAATCTAAAAAGGATAGAAAGCATATTAATATATTTTAAAATTCAAATTTGAGGGTCACTAAATATGAAAAAACAATCTATTAATTTAAATTAAAAATTAACACATTATAAATTTAAAATTATAATGATCTATCCCATGATTTATAAGTTTTAAATACAAATTTAAAATTATCATAATTAGCTCATAATTTTTGTATTAAGGAGCAATAAGAGTACTGTTGAGATTATTTATATATTTATATATTTTACAAAAGAATGTTTTTAAGAAGAGATATTATGAGATTTTTAAAATCTCATACAAAATCTATATATTATTATAATTGCAAAACATTATCATTTTATTAAAGTTGAAAGTTGCAATTATTTTTTATATATATTTTTTGATTTTGTTTAATTTTTGTTAATATGTGTCACAATATGATTAGTTTATAAATTAATTTTATATTCTTAAAATAAAATTTTAAATTTAGATTCTTCCTTAATGATCAATATTCATTCCTTAATTTACTCATAGGTAATTTTTTTGATAAATCCTATTTTTAAGTGTTTTATTTCATCTAACCCATATTCTTTTTTAGTATTCCATTAAATCCTGTTTAATATAATATGACCAAATCATCATTTTTAATTTTTTTGTATATGTTTTTATTTTAAAACTAATACATAACAATAATCTCTCATTTTGCGGAGAAAATCTCTCTCATTCTAAATTAAAATCTTTTCCTTATTCCATGAAGAAAATATCTCACTTATTCTGAGAAGAAAATCTCCCTCACACTCCATGAAGAAAATATCAAATTATGAACTTTAAACCTTTTTATAATTTAAAAATTTTAAAAACAATGTAACAAAAAAATCTGAATGAAAATCAAAATACAATGTGAATGTTCACAGTAAACAACAAACATACAACTAACTTTTGAAAAAATAAAACACATACTAAAATATAATGTGAATGTTCACAATAAACAACAATCATACAACTAACCTTCAAAAAAATAAAATTCATACCAAAATACAATATGAATGTTTACAATTTATAATTAACATACAACTAGCCTAAAAATAAAAAATAAAAATAAAAACTCATACCAATGTAAACATTTACACTGCAACATGAAAATATAAAATGAAATTAAAAAAATGAAAATCGATTATTTCAATTGTTCAATAGTAACAAAAATAATTGTTCAATGGTAACAAAAATTATTGTTCAACTAACAAGTATAGTAACAAAAATAACAAACATACAATTAACTTCCGGCAAAACAAAACTTATACCAAAATACAATATAATGTTCACAATTTACAATTAATATATAATTATTTAAAAAAAAAAAAACTTATACCAGTATGAACATCCACACTGCAACGTGAAAATATAAAATAAAATTAGAAAAAGTGAAAATCGACTATTTTGATTGTTCAATGGTAACAAAAAGGTTGTTCAACAAATAAGCATAGTAAAAAAATAACAAAATACAACTAACTTTCGAAAATCCTTAAAAAAAAAAAAACCAAAATACAGTGCAAATATTCACAATTTACAATTAACATACAACTAATCTTAGAAAAACTAAATTCATACCAATGTGAATATTTACAATGCAACATGTGCAACATGAAACAAAATTGAAAGGGAAAAAAAAAAAAGACTATTTCAATTGTTTAATGGTAATAAAAAATGATTGTTCAAACAACAAGTATAGTAACAAATAACCAATGATATGTGAACATTTACATCTTGCAAAATATATAATTATGTACATATCTATATTCCAACACTTATTTCTCAAATTTTCAAACAATGTGAAATGTGAACATTCACACTGATTGATAAAGAAATAGAAACAATGGAAGCAATATAATTAAAAATTAAAAAAAAGAAAAGAAAAATCAATCACTCTAAAAACAAAAAAATATCACCCACATCCACATCCTCATCTTTATCATCATCACTATCATTAACAATTTATGTAATTTTACCATTCTACCAATTCAAATCAAACCAAACCTACCTTTGAAAAATATGTTATAACAAAATTGACTGAACATAAACAGAGTTTCGACTTATAACAATGGAAAAATATAGAATTTCGAACACATAACAACAATGGACGAACACAGAATTTCAAACACGAAGTGACAATGGAGGAACACGAAACTTCACCGCAATAATGGAAGAACATAATATTATTTCACCACCATGTGTAAAGTAGAGTTTCTAAACCCTAACAAATAGAGAGTTTCGAAACCTTAGCACAATGAAACAATACCACAAATATGAATGAAACTGATCAAAAATAAAAACGTGATTAATGATAACTACCAAAATAGAGTTAGCAACAAAAAGAAGTGTGTATATCTTTTTTTTTATGTAATACATATCAACAATAGACATAAGAGTATAATAGTCCAACAAATAATATAAATCGGGAAAAAAGGACCTCATGGAATAAAAGTATAAATACATGGGACTAATTATATTATAATTTTCCTTGGTGAACTTATTGGATTAAAACACCTTCAAATGAGATTTATTAGCAAAAAAACCCATATTAAATTATAAAATAAAATTTTAAATTTAAATTCTTTTTAAAATTATGTTATTATAATTAGAGTAAGATCAATATTCACATGTGTCATAATGATGTGTCATAATAATATTAGTCTAAGTGTAATATGTTATTAAATACACGCATTCAAATTATTAATCACTATTAAAAGTTTATATTTTTATTTTTTGTCATTTTTTGTTTTAATTTTTTTGAATATCCTTTTAAACTACAAGGACTTAAACAATAAATTTTTTTAATACAAATATTTTATTTTAACAAAAGCCAAAATAAATAAATAAATAAATGACTTTTTTAACAATTGCCAAATATAATGGATTCCATTAATTTTTTTTTTTACCTCAATTGTCAATTAAACAAATTAAAATAAAAAAAAATAATTTTTTTGGCTTAAATAGTTAAGAAATAACTTTTGCTAAAATCAAATAGAAATAAATATTTTTTTTTTCCTATTAAAAGTGATAGTTAGTAAAACTTATATTTTTTACATAATAAAAAAAGAAAAGAAAATAGTAGTTACACATGATAATTTATTATTTCAGCAATACTACAGACCCATATTTTCACCACAATGATATGGCAAGGGAGTTGGGCCTCATTACATTGAGTGTATAGCAAATCAAGAGTTTACACATATGATACCACATCATTGTTAGTACAATTGTGGATGTTTTTTCTAGGGTCTCAAACATTTTTCTTATTGTTCATTTAGACTTTTTTAACACTTGCAAAATATGGTGAATTCTGTTAATATATATATATATATATATATTTTAATTTCAATTGTCAATTGAACAAACTAAAATGAGATTTTTTTGGCTCAAATTACTAAAAAGTGACTTTTGGTAAAACAAATAGAAATAAATGTTATTTTTCCAATAAAAGTGATGGTTCATGAAACAAATTTTTTTATTTAAAAAAATGAGGATTATAGGTGATAATTTATTGGTCATCTACAATTATTTTCAGATCAAATGAGAATACCATTCTAAATTTTCTTCTTACCTTTTTTATTTTATTTTTTATAATCCAAATACTTTTATTTTGTAATAAATTTAATTTTATGATATCTAAACATTTTATTGTAATTTTTAAATTAAAATTAATTTTTTTAAAATCATATTTAAATTATTTTATGCCATTATAAGATGTAATTTTTTTAATATCAACTTATTCAATGATCTATTTCTAAAATGTGTATTTGTTTTATTCATTAATATTAAAATTTTAATTAATCTTATTTATTATTAAAAATTAAATTAGCAATTAATTTAATATATTTATATATACAATTTTGTTTCAATTGCTCAAGTTATTTGGTATCTCTGTCCAAATCCATTCAAATTTATTCAAAATTTTGAATTTTACATAGGTTCTCACCGAATTAAAAATTATGTTACCCGGTTTTTAAAATTTTACAATCTTGACTCGAGTCACTTGGGTTTAACTCGTCCAAATTTACAACTCTAGTAAGGGAGTTGAAAGTTATATGACTAAAATTGTAACAAATTAAAAGTTAATACATAAATTATGAAACTTAAATTGTAAATTTTAATATTTTTTTATTTTCATAATTTACATATAAAAACTTAATTATTTATATTATTTTATATAAATATATTTTATTAATTTTTTTACATCCCGTACATTGCACGATTTTCACTAATTTCTCTTATAATTAAAGTTGTTTTTGTTGACATTGAAGAACCTAATAAGATCGTTAATTTTTTTGGGTCAAAATTTTACATTAATGAGTATTTTGGATTACTGCAACTGGCATGACAGTTAGCCGGTGAATTCAGGATTGTCAAAATCCAGATGAAGATTCCCTCAACAACCCCCATCGTGAAACAGCCACCTACCTTCCCTAATTTTCTGCTTGGGTAATTTTAAGGATATTAAATTTTTTTATTAAATAAATAATTAAATATTTTATATGATGTAGGGTTCATACCTTTTGCGAACTTTATGCCCATTTGTGCACCCCATATTTATGTGAGATATTTGGTAATAAATTTGAAGATTATAATATTTTCTTTTTTTGTTTCATTAATTTTTAGGTATTTTGTCCTTTACTTTATTAAAAAATAATAAAATATAAAATACATAATTAAATTGAGAAATGTTATGCCATACACGTCATATGAAATTTTATATAAAATTACGTAAGTTTTCGTGAAGCAATCATATAAAAATACATAAGTTGAACATAAAGTTACGTAAATAAATAAAAACTTACGTGATTATGCGAATTTGTGTTGAATTTACATATTTTTGTAAGATTAATTATGTAAATTCACGAAAACTTATATAATTTTGTATAAGGTTGTATATGGTGTGCAATGCACACCGAAATTTTTTCAATTAAATTTATTAGAAAATATTTAGAGTGTACATAATAATATGATTGGACTTACTTTTAGTGAAAATAATGAAAATAGCCCATAAAAACATCTTAATTGAGTTCATTGGATATGTTTGGTTCAATTTCTTTTGAATTAAAAATTAATAATAAAAAGTAAAAATTAAAAGCATCACTCTCTCAATTTTTAAATAATTAATTAATTTATTTTTCAGTTTATTAAAATTATTTATATTAGATAAGCTATAAACATAAGTTACATTAAATTATTTAAACAGTGTGATACATATTTCAAAATAAAAAATATATATAAATTGCACCAAACAACCCTATTGTGTTGACTAATATATTTTTGAAAATTTAATAGGTAAAGTCTTATTTGGGGAGTGACTAATATAGTCAAAAAATTATTATAAATTCTCACATTATTTTTTTTTCATATTTTTATAAAAAGTGAAAAAATCAACTAAAATAATTAATTTCCAAACGAGTTATTAATTTTGGCTTATTTTGAGGGAAAAAAAAATAAAAAATCAACTTTTTAATTTTTTTTATATTTTTTTATTAAAAAAAAATCAGTTTGCTTGTTTTCATTTTTCAAAAAATACTTTTCAGAAAATTCTATTTTCTTATTTTCCGTGTTTTTTGTTTTTACTGAATTTTTTAAATATTTTAAACAATTTTTTTATTTTTTAGACACACCTAACATAAATATACCTAAAAAGTAAAAAAATTATAAAAAAAAATCTTTTAAAAATTTACTAACTACCAAAAATACAAAAAAAAAAAAAATACAAAAATTCAATATTTTTTTATATTTTTATGTATTTATTAATTTTTTAAAATATTTTTTCACAAATTTTTTACTTTTTAGATACATCTAAGTAAGGTACGTCTAAAAAGTAAAAAAAAATATTTAAAATTTTAAAAATATTCACTAAAACAAAAAAATACGAAAATAAAAAAACTTTTAAAAAATTTAATTCAAAAAATTCAAACCAAACATCTAAATAATATATTAAACTTATATTTTTTAATTGTCAAAATGTGGTAGATAGACTCATAAATATAATATAATTTAAATTAGTGGAATTTATTATTAGAATATAAAAAAGAAGTCATTAATTCAAAGGGGCTGCTCTGCTCTGGACTCTATAAAACCAACTCATGTCCTCTGTTCACGGCTCTACATTAAAAACACAGAGTCAGAGAGAGAGAGAGAGATACAGATACAGAGAGAGCCATGTCTTTGCTATCTGATCTCATCAACCTCAACCTTTCGGACACTACGGAGAAGGTGATCGCTGAGTACATATGGTGAGTAGTTTTTCATGTGATCTTTCGTTGCTCTTTGTTTTTGTCGGTTGTTGGGTTGCTCTGTTTCGACTTATGCTCTGTTTCGACTCATGCTCTGTTTCGACTCATGCTCTGTTTCTTCAGTATTTTGGGATCTTCTTTGTCTTCCCATGTTCTTGGTTCTGCTACTATGTTTTCTCTTCATGGAGATCAACCTATCGTTTCTGTTTATAGTACTTACCCTTTTCAGAATTTCTTGCAATTGTGTGTTTTTCACTATCATATCATCGCTCGTTCACTATCAATGTTTTAGATGTATGTATATATTTATTTTATGTGTGTGGATCTGTTGCTTTGTTTTTGATCTATTTCTTATGAAAAACCCTTTTTTACAAGATCTAAACTTTACGTTATTTATTTATTTTAATTGTGTATGGAGTTTCATTAGCAATTCTCTGTTCTGATGAGAATCATGCCTTTTTTCTTTGTTTATAGGTGGAAATTTGATGCTTTGTTTAAGGTTTTTTTTTTTTTTTTAAAATTATTTTTAGAATCAATATATTTTCTAAGATTTCATACATTTGTTATCACTTGGCTTTAATCTTCAGTTTAGTTTTGTAACCACTCTTGTTTCTATGGAGATCTGGTATACTATGTTGTTGTGATTGATATGGGTTAATCTTTCCATGGTTTTTAAAACTAGGCTGTGTGTTTGGTTTATGAATTTGGTGAGAGATTTGGAAATGAAAACAGAAAAGGGGTATAAAATTAAATGAAATAACATTTTACCTACCTTTTCTATTTTCACTTTCCTAACACGGCTTAGGTTGTAGTTTTATTGTTGATGAGTATGTTCTGTGACTTTTTTTCAGTGCTATTAATTATTTCCCTTGTTTATCTAGAATTTTTCAACTTTGATATTTAATTTTGAATCTGTGAATAGGATTGGTGGTTCTGGCATGGACCTCAGAAGCAAAGCAAGGGTAATAGCTTTTCTCCCTAATAAAAAAATAAAATAAAATAAAAAAATATTTCTGGTTATTGTGTATGGTATCTAATGTAATCGATTGTGCTATATAGACTCTTTCTGGACCTGTGAGTGACCCCAAAAAGCTTCCAAAGTGGAATTATGACGGATCTAGCACAGGACAAGCTCCTGGTGAAGATAGTGAAGTCATTATCTAGTATGTGATCTTGCTTTTCAATTTCTTTTACCATTTTTTACACAATTTTCCCTTACACAGTGTTGTTTGTATATTTGGGTTCACTTAACAATAACTGAAATTAACTTTTGTAAATTGGTGATGTAACAAACACAACAGCCCTCAAGCAATTTTTAAGGACCCATTCAGGAGGGGAAACAATATATTGGTGAGTTAAACTTGTATTTTTGCATTCAGTTCTTTTGGGATTGGGGGGCAGTTCATTGCGATGTCTTTAACAAAATACTAAACAAGTTGGTTCATCTCTCTTTGTTGTTATCTTAGGTCATGTGTGATACTTACACACCCAGTGGTGAGCCAATTCCAACAAACAAGAGGTTCAGCGCCGCAAAGATTTTCAGCCACCCTGATGTTGTAGCTGAAGAACCTTGGTAACTCTTATTTTATACCTCTCATAGTGTTGTCAAATTTTATTCTCATTGTTGTATTTTATGTGCATCTTTATCCCCCAATATTTTTGGGATGCGGTAATTTACTGGTAATTCATGTTGTAAAATAGGTATGGTATTGAGCAAGAGTACACCTTGCTCCAAAAACAAGTTAAGTGGCCGCTTGGCTGGCCGCTTGGAGGTTTTCCAGGACCTCAGGTAAACGAAACCGATCCTCTTCTGAATACCAACAATTTGCAATTTTCTATCTTGTCTTAATTGCAGTATTTTTCTTCTTGTTTGATGTACTGATTATTGTAATTTACTTTTGGTTGTAAATTGTTTGTTGTTTGATGTATTTTTAGATTCTGATTTCTAGTTATTAACTTTTAGTTTGCAAAAGACTACACTGCACCAAACAAGGAAATTTGATCTGATTTTTGTTGTGTATAATTCAATAGCGTTCAATGCCAACTTGTCTGGTAATTTAAGCAACTGCAAAAAGGGATTATGCTTTTTAATGCCTACATTAAATGCTTCTCCCAATTTTAAATAGATCCCGAGTTTAGCACCTGATAATTCTTGTGAGCAATAATGTTTCTATCTTTTGTGATATGTTATGATGAATTCTTTTTGCGTAAAACAACTGTAATTGAACCTCTTGTTATTGCAACATAGGGACCATACTATTGTGGTATTGGTGTTGACAAAGCTTTTGGACGCGATATCGTGGATGCGCATTACAAGGCTTGCCTCTATGCTGGTGTAAACATAAGTGGAATAAATGGTGAAGTGATGCCCGGCCAGGTAAAAGGAGTTACTTTTGAGTTATTTCTTTGTTTTTCTCCTCCAAATCTGAATCACTGTTGTTGTTCTATTCAGTTGAAACTCAAATATTTCGTTGTTTTATAATACAGTGGGAGTTTCAAGTTGGACCTTCTGTCGGTATTTCAGCCGGAGATGAATTGTGGGTGGCTCGTTACATCCTTGAGGTAAAGTTCCTAGTTGAAACTACTTACCACTATGCTAACTATTAATTTTATTTAATTTTATTATGTAGGATTGAATAATACAAAGTTTGTTCTAAACTGCTTTTTATTTTCCTTTATTGACAGAGGATCACGGAGATTGCTGGGGTCGTGGTTTCCTTTGATCCCAAACCTATCGAGGTTAGATTTTTCATAATTTACTTTGTTCTTCCTTCATTATCCCCCGTGGATCTTGATTTTCTTTCAACACTTGGTTATATACAATAGTTTTGCATTTACTTCAATATCGCTATTATATTCGTTCCAACTCTCACTGCGGGCTTCTTGTATATCAGGGTGATTGGAATGGCGCTGGAGCTCATACCAATTACAGGTAATAGATCAAACTTAAAATAGGGACTAACGGCATAACATGAAATTTGTTTTCCTTTGTGCTAATGATTGAATGTTAATCCAAATTTCAGCACCAAGTCTACGAGGAATGATGGGGGTTTTGGGGTCATCAAAAAGGCCATTGAGAAGCTTGGCCTAAGGCACAAAGAACATATTGCTGCTTATGGTGAAGGCAACGAGCGTCGTCTCACTGGACGACATGAGACCGCCGACATCAACACCTTCTTATGGGTAAATAATTTGTTTTACAATTTTTTTGATTGTTGAAATCTTGCACTTGGAGATCACCAAAAAATATTTTCTCTATATATGAGTGCTTGTGGATATTATTTCATTCGTTCTTGCAATTAGTGCCAAAAAAAAAAAAAAAAAGTCTGAATTGGGAAATTTTTCTTTTCTATGAAAATAGAAGAATCCATTTTGCTTAATTTATATCCAATTTTTATAACAGCTAGTGTATGGACCTAGCTCATGTTCATAATACAATGCCATCCTCATGGTAATTTTTTGTTTTTCTTCCAACAGGGAGTTGCAAACCGTGGTGCATCGATTAGGGTCGGGAGGGACACAGAGAAAGCCGGAAAAGGGTATTTTGAGGACAGGAGGCCTGCTTCGAATATGGATCCATATGTGGTTACTTCCATGATTGCAGAGACCACTCTGCTGTGGAAGCCATGAGTACGAGCGTTGTTCACTTATGCTATGTTTGGTTGGGAATTTGAGGATGGATTTGGAAAAGAAAATGGAAAAGGTATGTGAAATGTGAAAAAAATATACTTATATTTCACATAGTTTCACACATTTTTTTTCTTTCATTTTCCAAATCTCTCTCCCAAATTTCCCAATCAAACACAGCATTAGTGACGCCTACATTTGAATTTAATATTGTGCTCTGCTCTGTGTCTGTTTCATTGTTTAGTGATTTCAAAGAGGAAAAGAAATTGTATTTCATTATCCCAACCCAACCTTTGTGTCTATTTTTCCAAATTGAAGTAAGTGCAGAGTCTGTCTTGTTATTTTCTTGGTACTGGGCTCTGTTTGTTTCTCGAGTAGCAAACATGATTTCCAGTCTGTGTCTTTGAATAAAAACAGTAACAGTTTACATTAATAACAATATGAAGGAGGGGTTGAATTTATTATGGCGTTGGGTGTAATATATATATATATATATCATCTTCAGCAGTTGTATTATCTCGAGTAGTGTTGCTTTTCCAATTCTAAAAAATAAAGTTGTTTTTGGAGTTTCGAAAACTGTTTCACACTACAATGAAAACTTGACTGCTTTATTGGACATTTCATTATTTTTTTGGAAAACCCAAAGATGAAGATGAAAATGAAAATGAAAAAGAACAAAACCAAAACAAGACGAGGTCTAGTCGTTTATGTAATTAATTGTTTCATATACTACTCGATTATGAAGGTTGGGTATGTCGAGTATATAAATTGCCATATCATTTGTAAAAAAGTGTTGTTAGGATAATACCAAGCCTGTTACCAGTAGTCAAAGGAGCCTCAAATTAAACAAACTTAAACAGAAATAGAACTTAATCCAAGCATGAGCACTTGACTAATTATGTTCAATTGAAAATAGTCACTTTGGTAATAATATGTTAGGTTCATTCAATTGTGATATTCTTGACCCCATGTCGCCTTGTCAAGCATGTTTTTTTTGTTGAAGCATGCTTAGCCATGTCTTTGTGAAATTTAGAATTGATTGGCCTTTTCAGGTGCTAAATTTGGCCTTTCAAATTGTACTAGATAGAATGTCATATAAAAGGACAGTTCAGTGCATGATGTTTCATCCATTACTATGCTTACTATGCAATCTGAAGAAGGTCAAATATATACAATCTTACCTAGTTAGAATTCTAATATATATTGTTCATAAATCAAAGTTGTTCCACTGGATGAAGTTCAGTGTGATGAAATTGCTTGCAAGTAAAGAGGTTTTTATCATTTCAAAAATATGATGTGAAAAGAACTTGTACATTTGGACACACAGACTAAAGTAGAATTGAAGACCAAGCTGTATGAAATGTCAAGTGTACGAAAATCTTTAAAAAAAATTTGGGAGAGCCAAATTAAGTTGGTAATGTGACTTCCCAATGTCTGGGTCTTGAAGCCAAAGACTAGATTATCTGAAAATTAGCTAGTTTTTTCAGAATAAATTGAGGGTGTGAACCTCAATGATGCTGAAAATTCAATTGATTTTTTGTTGGATTCCCTCAAAATTTTACCACTCCAAAAGGAAAGCATAGAAACTGATGTGGTGGCTTACTCTGTAGCAACAGGTCAAGGTCCAAAACTATTTGCTTTTGGAAGGATATTGACAACTGAAGATTGTGTTTGGATCAATAATTTAATGAAAAATTTGTTTTATTTTATTTTTTATTTTTACAAATCCTCTCAAATCATTGATTTAAACACAATTTTAGAGCATGCACATCAGAAATTGGACTTCTTGCTTGGGGTATGCCCCCTTCTACCTTGTATTTCTTGTGGATCTTTATATATCCTCACTTGCTTACAAAAAATAAAAAATAAAAAAAACAAAATAATATTGTTCTTATTAAGAATAAGCAGCCCTTCCAGATGCAAATTGGCACATCATTGTGTATAGTTTCGCAGTGTTTGTTGAGATCAACTAGACCATTAGAATTTTCAGAAGAGGTTCAACTATTAGGCAATCATCTAAGGCTCATATTTGAGAATGTGGCCAAAATTTTAAAGCCCATAATAATATATATTTTCCATTTTAACAAATTTTAGAGCCCAAAATTAGCAAACTTCAAAAAGTGCATTATTTTGGGTTAAAAAATAAAATCAGGCCTCACATAATAAAAAATTCAAGCTACTTCTCTTAAATTCTTTAACTTATATTGGCTTAAAAAAAAGAGTCTATATACTATAATCTTCTAAATAAAAATTGCCTTTTTGTTCTACAACTTTTGAATGCAGAAGCGTCTTATGCTCCATTTGTTTGGGCAAAAAATATTTTCTAAAATATATATATATATATTTGTATTTTTTGGTACTTTATACAATGGAAAATAGAAATCCATGGAAAACATTTTTCATGATAAATAAAAAAAAGCTTATATGGGCAGAAAATATTTTAAATAAATTACACTTTTCCCCCTCTATATTTGGCCACTTTCTCACTTTGGCCCTTCATGTTTTAAGTTTTTTCCACTTTACTCCAAAAACTAACTTGTGTTCAAAATTATAAAGAAAATGCCACAATAACTGTTACATAACATAAAAATATATTATTATTTAGAGTCTACGTTTATGTTAGAGGTGCGAGTATTATATAATAAAATATTTTTATGCCACGTAACTGACAATGTGTCATCTTCTATCTTATTACTTTAGGAGTAAAGTGGGAAAATTTTGAAACATGAAGGGCCAAAGTAGGGAAAAACAAACTTGAAGGGCCAAAGTGAAAAAGTGGCTCAACATAAAAAGTGCAAAGTGTAATTTACCCAAATATTTTTCACTTTTACAAGGTGAAAAATATTTTTCGGATTAAAATTTTACCAATATCATCACATTACCACCACCACTCTCACCTGCATCACCACACCACCACACCACCATTACCGCAGCCATTGCCACAATCACCGTTGCTATCACCGCCGCTACCACCCCACCACCATGCCACCACCTCCACCGCCATCTTCATTTCACCACCACCACCAAACATAAAAAAATGTTTTCTCCAGAAAATATTTTCCATTTGAAATTTTTTTTTGCCTTACCGAACACTACAAGAATTGGCACCTTTGGAGACCACTTTTGGCCACTAAAAAAAATTTAGTCACCAAAAATGTCACTTTGGGCGACTAAAATATGTATTAGTCGGCATTGGTATAGGATGTAGCTACTAAACATTTTGTGGGGAATATTATTTATTGGCGACTAAATTATTTTTTTGTCAGCAAAAATGTCACTTTTAACGACTGAATTTTAAGCTACTAATTTTTTTTTAGTCGTCTTATATTATTTTTGCCTACAAAATAAATGTTAGTAGCCAAAAACCAGGTATATTTTTATGGTTACTCTTTAGCGACTAAAAAATTTCGTGGGCAAATATTATTTTTTCCTGACCAAATGGAGATTTAGTCACCAAATACTTTTGGCGACCAATAAAATAGTCGCCGTTGATTTACTTGTGGTTACCAAATAGGATAGTCGCCAATAAGCACCCTTTTGCCGACAAAAATTTATTTTAGTCGCTAAAGCTTGAAATTTTTTAGGGCACGAACTCTTTTATTACTGCTCGCCCCTTTCTTTGTTACACAAAACAACATTCAAACCTCAGACAAAGACAATCAAACACCAAACCTCAGAGAGAAACACCTCACCGCAGCCCACCGTACGGAGGACATTCCCACGGCCACCATCGCAAAGCACCACCGGCACAGCCGTAGATCACAGGTTCTCTCTCTTTCTATAACTCACTCACAGTCTCTTTCTGCGTCTCACTCTCTCTCTCTCCCTTCCTCTGTTTGCCCATTTTCTGATTGTGGCTTTAGGGTTTTATATGGTTGAATCAGTTGAATTTGGTGTTCATTTCTGAAATGGGTTTGGCTATTGTGGATTGATTTCTAAACTAGTATGGGTTTGATGTCCGAAATATGGTTTGATTTTACTAGTTTCATATATTTCCCCCTCTTTTTCCTTTCTCTTTCATTAGTTTGAGTATGAATTTGTTGCTGATATATGCACTTTCAAATTGTATCTGTAATTCTGTTTTGAAAGTGCTCCATGTTTAATTTATGTGGACAAATGGATGCATTTGTCTGATTTCTAAAATTAGAATCACAACTGGGGGTAAATTACAAATACACCATTGCAAATATTTTGTAGTTTTGTACTGTATAATTTTTTTTTTTACCATTTGCTGATAAATAAGAATTTGCAGTAGGTGAAAGGATATTTGGGTTGACTAACCTATGGAGTTGAATACTTATCAAAACTTTCTAAAGCAATGATAGTTGATTTGGCTAACGGCTTCCTCATAATATTGTAAATTAGTTACTATTTGGACCATATTTTCACTTTGTTTATATTCTAGTTATGATAATTGTTAGATCTTTGATTTTTTTTTTATTTGTTTTTATTTTTATAACTTTAGGGAACTCCTGGAGTAACAGGATCAATGCTTTGGGACAGTGGAGTTGTATTGGGGAAGTTCTTAGAGCATGCTGTAGAATCAGGAACGATGCTTCTTCAAGGCAAGAAGGTCGTTGAATTGGGATCTGGCTGTGGATTAGTTGGGTAATAATAACAACTATTTTTAAGTTCCATCTTTGTCATTATACTGTACCATATGAACAAACAGAGTCGGTTTATTTTCTAGTTGGTGAAATGGCTTTCAAATAAGGGAAGCAAAAAAATAAAAATAAAATTACATGGTCAATAAAATAGGACTTTTATTAGAATTCTATGTTGATGAGATGGTAGACCATGTCTATGAATGTGATTAGTAAGTGCGTAGCATGAGGAGTGGAATTTTCACTCAGATTTTTCTATATTTATTTACTAATTTTACATGAAAGTCATTGCTTCTCTTAAATTATGATTTTCTTTTGTTGTGTTTCTAGCTGCATTGTTGCCCTTTTGGGTGCTGAAGTTATTCTTACTGATTTGCCAGATAGATTAAGGCTGTTGAGGAAGAACATTGGAACTAATCTGTGCGGAAATGTTCGTAGTTCTACAGCAGTGAGTCAACTCATTTGGGGAGAGAAGCCTGTTGTAGAATTGATTCGACCATTACCTGATTATGGTACAAAGATCTTATATCTTCTCTTCCACATAACAAAGGTTTTAAAAATTGGTTGTTTCTATAACAAAGTAGGTATAATGGGTGTTACAACTCCCTTGAGTGCCTGTTACGGTGCCGTTACAATTGTTATGGCTATTGTAATCAATTTTCCTAAGAACCAATACCAGCTCTTGGTTGTTGGATTTTGCACCAGGACCTTCCACATGGTGTTTCTTGACCTACGAATTTAGTCTCATGCTCTATATACATTGTCATCAAATTACCTAGTATTTGTTTTATGCTTTTGGGCCAAGTAGTGATCTTTTATGAGTTGTTTTGGTGCTCGTTTAAAGTTTCTGAATTTTAGAATTTATTTATTTATTTATTTTTTTATATAGACTCTTATTGTGTTTTTCTCTTATTTTGGATGAAAAAAGTGTTGGGGTCGGATGTAATTTATAGTGAGGATGCAGTGATGGATTTATTGGCCACATTACTAGAACTTTATGGCACCCAAATAACAATTATTTTGGTTGGAGAACTTCGAAATGGTACAAAATTTTGAGTTTGCTTTGTTCTACCAAAACCACGAGTGTTTTGTATTTATTTAAATTTCATGGCACAAAGTGCTCAAGGCGAAAATTACAAGGGAATTAAAGAGAATTTTGCCAAAAAGAGTAGGTTGGGGGTGGAATAGGTTAAAAGGACATAATGAATTTGAAAACGACAAAAGTAGGCAGAAAAGATAGATGGTTGAAAATAGGACAATCTGCTTTACATCTGCTTGTACTTGGGGTTATTTGCCCATCTCACTCAAGGTAAAAGGGAATCACATTATGATCTTGTAACTAACGTAGATTAACTAACTTAATTTGCCATTTGCTTGGTGTCAACATGAGAGTTTGATAGTTAACATGTTTTATCATTCTGTACAAGAGTAAGGAAATAGGGATTACTCTATGAATTGCAGCTCAACTGTTACAATACCTCTGGTGCAGGGACTTTTGTATGCTACAAGGTGTCTCTCTAGAGATGTGCTGGGCTCTGTTGGGTGTGGTTCTGGTATGTAATAATCCTGTTAGCTCTTCTTTGTTGTTGTGTTCCAAATGTAGGCATATGGGAATATGAATAGTTTATGTTCCTTCGAAGAACCTTTGAGTAGTTCTTTTCCTGATGCTTTACAAACAATAAAATGGAGTTGAATTGGATTAATGCAAGTTGTTCCTTTAATTCCATCATATAATCATGGATCTTAGTATTGTGTGGAGTGTGCTTTGAATTGATTTTTGATAAATGATTTATGTATGTGCCTCTTGTGCAATGTCATTGAACTCAGTGAGCACATGCTGTAGAATTTATGTTGAGATTTGTGAAAAGATTAGGGGTTCAATTAGCTTTCCTGTCTAGTGGACCCACTCTTGTGACTCCATTTACTGTTTGGTGGGAATATTGAACTTATTGAGACCTTTTTAACTATTCACATGTCTCTTTGGATTAGAATGTGAATAATTTTTTTTAACTAAAAGAAGCAAAATAAATATTAGATGACAACATAGTTGCATAGCTTTTGCAATCCCTACACCAATGATTGACATGGATCACTTATAAATGTAAAGCAATGTTGATTATGTTTTAATCCTGCGGAGATGCTGGAAACTTTTCCCTACTGGGGTCTTCTTGTTAGTCTAGTATAGTTCACCCTGCACAAAAATGTGGTTCTTTTTATTTTGTCTTATATGGATTTTTTGTTCTTAACTATCGTACTACTTTTGTCCCTTAAATTCTGAGATAATGGTACCATGGATTCTAGAGTTTGACTCATGAGCAGATCAATTTCTTAGGGAGTGTACAATAAGATCATAGCTAGATGTTGGTTTTGATGTTGATATACTGGCTGAGTAGAATGGCATCTTGATATTTGAGGTTTTTTTTTTTTTTTTTTCATGCAGAGTTTTGGTGTTGTTCTAAAGATAATAGATTTCTTGAAGCTAAACAAATAAAATAGAAGTTTTTCTAGGAATCCACATTTTGGTGCTTGTGTTTTGGAATGGAAAACTTTCCCTTGAGAACACTAATTTTTTATTTTTTGTTTTGAACAGCCAAGAACACTGAATTTGGAAACCTGGATTTTTTTTCTTATTACGTTTCTTTTATAAGATAAAACATCAAATAATGTTAGGTGTGTACCCAATCTTTCCCCTTCCAAACACATAAATGTGAATAGGTTGTTTTGTTTGTTCCATCACCATTTATTAGGTAAGTATCTTTAATTTCTTTCAAATTTAGGGAAAAAAAATTAAAACAGCCACCACATTGTCCGGAGACCATCATGGGCACCTCACCCTAGATTAAAAAAACTTGTAAGAGCAAGTGGCGCGTCGATAGGACGCACGATTAGAGAATTAAAGACAAAAATGTGAGAAAAAAAGGCGAAAATGAGCTGTTGGGTTCGAAAAAATGCAAAACATCTGCCAATCTACTTGAAGACCATCATGAACATATCACACTAGATCAAACAAACTTGTGAGAGCAAGTGGTGCATTGATAGGATGCATAGTTAAAGAATTAGAGAAAAGATGTGAGAAAAAAGGCAAAAACGAGCCATCGAGGGGCATAAATTCCAAACAACTGCTAATCTACCCAAAGACCATCACCGGCACCTCGCCCTACATTAAACAAACTTGTGAGAATAAGAGGCATGTCGATAGGACGTATAGTTAAAGAATTGTAGACAAAAATATGAGAAAAAAAGGCAAAAACAAGCCATTGGAGGGAAAAAAATGTAAAACAGCCCCCGAACCATTGTACAGATGTTACAGACAGTTTCATCATGAAAAATAGGACCTGTGGGGATAGACTGGACATAATTAGCACACGTAGGTTGGGAGTTAGAGTCGAAAACGCCTTAAACTTAGTCGAAAAATGACGTTTGGGGGCGAAAATACAAAACAACCCCCGAACCACTGTACGGATATCATAGACATCTTACTCATGACAACTAGGACCTATGGGGACAGATATCACGTAATTATCACATGTAGGTTGGGAGTTAGAGTCAAAAACACCTTCAACTTAGTCGAAAAATGGCGTTCGGAGGGCGAAAATATGAAATAGCCATCGACCCATTGTACGGATGTGACAAGTAGTTTCCTTGTGACAAATAGGACCTATCGGGACAGACAACACGTAATAAGCACATGTAGGTTGGGAGTTAGAGTCGAAAATGCCTTAAACTTAGTTGAAAAAGGGTGTTCAAGGGGCAAAAATGCAAAACAACCCTCGACCCACCGTATGAATGTCACGACCAGCTTCTCCATGACAAATAGGACCTGTGACAATAGATGGAATGTAATTTGCACGTGTAGTTTGGGTGCTAGAGCTGAAAATTCCTTAAATTTAATCGAAAAAAGCGTTCAAGGGGCAAAACTACAAAATAGCCCCCAAACTGTCGTATAGATGCCACAACCAGCTTTTCCATGACAAATAGGGTCGGTGATAACAGATGGAATGTAATTCGCACGTGTAGGTTGGGAATTAGAGCAAAAAACGCCTTAAACTTAACCGAAAAAGGGCGTTAAGGGAGCAAAAATGAGAAACAACCCCCGAACCACCATATGGATGTCACGACTAGCTTCCCTGTGATAAATAGGACCTGTGACAATAGATGGAATGTAATTCACATGTGTAGTTCGGGAGTTAAAGCCGAAAACGCTTTAAACTTAACCGAAAAAGGACGTTAAGGGGGAAAAATGCGAAATAGCCCCCGAACCACCGTATGGATGTCCCGGAAAGCTTTCCCATGACAAATAGGACCTGTGACAATAGACATAATGTAATTCGCACGTGTAGTTTGGAAGTTAGAGCCGAAAATGTTTTAAACTTAACCGAAAAAAGGGCGTCAAGGGGGCAGAAATGTGAAACAGCCCCCGAACCACCATATGGATATCACAACCAGCTTCCTTGTGACAAATAGGACCTTTGACGATAGACTGAATGTAATTCACACATGTAGTTTGGAAGTTAGAGCCGAAAACACCTTAAACTTAACCGAAAAGGGGCGTTAAGGGGGCAAAAATGTAAAACAACTCTCGAACCACCATATGGACGTCACGGCCAGCTTCCTCGTGACAAATAGGACTTGTGATAATAGACAAAATGTAATTCGCACGTGTAGTTTGGAAGTTAGATCCGAAAACGCCTTAAACTTAACGGAAAAAAGGAGTTAAGGGGGCGAAACTATGAAACAGCCCCCGAACCACCATATGGATGTCACGGCTAGCTTCCTCATGACAAATAGGGCATGTGACAACAGACGGAATGTAATTTGCACGTGTAGTTTGGGAGTTAGAGCCAAAAACGCCTTAAACTTAAACAAAAAAGGGCGTTTAAGGGTTGAAACTGCGAAACAGCCTCCTAACCACCATCTGGATGTCACGGCCAGCTTCCCTGTGACAAATAGGACCTGTGGCAATAGACGGAATGTAATTAGCTCGTGTAGGTTGGGAGTTAGAGCCAAAAACACCTTAAACTTATTCGAAAAATGGAGAGTTTGACATCTAATCAATGTTCAACATTTTGATTGTAAATGATGTCATTGTTTCATCATACGGTGGTCATTTGGGTGGTACACGTATTAAGAAAGCATGATATGGTTATGGAGATAACCTCGTAAGTTACTCATTTATTTTACTTTGACTAGGAAAATGGGAATGAAGAAGAGGTAAATAAAATACAACCAAAACATTCTAGTAATAAACATTTATTTTATGAAGAGGTATGCTTCTAAAAATTGTATTTTTGTAAATTGAAATCAAGTTTGGAATAAATCTTTCGTAATACGTACATATGATTGTATTTCAAAAAAGGCTTAAATAGATTGTTCTACCTTAAATGCATGTTACAACCTTTTTCCTATGTCTCAATCAATTAATATTTTTGTAATGGGTGCAATTTTTTTTTTTAATTTTTTGTAGATGGCTTTTGGCGTGGACTTGTGGATAATCCCTTTTTGTGTACAGACGATGCTTTACACTTTTGTATTAACTGTCATCCTCTGCTTTTGTGTATATTTGTATTACTGATACAGATAACTTTTGTAATCCAATTGATAATTACTGGTGTGACACATAGATCACCTTTTGTGGTGGTACAAATTACAATGGTAATTTGTACAACTCCAAATGGCCATTTCGCATGGTAGTAAACATATATATTTTTTTTTATATATGGTGGGTCGGATTTTTGTATGATTCCCTATTTTGTATGGAAATATAATTTTAGTTTGAATAATAGTTGGTTTGTATGGAATATATACATTTAAAGTTATTTATTTTTGGATGGTTAGAAGTAATATGAATTGTGGAATGATTGATAAAATATGTATTATTTTGTTTATATACGTACTACAGGTTGCACGGAATACGGACAGGATGTAGAGAAATCACAATTTTGCGATAAAACATAATATCATTTTTTTTGGCAACTAAACAATTTGTAGTAAAAAAGGAATTACATGTTTTAGCGACTAAAATGTTAATTAGTAGCTAAAACCCAAAAACAAATTTCGAAAAACAATAATGGCGACTACAAGCTTCGTAGCCAACAAAAAAGCAGATATTAGGCGACTAAATTTTAGTTGTCAAAAATAATCAAACATTTGGCGACTAAAATATTTTGTAGTTGAAAAACAGAAAACTTTTGCCTACTAAAAGTTTAGTAGCGAAAAATGTGTAGCTAACTAAACAGTTTTGCCTACTAAAAGTTTAGCAGCCAAAAAAATCAGACTTCTAAGAACTAAAAGATTAGTAGCCAAAAAGAAAACCGAACTTTAGGCAACTAAAACTTTAGTAGCCAAAAGTAATCAAACATTTGGCGACAAAATATTTTGTAGCCAAATTTTTTTTGATGAAGAACAAAAACACCTTTGCCGACTATAATTTTAGTAGCTGAAAATGTGACAATTTAGGTGACTATTCTTTTAGTAGCTAAAACATAATGACACTTTAGGTGACTAATATGTTCAGTAGCTAAAAAAAAAAAAAATAGGACGCAGCAAAAAAAAATTTGGTGACTAAATCTTTAGTCGTTGGATATAGATAAGGTTTTTGGCGACAACAAAATTTTAGTCGCTAAAAAGTGATATTTAATTTTATTTCAAGGCTTTTGGCTACTTGCCAATTACCTTCCCTGACAATTTTTCAGTGACGAATTTTGCGACTTAAGATTTTAGTCACTAAAGAGTTTGGGCGACTAAAATATGGCTTTTGACGACTAAAAATTTAGTCGCCAAAAGTGTAAATTCTTGTAGTGAAACTGAGTGTTAGAGAATGTTTGATTAGTAGAATTATAGCATAGGCTTGAGATTGTTAGTTCATGGAATCACAATCTCATGTTTGATTGTAAATTTTATTAATTGAATTACATGTATGGCGAACATTCAATCTAACAAAATTGACGAATTTTTAATATTGAGAGAGAGGCTAGGGATTATAATTTTAAGTATGAAAGAAAAAAAAAATAAAATAATAAATGGTTATTTTACTAATTTAATTGGATAACTAATCCTACACTAATTCATGAAATTATTAATCCTTTCACTATTAATCATGTTAATCAAACAAGGCCTTAATTATTTTCTATTTAACTTTTGAATGTGAAAGAAACTTATTAAAATAGTGAAATGATAAAATTAACAAACTAAAATTTTACTAGTGTTAACCTTTTCCTAGACCAAATCTCTCTATGTGGGCCGGATTCCCATTTTGACTTGACTTAAAAATTTTCAAAGAAGGGAAAGCACCAGTTGTTGTATCATAAAGGGTGTTGATTTTCACCAATTGAGAGGTCATCCGGGGGGTCGACCGGGAAGTCGACTGTCCAGTGCAAAAATTTCACAAAATTTTGTCTTGAGGTGGTCATTCGGGAGGACATCCGATGGTGAAAATATAACGGTAATGAATAGTGATTTGATGAAAGAATCAAATCATCCTTAGTTTGGTCAAACATTTTTGATATTCTTAATTTGATATCTGTTTAATGAAACCATTGGAGTACAAAAAAAGGTACTTTTTCACCAAATTTAAATTTGGTGATGGATTTGGTATAGTGTTAGAGATGACCTAACTTGACTATATCTAAAGGGTGTTGATTTTCAAGAATACCTCATCAAAGTAATCATGACGATATATATGGTCACGAAGTGATGAGCAATAGAACACCACAAAAGACAACTTCAAATGTTGAAGCTCTACTGGTTTGATGAGGAGAAGTATTCCTTCCTTTCGACTATGTCGTGTAAGGCAAGATCTAAGAAGAGATAGGTTGCGTATCGTTGAGCTCTGAGAATGAATTTTGAAAAATAATTTTGTGGAAAGAGTTAATAAAATTTAAAACTTATTTGATTATGAATTTTTAAAATTAATTTTTGAGTTGTATATTTTGAAAATAACTTTTAAAAATTTAAAAATTCATAATTTGTTTAGTTATGAATTTTCAAAACTAATTTTTGAGTTTTTTTTGGATCTTGTGTATATATATATATATTTTTGGTTTTTTAGTCAAAACTTTTTTACAATGTTATAGTCAAATTTATTTACTTATTTTTATATACTTAATCTAAATTTATTTTTTTAGATAATTTAATCTATAGGGAAGAGTTTTACTCTGTATTTTATTATTTTTAATAATTTAATCAATATTTTTCAGGTTTTATATCTACTCAATTTAGAAACATTTAAAAGTTTCACATTTATATAAAAAATCTCTTAGAAAAGGGAGATTTACAGTTAGGTCCTGTTTTAGTAAGTAATGGTCCACTAAGTCTTACTTAAAAAACTTTTACTTATAAGTCCCATAAACAAGTTTAAATGACGAAACTACCCTTACCAAATCAAAAAACACAAAATATAATCACAATTTTTCATTCTTCACAGCTCATTGGCGCTATTTCACATCCCTTACAGATTTCATTCTCACATCCATCAATTTCGCCTCACATTTCATCTTACTTCATCAATCTCGGCTCAGATTCCAGAACAACAAACTAGATCATCAAAGATTTTCAAATTCGAACAATCAAAATGGTGAAAACAAGTAATATTCTAATACCTTAAACCCTAGTTTCTGCGAAATCTTCTATTTTCAAAACTTTTGTTTTTGATTTCCATTTCAGTTTGAATGTTGAGTTCCAAAATGGTGAAAACAAGTAAGATTCAAAATATCTTAAACCCTAGTTTCTACGAAATCTTCCATTTTTGAAACTTTTGCATTTTGATTTCCATTTCAGTTTGAATATTGAATTCGATACTACTGTTATAAATGTTCTAAGATTTCGAGTTGATTTGTGTCAAAATCGTAGTTAATAATGTTATCTTCCTTTAGATTTTAGTTTGAAGGTTGATTTTGGTATCATTACTGTGAATGTTCTCAGATTCTGAATCAATTTGAGTGAAAAACCCCTAGTTAATCACGTTCTCATGCTTTCAATTTAGGTTTCATTGTTGATTTTGGTACCATTGCGGTGAATGTTCTCATATTTCAAGTCAATTGGTGTGAAAAATCCTAGTTAATCATGTTCTTTTACTTCTAATTTAGATTTCAATATTGTTTGGTACCATTACTCTGAATGTTCTCAAATTCTGAATGAATTTGAGTCAAAAACCCTAGTTAATCATGTTCTCATGCTTTCGATTTAGGATTCATTGTTGATTTTGGTACCATTGCTATGAATGTTCTTAGATTTTGAATAAATTTGACTGAAAAACCCTAGTTAATCATGTTCACATGCTTTCGATTTAGCTTTCATTATTGATTTTGGTACCATTGCTGTGAATATTCTCTGATACTGAATCAATTTGAGTGAAAAACCCTAGTAAATCATGTTCTCATGCTTTCAATTTAGGTTTCATTGTTGATTTTGTTACCATTGCTGTGAATCTTCTCAGATTCTGAATCAATTTGAGTGAAAAACCCTAATAAAGCATATTCTCATGCTTTCAATTTATGTTTCAATGTTGATTTTGGTAACATTGTTGTGAATGTTCTCAGATTCTGAATCAAGTTGAGTGAAAAATCCTAGTTAATTATGTTCTAATGCTTTCGATTTAGGTTTCATTGTTGATTTTGGTACCATTGTGTAGACACCCCAGTTTTGACCGTCTTCAAGACTTGGACGTTATCGTTTGAACACTCGATGATTATCCATGTTCGTGTTCGTCTTGAGTTCTCAGAGGTTTCGGCCGCGCGCCTTGCCTTGAGACCTCTCGACTTGTTTGTTTTGTGCTCGGTTGTAGACCAAACACTTGTGTGTTTGCTTCTAAGGGCAGGGAATGGCTTGTTGGCCATCCCCACATCTCACTGGCCATGGCTTGAGGCCACCGGCCCTGTTTTCTTGCTACCAGCCAAAAGTGTTGGCCGGTCGGCAATGTTTTTGGTCAGCCGGCCATTTCTTTGATCAATCGGCCACTTTTTCTGGCCGAGACCTTTTCTTGGGGAGGCTTGACCCTTTTGCACCCTTGTTTTAGCTTCTTGAGGAAGCTTGAACCTTTCGAACCCTTATTTTAGCTTCTTGAGGAAGCTTGAACCTTTTGAACCCTTTGTTTTAGCTTCTTGAGAAAGCTTGAACCTTTTGAACCCTTGGTTTTTAGCTTCTTAAGGAAGCTTGAACCTCTTGAACCCTTGTCTAGCTTCTCCAAGAAGCTTGACCCTTTTGCTTTAGTTTCTCCAAGAAGCTTGACCCTTTTGCTCTAGCTTCTCCAAGAAGCTTGGCCCTTTTTGCTTTAGCTTCTAAGAGAAGCTTGGCCCCTTTGCTCCAAGCTTCTAAGAGAAGCTTAGACCTTTGTTCCTCTATAAAAGAGGGCCTCTCCTTCCATTTCAAGGGTTGGA
Organism: Camellia japonica; assembly: GCA_030407325.1. Lineage (NCBI taxonomy): Eukaryota > Viridiplantae > Streptophyta > Magnoliopsida > Ericales > Theaceae > Camellia > Camellia japonica. The sequence continues at coordinate 92,847,625 of JAPPVO010000002.1, forward strand.
AAAATCTGATATATAAGATATATATATCACTCTCTCTCTATATCTCCCTTTCTCTTTACATTTGTGTGGGTTAGAGTGTTCCAAAGTGAGTTTTTGTTCTTGTTTTTGCACTAGAACACCTAGGAGTGCACTACTCTTTGGTTACTAAGGTGCTAAAAAGTTGTTTGAGGGGTTTTTGAGCTGGTTTTGATCCAAAGAGGCTGCTGGTTTGGTGTTCTTGGAAGTGGTCTTCAAGGGTAACTCCTTTTCCCTCTTTTATTCCCTGTTTTTGTACACACTTTTAGCCTATCTTGCACACTGATTTAAGCTTAGCTATAACCTGAATTTTTTTTTTTTATTTTCATGCTTTTGAAGTTTGTTTGAGGTCATTTTGGTGTTGGGGGTCGTCCACCCCCTCTTAGGCCTTGTTTGGCCTCTTTTTGAGCCTTCTTTGTTGAGCTTCGGGACCACCCTAAGAAGGAGAGGGGTGACCCTCTTCCTTGTTGTCTTGTTTACTAGCATCTTTGGCCTTACAAAGGAGCCCTTATTTGCACACTTCTTGAGCTTGGTTCAGGCCTTTTTCAGTGAGTTTTAGGGCCTGCATGAACTCTTTCCAAAGCTTTTTTTGTCATTTAAGGCTTGCCTCTTGCATGTGTAGAACAACCCTCTTTATAGCCTTTCAAAGTAGCACCTCATTCTTGCATGTATTGGATACATTTCAGTGGGTATTTGGTCATATTTTGACATGTCATGAATCTTTTTTTGGCTGGTTTGGTGGTCCCTCATATGCTCCATATGCTTGTAGTGTAAACCATGCATACTAGCTTACATTGCATGTTGTTTTGGCCCTTCATTCTAGCACATTTTGGCCATACTCCAAACTGATTTTGTCCTTATTTTGGGGTGCCTTAGCCCTGTTTTTAGGCCTCTTGGTCGATTGATACTTGCCATGCATGGTTGTAGTGTAATAGCCTTGCTTAGCTTTGAGTTTTGAAGCCTATTGCATGCTTATACTGAGGTGTTTTCATGTTTTGGGGTCATTGAGCATGTCATTTCAGAGCTTATATGTATGCCATTGTATGCCATGTTTCATCCTTGCATTGCTCTTGGAGAGTTGCATTTTGTGCCTTAGGCTTGGAGCCTTTGCATTGTGCATGTTTGCATGAATCTTGGGCCTTGTTCTCATCTCATTTGGCCACTGATTTGAGTGTGGCTGAGGCCCACTCATTTTAGTTTAAGTCCATCTTGCATTGTGTATGCCATGTTACAATGTGTTGTGCATGTTATGTTGTTAGCATTGTGTATGCCATGTCACTCCTTGCATTGTGTATGCTAGGTGGTTAGTTGCATTGAGCATGCCATAGTTCATATAGCATTGTGGGTGCCATATAGTCTATAGCATTGTGTATGCTAGGTTGTGTGTTTGCATATTTAGGTTGTATGCCTATTGCATATTGCTTGCTAGCATACTCATTTTGCATTAGTTTGCTTGCATGCTTAGGTTGCATAGCATTGAGCATGCATCCCTTGCCTCTTGACCAATCATGATAGAGGTTGGGGCTTTGATGTGTTTTGTGTGCATTTCATTTGATATTGAAGTTGCACACTTGGCTTCTTGGGCCATCATGCATGGAAATGCGTGATTGGTGGCCCGAGGGTCGAGAACCATACTCCCTTGAATTCATGACATGATAGGGAGGGTGGTTGTGCACACATTTGCTTTGAAAATGCATTGCCATGCTCTGTCTGTCCTCTGCTGCTGTCAAACGGGGTCCTGCAGGAACAGATGGTCGGTCGGCCATCTTTAGTGTCGGCCGGCTACCAAAATCCAGCCGATGGCTCCACTTTTGGTCGATGACCATGTTTCCATGGCCGGTGGCTTTTTATCTTGGCTGGTTGCATCCCACAGTGTTCAGAGAGTGTTCTTTGGGACTTGTGAAGTTCTCAGAGATGCCAAGTAGTGTAAACAGAGGCAACTTGTGCATGGCGGTGGATTTCCGAGCGAAGCCAATTCGAGCATGCGTGCATCCCTCTTCCCGAGGCCTTTTACTGCTTTCAGTAGCTTAATTGATTCGTTAATTAGTCAAGTGTTGTATAAATTACTTAATTAGCTTGATTAGTTGATTAATTTGTATTATTCATTTGGTCTCTCCGAGAGAGAGCATAACTGTGTAATAAGTGTGGGTGCGTGTGTGCATGTCTTCCAATCTCCACTTCTTTCTCCCTTTTACTTACCTGCTTTTGATGGCTAGTATTAGGGCATATTTAATTTAGCATCCTTATGCTATGCATGCGTGCATCCATTCATTTGTATTGTATGCACCGGGCTCGGCGCATCATGCTAACTGCATAGTATTTCAAATCTAACTTGAATACGTGTTATTTGTTGCATTCCACATGCCATCCTAGGATTAGCCGAGTCTATTCTAGTTGCATTTTGTATGCGATGCATTAGCCACTTAACATGGACTTGGATCATACATTGATTGCTAACAAGTTCTTTGTTTTGGCTCGGAGTACTCGGTAAGCTTTTTATGCTTTAGCATCTTGCATGAGTGTGAATGTTAACATGACAGCATGCTTACCATGTGGCTATATGCTTATGTGATGTAAACTGCCTGAATGCCTGTGGGTGAAGGTTGGATTGTTTGAGTTGGAACGACTCATTGAAATCCGTGTTTTAGCTTACTCGCGAGTAGCAAATTTCAAACCATTTTCCAAATAAACGGATATGTGATACTTTGTTCCAAATTAGGCGATCTAGTCTATACTTTTGTGTTGTGCGCATCACATAGTAAGATTAGCTAATTAATCGGAATAAGAACACATAACGTTTTCAAAACTAGATATCATGGTTAGTAGAGGCCGATCTTCGGATCGGGCGAGAGGGGGTGCTCACGAAGTGACCTTCCCCAATCGTACCCAAGTTCCCGAGCCGAGACAACTTTGGTGATGACGGACACATGGCCTTAGGCAAACGAGTCAGGGTTTCCTAAATTCCCCCAAAATAAATATTTAGGTGGCGACTCTGTATCTGGCAAAGCAGTCCATGTTTGGCACTTTTTTCAAAAAATCTGTTTTCAAAAAACGATTTGCTGAATTTGGACTTTTTGATGATTCATCGGTCTTGCATTGCATTCTGCGAGATTAGATACAGGACCGTGACATTGAGTCCTGAACTGTAGTGAACCCAATGAACAAAACGGGGGGATTCCCTCCCAAGATGTTTGGGGACGTCTACAGTTTCTGGCGACTCTGCTGGGGACTTAGAGTACTTGACTCGAACTCATGATATCTTGTTTTGATTACACTTATGTGTCTCTTTGCATTGCATTTTGCATTGGTGCGCCTAGGACACCGTGTTTGCCATCTGCTATTCCTGAACGGTTTGCCGAAGGCTGCGTGCCATAAGGCAGACTGGTTACGGGCTCTGCCACGATGGGAACACAAACCCCAGTTGTTACCGGGGCACCCTTTTGACCATTCGACCTAGTGCATAATCGGAATCTGTAGTGACCATTCCAAACTAGGACAGGTTGCTTACCTGATTGTAGGTTGTGTGAAACCACTGCGTGCGTAGTGAAACCCTAGCTCCTGACAAAATAGGACAGGGAAATCCTATCCCAACATAGGGGTGTTTTTGGCTCTCACTTGCTTGCTATGTGCTTTTAGAGTGTGTCTCTACAGGAATGCATGTATCAGTTTGCAAGTCTGGGCATCAGGCCTGCGGGCATCAGTATCAGTGTTTTGGGAATCAGTTTACCCGAGGGTATCAGATTTGTGGCAGAATTCTGTAGGGGGGCACAGTCATTCAGCTTTGCTCATTTTGGTTTTGGTGAAATCAGGCTGAGGTGCTGTCTGTTTTCTCTTTTGCTAGGTAGTCTGGGAACCATAGCTTTAGAAGACTCCAATATCCCCCAGGTTCATTGGACTTGTGTTGATAGACTTTGTCAGGTCAGAGATTCAGTTCAAGGGCAAATCAGTGTTCCTTCACCAGAGGCAGGGTAAAAAAGCCGGTCAGGCATAGATCATTAGTTCAACAGTCTTCGGATCAGCAGTCATTATCCATCTCACCTGTGTGCAGTTGGGTTGAGATATCTGTTTTACCACAGAGACAGATATACCGATAGATCAGTTAGATTAGGGCAGTATGGCAGGAATCGAAGAAATGATGCGTCAGCTCCAGGAGAGCATGAGAACCATGCAGAGGACGCTGCTCGTCAAGCAGAATTTGCCAAACAACAAGCCGTCGTCATGGCCCAACAGGTAGAGCTAATTACCCGACTCCAGCAGCAAGCTAGAGCATCAGCTTCACACTAAGCTATTCCCCCACCAAGAGTTCCAATACCCGGGGAGACGGCAAATGTCCAGAATGTCCAGGAGGATACAGACATCCCAACAGGGCCGGCTTCGCCCCTGATTCTACCTCAACTATCCAAGGCACCCACTCCTATCAATCAACCGGATTCTCCCTTCGAATTCGAGGTGGACCCCACGGCATTAAAAGTGAGCAAGCTTGAAAAGCTGTTCAAGAAATCTTAGGGTGTGAAGTCCATCCCAGACATCGAGGATGGGTATACCGACGCAGCCGTGACGCTGCCGAACAGATTTAAGATGCCGCATATTGACCGATTTGATGGATCCGGGGATCCCATGGTGCACCTACGACTGTTTTCAGACATACTAAGGCTGATGGGCCTCACCAGATTACAGAAGCTTTCTTTATTCGGCCGGACCTTGTCAGGTGTAGCGGCCATCTGGTATGCAAAATTGGAAGACGATGTCAAGAGGAATTGGGATGAGATGGCCGAGGCTTTCGTCGTTCAATACTCCTATAATACACAGATCAAGATTACAACCCGTGATCTTGAGACAACTAGGCAGGAGCCTAAGGAGAGCTTTTCTGACTTTGTGACCCGGTGGAGGGCCAAAGCCTCAATGATGACCATTAGGCCAACTGACAAAGATCAGATTCGGATGGTTGTGCGTAACCTCCAACCCAAGCTCATGCAGAAGATGATCGTTCTCCCCTTCCCCACCTTTTCAGATTTGCATGAGATGGGAGTACAGATCGAGGATGCTTTGAAACAGGGCCTGATTGACAATGACAGAGAGCAGCCCAGGAGGGCATTTTCCCGCAGTTCGAATGCGACCACCAGTGGTGATGCAGCTACAAGGTCTTCTGAAGTTGGAATGGTCACCACCAAAACAGCCACCCCCTTTGTTGGTACATCCAATCCAAACCCCCAAACCTCAGACTATCTACCCTGGGGCAAGAGGATTTTCACCCCGCTTTATATGCCTTTGTCTAAAGCCCTGGGGTCCTACTCAGGAAAGGACATTTGAAACCGTTAGAACAACGGCCTCTACCCGATCCTCTCCCTCCAAAGCATGATCCGACTAAGTACTATTCTTTTCATCAACAAACCGGTCATGACACCGACAGTTGCGTCCGTCTCCGCCACGAGATACAAAATTTGATTGACAACAGGGTCATCCCCGCACCAGGTCCTGCAAAGTCTATCGACACTTGATCAGTGAACTTGTGGGGGATAATGTGATGTGATCGAGGGATGAACCACCTGCGGGCGGCGCTCAGTTTACTCTGAATGTGGCATATGGCACGCACTGTTTTGAGCATTTGTGAATGCTGGGTTTTGTACTTTCTGACTTGGGTATTGAGTCAGTTTTTGTTATGTTGTTTAGAGTCTGTCCCGTTGTATAGAGTCAGTCTTTTCATACTGAGTCAGTTGGGTCTATCTTGTTGTATCGAGTCAGTCCTGTTTTGTTAGAGTCGGGTGATTTCGGGGGTGTCACCTCGAACATCACTTGCTTGTTTTGTGTTTGTCTTTTCACCTTCTTTTGAGTCTGTTTCTGCCGGGGAGCCAGTTACACCAGAAGATCTAATTGAAACAGCTGTGGTTTTCATGCTTTTGTGCTTGTTTCTGCTTTGAGCCTGTTGTGTCAACAAGTTTAGAATGAAACGGCAGTGCATTTCACCTGCTCTTCTGTGCCTTTTAAATCATTACATTGACCTGAGTTTTTCAAAATTTTTTGAGCATTGTGATGAAAACGAAGAGGAAGGAATTCCTCGGGTTTTGTAAAAAATTGATCAAATTGAGAGAAAGAGAGGTGTGCTAAGCCCTTAATGAATGAGATCATGCTTGTTAGTGTGAGTACTGGGAAGGATCCTGGCTTGATCCAGATTGGTTCCGCACTGTCTTCAGCGTGAGCGATTTGTCGCTTTCTTAAAAAATTTTCAAAAAAATGTTTTTGCGCGATCCTGCGAAGACCTGTGTGGAATCGCTCTTGAGATTGTGCAGCCTAGGATCGCTCTTAGCCTCGAGACTCGACCCCTGGCTTTCAGACCTCGAACTTAGATTCAGAACGTTCAACGGTCAACCACAACGTGAGGCCTATGTGGCCAGATTTGAAGCAGCCCTCGAACAAGAGGCAAGAAAGCCAGGTCAAAGAAGATCGGATATGATCAAAAGAAGCTTGCAAAGCTGGATCAGAAGCACCCCTCGAACTAGGGGCAAAAATGTCAGACAGCTCGAAGTGCCAAAGGTGGATCATTCTGCAAATCAATGAAGATCGGCAAGAATGCCAAACCCCGGAAGGGAGGAAAGAAGAAGATATTGCTGAAGCACAACCGAGTTCCTATCCACAACACTAGGGGCAAATTCACCCTCCATTGGATGGACTTCTACATTGTCAGCGAACAGCAGCCATTCTCTTGGATTCAGATGACTTTAGGATCTCAAAACCATTTGACATGGATAAAGCTACACTTTTACCCTTGAGAGGCTCGCTGGGCCGAAAACCGGAAGGGCGACCCGGCAAAAGTTAGAGCAATAAAAAGAAGAAAGAGAACAAAAAAAGAAAAATGCAAAAGTGAAAAAAAAATGAAAAAAGAGAAATGAAGAAAATGAAAAAAGAAAAAAAATGAAAAGGAAAAAAGTAGAAAGAAATGAAAAGAATTGAAAGAAAAGAAAACATAGCTCGCAAGGTTGAAAACCCAGAAGGGCGGCCTTGGCAAAAGTTAGAGCGCAAAAGGAGAGGTTAATACCCGAGTGTACCTTAACCCCGAACTACTACGTAAGCTTGATTCCCATGTTTGGGATACGTAGGCAACTTCATTCTGAAGTCCAGCCGTAAAACACTTCAAATTCGATTGTGTCCATGTATTGGTTTTGATCAACTTTGTCTTCTCTGTATCCGAGAGTTCGGTGGTAATGGTCACTTTCCATTGCATCAGCGCGCTCGGTATGCCAGCCCAAACTCCATTCGCACGCGCGGCATTCAAACAAGGGCAGCAACTTTCCGTTGCCATCAGCGCGCTGCGGTGCCATTCAAACAGGGGCAACTTTCCGTGCCATGCAGTGCCGTTCCGACAAGGGGCAATTTTCCTTTCGGTCTGAGGTTGTGCATCTCAAAGTAGGTTTCCGTGCTCTTTGAGCAGTGGCCGTTTGCAAAAACAGTTTTGAGAATTTTTACTGAGGTTGACTAATTCTCTCGAAAATTATTCCACTTTTCCAAAACTGGACCATTTCTTGGACCCAAAAAAGGAAAATTTTCAGTGCTCATAACCTAACTCGCATGATTTCAATCAGAAAATCGAACAAGTGCGTTAATCTAACTCTCATTTTGTTAAAATTGTTTTAACAAAGCCAAAAAACAAAAAAATGGTCAAAATATGAACTAGGGGCACAGTTGAGTCAGGTTTCCTGTCTTTTCCCTGTTGTCAATGCATTTGCCAGAAAGGCATCTACTTGCCAGAAGGGCACTCTACCTGCCAAAAAAGGGCATAACTGAAGCTAAAACAAAGGTTGAACTCTCAACATCCTCTAAGCAATGAGGTATCAAGCCAAGTGCAAAGCATGAACTGGAATGGATCAGGATATTCCACTCCCTCGTTTGGACACATTTGATCATGTCCAAACTCCCCAGCAGAACATCGTCAACCGATGTCAGCTGCAGATTTGCTATACACCCAGTTGTAGCGCAACTCTTTTGCGGAAAAGTTTACTGTTGTGAACAGAAGAAGAGAATCTAGCAGAATGCTAGGGGCAAGAGCCCGCGACTTCCTGTTTATTCATCAACCACCCTAGGGAGGGATGAAAAATGAGAGATTAAAGAATAGAGAGATGTGCGCTGAGAGGAAAACGAGGAAAGGGTTTTGAGAGAAAACCGAGCTTGAGGGCGCGAGTGATGTGAGAATCACAAATAGAAAGGGTGGGGAATAATACCCGAAGAAACTGTCTCCTCGTGCACTGAGAGGTCTCTTGCCATTGGAACACGTCTGTGTGTCGTGTCAGTCTTTTTTTTTTGGTTTGTCTCGATTCTTGTTTTGAGTCATTTCAGGTGTCTATAGACGTGTTTAGGTTGTCTTACTTTGTCTTTCTCTTTGTTGTTAAGTCGTGGTGTGCTGTGTTCAGTCGTAGGCTCAATACCCCAGTTAAGAACTCATCTCTTAATTTCAAAAATAAAATCGTTTTGCGCTCCGAATGCCGTGCCATTCTCCACATCTGTGCAAAACAAGATTCGTTCTTTCATAAAAACCGCAGGGTTCAACCCAGGTCATGTGAGAACAGTAAGACAAGGACCTATTTGAAGCTATGTGGGTTCCAGACTGCAAAGCAAAAGAAAAGAGGGAAAATGTGGAGCATCTTAGTGTGTTTTAACTCTAGCAAATTTCGAGACTGCATTCCAGGTGCACTTTCTCAGGCCTCGCCGTTTCTCGGGAGTATGAGTGTATCTCGACCCCAAGTGTAAGCTTGCTTCAAGTCAGAATGGCAGTTCAGGCAGCACCTGAGGGTTTCACATGCAGATGTTACCTCTCGCCAATATGAACAGGGTATACCCTTTTGAGCTGAGCGTGTTGCCAAGCCCTCCGAGAGGTAAATCGGAGGTTGCGTTTGAATTGGTCTCGTTAAGGCGTGTATTTCCTTATTCAGTAGTTTACTTCAAACATGCTGTTGATGTTGCACGTTTACTTGCATTGTTATGCATTGTTTCACCCGCATTATTATGCACTTTTCAATTGCATTGTTATGTATACTCCACCTGCATTGTTATGCCGTTCCAGTTGCATTGTTATGCACTTTTCACTTGCATTGTGTACACCTTTTCTATCTTGCGCTGTCACGCAATATACCCGCATTGTCATGCACACCTCTTCACTTGCGTTGTCACGCACTTTCAACTTGCATTGTTTTGCACGCTCCTTTTCCGAAACATCGGGATACGTCCCTATGTTTCTTCTCCTTTCTGAAACACCGGGATACATCCCTATGTTTCTCCTTCTTTTTCCGAAACACCGGGATACGTCCCTATGTTTCTTCTCCTTTCTGAAATACCGGGATACGTCCCTATGTTTCTCCTTCTTTTTCCGAAACACTGGGATACGTCCCTATGTTTCTTCCCCTTTTTGAAACACCGGGATACGTCCCTATGTTTCTTCTCTTTTTCCGAAGCACCGAGATACGTCCCTATGTTTCTTCTCCGTTTTCGAAACACCGGGATACGTCCCTACGTTTCTTCTCTGTTTCCGAAACACCGGGGTACGTCTCTACGTTTCTTCTCTTTTTCCGAAACACCGGGATACATCCTTATGTTTCTCCTCCATTCTGAAACACCGGGATACGTCCCTATGTTTCTCCCCCTTTGGTTAAGAGCATTTGGAATACGTTCCAATGCTTATACCTTTCCGAAACACCGGGATACGTCCCTATGTTTCTCCCCCTTTGGTTAAGAGCATTTGGAATACGTTCCAATGCTCACACCATCCGAACACCGGATACGTCCCTATGCTTCTCCCCCTTTGTTAAGAGCATTTTGAATACGTTCCAATGCTCATACCATTCCGAAACACCGGGATACGTCCCTATGTTTCTCCCCCTTTGTTAAGAGCATTTGGAATACGTTCCAATGCTTATACCTTTCCGAAACACCAGGATACGTCCCTATGTTTCTCCCCCTTTTGTTTAAGAGCATTTGGAATATGCTTATACTTTCAAAAACACCGGGATACGTCCCTATGTTTCTCTCCCTTTGGTTAAGAGCATTTGGAGTACGTTCCAATGCTCACACCATTCCGAAACATCGGGATACGTCCCTATGTTTCTCCCCCTTGGTTAAGAGCATTGGAATACGTTCCAATGCTCACACCATTCCGAACCCGGGATACGTCCTATGTTTCTCCCCCTTTGTTTAAGAGCATTTGGAATACGTTCCAATGCTTATACCTTTCTGAAACACTGGGATACGTCCCTATGTTTCTCCCCCTTTGGTTAAGAGCATTTGGAATACGTTCCAATGCTCACACCATTCTGAAACATCGGGATACGTCCCTGTGTTTCTCCCCCTTTGGTTAAGAGCATTTGGAATACGTTCCAATGCTCATACCATTCCGAAACACCGGGATACGTCCCTATGTTTCTCCCCCTTTGGTTAAGAGCATTGGGAATACGTTCCAATGCTTATACCTTTCCGAACACCGGGATACGTCCCTATGTTTCTCCTCTTTGGTTAAGAGCATTCGGAATACGTTCCAATGCTTATACCTTCCGAAACAACCGGGATATGTCCCCATGTTTCTCCCTCTTTGATCAGAGCATTCGGAATACGTTCCAATGCTTATGCCATTCTGAACACCGGGATATGTCCCTGTTCTTCTCCTTCTTTGGTTAAAGAGCATTTGGAATACGTTCCAATGTTTATACCATCCCCTTTCCTCTCTTGCGTGTGCTACGCTGAGAGGTTCTCTCCTTTCCTACACATTTTTAGCGTGTTTGGAATTTGTCTCAGGTTGCATTGTTTTGCATCCATTCCGCATTGTCATGCATCCCCTCACTTGCGTTGTCACGCACTTTCAATTCATTGCATTGTTATGCACATTTCTAACAATATTGTACCTGTTAAGTTTTCTTTCTCTTTCAGGCACGATATTGTATGTACGGTTCATTTGAAGCTGGCATGACCAGACGAGCCGGACAGGTATTATATTCTTCGCGTGAAACGTAGCGAGAATTGAATGATTTTCTTACATCCTTTCTGCATTGTAATGTAGTTTGGTTGATGCTAGCTTAAAACTGTTGCATGTTATGCTTCGTTACAGCTTTCTTTGCATGATCATAAGTTATGCTCGGCTTTGTGCATTGTCTTGCATTTTGCCCCTGCCTTCGGGCGCATATCTTTTTCTGTAGCTTGTATGCTTTGTCTAAGTCTTCGGCCTTGTCAAAATGGGTCGTCTCTGAGCTTTGACATTCACTCCCGTCATTGTTATGACTTTCGAGTTCTGTCAAAGAGGGGCAACTGTAGACACCCCATTTTTGACCGTCCTCAAGACTTGGACGTTATCGTTTGAACACCCGATGATTATCCATGTTCGTGTTCGTCTTGAGTTCTCAGAGGTTTCGGCCGCGCGCCTTGCCTTGAGACCTCTCGACTTGTTTGTTTTGTGCTCAGTTGTAGACCAAACACTTGTGTGTTTGCTTCTAAGGCAGGGAATGGCTTGTTGGCCATCCCCACACCTCACCGCCATGGCTTGAGGCCACCGGCCCTGTTTTATTGCTACCGGCCAAAAGTGTTGGCCGGTTGGCAATGTTTTTGGTCGGCCGCGGCCATTTCTTTGATCAATCGGCCACTTTTTCTGGCCGAGACCTTTTCTTGGGGAGGCTTGACCCTTTGCACCTTGTTTTAGCTTCTTGAGGAAGCTTGAACCTTTCGAACCCTTGTTTTAACTTCTTGAGGAAGCTTGAACCTTTTGAACCTTGTTTTAGCTTCTTGAGGAAGCATGAACCTTTTGAACCCTTTGTTTTAGCTTCTTGAGGAAGCTTGAACCTTTTGAACCCTTTGTTTTAGCTTCGTGAGGAAGCTTGAACCTTTTGAACCCTTGGTTTTTAGCTTCTTGAGGAAGCTTGAACCTCTTGAACCCTTATCTAGCTTCTTCAAGAAGCTTGACCCTTTTGCTTTAGCTTCTCCAAGAAGCTTGACCCTTTTGCTCTAGCTTCTCCAAGAAGCTTGGCCCTTTTTGCTTTAGCTTCTAAGAGAAGCTTGGCCCCTTTGCTCCAAGCTTCTAAGAGAAGCTTGGACCTTTGTTCCTCTATAAAAGAGGGCCTCTCCTTCCATTTCAAGGGTTGGAAAAATCTGATATATAAGATATATATATCACTCGCTCTCTATATCTCCATCTCTCTCTACATTTGTGTGGGTTAGAGTGTTCCAAAGTGAGTTTTTGTTCTTGTTTTTGCACTAGAACACCTAGGAGTGCACTACTCTTTGGTTACTAAGGTGCTAAGGAGTTGTTTGAGGGGTTTTTGAGCTGGTTTTGATCCAAAGAGGCTGCTGGTTTGGTGTTCTTGGAAGTGGTCTTCAAGGGTAACTCCTTTTCCCTCTTTTATTCCCTTTTTTGTACACACTTTTAGCCTATCTTGCACACTGATTTAAGCTTAGCTATAACCTGAATTTTTTTTTTTTATTTCATGCTTTTGAAGTTTGTTTGAGGTCATTTTGGTGTTGGGGGTCGTCCACCCCCTCTTAGGCCTTGTTTTGGCCTCTTTTTGAGCCTTCTTTGTTGAGCTTCGGGACCACCCTAAGAAGGAGAGGGGTGACCCTCTTCCTTGTTGTCTTGTTTACTAGCATCTTTGGCCTTACAAAGGAGCCCTTATTTGCACACTTCTTGAGCTTGGTTCAGGCCTTTTTCAGTGAGTTTTAGGGCCTGCATGAACTCTTTCCAAAGCTTTTTTTGTCATTTAAGGCTTGCCTCTTGCATGTGTAGAACAACCCTCTTTATAGCCTTTCAAAGTAGCACCTCATTCTTGCATGTATTGGATACATTTCAGTGGGTATTTGGTCATATTTTGACATGTCATGATGCTCCTATGCTTGTAGTGTAAACCATGCATACTAGCTTACATTGCATGTTGTTTTGGCCCTTCATTCTAGCACATTTTGGCCATACTCCAAACTGATTTTGTCCTTATTTTGGGGTGCCTTAGCCCTGTTTTTAGGCCTCTTGGTCGATTGATACTTGCCATGCATGGTTGTAGTGTAATAGCCTTGCTTAGCTTTGAGTTTTGAAGCCTATTGCATGCTTATACTGAGGTGTTTTCATGTTTTGGGGTCATTGAGCATGTCATTTCAGAGCTTATATGTATGCCATTGTATGCCATGTTTCATCCTTGCATTGCTCTTGGAGAGTTGCATTTTGTGCCTTAGGCTTGGAGCCTTTGCATTGTGCATGTTTGCATGAATCTTGGGCCTTGTTCTCATCTCATTTGGCCACTGATTTGAGTGTGGCTGAGGCCCACTCATTTTAGTTTAAGTCCATCTTGCATTGTGTATGCCATGTTACAATGTGTTGTGCATGTTATGTTGTTAGCATTGTGTATGCCATGTCACTCCTTGCATTGTGTATGCTAGGTGGTTAGTTGCATTGAGCATGCCATAGTTCATATAGCATTGTGGGTGCCATATAGTCTATAGCATTGTGTATGCTAGGTTGTGTGTTTGCATATTTAGGTTGTATGCCTATTGCATATTGCTTGCTAGCATACTCATTTTGCATTAGTTTGCTTGCATGCTTAGGTTGCATAGCATTGAGCATGCATCCCTTGCCTCTTGACCAATCATGATAGAGGTTGGGGCTTTGATGTGTTTTGTGCATTTCATTTGATATTGAAGTTGCACACTTGGCTTCTTGGGCCATCATGCATGGAAATGCGTGATTGGTGGCCCGAGGGTCGAGAACCATACTCCCTTGAATTCATGACATGATAGGGAGGGTGGTTGTGCACACATTTGCTTTGAAAATGCATTGCCATGCTCTGTCTGTCCTCTCCTGCTGTTAAACAGGGTCCTGCAGGAACAGATGGTCTGTCGGCCATCTTTAGTGCCGGCCAGCTACCAAAATCCAGCCGATGGCTCCACTTTTGGTCGATGACCATGTTTCCATGGCCGGTGGCTTTTTATCTTGGCCGGTTGCATCCCACAGTGTTCAGAGAGTGTTCCTTGGGACTTGTGAAGTTCTCAGAGATGCCAAGTAGTGTAAACAGAGGCAGCTTGTGCATGGCGGTGGATTTCCGAGTGAAGCCAATCCGAGCATGCGTGCATCCCTCTTCCCGAGGCCTTTTACTGCTTTCAGTAGCTTAATTGATTCGTTAATTAGTCAAGTGTTGTATAAATTACTTAATTAGCTTGATTAGTTGATTAATTTGTATTATTCATTCGGTCTCTCCGAGAGAGAGCATAACTGTGTAATAAGTGTGGGTGCGTGTGTGCATGTCTTTCAATCTCCACTTCTTTCTCCCTTTTACTTACCTGCTTTTGATGGCTAGTATTAGGGCATATTTAATTTAGCATCCTTATGCTATGCATGCGTGCATCCATTCATTTGTATTGCATGCACCGGGCTCGGCACATCATGCTAACTGCATAGTATTTCAAATCTAACTTGAATACGTGTTATTTGTTGCATTCCACATGCCATCCTAGGATTAGCCGAGCCTATTCTAGTTGCATTTTGTATGCGATGCATTAGCCACTTAACATGGACTTGGATCATACATTGATTGCTAACAAGTTCTTTGTTTTGGCTCGAAGTACTCGGTAAGCTTTTTATACTTTAGCATCTTGCATGAGTGTGAATGTTAACATGACAGCATGCTTACCATGTGGCTATATGCTTATGTGATGTAAACTACCTGAATGCCTGTGGGTGAAGGTTGGATTGTTTGAGTTGGAACGACTCATTGAAATCCGTGTTTTAGCCTACTTGCGAGTAGCAAATTTCAAACCATTTTCCAAATAAACGGATATGTGATACTTTGTTCCAAATTAGGCGATCTAGTCTATACTTTTGTGTTGTGCGCATCACATAGTAAGATTAGCTAATTAATCGGAATAAGAACACATAACGTTTTCAAAACTAGATATCATGGTTAGTAAAGACTGATCTTCGGATCGGGCGAAAGGGGGTGCTCACGAAGTGACCTTCCCCAATCGTACCCAAGTTCCCGAGCCGAGTCAACTTTGGTGATGACGGACACGTGGCCTTAGGCAAACGAGTCAGGGTTTCTTAAATTCCCCCAAAATAAATATTTAGGTGGCGACTCTGTATCTGGCAAAGCAGTCCATGTTTGGCACTTCTTTCAAAAAATCTGTTTTCAAAAAATGATTTGCCGGATTTGGACTCTTTGATGATTCATCGGTCTTGCATTGCACTCTGCGAGATTAGATACAGGACTGTGACATTGAGTCTTGAACTGTAGTGAGCCCAATGAACAAAACGGGGGGGATTCCCTCTCGGGACGTTCGGGGACGTCTACACATTGCTGTGAATGTTCTCAGATTCTAAATCAATTTGGGTGAAAATCCAAGTTAATCATGTTCTCATGCTTTCTGTTTAGGTTTCAATGTTAAGTTTGATAAGATTGGTGTGTGAATGTTGTCAATTTTGAATTGATTTATGTTTAAATACTGATTTTGGTACCATTACCATAAATGTTCTCAAACTTTGAATCAATTTGAGTGAAAAACCCTAGTTAATCATGTTCTCATACTTTCAATTTAAGATTGGTGTGTGAATGTTCTCAGATTTTAAATCAATTTGAGTGAAAAACCTTAATTAATCATATTCTCTAGCTTTCAATTTAGGTTTCAATGTTAAGTGTGGTACCATTACTGTGAATGTTCTCATATTTTGAATCATTTGAGTGAAAAAACCTAATTAATCATATTCTCTAGCTTTCAATTTAGGTTTCAATGTTGAGTGTGGTACCATTGCTGTGAATGTTCTCAGATTTTGAATCAATTTGAGTGAAAAATCCTAGTAGTTAATCATATTCTCTAGCTTCAATTTAGGTTTCAATGTTGATTTTGGTACCATTGATGTTAATGTTTTCATATTTTTAATCAATTTGAGTGAAAAACCCTCATTAATCTTATTCTCTTACTTTGAATTTAGGTTTCAATGTTTGATTTTGGTACCATTGTTGTGAATGTTCTCAGATTCTTAGTCAATTTGAGTGAAAAACCCTAGTTAATCATGTTCTCATGCTTTCAATTTAGGTTTCAATGTTGAGTTTGGTACCATTGCTGTTATTGTTCTCAGATTCTGAGTCAATTTGAGTAAAAAACCCGACTTAATCATATTCTCTTGGTTTCAATTTAGGTTTCAATTAAGTTTGACACGATTGCTGTGAATGTTATTAGATATTGAGTCAATTTGACTGAAAACCTCTAGTTAATCATGTTCTCTTGGTTTCAATTTAGGTTTGAATATTGATTTTGGTACCATTACTTAATGTTCTCAGATTCTTAGCCAATTTGAGTGAAAAACCCTCATTAATCATATTTTCTTACTTTCAATTTAGGTTTCAATGTTGATTTTGGTACCATTGCTGTGAATGGTTTCAGATTCTTAGTCAAATTGAGTGAAAAACCCTAGTTAATCATATTCTCTTGCTTTCAATTTAGGTTTCAAGTGTTGATTTTGGTACCATTACTGTTAATTTCTCAGATTCTTAGTCAATTTGAGTTAAAAACCCTAATAATCATATTCTTTTGCTTTTAATTTCAGTTTCAATGTTGATTTTGTTTTTATTGCCGTGAATTTTCTAAGATTTTGAATCAAATTGAGTGAAAAACCCTAGTTAATCATATTCTCTTGCTTTCAATTTAGGTTTCAATGTTGATTTAGGTACCATTGCTGTTAATGTTCTCAAATTCTTAGTTAATTTGAGTGAAAAACCCTCATTATAAATCATATTCTCTTGCTTTCAATTTAGGTTTTAATGTTGATTTTGATACCATTGTTGTTAATGTTCTCAGATTCTTAGTCAATTTGAGTGAAAAACCCTCAATCATATTCTCTTACTTTCAATTTAGGTTTTAATGTTGATTTTGGCACCATTGTTGCTAATGTTCTCAGATTCTTAGTCAATTTGAGTGAAAAACCCCAGTTAATCATATTCTCTTCCTTTCAATTTAGGTTTCAATGTTGATTTTGATACCATTGCTGTGAATGTTCTCAGATTTTGAATCAAATTGAGTGAAAAACCCTAGTTAATCATACTATCTTGCTTTCAATTTAAGTTTCAATGTTGATTTTGGTACCATTGCTGTTAATGTTCTCAGATTCTAAGTCAATTTGAGTAAAAAATCTGACTTAATCATATTCTCTTGCTTTCAATTTAGGTTTCAATGTTGCTTTTGACACAATTGCTGTGAATGTGATTAGATTTTTAGTCAATTTGAGTGAAAACCCTTGTTAATCATATTCTCTTCTTTTCAATTTAGGTTTCAATGTTGAGTTTGGTACCATTGTTGTGAATGTTCTCAGATTTTGAATCAATTTAAGTGAAAACCCTAGTTAATCATATTCAATTTCTTTTAATTTACATTTTAGTATTGATTTTGGTACCATTGCTGTGAATGTTCTCATATTCTGAGTCAATTTGAGTGAAAAACCCAACTTAATCATATTCTCTAGATTTCAATTTAGGTTTCAATGTTGAGTTTGACAAGATTGCTTTGAATGTTCTCAAGTTTTGAATCAATTTGACTGAAAACACTAGTTATTTATGTTCTCTTCCTTTTGATTTAAGTTTCATTGTTGATTTTGGTATGATTGCTGTGAATGTTCTCAGATTCTGAACAAATTTGAGTCAAAATCCCTAGTTAATGATATTCTCTTGCTTTTGATTTCGGTTTTAATGTTGACTTTGTTTTTATTGTCGTGATTGTTATCAAATTTAGACTTCATGAGAATGACATTGGAGTGATTCTTTTAGGAATATTCTCAGTGTTAATATGTCTTCTATGTTGATTTTCCGTACAGGAAATCAACTCATGAAAACACTAAGATTGAAGAGCAATGCAAGGAAAACAATAAGAAGGCGTAAAGAATCGACTTCGTGGGAGAAAAAGCTAAAGGGAAAGCAAAAAGAATGGAAAGTAACTTTCAGATCAAACATGGTGACAATAGTGAAGCTGTTACCGCACATCAAACTCATAAACGAGAATTTTAAAGGGTTGAAGAAAACCCCGTTTTGGTTATTATTTGATGCAATATTGAAGAACAAGTTGAATAATAAACAATGCAGAAAATATGATGATATTGCATTCAAAATAATTCAAACATACCAGTCAGGCAGTAGTGTTTTGTTCCAGTTGGGACTGGAAACTATAAAGCTAGCAACAGAAGATATCAAGTCCATTTTCGGTATATCTTGTGGAGATGAGTCGATGAATCTTGGTTATGGAAATAAAATTATATCATTATTTTTGACAAGAAGATCCATACAAACTGAAATGCTATCGAGCACAACCATCATGGACTTGTTGCAAAAAGCATTGAAAGGCAATAAGAAATAAGAGACCAAAGATGTAATTAGGATGGTGTGCATGTATACTTGTGTGAAGCTTTTTTTCTCTACATCAGGAACGACAGTTGGATGGGTATTTCTTAATTACATGGAAGACATAAACTCTATGAGAAAATACAATTGGGTAGAGGAACACACTAATGTCTTCAATTGAAAAATATCACAAAAATCCAGCAAAAGTCACAGAATGTGTTTGGCTCTCTTAGTAAGTACATGCTTACTCTAATCTATTAGTTTGTTGTTAATAACAGAAAATATTATTTCTTATTCAAATGACACAAATTCTTTACATTTGGTTTGTAGTATTAGTTGTGTAAGCACACACTGATCATCCACCCTGAAGTTAGCGAAGCATGCCCAAGGGTGATCAAGTGGAACCATATCAAATTACATTAACGTATGAAAGGCATATCACTACATGAGCTGACAACAAGACAGGTCCATTTGAATTTCAATTCAAGTTCAAAAAATTCCCTATTTTTATACACTGAATTATTACTGAGAAACTTTTTAGTTTCCTAAACTTCAATTATTTCAAAAACTAATATGTACTGTATGTTGACCTATAGGTAACTGGTGCTCAATTGAGTGAGAAAAGTGATGAAGAACATGATGACACTGAAGAAGAAGAAGCAAAAGAAGAAGAAGAAGAGGAAGAAGAAAAAGATGCTGAACAAAAAAAAGAAGAAGATGCTGACAATATTGAAGAAGAAGAAAAAGAAGATGCTGAAAATACTGAAGAAGAAAAAGAAGATGCTGAAAAAGAAGAAGCATAAGATAGTCAAGATGCTGAAGAACGCCACCAAGAACAAAAGCCAGCAAAATAAGAAATTACAAAATTCTGAAAGCACAAAAACTGCCAGCTACATGAGAGATGAATGGGATGTCAATCAACAAGACGCAAATGAAGACTTTGATGGCTTGTGCAACATTATAATCAATGATGCACCTGAGGAAGAAGAACATATTGGTCAACAAACACTTGAGAAACTTCAAACTGAGAACAATTTGCAACTTGACAACACAATGAAGACCGTCTACATAAATAAACTTGAAGAGGATAACAAGCTACTCATAGCACAAATACAACAATTAAAAGATGAAAAATTCTCGATTGCATAACCAATTGGTTGAAAAATAGGTTCATGAGATAACCCAAGAAGTTTGTGCAATAAAGAATTCTGGGACAGATGCAAAGAATGGAGGTCATACAATAAAAGATAAAAATTCTCAAGTAGTGCAGAAAGAGGTCCAAGAAAATTCTGAAGTGGTGGACAAAGAGCTCCATCAGAAAGAGGTCCATGAGATAATGCAACAAGCCTTTGCAACAAAAGATTGTGAGACAAATGCAAAGGATGAACGTCATACACCAAAAGATCAAAATTCTCAGTTGCAGAATCAATTGGTGGAGGAAGAGGTCCATGACTTAACCCAACAAGTTTGTGCAATAAAAGTTGATGATTTGACAGAATCAAGACAAACAAATTTGCAAAATTCCATGATTATAAAGATCAAAGCTAAAGCAAGAAAGACTACTGAGATATCAGATTATAAGTATGGAGGCAAGAAAGTTAGAGTTAAGAAAGAGAAGGAAAACAAAGATGAAATAATTTCTAACAAGTATGCTGTGGCTCAATTGCTACCTCCTGAAGATAAATATAAACTACAAATTCTTTGGAAAGAAAAGCAAACAAAATCAAGGTATAATCTTACATAAATCTTGTAATTTTTCATATAATTCAAAATATGAAATGAAATTGAGAAATAACTCTATTTTCTAAAAATATTTTGAATTAATTATTAACACATTTTTTTTTATCGTTTTGTAGTGTTTGTATATGGTTTGGCAGAAAATATGACAATTGTGTGTTTATTAAAGATATCAAGAGCTTAGTAGAAAGGAATGACATATCCAGCTGTGTATGTATAAAATTTGTAATTTTTTAACACTATGAAACTTCTCATTAATTTATTAACATCATTTTTGTGTTCTAATTTGATAGACAATTGATGCATATGCTGAGATTTTTAAAAAAGAACCACAAGCACAGAATTCTAGTGATGGAGCAGAGCACAATGGCAAGTCTTTCGTACTGTCAAGTCTATATTGGGTAAGAAATTAATGTGCATGTGTCAATTCTAACGTTATCTTCCTTTCAATTTTGGTTTCAAAGTTGATTTTTTGTGTTTGTTATCATTGTTGTGAATGTTCTTAAATTTTGAGTTTGGTATTATTGCTGGGAATATACTCAGATTTCGAAACAATTTGAGTGACAAATCATAGTTAATCATGTTTTCTTGTTTTTAATTGAGATTTGAATATTGAGTTTCGTACCATTACTGTGAATATTCTCATATTTTTTGTAAAAAAATAGCCAATGTTGAAGAAGGAAACTTCAGAAAAAAGGAAAAAGATTTTGAAAAATACTTTGTAAGAATCCCTCACATATAGATACATCCGTATCTCCATCAACAATTCCAATCATTGGACATTACTTGTTATCGACAAACACTTGGGGACTTGGAAACATTTCAACTCTTGGAGACCAAGAAAAGGAAAGGACAAGCACTACAACGTTGCATATTAACTGGAAAGAACAATTTTAGATGACCATTACAATAATTAGATGTAAATCATTACATACTTTATATTGATGTTTTTTATAGCAAAAAATCATCAATAAATACATGAAAGATACATCTTGTCAAGCAAAAAAAACATGGAATCCTAATGTGAAGATTGAATCAGTCAAAGATAGCCTCAACAAGAAGAAATGACGTATGTTATGTTTATTCTAATTAACAAATTTTAATATCTTTTTCAAAAAATTTTGTTTTTTCTCTAACTGTGTCAAAAATGATTTCTGTAGGGCTGATTGTGGAATTATTGTTTGCTACATCATAAGACAATACATAAGGCATCAATCAATCCAAACACATTACCATCAGGCATATCCACAAGACTGAGAGCAGACATAGTACATGAGTTCCTTAGTGATCCACAAAGATCAATCAGAGTCAAGTAGAGTCAAGATTGCAACATTCAATAAAATCTTTTTTGATGTGTAACTCAATAAACTCTTTTTTGTCACACTCAGATACAATGACTAATGTTTTTGTTGATAGTTGCAAGCATATTGCCTCACAAACATATTACAATTTCTATGATGTGTAATGAAATATTTTGTCATACTCTCAAAGATATATGTACCAGCACTTTCTTGATATTTTTGTTCATATTTTCAATTTATATTATCCTGTTCCTCACACTATTATATAGGAAAAGTGAAAATAGAATTACATGTGAAAATAATGGTTTCAATGGACCATGTACACAAGACTTTACCGTATCACAATCAGTGCTTTGTTGATGTTTTTGTTTATATTTTTAGTTTCTATGCAGTGCTTTGTTGCCTCACAATATTTTCGCAGTCACTTATTTTGAAATTAAAAACTTAAAATTGAGAATATTTTTAGTTTTATATAGTGTTTACTTAATTTTCAAAACAACAAATATTATCATAACAATTTATTTGTTGCTTGTTGCCTCACAATATTATCACAATTTGAAAATCTAAAATTCAAAACAGAGAATATTTTTATTTTCAGCCCACTGTTACTTTATTCAAAACATAGCATTGATCACATCTATTTACAATATTAATTCACATTCATTCAATTGATCACATTTATAACTTGTTCCAATTCACAACAAGAGCCTCACACTATTATCACAAAATCAACTATTTTGAACTAAAAACTTAAACTGAGAATATATTCACTTTTTATACAGTATTCACATAATCTTCAAAACAAATATGGTAGGTATATCATCTAAAAACTTTTCAACTCTTGACCCACCTTCAATCTTTAACTCAACCAAACATTGATGAAATGTTTCTTCAGGTGGAGCATATACACATTTCCCAAACAAAGTGATCAACTTTTCTTTCAATCCATGAAACTTACCAAGCAAATGATGCCTCAAGTTCATCTTCAAATGATATAAACAATAAGCATGGAAAGCCATCGGGAAAACCTTTGGCAAAACTTTAACTAATCCAAGGTTATGATCTGATATGAATGTAATATTTCGTCCTGGTGAAACAATTGTACTCAAATGTTCCAAAAACCAATGCCAGTTGTCTTGATTCTCGGAGCCAACAATTGCAAACCAAACAAGAAAGAACCCTGCATGTGCAAAACAGAAAAAATAAGAATATTCTATTATTCTTAGACAATGGTAACACTTTAACATTCAAAATATCAAACAATAAAATGAATAATTGTAAAAATAAAAAAATGCATATACATCAACAATATTATATAAAATTTAAAACATTTAATCATATTTTTAAACTGAGAACTTTCTCAATTTCAGAACAAAGAAAAGAGATTTCTTGTGTACCTTGATTTCTATCTTTTCCTGTAATAACAAGTAAATTTCCTCTAAATCTTCCCTTCAAAAATGTGCCATCAAGGAACAAAAGAGGTCGACAATAATCAAATCCACTAATGCAACCATGAAAAGCAACAAATAATCTCTTAAACCGTTTAGTATCTTTGTCACACTCAAACTCAGTGCAACTCCCTGGATTGCAACTCTTTGTAACATCAACATACCATCTTAACTAGTCAAATGACATTAAGTAGTCTCCAAAATTATCACCCTTTGCTTTCTCTACCCCCAATCAAGCTTAAAGATAACTAACTCTCAGTTCATACCCCAACTTAAAATCCCGAACAACATGAACTGGACGTATTAATGGATTATCACGAACACCTTTAACAATCAAATCAGCAACTAATCAGAACTCATACGAAAATGATTCATTGTATGTACTTCAACACCATATGTGTGGACAGTGTTGAGCTTCCTTATATACAAGAATCGATTAGGATTCTCCACTCTGCCATGAACATGTCTCTCTAAACAAACATTGTGCGGTAACACGGACTTTTTCATTCTTAACAAATACGAACTCAAATCCACACTCAATAGAAAACTTCGACAATGCATTACGTACTGTCACAACGGGTCCTATTTCGATAATCCAAATCATTGTGCAAAGCTCGGTGAATATTTTATGTCTATAAGAAATCACGTTAATTGGATATCGGTAGCCCTTTGATCGAAACACATTTTTGTCAATGGTAAATATGATTTTAAAAATAAATTGTTAAAAAAAATATGTTCCGATCAAGGGGCTACCAATATCCGATCAACTTGATTTTTTGAAGGCATAAAATACTCAACGAGCTTTACACATTGCACGGGTTCGAATCATCAAAACGGGACCTGTGATGGACTCCACAAACCCAATAGTATACTCTGGTTCACTATGTGGACTAGAAAGAAGCCATCTCCATATAAGAAATTATAATTTTTAAAGATTAACTTTATTTAATTTTCTACACTTACCTTGGTCCCCTTTAAATAAATTTTCTAATTCTGTCCTTGCTATGAACACTAAAATACTTTTTTCCACAATGCAAGTTGTTCAAAATAAGAGCTTCTATATGAACTCCAAAACCTTCTTTTGGAGCACCATTATTTTAAATGTATTATCTTTTTAAAAAAATTTGTATCATTATACTCAAAGTAAAATTATCATAAAAGACAAAAACCTAGTTATTTGGAACCTTACTTCATTAACAGCTAACACCACCCTTTATTTTTCCTCTCTTCAACTCTACATGCCTCAACACTGTCACTACTCCTCTTCATCCCCTTACAAAACCAACAACAGCCTTAAGCCCAACCTTTTGGACCACCACCCCTTACTCCATCCCTACATTGCCATGACCATCCAATCCTCCATTTTTAGATCGCAAACAAAGAAAATAGTTAGGGTTTTGTTCAAAAACTACAAATAAAACATTTACCCTCTATTTGACTAAAAAACAAATTGGATATTTTCCCTTTATTAGTTGAAGAAAAGCCAAACACAAGTCATTGGTTTGACATTGCTTATCTGAATTAAAAGAAACATGAAAAATGGAAAGCATTAGGTCATACGTAAAAAAAAAAAAGGAAAAAAGGAAAGGATTTGGATGATAGCAAAAGATGAGGAAAGTGGCTTGGGACAATAGACATGGGAGTTTGTGTCGGAGTTATGTATGAGTTAGGGATTGTACTAAAGAGAATGGAGGGGCCGAGAAGGTGGCGATAGAGGGTGGAGAAAGGGAAGGGATTGCTCTAGAGATAGGAAGGGGTTGAGGCTGGCGCCAGAGGGTGGGGCAAAGACTAGATGGTGATGGCTAGAGTTAGGGAGAGTGTCTGAAGTTGAGGTTCAAGTATGTATAGGGTTAAGGTTTGAGAGGGTGCAATTTGTTAGAATAAGTGTGACTACACCATATTGTGTTGTGCCTCTCCCTACTTTATCATGACCTAATGGATAGTGCATACCTTTCCACAAGGAAATGGAACAATCTAAAAATTCAAGTGTTTGAATTTTGAATACAATAGACACAATGTTTCATAACATTGTGGCTATTAATTTTGTATTAGTTATTCCAAAGGTTGTCACCTTCGGCAATGGTTTCCATTATGCTTATAAATGCTTGGCAAAATGTGTTCTTGAAGATTATTCAAAACCAATGAACAAACAGCACAAGTATCGCTTCCAACTTGTTGTTTCCATCTTACGTGATAAACACTCTCATAGGAATATCGATCACTCATCATTGTTTGTTCATCTTACAGTGGTATCAAAGTGGATTTTTGTAATAATCTCAGATGTCAAAATATAATATGGAAGAGCAAAAATTTTCTGAAACCTTTTTACGAAAAATTCAAAAAGTAATTGACAGACAAGCTTTGGCATTAGTTAATTCCGTTTGTTTATTCAATCATCACCAGCGTATTGTCTTCCTAGAAAAATATCTAAAGAAGATAACGGTTGGTGGTGATATTGTACCAAACCTTGCCGAAAGTAAAGCTGAATTATACCAATGGAAGAAATTTTACGAAATAATTTCCGGTTCCATTAATGTCTCCACATTAGCACCATCTTTCTCTTCTCAGAATTTCGATCACAACGGTGAACTTCATTGCGAAAAAAGACGAAGGATCAATCCAGATAATTTTAATTTTTGTCTCTGGTCTCTGACACCCCTTGTTGAAAAAGACAACTCCAATGATAAAAACATTGTTGCTGGTTTTGACAATTGAATCATAAATTAACTGAGCCATTTAGCCAAAAAGTTAAGGAATCCATATATTCTCTTGCTTTAGGCCCAGATCCAAAGCCCAATAAAAAAGGCCCAAGGATTAAATACACAGCAAGAAAATCAATTGCATTGGGCATTAAAATAAAAAAAGATCAAGTTGGGCCAAGTCAGACCTCAGCACACAATCTGCCAATGCATTGCCTACAAGCACGCGGCCCACTCTCGCAGACCCAAGCCCAAGCAGCCCTGCCTCGCGTGCTGCCTCGCACCATGCACCTGTGTAGACATCCCATTTTGACCGATCTTACGACTTGGACACTTTCTTCCGAACACCTGATGATGAAAATCAGAAAGTGTCATTTTATGAATTTCCCAGCAGAAAAATCAGATTTAAGCTTTAATTCCAATTTTACACTCATTTGGAAAAATTATTTTAGACCTATTCAATTTTTTTTTTAATTTTTTCTTTTTCCAGAAAATTTAATAGTTTTGGAAAATCAACTCTCACACCACATGCCAAGTCATATGGTTTTGAGATATCACATGGCAAGCCATGTGTTTTTGGAAATACCACATGGCTAGCCATGTGTTTTGAGTATTTGAGAATTCTATAAATATCCCCTCATTTTGTTGTTTTGGAAGAGAGAATAAAAAAGAGAAAATTTTGAGAAAGAAAATTTTGTTTAAAAAAAAAAAAGGCTAAAAGTGGTAAAAGAAAAAAAGAGAGAATTTTGGAAAAATTGTTTCACAAAGTCTTAAGAAAAAAAGAGAGAGAATTTTGGAAAAATAATTTTTGTTTCAACAAATCTTAAACCTTTCTATCGGTTGATATATATTACCCAAAACTTCTATTAAACCTTAAACTTGCAACTTTTTGCTGAGAGCTCAAAGCATATTCCATAACCATGAGGGTGTTAGGAAGAAAGTTTGGTAATCATAAAATTCATCTTTTCCTCCAAATGTGAGTTTTTGCAATTTTCTCATTTATTTATTTATTTATTTCTCTCGTCTTTAAATATATAATACAATATCGTAGAAATGATTGGTTGATTTACCTGATGTAATTTCTTTATTGCTTGCATTTTTTTACTGTTTTAAATATGTAGCTTTTTTTATTCTAATAATAACGTAAATAATATAATAATATATTAATTATGTTATGCTGTATATTATTATGTTACTATACTATAATAATAATAATAATAATAATAATAATAAATTCGGCTTTTTTTATTCTAATAATAACGTAAATAATATAATACTATATTATTATGTTTTATTATTATTATTATTATTATTATTATTATTATTATTTTTGATTTGTTAGATTCAGCTTATGTTTAAGTTATATAGTAGTTTGTTATAATAATTCCTACCTCATGTTTTTTATTCAGTATTGTAAATATTAAGTGTTGTAATAATTTACCGTCCCGCTTCTTTCTATCTCTTTTTATTTGTTTATTTATTTTGTATCTGTAAATAAGCATAATATTTTATTCTTCATCATATTTATGCTTTGCATTCACATTTCATGTATTTAAATTCGGCTCATTTACATCTATGGATTTAATTAATTTCTATGAGATTTTATGAGCTACCCCATGTCTTAAGATGATTCACATGTCATGTATTAGTAGTCGAATTTTTAGTTGCATTTTTGTATATGTATTGCAATAGAATCTTAAATCTAGAATCATGCATGTTTTATTAACTTTGTTTTGTAGCTGTTCGTGGGACGTCGGTAAATTTGTAAGTTTTTATGCTTTAGCATCTCATTTGTGTGTGCTTTTCTTATTATGTCAGGCATTCTACCATGTGACTACTTGCTTACTTAATATAACTGTATGAATGCCGGTCGATAGGGGTTGTGTCGCTTAATTTAG
This sequence comes from Camellia japonica, assembly GCA_030407325.1. Classification (NCBI taxonomy): domain Eukaryota; kingdom Viridiplantae; phylum Streptophyta; class Magnoliopsida; order Ericales; family Theaceae; genus Camellia; species Camellia japonica. The sequence goes on from JAPPVO010000002.1 coordinate 92,875,049, forward strand.
AATGATGTTGATTTTCATGTTTGTAAATTTAATTTCTTTGAGTTGTACATCTTCAAAACTCTTTCAAATACATGAAATCAAATTGCTCCAAAATAAATGACGAAGTCTGTATTTGTATGCTTCACATAGTAAATTTTAGTATTTATTAAATAAATCAGAATATGAACATATAAAGTAAATAAAATTCATATAGGCTGATCTTTGATTGGGTGATTGGGGGTGCTCAATTAATGACCTTCCCCTTTCATATCTAAAGTTCTGAGCCAAGCATTTTTGGTTACAACGAATAGTGGCCTTGGCACGAGTCATGGGTTTCTTAATTTTTTTTAAAATATTAGGTGGGGACTTCGAGATCTGGTGATGTAGTCCATTTTTGGCAAAGGTTTTGCAATAAAATGAATTTTCTATAAAAATTTCCTAATTTGGACTCTCAGTTATGTTTCACATTGCACTCGTAAGACTATATCAAAGAAATCAAGTGTTCGAACTATTTAGTGCACACGGGTACCCCCCAGGCGATGCGACAGTTTCTGGCGACTCTACTAGGGATATTATGAAACCTTGACTTGAACTCCATGATATGAGTTATTTTTAATTATATGTTCATTGCATTGCATGCATTGGTGCACTTAAAGTCCTTGTGTTGCCTAGATACTGGTGGGAGCACATGCAAGCTTTTTATGACACTATACCATCTCCGCGTTACTTTTGAGACCTTGTGTTGATACTTTTTAAGATCTTTCAAAAAGGTAGCTCCGCCATGTAAGGTTATTGGACTTCGAAGAGAGGCTATGTTAACTCTTCCGACTTCTTGGGATCTTAACTGGTTAGTAACTAAAGGGCTCTTTAGTGACATCACCTTGACTTCAACTCCTAGAATAGAACCAACCTTGTATATATAGTGAGCTATAGCACCTTCCCAATTTAGGACAAGATGCTCTCCTATTTTTAGGATGTATGATACCACTTATTTGAATAGTGAAATTCTAGATCATTTCATAGCTAGGAAAGGGTAACCCTACCCCCCATAGAGGTGTTTGTTCTCTTTCCTGCTATGTGCTATGTATGGAAATCTGAAAATTTGTATAGAAGTTTTCAAATTCAGATTAGTGGTTCAGGTGTTTCAGTTTGTGAGGTTGAGTTCAATTTTTCGGTGGGGCATACAATGATCAATTGTGCGAATTGAGCTGAAGTGTTGCCGAAATTCTGGTTGGGGGTTTTGTTTTTATACATATTTCTGTGATATGAGACTATTTCTGTGATCGGGGAATGACCACCTGTTAATTGTACGAGCTTTATTTTGAACACAGTAGATGACCCAAACTTAAACTGGCAATTCGAGAAAGGTTTCATTTCAAGTTCTGAATCGAATATTGAGTTCGAGTCTGATTCCATCGCTTCTGTGGAGTTGGAGTCAAACTTGAGTCAGTCTAGCCAGTCAGAGTCTCTTGATTTCGGGAGTGCTAACCTAGACATCGATGTCTTGTGTAGGTCTTCTTTGTCGTTTTGTTTTGAGTCTGTTGTTATCACTGAGTCAGAGTTTTTTTTGAATAAAAGTGTTGTATATTATGCCTACTTCTCTGTGCTTTTCGTTCATTGCATTGACAAAAAATTTTGATTTTTTTTTTCTAAAACTTTGATAAAAACGAAGAGGCAGAAATTCCTCGGGCTTTGCAAAATTTGATCGACTGGGAGGAAGAGAAGCGTTCTAAGCCCTTGATGGATAAGATTATTTCAATTAATATGGATACTGAGAAGGATCCTCGCTTCATTTAGATTGGTTCCATGTCATCTTCAGAAAAATGTAAGCGACTTGTCATTTTATTAAAAGATTTCAAAAAATATTTTTGCATGGTTCTATGAAGACATGCCTGGAATTGATCCTGAGATTGTACAACATAGAATCCCTCTCGACCTAAGGCCCAACCCCGTAGCTTTCAAATTTGATTCAGAGTGTTCAATAATCAAGCAGAGTATGAGGCTTACATAGCTGGATTAGAAATAGCCCTAGAACTAGGGACAATAAGATTGGATGTGATCAAAGATTCAAATTGAATTGTTTCTCAAGCCAATGGAGACCGGAAAAGAAAGTCAAATCTCAAAATTCGAGAGAAAAAGATTTAATGCTTAAGGACAATCGCATTCCTATCCACGACCTTCGGGGCAAATTCAGACTCAATTGGATGGGTCCTTACATCATCAAGTCTATCTAGTCAGAAGAAGTAGTCATTCTCATGGATTTAGATGGCCTAAAGATCTCACAACCAATCAACATGGAGAAGCTACAAAGGTACTACCCTTGAGAGGCTCGTTGGGCCGAAAACGCAGAAGGGTGACCCAGGCAAAACTTAGAGAAAAAAAACAAAGAAAATGAAAAATGAAAAAAGTAGAAAAAGAAAAATAAAAAAAATTGAAAGAAAGCTTGCAAGATCGAAAACCCGGAAGGGCGGCTTTGGCAAAAGTTAGAGCACAAAAGAAGAGTGTTAATACCTGAGTGAGCTTACCCTTGAACTAAGGAAGGCCTGATTCCAATCTTTAGGATATGTAGGCAGCTTTATCCTAAAGTTGGCCCCCAACAATTTTTAACTTGCTTGTCTCATCCATGTTTGATTGGTTTATCCTTATTCAACTTAGTTATCCTATCCATGTTCAATTGGGTTATCTTTGTTCAATTGGGTTATCTTCATTTAATTCAATTATCCTATCTTTTCTTCATGTAAGGCTTAGTTGCAAGATAGATCAAGTGGCAATGTAGTGTATCATGCTCGGGTTATCTGATTTAAGATTATGCATCCCAGTGGTTGATTTCAAGTCGGTCCGGTAGTGGCCATTTGCGAAAATAGGTTTTGATGATTTTTAATGAAGTTGACTGATTTTCTCGAAAATTATTCTATTTTTGCAAAACCAGACCATTCTTTGGACCAAAAAGGAAAAATTTTCAGTGCTCATAGCTTGGCTTACATGATTTCAAAACAGAGAGTGGAACAAGCATACTAATCTAACTCTCATGTTGATCAAAACCTTTTTACAAGAAAACCAAAAAAATAGTCAAAGTGATGGACTAGGGGCACAATCGAGTCAGGTTTTCTGTCTTTCCCCTGTATTCTTGAAAATCTCCATTTACATTGTTAATCACTCACCGGAAAAGTGCGTAATAGTTGTCTCCGACAAGATATCGCGCTTGTGATGTTCTAAACTGCACCTGCATTGGTCGTGCCTGCGTTGTTTATGATCGTGCCCACGATAAAGTTTTGTGTCCTTTCTATTTCGGCAAGTGTCAATTGGTCTGTTTAGGTTGTTTTTTCTTGGTTTTTCTTTCATTGAGTCGTGTTTTGATTTCTGGTCAATTAAGGGCTCAATGTCCAATTCAAAATTCATTAACGTTCAATCATTCTCGAATTCAAATTCAAAACAAAATATTTTCATGCTCAAGTGTTGTGCCATTCAAGCCATGATATGCAAAAACAAAACTCATTTTATTAAACTTTAGGGGTGAAGCCCCCCGATCAGCATTACAACCAAAAAAAAAAAAAAAGAAGAAAATTTCAACAAAAGAGAAATAATATGAAGCAGTGGTGCTCCTTCCTAAGCAAAAACAGAAAATGCAAAGAAAAAGAAAATTCAGAAAAGAGCAAAAAGGAAAAAAATTGAAAATACAAAAAACAGAGAGGGACTTTTTCTATGTTTCCAGCAGCAGCCCGGTGGCAAAGATAACTGACTTCATTGGTAGACAACTTCGTTGTCCGAATCTACCTTCAATTGCCTCGCCATATCTTCACTCTTGGGAGGCCTTTGAAGACTTTGCCTCAACATTGGTAGAGCTTCTGAAAGAAATTACTCCCCGCCGGCCGTCAAATGTAAAGTACCAAAGAGCTGTGAATCGGGCCGCAGAGGTCGCCTGTCGTTTTAGCTCCTTGTTTTTCATTTTCAAATTGCTAATCTCTGTTCGAGCATCTTTGTACATACTTTGGAGCAGAGAGAGTTGTGCTTTTAATTGATGTACTTCACTTGTCCTACCTTGCAACTGATAGGATAAATTGGAGACCGCGGTGATGGTCTCTACATAAGACTTTAATGTGTAGTGGTTGGGATCGATATCATACTACGTCGCCATCAGTTGCTCGACTAACAACGCAAGAAAGCTGATAATAGTGGCGAGGGGAGGGGCAATCTATTGAGACCTAGAGGAGCTGGTAATTTCGATTGGGGAATTGTTAAGGTCAGGGAAGAGAGTGAGGAGACAACGAGAAAAGGCCATATTAGGAGGAGTATAATGCCAAAGGGGCAATTTGTAGAGTGATGGTAGGGGGAGTTTTCAACTTGTTGCTCTCTCTCTCTCTCTCGTAGGTCTCGGTTTAAGAAGAGAATGGAGAAGAAGAAGAAGCCAAAAGAAGAGTGGATTGTCAAGGCAATCGTTGAAAATCGTAGTTGGTCCAGCTGCAGTTGGTCAGGTGCGCCGTGATTGTTGAAATCGAGCGCCAAACACGGCGCTCGACGAAGACAAATGGACATAGAGAGAGACCAAAACAAGGGAGTGTATATATGTATATATATTTTGTATGTATATGCCTGTGTATCCATATGTCTATGTATGTATATGTCTGTGTATCTGTATGTCTATGTCCGTATATATATGTATATGTATATGTATGTATTCGTATACGTATATAGTTTCTATGTATATATTTTGTATGTATATGTATATGTACATGATACGTATTTTGTATATCGTTTGTATCCATATATGTATATCTGGTATGTATATAAATTTCAAAAAAAAAAAAAACAAACAAACAAAAATAAATAAAAAGACAAAAAAAAGACAACAAAAAAAATTCAAAAAGAAATTTTGATAAAAAAAAAAAAAAAAAAAAAACCGAAGAAGAAGAAGAAGAAGAAAATTTTGGAAAAGGAAGAAAAAAGAAAAAAAAATCGTTTGTTGTGCATCCATCATATTGTTGTGCATTCATCATTACATACTGTGTGTCTTACATTGCCCCTTCGTGTTTTTGCATTCACCATCACACTTACACTGTCTATTACATTTGTCATGTATGGTTACAATCCATTCACATCATTTCAAACTTTTTGGTTACAACTTTTCTCCTTTACCCTGTTGAAACCATCGCCTTATTTCGTATTGAGGTACGGTCTAGGTCTAGTATATTGGTTAAGACCCATTTCATCTTTTACCCGGTTGAAACCATCGCCCTATTTCGTATTGAGGTATGGTCTAGGTCTTGTATATTGGTTAAGACCCCTTTCTCTTTCACCTGGTTGAAAACCATCGCCCTATTTCGTATTGAGGTACGGTCTAGGTCTTGTATATTGATTAAGACCTTTTTTTTCTTTATCCGGTTGACATCAATCCCTTATTTCGTATTGAGGTACGGTCTAGGTCTCGCTGTTTGATTAAAACCTTATTTTCTCCTCTCATGTGAGTGTGTTTGGATTGTACCCCTTTGTTTTGCATCATTTGCATGAGATTTGCCTCACCATATAATATATATTACATTGCATAAATCATATACTTTTAAAAAGAAAAAAAGAATTCAACTTTCAATTGTATTAACATATCATTTGCATGGTTCCAACTACCACTATTGCATCGCTTGGCTACAATCTATTCACATTAACATTTGATTACAATCTTTTTTTCCATCAATTAATGCCTCCCTTGTTTTAGGTTGTAGGTTAAAACTATTTATCGGTTACATTTCCTTCTCTTGTGAGTGTGTTTGGATTGTATACTTTGTTATGTTTCATATCATTTGCACGAGGCTTGCCTCGCATATTACCTGTTGTATTATATTGCATAAATTATGAATTTTCAAACAAATCGACTTTGTGAAATGTGTAAGTCCAACTTTCAATTAAATTTTCGAGCAAATCATTTGCATGTTGTCCCTAAACTACACTGGTTTGATTCCTTGCAAAGGGATATGTAGGCAACCCTCGGATTCAACCAACTGCATTTGCATCTTATTTGTTTGCCCAAGTCTTATGGCCTTATCAAAAGAGTCATTTTCGAGCTTTGACACTCACTCACGTCATGAAATGACTTTGAGTTCTGTCAAAGAGGAGCAACTGTAAATACCCCATTTTGGCCTGTCTTAAAACTTAGGCGCTTTCTTCCGAACACCCGATGATGAAAATTGGAACATGCCATTTAACGAATTTCTCAGCAAAAAAATCATATTTAAGATTTAATTCCAATCTTACACCCATTTTGGAAAAATTATTTTAGACTTATTCAAAAATATTTTTTTGAATTTTTTCTTTTCTAGAAAATTTAGCAATTTTGGAAAATTAGGTCTCACACACATAGCAAGTCACATGGTTTTGAGATGTCACATGGCAAGCCATGTGTTTTTGAAAATACCACATGCCTAGCCATGTGTTTTGAGTGTTTGAGAATTCTATAAATACCCCCTCATTTTGTTGTTTTGGAAGAGAGAAAATTTTGAGAAAGAAAATTTTGTTAAAAAAAAAAAAAGGCTAAGAGAGGTTAAAAAAAAAACAAAAAAAAAGAGAGAGAACAATAAAAAAGAGGGAAAAAAAGAGAGAGAGAGAGAATTTTGGAAAAGTAACTTTTGTTTCAACAAATTTTAAACATTTCTATCCACTGATATATACCACCCAAAACTTTCATTAAACCTTAAACTTGCAACTTCTTGCTGAGAGCTCAAAGTATACTCCGTAACTGTGAGAATGTTAGGAAGAAAGTTTGGTAATCAGAAAATTCATCTTTTCCTCCAAAGGTGAGTTTTCACAATTTTCTCATTTATTTTGTTTTTTATTTCTCTCGTCTTTAAATATATAATACAACTTGGTAGAAATGATTGGTTGATTTACCTAATGTAATTTCTTTATTTTAGTACTTTTTTTTTTTTTACTGTTTTAAATATGCAGCTTTTTTTTATTCTAATAATAATATAAATAATATAATAATATATTAATTATGTTATGTTGTATGTATGTATGTATGTGTGTATTATTATTATGATGTTTAATTTGTTAGATTCAACTTATCTTCAAGTTAGATAGTTGTTTATTATAATAATTCTTGTCTTACGTCTTTTATTCGGTGTTATAAATATTCAGTATTGTGATAATTCCTTGTCCCGCTTCTTTCTATCCCTTTTCCATTTTTTTTTTTTTGTATCTGTAAATAAGCATCATATTTTATTCTTCATCATATTTATGCTTTGCATTCACATTTCATGTATTCAAATTTGGCTCATTTACATTTGTCGGTTTAATCAATTTCTACGTGATTTTATGTGTTACCCCATGTCTTGAGATGATTCGTATGTCATGTATTAGTAGCCGAATTTTTAGTTGCATCTTTGTATATGTATTGCATTAGAATATTGAATCTAGGATTATGCATGTTTTATTAACTTTGCTTTGTAACTGTTCACGGGATATCGGTAAATATGTAAGTTTTTATGCTTTAATATCTCGTTTGTGTGTGTTTTTCTTATTATGTTCGACATTCTATCACGAGGTTACTTTTTTACTTGATATAACTTATGAATGCCCGTGGATGGAGGTTGTGTCGCTTAATTTGGATTGACGTTAATTTTTATGTTTGTAAACTCAATTTCTTTGAGTTATACATCTTCAAAACTCTTTCAAAGTACATGAAATCAAATTGTTCCAAAATAAATGACATAGTCTATAATTGTATGCTTCATGTAGTAAAGTTTAGGATTTATTAATTAAATCAAAATATGAACACATAAAGTAAATAAAATTTATATCATGGTTTAGTAAAGGCCGATCTTTGATCAGGTGAGCATGGATGCTCAATTAATTACCTTCCCCTCTCATACCTAAGGTTCTGAACCAAGCATCCTTGGTTATGATGAACAGTGGCCTTCGCTCGAATCACGAGTTCTCTAATTTTCTCAAAATATTAGGTGGCGACTCTGAGATCTGGTGATGTAGTCCATTTATGGCAAAGGTTTTGCAACAAAATGGATTTTCTATAAAAATGCCTGATTATGACTCTCAGCTATGTTCACATTGTACTCGTGAGATTAAATCAAAGAAATCGAGGGTCTGAACTGTTTAGTGCACACGGGTACCCCCGGGGCGATGCGACAACTTGACTCACAGAATTTTCCGAAATCAATTGCAGACTTTTCTATGGATCGTTGTACTGAATTTCCTAAAGATATAATCTGACAAGCAGGCTATCCAAGGGTGTTGCCTAAAGAAACGACGGAAGAAGAAATGTTTAATAGGCGCAATTGTATTCCTTTGGCTCGTACTTGGTTTCATAAGACTCATAGAAAAAGGATTGGGTTCACAATTCCTAACCGTTTTCACTCTTAGATATAATCATCATGTTAGCGGACCAAATCCACTCAGGATTGAAAGGGTTGTGGGATTGAGTCCAAGTGTTAATTGGCCATTGGGTTTTCATCACTATTCTTACCTAAGACAAGGAGAATATGCTGTCCACTAAATTAGCGTTTTTCTTATCATTGGGGCCGACTTAACAATTACAAGGCTCGAGCCTATTAAAATTGTTATTGTATTTTATTTTACAATTATTTAATTATTCCCACATTTGTACTTCTATTTTTAGTGAAACATTTTTTTTAATTGCAATTAAAAGTGTTATTGATGTTTTAGTGATGCTTCGAGAACTGAGATGACTAATGGAATTTAAAGGCGTCATTTTTCTTATTTTGTTGCACATGCGAAAACTATATCCATTTATAAACCAAATAATTGGATTCAAAACAAGAAGAAAGAGGATGATACAATGGTCAAGGCTCCTATGTTACACAACATGAAAGATAATATTATTTCGCTATTTGGAGAAATAATAGAAGCACTAAAAAATAAGTACAAAATTAAGTCAGTCACTCAAATACAATTGCTCTTGGAAAAATATTATGACACTAGTATGAGTAAATGACAGTGTTAGTAACCATGATCAAATGGAATTAATTTCCAAAGCATTTTTATAATGTTGATCATCTTTCGTTGGACAAGATGCAAGTAACTACCACACTTAAGTAGTCTTCCATTGTCGTGAGATTATGTTGTTATATCTCTAACTCAAAATCACATGTTCTAAGAACATGCAAAGCAATGTTTGTAGACTTCACTTAAAAAAAGAGTGGTGAACACAAGGTCTACATAAGCAACAACTCTTATAGTGATGTTTTGGGCATTGACAACTGTAAATTATCTATTAATGGATCATTCACAGTACTCGATGATGTGTTTTATATACCCAGCATCCGTAGATAATTGATTTCAATCCCGGTTTTAGTCCAAGTCGACTATGAGATTAATTTTGGGTTTTTAATTTTGGCTGGAATGGTACTAAACCTAATGTTCTAAATCTCAAATGTAGGAATGCCAATCACATGTGCTTATTACCAAACCTTTAATGGATAAATTGGGAAATAAAACTTGGGAATGCAAGTTTATTGGCTATGTCGAAAATAGGAGAGGCTATCATTTTTACCATTTTGAACGTGGATTAATAGAAAGTAGATATTTTATTTTTCTTGAATCCACTGATCTTGATCCTGTTACTCTAATTGAATACATTGAATTGCTCTCTGGGGTATCTCAAGATTCTTCTCTCACTTATTTGCCACAAGAAATACTAGTTCTCACAAAACAACCTAATAATGGGAGAAAAGGAAAACAAAGTTATGTTGTTATACCCGTTTCGAATCCTGAGATAATTGGGAGTAAGAGAGCAAGACGTCCATCTGCAATTTTGAAAGACCATTATGTTTTTTCAACTTGAAGAACTCAATAACTTGGTAGATGACCCTACTAGTTATAATGACGTAATAAGTAGTAGTGATGCTACACAATGGCTTGAGGCAATGAATGAAGAACTTGACTCAATCTAGAAAAATGATGTTTGGGAATAAACTGATCTCCCAAATGGAAGAAAAGCCATTGGTTGCAAGTGGGTTCTTAGGAGGAAATTCAAAGTAGATGGAAGTTTGGAGAAATAAAAGGCAAGGTTAGTAGCCAAGGGATTCACTCAACAACCTAGAGCAAACTTCGAAGATATGTATTCTCTTGTTGCAAAAGTTGCCTCAATAGTATTTGTTAGGTTTTTATTCTTGGTAATCCCAGTTGACAAAACTCCTTTCAGTTGTACTTATTTTCGCACTTTTTATTTCAGTGAGGCTATGAGTTTTTAGATGCGAATCCAACCCGAATTGTGCCTTGCAGAGAAGTTTGTGATGTTAATACTTTCAAGATTGCCACTTCGCTGATTATGATGGAGATCGAGCTGCCCGGTCAACTCGCGGGGGTCTAGGGGTAGCGCCCCTTGGCTGGTCCGGGGCAACGCCACGGCGGGGTCGAGGGGCAGCGCCCCTGAAGCAAAATGCAAAATTGCATTCAAAGTTGTCTGTCCGCCCTTGCTCGCTCGAGCGAAGGAGTCCTCGCTCGAGCGAAGGACTGCGTCTGCATAAAGACCTGAAAGAGGTGTTTGTTCGCTCGAGCGAAGGATGCGTGGCTCGAGCGAAGCCACTTATGGAAATCACGCGAGATATGTTCCTCGCTCGAGCGAGCTTCAAAATCCAGGATTTCTATAAGTAGTTGTTTTACTCCAAAACTAGGATTACTCCTCCAGATCTTCTTCTTGGATATTAAGGTTTATATCTGGGGATATTTTGCTAGTTTTCTTTGATGTTTTTGATTGAGTATTCAACTCATGGTTTAAAGAGTATACATCAAAGGATTATTTGTTTGTTCTGCATAAAAGAGAGAGTTGTTCTTTGATGGATTCCGAAGAATTCGAGCCTGAAGCTTTGGTGGATTCTGAAGTGGCTCATCGTCAAGACAATTTCGAGATGAAGACGGGGTTGGAAGAGGCACATAGGGGTTGGTTCAATTCGGGCGTGGATTCGCTAGGTAATTGAGAGTATACCTGTGTAATTCCTTTATGTCTTTTTAGTGGATTGTTTTGTGGCTTTTGCCCGTGGTTTTTTTTATCACAATTGGAGGTGTCAAATTGTGGTTTTTCCACGTAAAATCGTTGTGTCGATTTGTCTTGCTTGTTTGATTGGGATTGTTATATACTGCTTAAAATTGATACATAATCACAAATCAACATCTAGGGGATTTCTAGTTTTTTCAATTGGTATCAAAGCAGGTCGTTCTATTTTTTAAAAAAAATCTCTTAGAACGAGATCTTGTTTGATTTGTGATAATGGATTCAATTCGTGAGGGAAATTCTATGATTCGACCACCCCTACTTAACAGATCCAATTATTCGTTTGGAAAGCTTGGATGTGATCGTTTTTAAAATCTATTGATGAAAAAGTTTGGCAATCTGTCATGTATGGGTGGACTGAACCAACGATTACCGTTGATGGAGTAACTTTCCCCAAACCAATTGATAAGTGGGACACAATTAATTACCAAAATAGTAGCTGGAATAGTAAAACTATCAATTCTCTTTTTTGTGCTGTCACACCTGAAGAGTTTAGTCGTATCTGTAATTGTGAAGTCGCAAAAGAGGCTTGGGATATCTTACAAACTATTCATGAGGGTACTCCTTCTGTTAAACACTCAAAACTTCAAAGGCTTACGTCTAGTTTCGAAAACCTTTCAATAAAAGATAGTGAGACCTTTGATGAATTTTATGCGAAGTTGAGTGACATTGTAAATTCCAGCTTCAATTTAGGTGAAAAAAATACCATAATCCAAAGTTGTGGGAAAAATTTTGAGATCCTTGCCCGATCAGTTCCAACCAAAAGTTACGGCTATTGAGGAGGCTCAAGATGTTGACAACCTCAAGCTGAATCACTTGGTTGGAAATCTCCAAACTTATGAGACACATAGGATTTTCAAAAAGAAACAAAAAGATGCTATTGCTTTTAGTAGTGCTTATAGAGTTGGAGAGGATTCTGATGAGGATTGTGAGATAGATTCCAAGATTACGGCTGCTTTTGTTAAACAATTTAAAAAATCTTTTTTTGAAAAAGAATCCTAATCTTTTGGAATCTACTCATACTCATAAATCTAAAAGCAAAGATAAACTCAAAATTAATTCTATAGCCAAGAAGGAGAAAAGAAAGACATAGGGGAACTCTGAAAGAGTCCAATGCTATGAATGCCAAGGATTTGGCCACTTTGCTTCAGAATGCCCCACTCGTTTGAAGAAGAAGAAAGCCCTCGCTATCACTTGGGATGATGAATCAGAATCTGATGAAGATGAAAGTGACAACGAAGATCAAGGCGAAGAGGGACATAAACAATTCCTTGCCTTCATGGCAGCTTCTGAAACTGATGCACGAATAGAGTATCCGAAGAGCCCGATTGAGAACGCCACTGATGATGAATCCTCGGGGTGTGAAGATGAAGAACTTCAGCAAGCATATCAAAAGTTGTATAAGGAATCTCTTAACTTATCCAAATTGAATGACAAAGTCACTACGAAACTCAAAGCATGTGAAAGTGAGAATGTCAAATTAAAGAAAGAGATTTCTGAGGCTAGGAATAATGCCCTTAAGATTTCTAATGATCGACAAGCTCTTTGTGCAAAACTCTTGACTTGTGAGACAGAGAGGAATGAGCTACATCAAATCTATGCAACATATGAAAAAAAGATTGAAACTCTCGAGATGTCTCAAGTTGCTTTGGAAGAACTAATGATCAAGAAAGAGGAAGAACTCAAGTGTGCTATGGCTACCATTGGTCTTTGGAACAGAGGATCAAAGACTTTGGACAATATCATTGGGTCTCAACAAATTTGTTCTGACAAGAGTGGTATTGGCTTTGGTGATAACAAAGAGCAAAAACAGAGTGCATCTACATCTCATGATACAAGAACTCAAGGAAAGGGAGAACAAAAAAATCAACATAAGAATGGACTTCTCAAACTTCCTAGAGTTGGTAAGGTAAAAGAAAAAAAGGTACACCCTGTACACCCTGTTTTTATTTGTCATCATTGTGGTATGCATGGTCATATTCGTCTTTATTGTTATAAGTTGCATGGGAGAGTGTATTTGCCTAGACCTAAAAATAGGAAGTTGGAAACCAAGTCGAGACGGGTTCCCATTGAAAGCAAAGGGAACCACAACGTCAAGACACCACCCAAGAACCGCAATGCTCACAACTTTGTTTATACTAAAGCGGTTTGGGTGAGAAAACTTGACTTGTGTTAATTTGTTTTCTCGGTTTTATTTTTAGGTTTCTGTGTGTTTTTTTCTTTTTGAGTCTTTTTATGTGTGCATGTTCGTTTTCTTTCTTGCTTTGTTTAGAAAAAGAAAAAATAATAATAATAAAAAAAATAAAAAATCCAAAAAGATTTTCTTATATGGTTTTGCAAGCTTGAAAGTTTTGAGTAGTCCTTGGTGCATATTGGAATTGATAAGAATATTCATTACATGTTAATATGTGTGTGCTTTCTGTGGTCTTTACTCATTTCGGAGTGTGTGTTCTTTGATTGGTATGTCTCATTCTGTACACACTCTTGGATTAGCAAATATTGGAGTCTTCCGCCTCAGTGATCTTTTTTCTCTATGGACTTCTGGCATGGTATCTTTTGTTTTTCTAGAGGAATTGACCGATACTAGCATATCTTGGGTGATGTTGAGTCTCTTAACCACCTTCCATCTTTTTGCATCTCCACGGCTTTCCCCTCTGTTCTTTGGAGTCCAGCCATGAGGAAAAGGCTACCTCAGAGTCACCAACCAGGCTTTCCTTATTATATCCATGCTTCTTTGGTTCGGTTTCCATCACAAACTTCGAAGAAAAGCCATTGGTTGCAAGTGGGTTCTTAGGAAGAAATTTAAAGTAGATGGAAGTTTGGAGAAATAAAAGGCAAGGTTAGTAGCCAAGGGATTCACTCAACAACCTAGAGCAGACTTCGAAGATACGTATTCTCTTGTTGCAAAAGTTGCCTCAAGAGCAGACTTCGAAGATACGTATTCTCTTGTTGCAAAAGTTGCCTCAATAGTATTTGTTAGGTTTTTATTCTTGGCAATCCCGGTTGATAAAACTCCTTTCAGTTGTACTTATTTTCGTACTTTTTATTTCAGTGAGGCTATGAGTTTTTAGATGCGAATCCAACCCGAATTGTGCCTTGCAGATAAGTTTGTGATGTTAATACTTTCAAGATTGCCACTTCGCTGATTATGATGGGGATCGAGCTGCCCGGTCAGCTCGGGGGGATCCAGGGGGCAGCGCCCCTTGGCGGGTCCGGGGCAGCGCCACGGCAGGGTCGAGGGGCAGCGCCCCAAAGCAAAATGCAAAATTGCATTCAAAGTTACCTGTCCGCCCTTGCTCGCTCGAGCGAAGGACTGCGTCTGCATAAAGACCTGAAAGTGGTGTTTGTTCGCTCGAGCGAAGGATGCGTGGCTCGAGCGAAGCCACTTATGGAAATCACGCACGATATGTTCCTCGCTCGAGCGAGAGAAGCTTCGCTTGAGCGAGCTTCAAAATCCAGGATTTCTATAAGTAGTTGTTTTACTCCAAAACTAGGATTACTCCTCCAGATCTTCTTCTTGGATATTAAGGTTTATATCTGGGGATATTTTGCTAGTTTTCTTTGATATTTTTGATTGAGTATTCAACTCATGGTTTAAAGAGTATACATCAAAGGATTATTTGTTTGTTCTGCATAAAAGAGAGAGTTGTTCTTCGGTGAATTCCGAAGAATTCAAGCCTGAAGCTTTGGTGGATTCTGGAGTGGCTCATCGTCAAGACAATTCTGAGGTGAAGACGGGGTTGGAAGAGGCACATAGGGGTTGGTTCAATTCGGGCGTGGATTCGCTAGGTAATTGAGAGTATACCTGTGTAATTTCTTTATGTTTTTTTAGTGGATTGTTTTGTGGCTTTTGCCCGTGGTTTTTTATCACAATTGGAGGTGTCCAATTGTGGTTTTTCCACGTAAAATCGTTGTGTCGATTTGTCTTGATTGTTTGATTGGGATTGTTATATATTGCTTAAAATTGATACATAATCACAAATCAACATCTAGGGGATTTCTAGTTTTTTCAGTATTCAAATGGCAGTCATAGCCAAGATGGATCTGGAATTGCATCAGTTAAATGTTAAAACAACTTTTCTCAATGGAGTATTAAGTAAGGAAATTTATATGAGGCAACCTGATGGTTTCTACAATAAGGATAAAGTCTACAAGTTGAAGAGATCCCTGTATGAACTCAAACAATCTTCAAGACAATGGTACTTGAAATTTTACTAAGCCATTTTGGAAATTGGCTATGTTATAAGTCCATGAGATCACTGTGTCTATATCTGAAAAAGTAATGACAAGTTAGCAATATTGTCCTCGTATGTGGATGAATTGTTAGCAAAAAATTATCTGGATATGATTAAGAAAATCAAAACTGTGTTGGCATCTAGATTTGAAATAAAAGACATGGGTTCTGCAATCTATGTTCTAGGAATTAGAATTCCAAGAGATAAAAATTCAAAGTTATTATATCTAGATCAAGAAAAATATCTGGAAAATGTGTTTAAAAGATTTAATATGAATAATTGCAATTCTTTGAGCACACATGTTTGCAAGGGACAAAATCTTAATAAAAGTATGAGTCCTCAAAATAAGTCTGAAATTGAAGAATTGAGAGATGTCCCATATGCTCAAGCAATAGGCAACTTGATGCATGCTATAACAAGTACAAGATTTGACATCTGTCACGTAACAGGATTGGTAAGTAGGTTTCAATCCAATCTAGGTAATGAACATTGGCAAGCAGTTAAAAGAATATTCAGATTTTTAAAAGGTACTAAGGTTTTAAAATTATGTTTTGGGTTGTGTGATCTAGAAATAAAAGGGTACACTGAGGCGGATTTCGTAGGAGATGTAGATGATAGAAAATCTACTAGCGGTCATGTGTTCATATTTGGTGGAACAATTGTTTCTTGGTTAAGTAAGAAACAAAGCTGTATTGCAAAGTATACTATGGAAGCTGAGCACATAGCTTGCAACACATCAGTTACCAATGCAATCTGGATGAAACGATTTGTTGAAAGTTTACAACAAGGTATACCTACCAGAATGGTCAATATATTTTGTAACAATCAGTCTGCCATCTCATTGATAAAAAGTGAAGCTAATAGCTCTAAGGGAAAATATATTGATGTAAGTTATCACTATATTTAGGATGTAGTGGAGATGAGAGAAATTAAAGTCGACCATATACTCTCAAAAGAGATGGTGCTCGATCCTATGACCATAGGGTTGACTCTAGAAAAATTTAGAGAACATGTAGCTAATATGAGATTGAAAAATGCCTAGTTAGGTGGTTTAGCTACTTATATAAGAGCATAGTCAGATGACTTTGGGGACGCTTGGATAACCGATATTATGAGACTTTACCTTACATGGAAGTATGTGTTTGGTTAGGTAATAAGGTATAAGAATTGACAAGGTACGGACACCATAGTTAGCATGAGATGTAAAGTCCATGATATGCAACATGCTGACTAGGTGATATTGTCTGCTTAATCAACAAAAAGTCGCTGATAAGGTGTGTTAAGGAAAACCTTCAAGAATGGGCCTTAGAGGAAGTACTTAACAATAATTTCGGTGCAAGTCGATACATGAGGAATGTGTGCGGCTGAAATTGTCAATAGTGATTGGGTATGGACTGTGAACCCAACATTGGAAATTGATGTCGTTGATTTGAAATATAGTGAATTGAAGTCATCTAGAGTGTGTTGTCAGTGGGAAAACACATTCGTACGGGTGCGGTCAGGTTGGTGGCAAAAACGTGAGCATGTATGGCCAAGTCACAATCGGACGTTGATCTATAAGGTAATTTCATAGATGAAAGATGGCATGAGGCAAAATTTTGATACCAAGGTAAACATACTCAACTCAGGTTATGTCACCTCATTATGATGTGATCAAGTGGGAGATGTTAGATTAAGTGTGATCATACCATAATGTGGTGTGCTTCTGCATACTTTTTTGGATCATGACCCAATTGATGAATGGATACTTTCCCACATGGAAATGGAACAATTCAGAAATTCAAGTGTTTCAATTGTGAACACAATAGACACTGGAAAATCTAGAAATCCCCTAGATATTGATTTGTGATTATGTATCAATTTTAAATAGTAAATAGCAATCCCAATCAAACAATCAAAGACAAATCGACACAACGATTTTAACGTGGAAAAACCACAATTGGAGCGCCTCCAATTGTGATAAAAAAAAACCATGGGCAAAAGTCACAAAACAATCCACTAAGAAGACATAAAAGAATTACACAAGTGTACTCTCAATGACCTAGCGAATCCACGCCCGAATCGAACCGACCCTTATGTGCCTCTTTCAGCCTTGTCTTCACCTTAGAATTGTCTTGTACAATATTGAATCCATAACGCCAATGTCAAATCCACGACGATAAGCCACTTCAGAATTCACCAAAGATTCTGGCCCAAATTCTCCGGAATCCACCGAAGAACAACTCTCTCTTTTGTATTGAATAAATAAAACAAACAAACCCTTTGATATAATCTACTCAATTAATGATTGAAACTCTCATACATATTAAGGAAACAAGTAAAGAAGCTCCAGATGAAAACCCTAATACCCAAGAAGAATATCTGGAAGCCGTACCCTAAAATCGGACTGAAACACATATTTATAGAAAACAAATCTGCGATCTCCGCTCGAGTGCAAGAATGGCCGCTCGAGCGCAGGAATGACTGTTCGAGCAGAAAAAAACAACTCTCAGTACTTTTGCAGGCGAGTGAAACTTCTGAAAGGTCGCAATCTCCGCTCGAGCGGAAAAATAACTTCGACTGTAAAGTGGCAAACATGAAAGAATTAACTTCAGAAACATCTCTGCAAGGCACAATTCGGGTTGGATTTGTATCTAAACAACTCATAGTCTCACTGAAATAAAAGTTGAACAAAATTACAACTAAAAGAAATTTTGTCAAATGGGATTGGCAATAACAAAAACCTAACAGACACAATGTTTCATAACATCGTGGCTCGTATTAGATATTCCAAAAGTTGTGACATTTGGCAATGATTGCCGTTATGCTTATAAATGCTTGGCAGAATGTGTTTTTAAAGATTATTCAAAACCAACAAACTAACAGCACAAGTATCGCTTTTGACTTATTGTTTTTATCTTGCGTGATAAACACTCTCACGGGATTATCGATCACTCGTCATTATTTGTTCATCTTACAAAATTTTGATATTAAGTGAGATGTTAAAAAAAAATTGTAAAATTTAAAATCAATTGGGGATTTCTCTTGTTCAAATAACCCAAATTCATGTTGTTATTATATTAAACAACTAAAGCTAATGGGAACTAATGACAAACTTTAGATGGTGGAGCAACCACTTGTAGGGATGGCAATTTGAAACCGACCCGACGAGGATCCCCGATCCTAACCCCAATTTAAGCAGTTTTTCCCCGAAAAATACCCCCGACGGGGAGGGGACGGTATTTGAAAATCAATCCCCGATCTGTTCGGGGCCGGGGACGGTGATCAGTGTTCAAGCCCCGCCCCGGCCCGATCCCCGACCCCGGCCCCGGCCCGCTCAATCCCCGAGATGAAATTACAGTTCTGCCCTGGATATATATATTTGTTTAGGGTTTCTTTCACACATAGAGACACAAACACACACAGCTCACTCACACCACACGGCGCTCCTCCCTTCTCACCCTCAGTTGTCTTCCGTCTCTCTCTCTACCCCCTCTACTCTCTCTCTCACTGGCCCTGTTCACGACGTCGATCATCGCCACTGTCGGCGTCGCGGCTTCGCGATCGGCCTCCTCTCCTCCGTCGTTCACAGCCACAGATCGGCCTCCTCCGTCGTTCATCGCCACTGTCGGCGTCGTGATCGGGGTTCACAGCGTCGTTCACAGAATTTGTTGCCCTCTTTCTCTCTCGCGATCAGGGTTCACAGATCGGCCTCCTCCTCGGTTGCCCTCTTTCTCTCTCTCTATCTATATATATATATATATATATTTGTTGTTGAAGAAATTTTTTTTTTTTTGAAGTTATATATATTTGCTGTTGTTGTTGATGATTGTTGTGTGTTGAAGAACAGATCATGAACCATGAAGCCTCCATTCTACAGATTTTTTTTGTTTTTTTGGTTGTGTTGAACAAATCTGACGGGGATGTTTCGGGGTCGGGGAAACCCGATCCCCGTTAGGGGACGGGAGTGGGGGAGGTGAGGGGTTCCCCGTCGGGTATCGGGGCCGGGGACGGGGAATTTGGTAGCTTCGGGGATCAGGGACGGGGAGGGTGGTCCCCGGCCCCGCCCCGCCCCGCCCCGTTCCGTTGCCATTCCTAACCACTTGTTGCTATCCATAGTGGGTCTTGATTATTTATTTATTTATTTATTTTCGTTCTGAATTGGATTGGTTGGAATGTCCCTTTATTTGGTTACGGCATTGACCATGACATTAGATGTCGTTATATTCTTGCAACACACGATACGATACTACATAAATATTAATAATGCAATCAACATTAGGCTGCCGTGCCCATTTTCACCACTAAATATTTTTAATAAATTCCTTTTCATCCTAAGAAACTATTACTAAATAATGAGAAACTTCTAACTTTTTATACTAATCCATCCTCAGTTAATGAATGTCACTACAACCAAAAAAAAAAAAAAGATTTTGACGGCATCAAATACACATCGTGGAAATGATTTTACGACGCGCGAGATACCATCATATTATGATCAGTTATGGAAAGTCATTCACTTTAACAGCATTCCGTAATATGTCGTTAAAAACTATTTAAAAAGGATCTTGTGCGTCATTTTTATCTTTTTTACGGCATGCCATATTCATGTTATAGAAAGTTTTATTATTTATGACTAACATTACAAGTCGTAAAGCATTCACGACCTACGTAATAGACATGCCGTGGTTAGAAAATTATTTATGACATGTAAAAAAAAAAAAAAAATCGTAAAGGTAAAAAATTATGATTTATATTTATTATATGTCGTTGATATGATATCGTAAAAAATTAATTTTATTGTAGTGTGTAGAAAACTTAAGGGGTACTTATCAATTAGTCCTATTAACTAGATTTATTTACTTACAGGTCCTAACTAATAAATTTAACACTATAAAAATAAGAGAGTGATAAATTTATCACTAAAAATTTATTCATAAAAACAAAGAGACTGATAAATTTATCACTATAAATTTATTCATAAAAATAAAAGACTGATAAATTTATCTTTATCACTTAAAAAATTTATCAATAGGACTTAATGGGTAATAAGTCTCTAAAGTAAAACCTATTGGATAATAAATCTCCAAAATAGGACATATTGGTAGTTTACCCAAAACTTAAAAGGAGAATAGTCTCAGTCATTGGAATTTTTGAGAGGTAAGAAGGTACACCACACCACCTGTCTAATTAATCTTTGAGAGGAAAGTCATTGGTAATGTATAGATATTGAAATTTATTGTATGTCGTTGATATGATATCATAAAAAAATAATTTTATTGTAATGCGTAAAAAACTTAAAAGGGAGAATAGTCTCAGTCATTGAAATTTTTGAGAGGGAAGAGGGTACATCACACCACCTGTCTAATTAATCTTCACTCCTAGGTATAATATCTCTCGAAAAAGTTATATATTTTGAAAATATATAATAAAACTTATTTTGAAAGTGTATTATATGATATAAATTTAATTTAACATTATCTGAGCCAATCATAATCTCAAAATATACCATGGAAACTAGCGGGCCACGTGGCCCCTTAGAATTGAATGGTTCATTTTTCAAAGTCTGACAATATAATGACTACCATCTCCAGCCAATCCTTTAATAATTGAGCAAATTACATATACCCTTCAAAGTTTAGTTAAATTACAGATATTCTTTTGAGATTTGAGAAATTACAGATACTTTCTGAAGGTCATATTTACATAACAAATTAGAGGGTAATTTGTTATGAAAATATAACCTCAGGGGATAATTTGTTATGAAAATATAAACCTCAGAGGAGTATCTGTAATTTCCGAAACCTTAAAAAGGTATTTATAATTTAGCTAAACCTTGAGGGGTATATGTAATTTGCCCTTTATAAATTTGGTGTATCAAAATTTTTTGAATATTTAAGTGATAAATTGGTGTATGTGAATTTGATATATACATTTTTTATTTAATATGTTAAATTTATTATTTTATTATTTTTAAAAATAAAATTATTTTAATGATTGGATTCAACATTTGACATTAACATAGAGTATGTCAAATTTAACATGTTAAATTTATGTCAAATACCAATGTAGCATTTGACATATCCAAAATAATTATTACTTGATACTAAAATATAATTATTAAAGGGTAACACCAAATTTGAAGGATCAATTGGAGGTGTTTATAACTTTGGTCTCTAAACATCCATGTTGCCCAACAAAAACAAATTATTGGGATTACAAACTCTAAATCTTTTACATAAAATTTATTCAAAAATAATAATTAACTGTTCATATTTATTTCATTCATAGATATTAAATTTCACTAATTTGATCATTTAGCATACAAAGTAATTCTGAACAAAATCTGGAGATAAAAATTTGGGTTGATAGAATTTCTCAAAAGAGATATATATTTTTTATTTTTCCACCAAAAGAGCCTGACAAAGACATAAGGCCTCGGGTAGGCTTTGAAGCAGGCTGGTTGGCCGGACCAAATGGGCTAGACTCACAAGTCGGGTCGGGCTTCAAAATAGAGGGCCCAGGCCCAGGACAGGTTTCGGGTGCGCCGTAGGCTGATGAGCCGATTATCTGCCCCTAGCTACACATAGTGCACTTGGACCAATCAATAATTTTTCCTTAGTATTGAATGGTTCATTATTCAAAGTCTGACAATATAATAAGGATTTATATCAACTTTAGGAGAAGTTATTAGTTGATTCTAGGGAACAGCCAGGTGATGCTTCAACAGTATTGTGATTGGTGAGGAGGTGGGGTCCACGATTTTGTATCAAGTGATTGAAAAGCAAGTGGAGATATGGTGTATTGTGATTGGTGAGGAGTATTACCACATGATACTCTAGAAGCACCAAATAATTTTTCCAACTTTAGTCTCCAAATATCCATGCTCCCAACAAAAACAAATTAGAGAGATTACAAACAAATTCTAAATCTTTTATATGAAATTATTCAAAAATAATAATTAATGATTTAAATTTATTTCATTCATAGATCATAAATTTCACTATCTTTTACCATACAAAGTAATTTTGAACAAAAATCTAATTTGGGTTGATAGAATTTCTCAAAAGAAATAGATATGCAACAGTGGTATCAATCAATGAAAAAGTTTAAATGAGAATTGATGAAATTATTTGATTAATTAAGTGAGCGATAAGATTTTACTTCACCATTTTATTATGGTAACACGGTTATTATAATAATTATATGATTAATTACATTGACTTTTCCTGAGAGTTCAAGAAAATATAATAAATTTGACATTATTGTATTAAACTCTTTTAAAGTTTTAATTCACATAATATTTAGTCTCTTTTTCATCAGCAATTTGTAAGCGATATGGTTAGAAAGAAAATAGGGCAAACTTCAATTTATCCCTTATGGTTTGTGCTATGTGCGGTTTATCCCTCTAATATTTAGAAATGACCACATAACCTCTTTGTGGTTTGTGGGCTGAAGTGCACAGTTAGGCCCATTAATGATTTAATAAAAAAGACTAAAATACCCTTATATTTTCATCATTTGTGTTAGGTTTTTGTAATTGACAATCTCATTTGACAAAACTCCTTTCAGTTATAATTTTATTCGATCTTTTATTTTAGTGAGGCTATGAGTATTTAGAAGCGAATCCAACTCGAATTTTGCCTATGTAGAGGAGTTTGTGATCTTAATCATATCTTATTTGCCACATCACTGACTAAGTCGGGTATCGAGCGAAGGTGCAATCCTTTCAGAAGTTTCATTCGCCTGCAAACTTTCCTGCGCTCGAGCGTAGATCCTTATTCTGAAACACGCGTTTCAGTCAGATCGCTCGAGCATCCATTCTTGCGCTCGAGCAGAGATCGCGATTTTGTTTTCTATAAATCTGTGATTAATTCAGTTTCTAGGGTACGGCTTCCAGATCTTCTTTTTGGCTATTAGGGTTTTCATCTGGAGCTTCTTTACTTGTTTCCTTTGATATCTGTGAGAGTTTATATGATGAATTGAGTGGATTATATCAAAGGGTTTGTTTATTTTGTTTTATTCACAAAAGAGAGAGTTGTTCTTCGATGGATTCCGTGGAATTTGGGCCTGAAGCTTTTGTGAATTCCGAAGTAGCTCATTGTCATGGATTCAACATCATTGTTGTGGATTCAATGTTGAGCAAGACAATTTCAAGGTGAAGACAGTAGTGGAAGAGACACATTGGGGTCGGTTCAATTTGGGCGTGAATTCGCTAAGTAATTGAGAGTACACTTGTATAATTCCTTTTGATCTTCTTAGTGGATTATTTTGTGGCTTTGGCCCGTGATTTTTTATCACAATTAGAGGTGCTCCAATTGTGATTTTTCCACGTTAAATCATTATGTCGATTTGTTATTGATTATTTGATTGGAATTGTTATTTACTGGTTAAAATTGATACATGATCACAAATTAACATCTCGAAGATTTTTTAGATTTTTCAATTTGTTTGGAAGGTAAAATACACTTTAACTCCCCGTGTTTTATTCCATGTGTGATTTACCTTCTTGAAATTTAAAAATGACCAAATAACCTCCTTAATCTGCCACATATTTCACATTTGCTGTTAAGTTAGATGGAATGTTTAATGGTATACTTCAGTCCACAAACAATGTGGTGGTTATGTGGTCATTTCCAAATGTTAGAGGGGCAAACCCCACATGGCCTACACCATAAGGGGATAAAATAAAATTTGCCCAAGAAAATAATGTTTCCATCCCTTCTACATGGAAATGTGTATTTTAACTAATTTATATTCTAATTTATATTTATGTATTCACATCATCTGCATTAATTTTGTCGGTATAACTTTAATAAAAGAGAGATCAGTGTACTTTACCCTAATTATATTTACAACAAGTCTATTTACGTAGGCAAAGGATCCCAAAAAAGTTACTTGAATTGTGATCGTAAAAAGTTACTCAAATTGTGATTGTGAGGTAGAAATTGAAGTTGTATTGTGTAGAGGATTGAAAACGAATTGAGTTATTCGTGACCTAGATTAGCTCCACTCATTAAGAGCTCGGCTCAATTTATCTCATTTAATAAACGAGCTGAACTCAAGTTCAAATAAGTTCGACTCGTCAAATTCGACTTATTTATCTTTATTTAATTTATATAATAAATTTATTATTTATGTATTAAATAATATAAAAAAAACCTTATCGAGTCGAGCCGAGCTCGAGCACAGTTAATTATCGAGTCGAGTTTGAGCTCAATAAACGAGCTTGATAAACAAACGAGCTAAGCTTGAGCTTAGCAAAATTCGGCTCAACTGGACTCGGCTTGTTTACAGTCCTAATTGTGTGAAGGCATATATAGTAAAATAAATCTAAAGTATCGATTAATAATTCTGAGTAGGATTCTAAACAAAAAAAAAATAATAAAAAAAATCTGAACTTGAAGTCTTATTGTTCTATGTAAGTGTAAAAAACTATCAATCATCTTAACTATATATTGACCTCGTTTGGAAAATTGGCTATTTTAGTAAACTATTTTAATTTTTGACTATTTTAGTAAGCTAAAATTTTTGTGTTTAGGAAGAAGATTAGATTTTTTTTTTTTAGTTGGATGTAATGTTTGTGAGAGAAAAAGTGAAATGATTATAGGTTTAATGTGATATTTTATTTTATTAACTATTTTAACTTATTTTTTCTTTTTGTGAATTTTAGTAAAAAAAAAACTCAAATTTAACTTCTCAAACAATGCCATTATCATTACATTTGTGATGAAAATTACAAACTTTCTTTTTCATTGAATGAATAGATCAGATACTTACACAGATATTTATATTGTGAAATATCTAACTAACTCTCTAACTACTAACTCATTAACAGACTCTACAACCAATTCGGTTATAACAAGATTCTCTAACTAGACATGCTTGTGAGATACATAGTATGGCAGACAGCTCTGAATGATGCTGTGACTTTGGATGATGCCGTGACTGTGACTGTGACTGCACCTCTGTATTGGCTGTGTGAGCTGTTTAAGTTGTTTGAACTTTGTGAGATGGTAATTAATCTGATGATGATAGTTTATCATTCCCTCGCAAGCTGAATGGACATTGAAACACAAGCAGCTTGTATTTGAGATAGTGAAACCAAAAGTGAGACAGGGGCTTAGTAAAATGTCTGCAATCTGATCAGAAGTGGAAACATATTTGAGAGCAATCTTCTTAGCAAGCACTTTTTCACGGATAAAATGACAGTCGATTTCGATATGTTTCGAGCGAGAGTGAAACACAGGGTTAGAAGCTAAGGCCATGGCAGAGAGATTATCACACCAGAGTTCAAGAATAATAGAAGAGACAATGCACATATCTTTAAGAAGCTATTGTAACCAAGTAATTTCGGTAGTGGCATAGGCAAGGGCTCGATACTCGGCCTCAGTAGAGGACTGAGAAACAGTAGCATGTTTCTTGGCAGACTAAGAAATCAAGTTAGGACCGAGAAACACATAATAACCAGAGGTTGATTTCCGATCAAGACAATCACTAGCCCAGTTGGCATCAGAAAATGCATGAATAGAGAAAGGACCACATGTAAATCGCAAACCATGATGAAGAGTACCTTTGATATAACGTAACAACCTTTTAACTAATTGAAAATGGCCATTGGTAGGAAGATGCATGAATTGGCAAGCCTGATTAACAGCTAAGGAAAGATCTGGGCGAGTAAGGGTAAGATATTATAAACTATAAACCACCAACGATACTACGGTATAAAGAGGGGTTAGAAAAAGGAAAAGAATCATGAGAAGTAGAAGGACGTTTGAGAGCCAATAGAGTGGAACAAGGCTTACAATCAACTAAGCCAGCTTTGTGTAACAATTCAGTGGCATACTTAGCTTGAGAAAGGAAATAATCAGCACCTTGACATTCCACAAAGATACCCAAAAAATATGAGACAGAACCCAATTCCTTCATGGAAAAAACCTAACGCGTCTGAGTGATCAAATATGAAACCAGAGATGAAATACTTCCTGTAATCAAGATATCATCAACATACACCACAAGAAGCATGAGGCCAGCAGAGGAATGATGAACAAAGAGGGAAATATCAGACTGGCTATTGGTAAATCCCTGAGAAAGAAGGAAAGAAGCAAATGTAGAATACCAAGCCCGAGGGGCTTGTTTAAGACCATATAGAGCCTTGTTCAACTTGCACACTAGATTAGGATATTGAATAAAACCAGGTGGTTGTAACATGTAAACCTCCTCTTCTAATTTCCCATGAAGAAATGCATTAGAGATGTCTAATTGCTTGATGGACCATTGATGATGAAGAGCCATACACAGCAGAATCCAGATGGTTGGGAGTTTAGCCACAGGACTAAACGTTTCTTGAAAATCAATACCCTCTTGTTGAAGATAGCCTTTAGCTACCAATCGAGCCTTGTATCGAGCCACAGACCTATCAGAGTTCCTTTTGATTCGAAAAACCCATTTACAACCAATGGCAACCTTATGAGGAGGAAGAGAAACAAGATCCCAAGTATGTTGTTGTTGAAGAGCTTGATACTCCTCTTGCATAGCAGTAACCCAAACAGAGGAGGTAAGAGCCTCCTTGACAGTTAAAGGTTCAGTCTGAAGAAAATCAGAAAAAACAGTGAGAGCAACAAGTCTAGCTTTGGAACGAGTAGTCATATGATGAATATTAGAAGACGGAGGAATAACAGAAGGAGGTAGAACTGGGAGATCAATAGAAATAGAGTGGATTGGAATTGCATGGGAAGCTGGAGAAGAACACAAATGAATAGAAGAAGAGGAATCTGCCGATGGAGAAGAGGAACTAGGATAGGATTGAGAATGAGAGACTGGGAAAGATGACTTTCAAGAAAAAGAAATAGAAGATGAAGATGGCCAGAAAAAGGAATGAAGAGTAGGCACAGAAGATGAAGAAGAGGAAATAGGAGGAGATGAAACAGCAAAGGGAAAACAAGGCTCATGAACAAGACATGCCTAGAGATATAGATTTTGCCAGTAATAGGGTCTAGACACCGATAGCCTTTAATTGTAGGGTGATGGCCTAGAAACACACAATCCATGGACCTAGGTTGAAGTTTGTGTGCTGTGTAAGGCTTAAGCCATGGGAAACATTAACAACCAAAAACTTTGAGAAGAGAAAAATCTGGAAGAGAATGAAATAAGACTTCAAATGGAGACTTATGAGAAAGAACACTACTAGGCATTCTATTGATGAGATACACAGCAGTGGCAACTACATCAAACCAATAATGTAAGGGAAGAGAAGACTGATGAAGAAGAGTGATGGCTGTTTCAAGAACATGACGATGTTTGCCCTCAGCGAGCTTGAGTGTAAGGACAACTAGTTTGATGCACAATGCCATGAGCAGATAAAAGAGGAGAAACCTTGTTGTTCACAAATTCAGTCCCTCTATCAGTTCTAAGTATTTGAAAATGAGTGTGAAATTGTGTTTCAGCATATGCTTTGAACTCAATTAACTTGTCATATACCTCACTTTTGTAATGCAAAGGATATATCCAAGTAAAACGACTACAATCATCCACAAACAATACAAAGAATCGAAAATGAGCATTATTAACAGTAAATGGCCCCCATACATCAGCATGTACAAGTGAAAATGGACAATCAACAGAAATGCTAGACAATGTGAATGGTAATCTATGACTCTTAGACACATTACAGTCCACACAAGACAAACGTTTATTGATGCGACGTTTATTAGGTAAGTTCTCAAAGTGTTAAAGCTTGAGAGAAGAGGGATGGCCTAGCCTTTGATGCCAGAGCAGATCAGAGGCAGGAGTAGTTGTAGTAGTGTGATGAGCTTGAGAGGAGCATGATGAAGATGAAGGTGTAAATTGGTAAAGACCACGAACATGAGATCCTCTATGCAGGACCCTGCTCGTGAGTTTGTCCTGAATGATAAATGAGTCAGCATCAAATAATTGTGATCCTTTGTTAATTGATGATCATATAAGAGATTAGAGGAAATAGAAGGAACATGGAGCAGATTAGGAAGATGAAAAGAAAAAGAAGGTGTAGGCAAAAGACCTTTACCTAAATGGTGAATTGGTAAAGCAGAGCCATTGCCTACTTGAACATGTTTAGAACCTTGATAAGGTTGAAAGTGATGAATATTAGAAAGGTAATTAGTCAAGTGATTGGTAGCACCTGAATCGATATACCAAGGAGGGACAGATGAGTCTACAGGTTGAGGCACTGTGGCAGCATAGGCTTGAGAAGAGTGTGGAGAAGACTTCTGCTGAGATGTAAAAGACCAAAAAATAGTATCTAACCTATACCAACAGTCCAAAGCACTGTGTCCTGACTTTCCACAGATCTGACAGATAGGACCCTGAGAAAAGTAGTCACCTCTACCTCGAGTACTGTGAGACCTGTTGTTGTATCTACCATGAGAATTATGAAATCTGCCTTCTCTAGGACCTCTAGACTGATATCTACCTTTGTAATTGTTAAAACCTCTATTTGAACCAAAAGAAGAGGAATGTAGAGATTCAACTACATTGTTTGAGGAGGATGAAGAACTTTTTGTTGCAGAATAAGCACTATTAAGATGATCACTAGATGAATGCTTCAATTTAGTTTTAACATGAATTTCCTAGGAGCATAGATCTGCCATAGAGACTACTTCAGACCTTGTTCGGATGAAGGTTTTGAATGAGTCGTACTCATCAGGTAGTCTTTTCAAAGTCAAAAATACCAGATCCTCATCGTCGATTAGTGTACCAGCCAAAGCCAACTGATCTGAGATCTCCTTAATCTGCGAGAGATAAACTTCCATGGAAGACGATTTCTTATGAATTGTTTGAAGCTGATTCTTTAGTTGATGAATATGTGATCGTGAAACTGAAGTGAATCGCTTTTCAAGAATTTGCCAAACTTGATTACTTGTTTGCAAATGAAGAACAGAAGAATACACTGTATATGATAATGTGGTTGTTACACAGTTGAGAAGATGAGCATCAGTCTTTTTCCATTCTTCATACGTTGGATTTGGAGATGAAGTTCCAGACGAATCAGTAATCTCCATTGCTGGACATGGAATAGAACCAGTAACATAACCAAGAAAGCCAATAGCGCAACACATTTTGCATTTGATTTCTCCATATGAGAAAGTTGCTGGAATCCAGCTTAACAGTGACCAAAGAACTGAAATTCGACAAGAGCAAACTCAGATTGGAAGAAGCAACTGACATGGATGAAGGCAAAGATGAATTCGCCATTGGAGGATCTTGAATTGTGCTCGTGAGAGCTAATCATACTCTGATACCATGATGAAAATTACAACCTTTCTTTTTCATTGAATGAATAGATCAGATACTTACACAGATATTTATATTGTGAAATATCTAACTAACTCTCTAACTACTAACTCACTAATAGACTCTACAACCAATTCAGTTATAACAAGATTCTCTAGCTAGACATGCTTGTGAGATACATGGTATGATAGACAACTCTGGATGATGCTGTGACTGTGACTGCACCTCTGTATTGGCTATGTGAGCTATTTGAGTTGTTTGAATTGTGTGAGCTGGTAGTTGATCTAATGATGATAGTTTATCAATTTGTTTAATAACCCTACCACTTGTAAGTTGTATATGTTATCAATCGAGTGAAGAAATGATAAACAAGTTCTCGGACATTGATATGTTTTTTTTTCAACAAAGACCGAGGCAAACGTTTTCGTTACGACATAGCTTTGTGGATTGGATTGTATTATTTGGATATGTGGGGTCTACTATGAGTAATTTATCGATAATTTAAATTATTTATTTTTTATATCATAACTCATGCGTAGATCATCTATAAAAAATCAGGTTGATTTGATAACTGTAACTACATTAGTTTATTACATTTGTTTATCAAAAAGTGGATGGTTTACTTTTTTAAATAATATTTGTCGTTTATTTTTTAAAATAAATGTCATGAATTAACGTGGCACAATTATCAGATCGACCTGATTTCTTTCATGAATGATCTATACATTGTAGTTTAAAAAAGAAACAATTTTGATCATCGAGACGGGATCCCTGATGAGCCCCACTAGCTCAAATAGCACAATCCAATCCACTTTGTGAGCTGAAGACAAGTTGTGGCCTTTAATGAAAATGGAAAATCCTATGTAGCATGAAACAATGTTTTGAAAAAAAAATTTATGGGGAATTTTACTTCAAAAATGAAGTGAGTGGTATAAATTTAATTTGATACCACGTGAGCCATATTTAAAATGATTGTGATTTATAGATACACTTTATTGCAATTTTATTTTTTCTGAATTAATAAATAAATAACTCAAAAGTTCGAAGAAAATAAAATGTGAATCAATCTTTAATGTGTGTTGTAAATTATGTCCAATACGACTATGATTCACATACTACATACTTGTCCTTTTTTCTTTTTTTTTTTTACTTTTAATTTTTAATTGTTTTTAATTATTTTTTTTAGTATTGTTATTAATGTCCAAAAATTAGACTCATTTTCTAAATCCAGTGATTTGTCGAAAATAATTAATTAATAATTAAATATTTTTTAATTATCAACCAATTATTATCTTAACACATCATTAAAAAAATAGAATTGTATACTATTTTCTTTTTTTGTTTTTTTGGCATTCCCTATCATCAATGTGAGAAAATATACCCAACTACCGAAATGGTAAAATAATGATCATGAAATATTTTCCACCTTTAGATTATACCTAGAATATAACATTACATACTAATCAAGAGATGAAAAATTTTCATGATATATTTCATGATATTTTTTTCATGACTCATAATATTATTCAGAGAAAAGTTAGGGATCATGAAATTTTTTTCATGAAAATGATCATGAAAGAGTTATGATCATTGGATTATCTTGATTAGTGTGTGGTGTTTTATTTTAAGTGTAATCTAAGAGTCATAAAACTTTCATAATTATTTTCATGAAAAATTTTTTCATAATACCTCACATTGCTGTATTATTCATAACAACTTCACAACCCAATAGCATAGCGTGGAACTTGGTACTTCCACATATCCCAACCTCCAAACTCCATACCCAAGTTCACTCCTTGCCATCTTCACCCACCCTGAAACCCTTCATCCAAACCCACTTCGATTCGAATTCATGGAAAATCCTCATAACCCTCAAGAACCCATCGACGAATTGGCCATGGCAAAAGCAGCTGCATGGGCATGGTATCAACGCGGATCTGGGTCCGAGGGCAAGCCGATGAGCGAATACCATTTCACTAGAACTCATCGACCTCCCAAGCCGTCTCGGTACAACTTAGAAGCCATGAAAACACCACAACCACAAGCCATTGAAGAAAGTTTACAGAAACTTAGTCCGTTGCTGTTGAGTCCTCACCGTACCCACATCGATGATAATTCTGATCTTCTTGATAGATATGAAATAGAGAGGATCTCAAAGCAACTGGATTACTATATAGAGATTAGTAATGTCAAACACAATACTGGGTTTCGTGGCGGTGGTAGGAGGGTTGCCTCGTTGCCGGAGAGTGAGACAAGTAGTGGGATGAAGAAGAACAACAAGGAAAAGAGCAAGAAAGCCAAAGGGTTTTGGCTCAGGCATCGAATGGTGACGTGTGGGTCAAGGGATGATGTCGTGGAGTTTGCAAAAGGTTTCCGAGAAAGGCAGTGGCCTCTGAAGCGTTAAAAAGAGGTAAAAAAACACAGAAATCAATCATAGAAGAACCAGACATAACCCTCTCACATCAGAAAAGGTTGTGTCTGTTTCTGTGATTCATGCATGTAAAAAAGGATTGTGTCTGTTTTGTGATCGATTTCTATGTTTTTAAATTTTTTATGCCGGTGGTATGGCCAACTGCCGGCCACGGACCACCCATGCCATGCGTAGTGAATTTAGGCCATGCTGTGTTGTGCTGTGCGGTGTGTTGGTTTTGGTCGTTGGCTTCGTATTAAATAATAGCACTACTTAGCCACATACATACATGTCTTGTGCTGTTTCCAGCTCATTTCTCCATGTAAATTTGATCAAACTCCCATGTTCTTTCATAAGTTTCATTTAGTTCAACAATCGTATATTTTATCTTATAAAATGCAATTTTTTATTAGAAAGTATAGCTACCATTCCTTCTCTTTGCTTTTTAATTTATTTTATATTTAACTTTCTTTTTGTGCCAGAGAACAAGAACACTAAACACTTGATCCTTACCATTATATTTTAGAAAGAAATTAAGTATCACTAGGTATTTATGAAATCAATAATTTGATGAATACAAAGGATTTATATTGTGAAGTTTCCAGCAAAAATGATGGCCTGAGGGACTCCGAGGTATGGGAGGTAACACTGCAAAAACAAATCGAGTTAAATTGAGTAGTTAGTTGTTCAAATTTAGATAATATGTTTTGAAATACATTCAAACATATATGTTTGTTTACTTTTTTATCTGATTTCAAATTGGCTTCAATAGAGTTAGAATAATTTGATTTGTTTTAAGCCCTAATGTGTGTGTGTGTATATATATAAGTGTGTGTGTGTGGATGTGTTGATTGTTGTTTAAGTTGAGTCAAAAAATAAATTAGTTTTAAAATGTTTTCAAATCAACCTATTTTTATAACAAGTCAATACGTAATAAAAACACAACTTGAGCTCAAATAATTTAATACATTTCTCACCCTTAGATCAAGGACGAACCGAGAATAAAAAAAGTTTTGAGAATAAAGTATAAACTACACTATTAATTCCTACCGATATAAAAGGTGAAAAATATCATGAAAACATATATAAATAAATACGTGTTCTTATATTTATGTTGAGTTACAAAATATAGAAAGTGTTAAACAATTTAAAAACCCTAGTAGTGAGAAATCATTTTTTTTTTTTTTTGGTTATATTTTGTCCAAATTGTTAAAGTTTATAGTTCGAACCCCATATTTTCATAGATATAGATATTCACACCGTGTTATTACTTAATCTCTTTTGCAACCTAGATAGGGTGAATATGTATAATTTAAAAATAATCAATAACTAAATCAATATGTAAATAAATTTTTTTAAATCGTAAAAAAAGATCACCCCTAGTCAATCTTTTTCTTAGATTACCAGACTAAATTCTTATGGGTCTTGCTACATCCCCCTAATTTTCCTCCCCCTAATCCCCCTAATTTCCATATCAAGTAAGAAAAAAAAAAAAAAAAAAAAAACAGTTGCCAAAACAGGAAATTAGGGGATTAGGGGGAGGGAAATTAGGGCTCCAAATCATTTTCCAATTCTTATAAGATAATGTTTCTCATGGACATTTATTGCTTTCTACAATATTCTGCATGTTTATGTACTTATACTAATTACTGACCATTTATATTTGTACCAGCATAGATGGCTTGGTGACCCTCCTCTTCAATATATATGTCCCATGAAGGTAAAATGAAGAGAAAATTACAAATTATTAGTATTTTTTAAAAAATAATTATAGATTCATGAAGAAAAAAAATTATAACTTCAATTATTAAATTTTATAAAATTTATCACTGATATATATATATATATATATTTGCGAACTTAAAATGTATGTACCATTGACTACTCGATGCATCAAACCATACACCATTCAATTTTCAGGTGGGTGAGCTTGGTAGAAGGCTTTATAACGAACTACTAGCGTTATTGACTGCTCAATTGGTGAGAAAGGACATAGGAAAGCAAAAGCAATCATCATTCTGAAGAGTAGTTAATGGAATTAGATAGAAGTATATACCAAC
Source organism: Camellia japonica (assembly GCA_030407325.1). NCBI lineage: Eukaryota > Viridiplantae > Streptophyta > Magnoliopsida > Ericales > Theaceae > Camellia > Camellia japonica. Next base: position 92,908,997 of record JAPPVO010000002.1, read on the forward strand.
ATGTCGTACCTAATTAAAGAAATCGCATGTATTTATAATGAATAAAGTTATACGTATCAATTGATATATCAATTAATGTATTAACAGATGATGTATCATAATTTTATTAACTTTGAGTCTTTATAATTTGTATAATGGGTGAGATCTATAATTTTGAAATTACATTATTATAGAATGTGTTGGTACACTAATTAGTATAGTAATTGGTGTGTAGCGCCATTGATTTATAATGGACAAAAACAATTATTAAATAGTAGTTGGGCTGAAGGCACCACAAAAACAAAGGGCTACTTGCAAACAGATGTGAGCTTGTGGTAATAAAATAAATAAATAATAATAATAAAAGATATAAATGTCTCACGTGGTTGATGCATGTTAATCTATTAATACTAAAGTGGTCACCAAAATATAAATTTATGCTATACTGATTTCTAATATTTAAATCGTATCAATTTAATATTTAATATATAAAATGTATTTCAATTTAATCCAGTGACCAACTGTTTCCTTGTGTTTACTGTAATTTTACAAATTTGTGGATTTCATCCAAAGTATCATCTAGATTGAGAGAAGTTTCTGGATTTATTGAAACTTCCTCTAATAATTGGCTAATAAACATGTGGCATAATGGTTAATAATGTTGAATTGTCAATTTTAATATGTCGGTTGTGGAAATTAAGTTAAGGGCCTCACAAGATGCCACGTGATATTTATTGATTTAGAGAAGAGACAAAATAACATATCAGTTGAGTGGATGCAATATAACGATGACAATAAGGTGATGTTATTTTACAGTTAGTTTGCTATAATTGGTCTAGAATGGGGAAAAAAAAAATGATTGTGTTTTCTTATTATTATGTGTTAATGTATAAGAAAATAAAGCATATTACAAAAGGATATGATTTTTTTTTTAAAGAAAAAATTGGTGAAAAATCCAATTTAAAGAGAGTATAAGGCATTAAATCCAAAGTAAAATCTTATTTGGTGATAAGAATATGCCGGAAAAGTTGACGAAAAATTGGTCAGAACAGTCGCCAGCTGCGGCGATGACCTGCGACAACATGTAGTGGTGGTGAGGTAGAGAAATGTGTATTCAACAGATAGAGTGTTGAATGAGTGACATGTGTCACATTTGAACAAATAGGTAGTTTGGTGAATTTCAACAGATAAGAAAATAGGCTTGGTGAATTTCAGCAGATAAACAAATTGCGTGATTTCAAGAGATAGGGTGATTTAAAGAGATAGACAGACAGGATGATTTCAACAAATATTTGTCATTTTCAAAAAAATTATGTCCTTTTGGCCCAAAGAGATTGTGGAAAAACATCATGCCTCTTCCGTCATCAAGTAATGTTTCTACATGTGATTGTCAATCGATTTCTATCTTAGGGGTTTAGGGTTTTCTTTTATTGACTCTAAAAATAATGGGCTGAGACTCTGACCAAGGAGAGACTTGGAACAAAAAAAAAAATTTCAAAACTGGCTTAGATGATTCAAAGACTAACCCTGAAAATAATTGGCTTAGACTCTGACCAGGAAGAGACTTGGAACCAAAAATATATATATATCAAAAATGGGCTCAAATAATTCATAGACTAAAAACAAAATAAATGGATTGAGACTCTGATAGGCAAGAGATGTGGAACAAAAAAACAAAACAAAACTGGGCTGACATAATTCAAAGACTGACCCAAAAATAATTAGCTAAATATCAAACCGGGAAGTGACTGGGAACAAAAACTAAAAATAAAAAATGGGCCTAGATGACTCAAAGACTAACCCTAAAAATAATGGCAACAGACTCTGACCGGGAAGATACGTGGTACTAAAACTTTGATTCAAAGATTTGAAAAAAAAAATCAAAACTGACTTAGATGATTCAAAGACTGACCCTGAAAACAATGCACTAAGACTCTGATTGGGAAGATACTTGGAACAAGAAAAACAAAACTAAGCTTGGATAATTTAAAGACTGACACAAAAATAATGGGTTAAGTATCTGACTGGAAAGAGATTTGGAACAAAAAAAAAATCAAAAATCGACCCAGATGATTCATAGACTTACCATGAAAATAATGGGTTCAAATTTTTACCGGGAATAGACTCTGTACAAAAATTCAAAATTGGGCTCAAATGACTCAAAGACTGACCTTGAAAATATTGGGCTGAGACTTTGATCAGAAAGATACATGGTACTAAAACTTAGATTCGAATACTTGAAAAAAAACCAAAACTAGGTGGAGATGATTCAAAGACCTGAAAATAATGGGCTAAGAATTTGACCGGGAAAATACTTGAAAAAAAAAAATTGAAATTGGGCTAGATGATTCAAAGACTGACCATGAAACTAATGGGCTCAAACTTTGATCGGACAGAGACTTGGAGCAACAAAAAAAAAAATTGAGCTAAGATAATTCAAAGGCCGACCCTTAAAATAATGGGCTAAGTATCTAACCGGGAAGAGTTGAATAAAAAAAATTCAAAGTTAAGCTTAGATGATTCAAAGATTGACCTGAAAATAATAGGCTCAGACTCTGATTGTGAAGAGATTTTGTACTAAAACTTAGATTCAAAGACCTAGAAAAATAAAAAATAAAAAAAATTTCAACCAAAAAAAAAAAAAAAAAACTTGGACTAACATGATTCAAATACTAAACATGAAAATAATGGACTGAGACTCTGACCGGGACAAGACTTGGAATAAAAAAAATACAAAATTGGACTGAGATAATTCAAAGGCTGACCTAAAAATAATGGGCTACGTATCTAACCATGAAGAGAGTTGGAACAAAAATGGAAATCAAAATTGGGTTAAGATGATTCAAAAACTAACCCAAAAATAATGGGCTAAGTATTTGATCGAGAAGAAACCTAGAACAAAAAAAATCAAAATTGGGCTAATATAATTCAAAAACTGACCTTGAAAAATAATGGCTGACACTCTATTCGAGAAAAAACTTTGAACAAAAAAAAAAAAAAAAATGGGCTGAGATAATTTAAAGACTAACCCAAAAATAATGGGCTAAGTATCTAACTGTGAAAAGACTTGGAACAAAAAAGAAAAATCAAAACTGAGCTGAGATTATTCAAAGATTGACCAAAAAATAATGGGCTACGTTTCTAACTGGGAAGAGACCTAGAACAAAAAAAAAACAAAAAGTCAAAATGGGTTGAGATAATTCAAAGACTGGCCTTGAAAATTATTGGGCTGAGACTCTGATCGAAAAGAGACTTGTAAATAAATTAAAAAAAAAAAACAAAAACAAAACTAGGCTCAGATGATTCAAAGACTGACCCTGAAAGTATTGGACTGAGACTTTGACTAGGAAGATACGTAGTACAAAAACTTAGATTCAAAACTTGAAAAAAATCAAAAATGGGCTGGAAGAGACTTGGAACAAAAAAAAAAAAAAACAAAAAAAAAAAGGAGGGGGGGGGGGCTAACTATCTGACTAGGAAGAGACTTGGAACAAAAAAAAATTGAAACTGATCCCAGATGATTCAAAGACAAACCCTGAAAATAATGGGCTCAGACTCTGACCAGGAAGAGGCTTTGTACTAAAACTTAGTTTCAAAGACTTAAAGAAAATATAAATAAAAAAATCAAAACTGGACTGAGATGATTTAAAGACTGAGCCAAAATTAATGGGCTAAGTATCTGATCGAGGAGAGACAAGGAACAAAAAAATAAATCAAAACTGGGGTGAGATAATTTGAAAACTAACCCTCAAAAATATTGGGCTAAGACTCTGATTAGGAAAAGACTCGGAACAAAAAAAAAATACAAAAATGGGCTCAAATGATTTGAAGACTAACCCAAAAATAATGGGCTAAGTATCTGACCGGCAAGAGACCTGGAACAAAAAAAGTCAAAACTGAGTTAAGATAATTCAAAGACTAACCCTGAAAAATAATGGGCTGAGATTCTGATCGTCAAGAGACTCAGAACCAAAATAAAAACAGATTTGGGCTCAAATGATTGAAAGAGTGACCCTGAAAATAGAAGGGCTAATACTTTGAGCGAGAAGAGACTTGGAAAAAAAAAAACGAAATTAGGCTCAGATAATTGAATGACTGGCCCTAAAAATAACGGACTGAGACTTTGATTGAGAAGGGACTTGAAACCAAAAAAAAAAAGAAGACAAAATTGGGCTAAGATGATTCAAAGATTGGCCTTGAAAATATTGGGCTGAGATAATACAAAGATTGACCCAAAAATAATGAGCTAAAACTCTAATCGGCTAGAGACTTGGAACACAAAAAATTAAGACTAGGCTAAGAAAAAATCAAAGACTAACCCAAAAATAATGAGCTAAGTATCTGACCGGGAAAAGACCTGCAACAAAGAAAATCAAAACTGGGCTGAAATAAGTGAAAGACTGACTGAGAGGGAGATTTTATGAGCTGGAAATGGCCATGGCAAAGGCCGGGCAAGTTGAGTGCCGAACACGTTTGGGCCGCGGTAGCTTGGGCTTGTCCAGAGAGGTTTTGCTTAGTTAAGGCATAGGGCCATGCTGGACCGAGCTACTTGGGCTTGTTTGTGTAGAAACCGGGCTACTTGAAGTTGCTCGGCTGAGATGACTGCCTGCCATTCCGGATTCCACGGTTCGTGCGTTCAGCTCGGCAGGAAGGCCTATAGCTAACCGGATCGACCTACCTCAAACTCGGCTTGCCGGAATGCAACCAAGCTCGGTCGTTCTGGGGCTCGACGAGTGGATCACTCAGGTATGCCGCGCAGCGCGGTCATAAGAAGCCGAGGTGGTTCCGCCGGTCTACCGGGTTCCGCCGAGATAGCCTGACAGTTTGGTTGGGTGGTGGTGGCTGGGTTTGCGCTGACAGATGGGATAGCAGCACAACGTGTCGAGAGACTAATGGGAGTAGATTTGGGGCGCAGAAGGTATATAAGCATGTCTGCACCCCCCCATGCTGGAAGAGGATCATTTGGTGAGATATACTTAGACGTTCAACTCTGTCCTCTCTCTCTCTATCCCTGAGTGTGTGCTAACTTGACCGTCGGAGGGGTTTTCTGGCCACACACCGCCGGGTAGCTCACCGCCGTTGTGTTTGCAGGCCGATCGGATAGACAGGGAGCTGGAAAGAAAGGAGTATGGGTTTGCCAGAATATTTGCTCCCCGTACACTGACCTTGAAAAATAATGGGCTGAGACTCTAATAAAAAAGAGACTTGGAACAAAAAAAAATAAATTGAGCTTAGATGATTCAAATACTGACCTTGAAAATATTGGGCTAAGACTCTGATCGGGAAGATACATGATACTAAAACTTAGATTCGAAAACTTGAAAAAAAATAAAAACTAGGCAGAGATGATTCAAGGACCTAAAAATAATGGGCTGAGACTCTAACCGGAAAGAGACTTGAAAAAAAAAATTCAAAATTGGGCTTAGATGATTCAATACCTAACCCTAAAAATAGTGGGCTCAAACTATGGTCTAGAAGAGACTTGGAACAAAAACAAAACAAAACTAGACTGAAATAATTCAAAAACTGACCCTAAAAATAAATGGCTAAATATCTGACTAGGAAGAGACTTGGAACAAAAAAAATTCAAACTAAGCCCAGATGATTCAAAGACTGACCTTGAAAATAATGGGCTCAGAGTCTGACTGGGAAGAGACTTTGTGCTAAAACTTAGTTTCAAAGACTTGAAAAAAATATATATAAAAAAAATTCAAAACTGTGCTGAGAAGATTCAAAGACTGAACATGAAAATAATGGGCTAAGACTCTAATATAATGCGCTAAGACTCTGATAAGAGATATATGTTTACTTTAACAAAGTAGCATATCAGTTGAGTGGATGCAACATAGAGATGACAATAAGGTGATGTTATTTTACAGTTAGTTCGCTATAATTGGTCCAGAATGGAGAAAAAAAAAATATTGTGTTTTCTTATTATTATTTGTTAATGTATAAGAAAATAAAGCATTTTACAAAAGGATATGATTTCTTTTTTTTTTTAAGAAAAAATTTGTGAAAAATCAAATTTAAGGAGAGTATAAGGCATTAGATCCAAAGTAAGATCTTATTTGGTGATAAGGATATACCGAAAAAGTTATAGAAAAATTGGTTACAAAAGTCACTAGCGGCAATGATGACTAGTGGCAGCAGGTAGTGGTGGTGAGGTAGAAAAATATGTGATATTCAACAAATAGAGTGTTAAATGAGTGACATGTGTCTCATTTCAATAGATAGGTAGTTTGGTGAATTTCAACAGATAAGAAAATAGGCATGGTGAATTTCAGCAAATAGACAAATTGGGTAATTCCAAGAGATAAAGTGATTTAAAGAGATAGATAGACATGTTAATTTCAACTTATAGTTGTCCTTTTCAAAAAAATTATGTCCATTTGGGTAGACCTAGAAAAAAATAAAAATAAAACTAAGTTGCGATAATTCAAAGACTGACACAGAAAAATAATGGGCTGAGACTTTGATTGGAAGAGACTTGGAACAAAAAAAACAAAACCGCACTCAGATGATTGGAAGACTGACCCTAAAAATAATGGATAAAGACTTTGATCGGAAAGAATCTTGGAACAAAAAAAAAAAAAATTGGGCTCAGATGATTCAAAGACAGACCCTGAAAATATTGGATTGAGACTCTGACTAGGAAGAGACTATGCACCAAAATAAAAATTGGCTCAGATGATTCAAAGACTAACACTGAAAATATTGGGCTAAGACTATGATCAAGAAGATTCATGGTTCTAAAACTTAGATTTAAAAAATTGAAAAAAAAAATCAAAACTAGGCGGAGACGATTCAAAGAACTGAAAATAATGGGTTGAGACTATAATTCAAAATAGACTTGATTTTTTTTTTTTTTTTTTCAAAACTGGGTTTAGATGATTCAAAGACTGACCTTGAAAATAATGGGTTTAGATTCTGATCAGGAAGAGACTTGGAAGAAAAAAACAAAAACAAAATTAGGCTAAGATAATTCAAAAACTGACTCTGAAAATAAATGGCTAAGTGTCTGACTGTGAAGAGACTTGAAACAAAAAAAAAAAATTAAAAAATTAAAACTAAGCCCAAATGATTCAAAGACTGACCTTGAAAATAACAAGCTCAGACTCTGATTGGGAAAAGACTTTGTACTAAAACTTAGATTCAAAGACTTGAAAAAAATAAATCAAAACTGGACTAAGATGATTCATGGACTGAGCCAAAAATAATGGGCTAAGTATCTAACTGCAAAGAGACCTCGAACGGGAAAAAAAAAAAAATTCAAAACTATGCTGATATAATTCAAAAACTGGCCCTAGAAAATATTAGGCTGAGACTCTGATCGGAAAGAGACGTGGAACAAAAAAAAAATGGGTGCAGATGATTAAAAGACTAACCCTGAAAATATTTAGGTTGAGACTCTGACCAGTAAGAGATCTGAAAAAAAAAATTTCAAAACTTGGCTTAGATGATTCAAACATTGACCAAAAAATAATGGGTTCAGACTCTGACTGGGAAGACACTTTGAACGAAAAAAATACAAAACTGGATTGAGATAATACAAAGACTGACCCAAAAATAACGGGTCAAGTGTCTAACTTGGAAGAGACTTCAAACCAAAAAAAAAAAAAAAATCAAAACTGCGTTGAAATAAAATCAAAGACTAGCCCAAAAATAATGGGCTAAGTATCTGACTATGAAAAGATCTAGGGAAAAAAAAAACAAAATTGGGCTAAGATATTTCAAAGACTGACCCTAAAAAATAATTGGCTGAGGCTCTGATTGGGAAGAGACTTGGTACAAAAACAAAAACAAAAACAAAAAACAAACAAAACAAAACTAGGCTCAACTAATTCCAATATTGTCCTTGAAAATATTAGGCTGAGACTCTGACTAGGAAGAGATTTGGAACCCAAAAAAAAAAATCAAAATTGTCTAAGATGATTCAAAGACTACCCTAAAAAAATATTGGGTTGAGACTCTAACCAGGAAGATACACGGTACAAAAACCTAGGTTCAAAATTTGGAAAAAAATTCAAAACTGGGCAAAGATGATACAAAGACTTGAAAATAATGGGCTGGGACTTTGACTTGAGAGACTTCAAAAAAAATTCAAAACTAGGCTTCGATGATTGAAATACTGACCCCGAAAATAATGGGCTCAGACTTTGATCGGGAAGAGACTGGGAATAGGAAAAATAAAACTAAGCTGAGATAATTTAAAAACTAACCCTAAAAATAAAGGGCTAAGTATCCTACTAGGAAGAGACTTGGAACAAAAAAAAAAAAAAATTCAAACTGATCCCAGATGATTCAAAGACTGATCCTGAAAATAATAGGCTCAGATTTTGATAGGGAAGAGACTTTGTACTAAAACATAGTTTTAAATACTTGGAAAAAAAAAATCAAAACTGGGCTGAGATAATTCAAAAACAGAGACAAAAATGCTGGGCTAAGTATTTGACAGAGAAGAGACTTGGAACAAAAAAATAAATCAAAACTAGGGTGAGATAATTCAAAAAATGACCCTAGAAAATATTGGACTGAGACTCTGATCGAGAAGAGATTTGGAACAAAAAAAATACAAAACTGGGTTATAACGCCCGAAAATAATAGACAAAGACCATTCATTATATGCATTCAATAACTACACTGTTAGGACCCTACTTATTGTCAAATTCCGTGAACAAACTTGGGTTGCATTGAGTTGTAATTTTCCTTTGTTTTTGGTCTTCCCGCTTGAGTGAAGAACGTGGCGCTCGAGCGGAGTTTCCACCATTGCAGTATTTTGGCTTGTCTGCAAAATATACTGTGTGGTGTGATTTTACGCTCGAGCGTGAACCCGTGTTGTAGTGTCCCCGCTCGAGCGTCTATTCCTACGCTCGAGTGGACCTCGCGATTTTAGCAACTATAAAGCTACAGGTTGCTCCAAATCTAGGGTTACGTTTTTTAGATCTTCTTCAAGGGTTTTAGGGTTTTCTTTTGGGCATGTTTTTCTGGTTTTCCTTGATGTTTTATTGAGTATTAAACTCATGTTTTGATAAGCACACATCAAGGAGTTTGATTGTTCTTCTTTAAGAGTGTTCTTCTTCGGTGGAATCCGAAGATTCAAGCGCAAAGTAATCGAATGAGTTTGATGCTGTGTGTAGTCGTTGATTCAACAATGGATGCTATGGATTCAATATCAATCTGATCAACTTCGAGACAAAGGTTGCGATGAAAAATATACAGATTATGGAAGACAAATTGACAGCGTTTGGGTAATTTGTTTGGTATTTGTAATTTTTCTTTCTTCAGTAGTGGATTGATTTATGGCATTTTGTCGGGGTTTTTTAATCATAATTGGAGGTGCTCCAATAGTGATTTTTCCACATAAAAATCGTTTGTGTCTATTTATTATTTTTGAAACAACAATCTAAATCACTTTTGTACGTGCTTGATGATTCAGATCGTTTGTTTTAATTGGTTAGGAATTTATACGATTAAATCTTGTTCTAATCACTAATCACTTAGGTTTTTCAATTTGGTATCAAAAGGGGTCACTCTTTATTTTTATCAAAACTATAGGAGTGTGATTTTGTGTGATTGGTGATATGGACTCAATTCGCGAGGGTAACTCGACCCATAGATCTCTGTTACTTGATGGTACAAACTATTCTTATTGGAAAGCTCGTATGAGAGTGTTTTTAAAATCTATCGATGAGAAAGTTTGGCACTATGTGATCTATGAGTGGAGTGAACCTATTGTCACAATTAATGGTCTTGATATTCCCAAACCCCTTGATAAATGGGATGCGTTCGACTATCAAAACTCGAGTTGGAATAGAAAGGCTCTCAATTCCCTCTTTTGCTCCGTCACACCTGAAGAGTTTCGTCATATTTGCACGTGTGAGATAACAAAAGAGGCTTGGGACATTCTTGAAACAATTCACGAGGGTACTACTTCTGTTAAAAGGTTAAAACTTTAACGTCTCACCTCAACCTTTGAAACTCTTTTTATGCGTAATGATGAGACGTTTGATGATTTTTATGCTAAACTTAGTGACATTGTGAATTCCTGTTTCACACTCGGTGAAAAAATCCTTAAAGCTAAGGTTGTTAGAAAAATTTTGAGGTCTTTACCCGGGAGGTTCCAATCAAAAGTGACAGCTATTGAGGAGGCTTAGGATGTTGATACCCTCAAGCTTAATCAGTTGGTTGGAAACTTGTAGACTTATGAAGCCCACCAGATTTTTAAGAAAAAACAAAAAAATAATGTGGCTTTCACTAGTGCTCATGAGACTACAAAAACTCCTGAGATTGAGTTTGATCTAGAGTCCGAGATGACGACTATGTTTACTAAACAGTTCAAAAAAAAATTAAAGAAAAAAAGCCTAATTTCAAGGACCCTATTTCAAAAGATAAGAGTAATGAAAAACCCAAAACTTTTCTACCAAAAATTGCTCCGAAAACTGAAAAAAAGATTGTGAAGGGGCAATGGGTCAAGTGTTACGAATGTCAAAGGTTTGGTCATATTGCTCTTGAATGTCCTTCAAAAAAGAACCCAAAGAAAGTCTATACAGTGACTTGGGATGATAAAAGCGGGTCAGAGCAAGAACCCGATGAAACCGAATCCGATGAAGACGGAGATAGTACTTACATGGCATTCTGGTCTACTGTCACTCAACCTCCTCCAAAGCCAGTGGAATTTGCTCATGGTCATAATCTGCACCATGCTCCTACCTTTGATGGGAGTAATTACTTGTTCCAGAAGATCAGAATAAGAATGTTTCTGAGAGCTAACGACCCTGAGGGTTGGCAAGTCATTGAAGAGGATGTTGAAAGCACTGACAATCCGAGCAATCAAAGAGTTATGTCCATCATTCGTAAAGCAATTTCTGACGAAGAACAACAACGGATTGCTTACTGCACAAAGGCCAAAGATGCATGGGACATTCTGAGTCAATTTCATAGAGGAGAGTCAACTTCACCACCATATATCTATCTTCACGCCTTAGTTGCTCAACTTGATGAGGTCCAGGAGAAAGAGAAGCAAAAAGAAGATGATGAGACCTCGGAAGACAATGATAAGATTGATGGTGATGACCTACAACAATCTTATGAAAAGCTTTACGATGAATCTCTGAATTTGTCCAAGATCAATGACAAACTCACTCTCAAGCTCAAAGCATGTGAAAACGAGAATGTCAAGCTAAAAGGAGAAATTGCAACAGTAAAGTAGAATGTCATCAAGATCTCTAATGACAGGCAAGACCTATGTGGGAAACTTCTATCTTGTGAGACCGAAAGAAATGAACTTCTGAAAATAAATGCCACATATGAAGAGAAGATTGAAAACCTTGAGATGTCACAAGCTACATTGGAAGAGATTGTTGGTCAAAAAGATAAAGAACTCAAAGATGCTAGAGCCACAATTGCCATGTGGAACAAAGGTTCCAAGACATTAGAAGACATCCTGGGGTCTCAACAAATGGGTTATGACAAAAGTGGTCTAGGCTATGGTAATGCGACAGTTCACAAGGGACAGGCCTCTATATCAGATGACCTGAAGACTCAAACAAAGGGAAAACTGAAGGTGCAACAGGGTGATCTCTCTCTTCATCTGACTAACGGGGGTAAGATCAACAAAAGGAAGGTAAAACCTGTTTTTGTTTGTCATCATTGTGATAGGTATGGCCACATTCGTCCTTATTGCTTTGAGTTGTTTGGTAAGGTGTCTCAAAAGGATAGAAATTCTAATACTTTTTGGGTTAGGAGACAACCTTACATGTCTAGGCAGAACACCAAGATTCATGAGGGTGTTCACAACACTAAGACATTTACCAAGATCGCCAGTCCTGAATTTGTTAAAACCAAAAAGATATGGGTGAGAAAGGGTGACTTGACTTGTTTTATTGTTCACACTGCTCTAAAAGTACGTGACTCACACATGTGGTACCTTGATAGTGGGTGCTCTCGTCACATATCAGGTGACAAATCCTACTTCACCTCCCTTGAAAAATATGAAGGAGGAATTGTTACCTTTGGAGATGGTGCACTTCTAGAGTCATTGGTAAGGGCTCTATAAGTGTGGTTGGTCTTTCCAAGCTCGAAAATGGATTACTTGTTGTTGGCCTTAAAGCAAATCTTTTAAGCATCAGTCAAATGTGTGATTCCCACCATGAAGTATTATTTTCAAAAAATAAATGTGAAATTTTAGATAAAAAGGGAAATACTGTCTTGCATGGGGTTCGCACATCTGATAACTGATGTGGGATTGCTACCACTAATGATCTCACTAGCCACTTAGCCATCATAAGTAATATTGATCTGTGGCATCAAAGATTAGGTCATATGAATTTCAAAGACCTAACTAAGATAGCCAACAAAGAGCTTATGAGAGGAGTACCTAAACTGGGTAAGAATATGAACCATGTGTGTGGGCCATGTCAACTTGGGAAGCAAACCCATACCCCTCATAAAAAGGTGAATAGCTTCATAACCAAACGTCCTCTTGAATTAGTTCATATGGATCTTATAGGATCCACTCGCACTAAAAGCATTGGAGGTAAAAGATACATTTTTTTAACCGTTGATGATTTTACTCGTTTTTCATGGGTAAATTTTTTAAGAGAAAAATCTGATACATTTGATGCTTCCCAGGCCTTAGTCCTTAAAATCCAAAAATGAACAGGGTGTTTCTATTGGGTGTATCATAAGAATCCGAACTGATCATGGTCGTGAGTTTGAAAATAGTTCGTTTTTGGATTTTTGTGATATGCATGGAATTAAGCATGAATTTTCTGCTTCGATTACTCCACAACAAAATGGAGTTGTTGAGAGAAAGAACAAAGTTGTTCAAGAAATGGCTAGGGTCATGTTCCTTAGTAAAAAAGTTTCTCCAAAGTTTTAGGTTGAAACCTTAAATACTGTTGTTTATATCATAAATCATGTATATTTAAGGCCTGGCGCTTTACAAACTCCATATGAATTGTGGAAGGGACCTAATGTAAAATACTTCAAAACTTTTGGGAGTAAATGTTACATTTTCAAAGATAGAGAGCCTTTGGCAAATTTGACTCTCGAAGTGATGAAGGTATTTTTCTAGGGTATTCAACCACTAATAGAGTTTTTCGTGTCTATAACCTGCGAACTTCATCTTTAATGGAATCGATAAATGTGGTTATAGATGACACAAGTTCTCCTACTTCAGCGATAAATGAGGAAGAAAATGGTGAGTCTCCAATCTTGGATACTAAACCACAAAGTCAAAGAGAAGCTGAGGCCCAAGCACAAGAAGGTGAGACAACACCAACTTCTCAGATAAGTCAGAGTCCAAATAATGCACAAAGAGACACCACTCCTAATACCTTTGTCACCACAAGTCAAGAGTTCAAACCATCAGCAAGGGTGAAACTGAACCATCCGACTCAACAGGTGATTAGAAATGTCTCTGATCGAATGAAAACCCGAAGACAGATTCAGAATGAGGTATCTCATATGTATTATATTTCATCAATTGAACCTAAGAATATAAAAGAGGCCTTACTATATGATAGTTGGGTCAATGCTATGCATGAAGAATTAGGTCAATTTGAACGTAACAATGTTTGGACTCTTGTTTCCAAACCTAGAGATATGAATGTGATAGGTACCAAGTGGATCTTTAAGAATGAATCTGATGAGAATGGTACTGTAGTTAGAAATAAGGCTAGGTTGGTTGCTCAAGGCTATTCACAAGTAGAGGGTGTTGACTATGATGAGACGTTTGCCCCAGTTGTACGTCTTGAATCTGTTTGAATTTTACTTGGTGTTACATGCTTTCTTGGCTTCAAATTGTTTCAAATGGATGTGAAAAGTGCCTTTATGAATGGGTACTTGAAAGAAGAGACTTATGTTGAGCAATCAAAAGGGTTTGAGGACCCTAAATGTCCAAACCATGTCTACAAGGTAGAAAAGGCTTTGTATGGGTTGATACAAGCCCCTCGGGCTTGGTATGATAGACTTACTACATTTTTTCTTGATAATGATTTTCAAAGGGGTAGTGTGGACAAGACTTTATTCGTGAAACATACTAAGTCTCATATACTTGTCGCTCAGATTTATGTTGATGATATTGTGTTTGGATTCACTGCTGATCATCTTGTTAAATACTTTTCAGATTGCATGACACATGAGTTTGAGATGAGCATGATGGGAAAGTTGTCTTATTTCTTAGGTCTTCAAATTAAACAGTCTCCTTCGGGTATGTTTGTTTCTCAGACTAAGTATGCCAAAAACCTTGTGTCAAAATTTGGTCTTGAGTCGACAAAACATGCACGTACTCCGATGAGCACCAGTCTTCACCTTTCCAAAGATTCCTCTGGTACTGATGTTGATCCTACCCTTTATAGGAGTATAATAGGGAGTCTCTTATACCTCACAGCCAGTTGTCCTAACATTGCATTTAGTGTAGGTGTTTGTGCCCGTTACCAAGCCTGTTCTAAAGAGTCTCATCTGATTACAGTCAAACGCATCATTAAGTATGTGAATAGGACATTGGGTTATGGGATTTGGTTCTCAACCGACACTACAACTGAAATCACTAGTTTTTCTGATGCCGACTGAGCAGTGTGTGTTGATGGTTGTAAGAGCACATCTGGGGGGTGTTTTTATCTTGGGAATAATTTGGTTGCCTGGCATAACAAAAAGTAGAATGCCAGTTCTCTTTTGACCGTTGAGGCTGAGTACATTGCTGCAGGGAGTTGTTGTGCCCAAATGTTGTAGATGAAGCAAATGCTTCATGATTATGGTATAGACCAGAACACTCTGTAGACACCCCATTTTTGACCGACCTTAAGACTCAGACGTCACCGATTGAGCGCTCGGTGATGTTGCATATCGTGCTCGTTCAGAAGTTTCAGAGTCGCGGCCGTGCGCCCTGCCTCCGGACTTCCGAATCCTCTTCTGTGCCTTGTTTCGGTTTGCGAACCAGACTCGGTTTTCTCTGTTTTCTTTTCTGAGGGAAGGGAGTGGTCCTGTAGACCATCTCTCGGTGGCCGTGCGCTACTTTTCGTGGCCGTAGGCCATTTTTCCCATTTCGGAGCCCGGTTCCCGGTTTTCGGAGCCGTTAGGCCGTGTGCCTCGGTTCGGGACCGCCCAACCATCTCCGATTTCTCCGGTTTTTGGCATGCATCTCATTTACTCCCATTTAAGGGACACTGGGGCTCAGAAACCCACTTCGCAGCCGAACACCACTTCCGGTGCCCGGCAGCCCATTTTCGGGATCTCGAACCGCGCGGTTTTGGCCCCGAGCATTCATTTTGCATCGATGTCTGTTCATTTTTGGCAGACACCTCTGTTTGGTCCTTCCGAGGGACACTGGGGTCTCTGAGACCCACTTCGCAGCCGAACACCACTTCCGGTGCCCGGCAGCCCATTTTCGAGATCCCGAACCACGCGGTTTTGGCCCCGAGCATTCATTTTGCATCGATGTCTGTTCATTTTTGGCAGACACTTTTGTTTGGTCCTTCCGAGGGACACTGGGGTCTCTGAGACCCACTTCGCAGCCGAACACCACTTCCGGTGCCCGGCAGCCCATTTTCGGGATCCCGAACCGCGCGGTTTTGGCCCCGAGCATTCATTTTGCATCGATGTCTGTTCATTTTTGGTAGACACCTCTGTTTGGTCCTTCCGAGGGACACTGGGGTCTCTGATACCCACTTCGTGGCCGAACGCCACTTTCGGTGCTCATAGCCCATTTTTCGGGACCCCGAACTTCGCGGTTTAGGCCCCGAGCTTTCATTTTGCATCGGTTTCTGTTCATTCTTGGCAGGTACCTCTGTTTTATCATACCGAGGAACACTGGGGTCCCAGATACCCACTTCGTGGCTGAATGCCACTTTCGGTGCTTACAGCCGGTTTTCGGGCCCCGAACCTCGCGGTTTGGCCCCCGAGCATTCGTTTTGCATCGTTTTTCGTTCAATTTTGGTAAGCGCCCCTGTTTTATCATTCCGAGGGACACTGGGGTCTCTGATGCCCACTTCATGGCCAAACAAAATATCTCGATTTCGTACCCTCAAAATATCTAGATATTTTGCCCTCAAAATATCTAGATATTTGAGGCAAGATATTTCCACCATTTGGCCCTCCTTTTGAACCCTTTTCTTGGCCATAAGAACGGCAGCTCCTAGCTGGTTGAGGTGTGGAGAAAAATCCTTGGAGCCTTGCATGTTCATCTCCTCCATTTCCAAGCTCAAAGCTTCAAGTTTCTAGCTCAAATCCTTCATCAACTCCAAGCACCACCATCACCATCTTCATTCCAGCAGCAAAGGAGTGTTCTTCAAGGGCTAAGGGTCAACAAATTGAAGCCAAGAAGCCACCAAAGTTGGATCTTCAAGGGTAAGTCCCTAATTCCATTTTTCTAGCATTTTCTTGGATCAATTCTTTACTCTACTTGCTCTCAGTTTTGGGCTCCGACCCCTACTGATTTTGTGCTTATTTTGAGCCCCTCTACAACATTGTAGAAGGGCTCAACCTCATTTGGTATTTCTATCACATACCTCTTTCAATACCACTCTTTATGCCATAAAATTGCAAGCTATGTTTGGCTTTTGAGTGATCTGATTTCGAGTATACTATATACTGTGAGTGGGCTTATTTTGAGCCCCTCTTCAACATTGAAGAAGGGCTCAGCCAAGTTTGACTTCTCTGTCATGCACTTCTTTTGTAATCCTTCAATTTACCGTAAAATTGCATGTTTGTTTAGGCTTGCTTAGCCACTGATTTGAGTCTTCATCAGGCTTAGAAAGTGTCTTAGAATTGTCTATTCTTCATCTTTTGTTAAGGGTTCAAAATTGTTTGATGCTTGCTTATGGTACCTCTCTTTATAGCCCTTGTTGACCCAAATTTTGCATGCTATGCTTAGTATATCTACACACTGAATTGGAGGTTGTCATCTCTTATAAATGTGCATACTTTTGGCCCTTATTTAATTTTGTAGAACGGTACTTTTGGGTTTGAGCATTGTAAATACCACTTGCTTTGTAATTCCTCTCTTGGTTCGTATTTTTGCATGCTATTGTTGCCCTATCTAAGCTCACAATTTGGCCATGTTTTGTACTGAAAAGATGCTATTTTTGGGGCTGCCTTGCTACTGTTTTTGCTTTCATGTACTGATTTTGCATGTTTAGCATAGCCGTAGGCCATTTCGGGTACTTAGAATCACATTTCGGGATGATTTCATGCATCGGTTGTCATTCCGTGTCATTTCGGGACTGTTTTCCCTTTCATTTAGGTGCTGAAATTTGGTTTGCATGCTTGCATATCATTTCCCGTGCCATTTCATGCCTTCGGGCCATGCCTCGGTTTGCGTGCCCGTGGGTACACACTTCGAGGCACCTCTATTTTATCCGACGGCATCTGATGTGAGTGTGGCTGAGGCCCATTCATATTCGTATAAGCCCAATTTGCATTTCCATCTCATTTTGTCATCGCCTCGGTGTGCGTGCCTGTGGGCACACATTTCGAGGCACTTCGGTTTTATCCGATTTTCACTTCATATCATCGCCTCGGTGTGCGTGCCTGTGGGCACACATTTCGAGGCACTTCGGTCTTATCCGATTTCCACATTTCATCATCGCCTCGGTGTGCGCGCCCGTGTGCACGCATTTCGAGGCACTTCGGTTTTATCCGATTTGCATCTCACATCATCGCCTCGGTTTGCGTGCCCGTGGGCACGCTTTTCGAGGCGTCTCATTTTCATCTCATTTTCATCAGCATTATGTATACTAGAACTGTATATTAGTTGCATTTCATGCATATCATGCATATTGCATCGTGTTCGGGATAGGAGTTAGCCCGGGCACGGGAAACGAGGTACGTTTCGTACTCCGAGTGACGGAACGGGTCTCAATTCCCAAGTCACCGACACTCCGAATTACCCATGATGGAGTTAGGTTTTGTTGTAGCATTCATGTGCATTTCATCCCATATTGAGTTGTGCAATCCGATTCCTCGGCCATCATGCATCGATATGCGTGATTGGTGGCACGAGGATCGAGGCATGCATATATCTGTGAAATACATTGTTATGCCCTTTTCCTGCTCTCTGTTGCAGCAAAGTAGAGAATTGGCAACTTTTCAGAGTCGGGCACGCATTTCAAGAAACACTGCGAACAGAGGCTAGATCGGGCATCCCAGTGGATTTCCGCGCAACGCAGTCCAACATACATCATTCATCAGAAGCGAGGCAGCCCCCGGCTTGCAAACCGATTTACAGCTTTCTTAGTTTAAATTGCTAATTACTTAGAAATCTGTATTATTTCGGACTGTAATTTCGGACTGTATTATTTATTCGGACCCTCTGCGCGAGGGCAATACTGTAATAAGTGTGCGTGAGTGTGATGTATGTCTTCCAACCCCACGTCTTTCTCCCTTTTATTTACCCGCTTACGATGGTTAGATATAGGGCATATTTCAATTAGCATACAGTATGACAGCATGTTTGCATCATTCATCTGTTTTGCACGCACCGGGCTCGGCGCATCATACAAACTGCATTTGTATTTCAATTCCAAGTTGAATACCTGATAGCTGTTGCATCTCATATGCCATGTTTAGAATAGCCAAGCCTGCTATAGTTGCATTATTGCATGTGTTGCATTAGGCATTTCTGTATAATTAGGATCATGCATTGATTTCTAATCAGTTTTCTATTTTTGGCTTGGAGTACTCGGTGAGTTTTATGCTTTAGCATCCTTGCATGTGTGTGAGTGACTGCCATGAATAGCATGCTTATCATGAGGCTATGTGCTTACGTGATATAACTGCCTTGAATGCCTGTGGGTGGAGGCTGAGTTACTTGGATTGGACAATTCATCAAATGTTTGTTTTAAGCCCACTAGATAGTGGCAAAATCATGTTTTCTAAGCCCACCTGAGGGTGGCAAATCCGCGTCTTAGCCTACCTGCGGGTAGCACCATCAAACCATTTTCAAACAAACAAACATGAAATGTTTTGTTCCAATTCAGACGGCTCAGTCTATACTTATTTGCTGCGAGCATCACATAGTAAATCTAGGCTAATAACCGGAATAAGAGCATACAATGTTTTCAAAAACAGATATCATGGTTAGTAGAGGCCGGTCTTTGACCGGGCGAGCCGGGGTGCTCACGATGTGACCTTCCCCAATCGTACCCAAGTTCCCGAGCCAACTTTGGTGATGACGGACACGTGGCCTTTGGCACCGAGTCAGGGTTTCCTAAATTTCCCATTTTAAAAATATTTAGGTGGCGACTCTGTATCTGGCGAAGCAGTCCATGTTTGGCACTTCTTTCAAAAATCTGTTTTCAAAACGATTTGCCGGATTTGGACTCTTTGGTTCAAGATTAAGAACCGTGACATTTGAGTCCTTGAACTGTAGTGACCCCAATATGAACAGAACGGGACTTAACCCTCCCGGGGCGTTCGGGGACGTCTACACACTCTCACCCTTTTTTGTAATAACACAAGTGCCATTAACATTTCTAAAAATCCTGTCCAACACTCTCGCACCAAACACATTGACATTTGTCATCATTTCATTCGAGAGTTAGTAGAAGAGGGCCTTGTTGTTCTTGAACATATACCCACCGAGCATCAGAAAGCTGATATTTTTACAAAACCCCTTGATCTTCTTAGGTTTGAGTTTCTTAGAAAGACCTTGGGTGTAGTGCTTAGTCACTAGGGTGTTACCTGTTACTTGAGTGGTGTGAGTGATTGCTTTTATGTTTACTTGGATGCTATAATCGCATTTTCATTGATTCTCATCATCTCTGCATTTAGACTCATATGAACACCTCTCATGCTGCTTACAAGATTTCATTCTTCTTTGTCCATAGCTCATTCTGAATGCCCATGCTCATTGACTTCATGATCTCATTTGTACACATTCTTGATATAAACTATTGTAGGGGTTTCCGCACAAGTGATCAAAGTTCTCTATGGACCACTAGTAGTGTATCTTTTACATTATTGGAGGAATTGACCTATACTGGCATATCTTGGGTGATGTTGAGTCTCTTAACCATCTACTATCGTTTTTTCACTTCCACGATTCCTTCCTCAATTCATTGAAGTCTGGGCATTAGGAAAATGCTACCTTAGAGATACCAACTAGACCATCCTTATGGATTTCATGCTTCTCTGGTTTGGTCTCCATACTCTTGAGCGTGCATGCCACCAGTGAGTGCCCACATGAAGGGAAAAAAAAAAGAAAAAGAAGGGACTCATTGATTGAGGGGGAGCCTCCGTGTTTACTCAACAAATACCTCTTGATTCTTACATGGTTTGACTTTTCTCTGTGATGTTCAATTACTCTTGCTGGAGGTCCAGTCATCTAATCACTACGAGGATTAACTCTAGCTATGTGGCCTCAAGGATTGCACACACACACATTCTTCTTGTGAGCTCTCATGATTGCATTTGAGTTGTGTATTCTCATGTAGCTTATGATCATTGATTAATTTTTATCTATATGCTCATGATTTTGTGCTTCATAATGTCAAATTTGCAAGTTTACGGGTTTCATGGTTTGTGGATCATCCCATTTTAGTGTCACATTCTTGCTATTATGCTCACCTCTGCTTGTTTCAGGTCACACTTCCTAGTACGAGTTGGTTTTATTTGCTCAAAAAAGGTGATTTTTTTGTCCATGTTGTTTTTCTTCCCCATTCGAGCGAAAACTCTCAAGCTCGAGCGTAGATTTCCTTCTTCCATCATTTTTGCAGAGCTATCAAACTTCTGAGTGGTTGTTTTTGGCACTCGAGCGCATGATTCCTTACTCGAACGTAGCCATGCGTGTTGAGGCTCACGCTCGAGCGTTCAAACCCTCGCTTAAGCAGACTAGTTTGCTTTAAAAACCCATCCCTCGACTCTTCAGTCAATTTTTTCTCCAAAATCTCTTCATCACTCCTAGGGCTTTCACTGTGGTGCTGTTCTTTCCTTTTGCGACTTGGATTGCTTTGCGTACATGCATTTCCTTGCTTTTGTGTGCTCTTCTTCTATCTCAGGTTTGTCTCTTTCTTCATTTTTATTATTTATCTTTTTTTTTCTGGTATTTTTTTTCTCTCTCAACTGCTTGAGGTATTTGGTGAGGTATCTTCGCCTCTGTGGTTGTTGCTGTTCATCACTTGTTCACACACTTTTTCATATTGGGTTGTACCTGTTGAGTTTCTTATGTGAATGGTTTGGGCATTTTTTTATGCAATATGATTATAGTCTGTCTTTCTCTGGATTGTTTAGTTTGGTGTTCTAATGGGATCTAGGTTATTGGGCTTTGGTGTTGATATTATCACTGCATGCTGTTCTTTTGTGCTTTTCATAATGCCTATTTGGATTTTGTTCCTCAATATTACTCAATGGTTGTGCTTCTACTCGGTTTTACTACAAATGGATTATGTCTCCTAGATATTGGTCATTTGTTTTTAGTCACTAATGCTTTAGTAACTGATCTTGGCTATTTGATTTTTATCTATTTGACCTTTGCTCCTAATGGTTTGTTTTGTGTTTTTGATTTTCGTTCTTGTCTTGGGTTGGGGGGGTTTGTGGTTGTCTTTTTTGGGTAATCCTTGGTTTAGTCATGTCCACTTTTAAACGTCAGAAGTCAACTATCACTCGCCCCTCCTATAATACCGACTGGTTTCCCTCGGCAGAAAAAGCCAAGTTATTTAGAGAGTCCTACCCCTCTAGGACAGTTCATTCAGAGCGGAATGTACAGCCAAACACTTTTGAGTCCATTCATATTCGCCATTTGTTTGATCCTCTAGGGGGAGATTTGGTTCTTTCCTTCTCCGGCCATCAAAATCTTGATTGGGTGTGGGAATTTTATTGTAATATTGAGGGGATTGACAATGTTGGCCCTACTTTCAAGACCTGGGTCAGGTCTAAGTCAATCACTATTACACGTGATCTTATTTGTGAGCTTTTTGGGTATTGGTCAAGTCTTTCCTTGTTATTATCCTTTCCCTGTTCGATCCACCTATAATTTCAATGAGGTGGCCACTGCTTTGTGTGGTACGTCTCGTTCGTGGATCTAGGGCTCTTTGATCAAACAAAATGAGCTTCTTTCCCAGTTCCATTTACTTAATCTCATTGTTTGTGCCAACATCATAGTGACCACTCACAGCTCCAAAATAAATCAAGAACAAGGTTTTGTCCTTTATTGCATTGCTCACCACCGCTCTATCGACCTTGCCACCCTGATTATTCAAAAAATGGTTGTTGCTTTTGAGCGAAATAACCTAGGTCTTCCTTACGGTTGCCTTATTAACCGGCTTCACACCAAGTTTAAGCTTCCTTCTTTTGATGAGGATGACTTTGTTTTTCCTACCCGCCCATTCACCAAAAAGACTCTCTTAGAGTCAGTCTCATGTCAAAGGGGTCCCTTCTGGAGTGGGTAGTTCTGGTGCAAGTACAGGGGATGCTCCTTTGGCCGAGGAGGCTGAGTATGATGTTGTTGCAAGTGAGACTGCCGGTGAGAGGAAGCAACTTCCTCTGATTCGTTTTATCTGAGGCCAATTGCGTCTGTTCGAGCAGTCCATGGTTTCACATTTTCATCACTTGGAGGGCCGGATAGATATCTTTGAGGCCCAGCTTACTGATCTTGAGACTACCGCCGATGCCCGGCTCACTACATTGGAGGCCTCTTCTGGGCGCATTAAGGAGTCAGTTGCTCAGTCCTCCTCTCATCTTTCCCAGATCTTGTCCCTCCTTCAGATGCCGCCACCTCCATAGCCACCAGCTCCGTGATACTTGTTTTCTTGGCTAGTATATTATTTGCACAGTTTTTTTCTCTTGTTTCCTATTTCTTTTTCACTTGTGTTTTCCTCCTAGACAAAAAAGGGAAGTAGATATTTTTGGATATATTTGGCTTTGTGGATATATTTTTGGCTTTGTAGTTATCTAGGACTCGAGGGGTTTGTTGGGTTTTGGGCATGGATACGTTTTGATGCATGGATATTGGGATATTTTTTATGCATGGATCTTGGGATATTCTTGACATTTGTTTAGATATATATTTGGTTATTGTGCTTATTTTGACCTAAAAAAACTTATCCGGTTCCACAGTTTTGGTTTGTATGGCTGCTTCCACAGGTGGATTGTTCAAGGATTGTTCAAAATATCCACAGGTGGATTGTTCAAGGATTGTTCAAAATATTCTTAAGTGTTTCATATGCACATTCAGCTCTTGTGGTTTTGTAGTGGTTTTGCTGTTTTTTGTTTTCGTTAAAGTCGAGGTTGTTGTTTGTGTTAGTTAGTATGTTTAGTGCGTGTGGTTGTTAGGAAAATTGTTAGAAAAGTTTTGTCCAGAAATTGACAAAGGGGGAGATTGTTAGAACCTTACTTATTGTCAAATTTCGTGAACAAACTTAGGTTGCATTGAGTTGTAATTTTCCTTTGTTTTTGGTCTTCCTGCTCGAGCAGGGAACGTGGCGCTCGAGCGGAGTTTCCACCATTGCAGTATTTTGGCTTGTCTGCAAAATATACTGTGTGGTGTGATTTTACACTCGAGCGTAAGTTGCTACACTCAAGCGTGAACCCTAGTTTAGAACACGCGTTGTAGTGTCCCCGCTCGAGCGTCTGTTCCTACGCTCAAGCGGACCTCGCGATTTCAGCAACTATAAAGCTACAGGTTGCTCCAAATCTAGGATTACGTTTTTTAGATCTTCTTTAAGGGTTTTAGGGTTTTCTTTTGGAGATGTTTTTCTGGTTTTCCTTGATGTTTTATTAAGTATTGAACTCATGTTTTGATAAGCACACATCAAGGAGTTTGATTGTTCTTCTTTAAGAGTGTTCTTCTTTGGTGGAATCCGAAGATTCAAGCGCAAAGTAATCGAAGGAGTTTGATCCTGTGTGTAGTCGTTGATTCGACAATGGATGTTGTGGATTCAACATCAATCTGATCAATTCCGAGACGAAGGTTGCGGTGAAAGATAAATTGACAGCATTTGGGTAATTTGTTTGGTATTTGTAATCTTCCTTTCTTCAGTAGTGGATTGATTTGTGGCGTTTCGCCCGTGGTTTTTTAATCACAATAAGAAGTGCTCCAATAGTGATTTTTCCACGTAAAAATCATTTGTGTCTATTTATTGTTTCTGAAACAACAATCTAAATCACTTTTGTACGTACTTGATGATTTAGATTGTTTGTTTTAATTGGTTAGGAATTGATACAATTAAATCTTGATCTAATCATGAATCACTTAGGTTTTTCATACACTAACATAAGTAATTATCTTCAATTAAATCCAATTAAGTTTACAAAAGGGAAATATATGCGGTATACATTCATAATGTCTAGCCTTGAATCTATAGCATATGTTGCGAACAAAAGAAAGAAAAGAATGGAAGTTAAACAGATAAGAAATACCCTAAGGGTTTACAGCTTTCCAAGACGATGCTTAGTTACAACAAAAGTGGACTTAAGTCCAATACAGTTAAAGCCCTTAGCTTATACAAAATAAATATAATAAATACACAAAAACGAAGCTCTCGCTCCAAGTCCTCCCAAGATATTGCCTTAGTGAAGGCATATTATCAACACGTGAAATATTTTTCCTACATAGGGTAAGCCAAAGCCTAGTAGAAATAATCCAACACAGTATATAAATCTTAACAAAGCCATAAGGTGAATGCATATGCAATGCTCGTGCCAAAACATTTTTGAAAAAACTAGAAACCCTAGATGTTAATTTGTGATTATGTATCAATAATAAGCAAAATATAACAATCCCAATCAAACAATCAAAAGAAAGAGACACAAAGATTTTACGTGGAAAAATCACAATTGGACACCTTCCAATTGTGATAAAAAAACCACGGGCAACAGCCACAAGAACAATCCACTAAGAAGATTTAAAGGAATTACACAGGTATACTCTCAATTATCTAGCGAATTCACAACGCCTAATTGAACCAACCTCTATGTGCCTCTTCCAACCCCATCTTCAGCACGGAATTGTCTTTCTGATGAGCCACTCCGGATTCCACCAAAGCTTCAGGCTCGAATTCTTCAGAATTCACAACTGAAGAACAACTCTCTCTTTTGTGTATAACAAACAAACCTTTGATGTACTCTCTTTAAACCATGAGTTGAATACTCAATAAAACATCAAAGAAAAAATAACAAAATATCCCCAGATATATACCTTTAAGAACCAAAAAGAAGATCTGGAGGACTTCAATCAATTACTTAGTTTTGGGAGAAAACCAAGTATTTATAGAGAACCGAAAGTAATCCAAGATTGGGAAGAAAACAAACTCCTTGAGAAATCCGGATTCTGAGGCTCGCTCGAGCGAAGCTTTCCTGGCTCGAGCGAGGAGAGTAATTTTCATGATTTCTACTTGTGCCTTGGCTCGAGCGAGGAATACACTTCTTCAGGTTTTTGTATGGACGCAATCCTTGGCTCGAGCGAGCATTCCTTGGCTCGAGCGAGAAAGTCTTAGCTCGAGCGAGCACTCCTTGGCTCGAGCGAGCAACGGCTGATATGCAATTTTGAATGCAATTTTGAATTTTGCTTCGGCCGCGAGCTGACCGGGCAGCTCGACCCCCGTAATAATCAGCGAAGTGGCAATCTTGAAAGCATTAACATCACAAACTTCTCCGCAAAGCTCGATTCGGGTTGGATTCGCATCTAATAAACTCATAGCCTCACTGAAATAAAAATGCGAATAAAATTACAACTCAAAAGAGTTTTGTCAAACGGGATTGCCAAGAATAAAAACCTAACAATCTCCCCCTTTGGCAATGCCGTGACAAAACACATCTAACAAATAAAATCCTAATCACCCCAACCCATTACAGCCAACAAAAAACAAACTTCTTTCTCAAAGTCATGATCTCTGCAAAACAACTATCAGTGCCACAATCTCCAAAACAAATATTAGTCCCATAAGAGTATATGAAAAACAATATAAGACTATCTTGAAACATGAGATGAAAAACATGAATAACATGAAGATGCAACTTTGGAGATTTTAAGAACATGTAGCATGAAAACCTGAACCCGACACAAGGCATAAAAACATGAAATCCTAAGACACATGAAAAACAACTTTCTCCCCCTGTTTGAATTGACAAAGGAATCTCAAATAACAAAATCAAGATCAAAACCCACACAAGCAATGATATAATGATGTAAATATCAAGAGCATGCAAGAATGCAAAGCAACACACAAAACAACTAAAGCCAATCTTCCTTACCAAACAAATCAAAGTGATCATGCGAACAAACTTTTGTAACAATAAACCAAACTCCCCCTCACTAAAAACAACCACACACATTGAAAACAATGAACAAGAAGAAAAAGACAAAAAATAATATGGTGGAGCAAGCAAGGAATTCAGATTAGTACCTTAACACACACAAGACTATCCAAGAAGCACAATTACTTGAAAACACAATGTGCACAGCCTCTAGAAAATTCCTCATAAAAGAAAGTGATGCATTATGTGAAAAGCATAGATCCCATGAGAAAAAGTGTGTGTGTGACTCTTGGAGTTCGACAAACACTAGATTCAAATCCTGGTAGTGATATGAAAGCTGAACCTCTGACAAGAGAATCTAAGCACAACTAAGGAAAGTCAAACCACTAGGAATCAAGGGGTATTTGGTGAGTAAAGGCGGATGCTACCCCTCAATCAATGAATCTTTTTCTTTGCTTTTTTTTCACATTTTTTTTCTCTTTTCTTTCTTTTGCACATTTATTTTCTTTCTTTCTTTCTTGTGCACATTTTTTTTTTTCTTTCTTTTGCACACTCATCGGCGGCTGACACGCTCAAGAGTATGGAAACCGAACTAGAGAAGCATGGATATAATAAGGATGGCCTGGTTGGTGACTCTGAGGTAGCCTTTTCCTCATGGCTGGACTACAAAGAACAAGGGGAAAGCCGTGGAGATGCAAAAAGATGGAAGATGGTTAAGAGACTCAACATCACCCATGATATGCTAGTATAGGTCAATTCCTCTAGAAAAGCAAAAGATACAATGCCAGAAGTCCATGAAAAAAAAAACACTAAGTCGGAAGACTCCGATATTTGCTAATCCAAGAGTGTGTACAGAATGAGACATACTAATCAAAGAACACACACTCCAAAATGAGTAATGACCAGAGAAAGCACACACATGTTAACATGTAATGGAAATTCTCATAATTCCAATATGCACCAAGGACATCTCAAAAAAATTTCAAGCTTGCAAAACCATACTAAGAAAATCTTTTTGGGATTTTTTTTTTTTTTTTTCCTAAACAAAGCAAGACAAAAAAAAAACATGCACACATTTTTTTTTTCATAAAAAAAACACACAGAGACCCAAAAAACTAAAAAGAGTAAACACATTAACACAAGTCAAGTTTTCTCACCCAAATCTTTTTGGTCTTAACAAAATCAGGTCTAGCGGTCTTGGTAAATGTCATGGTGTTGTGAACACCCTCATGAATCTTGGTATTCCGCCTAGACAAGTAAGTTGTCTCCTAACCCAAAAAGTATTCGAATTTCTACCCTTTTGAGACATTCTCCCATGCAACTTATAACAAAAAGGGCGAATATGACCATGCATACCACAATGATGACAAATAAAAACAGGGTGTACAGAGTGTACCTTCTTTTCTTTTACCTTACCAACTCTAGGGAGTTTGAGAAGTTTTTCTTCTTGTTGAATCTTTTGTCCTCCCTTCCTTGAGTTCTTGTATCATGAGATGTGGAACACTCTGTTTTTGCTCTCTCTTATCTCTAAAGCCAATGCCACTCTTGTCTGAACAGATTTGTTGAGACCCAATGATATCCTCCAAAGTCTTTGATCCTTTGTTCCAAAGACTAATGGTAACCATGGCAACCTTGAGCTCTTCCTCTTTCTTGATCATCAGTTCTTCCAAAGCAACTTGAGACATCTCGAGAGATTCAATCTTTTCTTCATACATGGCATGAGTTTCCTGTAGCTCATTCCTCTCTGTCTCACAAGTCAACAGTTTTGCACAAAGAACTTGTTGATCATCAGCTATCTTGATGGCATTGATCCTAGCCTCGGAAATCTCTCCTTAAGTTTGACATTCTCACATTCACATGCTTTGAGTTTCTTTGTGAGTTTGTCATTCAATTTGAATAAATTAAGAGACTCCTTATACAGCTTTTCATAGGCTTGCTCAAGTTCTTCATGATCACTCTCTGAGGATTCATCATCAGTAGTATTCTCAACTGACCTTTTCGGAGACTCTGTTTGTCCTTCAGTTTCGGAAGCCACCATGAAAGCAAGGAATTGCTTATGTCCCTCTTCGCCTTGATCTTTATCGTCACTTTCGTCTTCATCAGATTCTGATTCATCATCCCAAGTGACAGCGAGGGCTTTCTTTTTCTTCAAACGAGTAGGGCATTCTTGAGCAAAGTGGCCAAAACCTTGGCATTTATAGCATTGGACTCTTTCAGAGTTCCCTTGTATCTTTCCTTTCTCCTTCTTGGCTATAGAATTAATTTTGAGTTTATCTTTGCCTTTAAATTCATGAGCATGAGTAGAGTCCAAAAGATTAGGATTCGTTTTCAAAAAAGATTTTTTAAATTGTTTAACAAAAGCATCCATAATCTTAGAATCTATCTCACAGTCCTCATCAGAATCCTCTACCACTTTATGAGCACTACTAAAAGCAAAATCTTTTTGTTTCTTTTTGAAATTTCTATGTGCCTCATAAGTTTGGAGATTTCCAACCAAGTGATCCAGCTTGAGGTTGTCAACATCTTGAGCCTCCTCAATAGCCGTAACTTTTGGTTGGAACCGATCGGGCAAGGATCTCAAAATTTTTCCCACAACTTTGGATTCTGGTATTTTTTCACCTAAATTGAAGCTGGAATTAACAATGTCACTCAACTTTGCATAAAATTCATCAAAGGTCTCACTATCTTTCATTGAAAGGTTTTCGAAACTAGATGTGAGCCTTTGAAGTTTTGAGCGTTTAACAGAAGGAGTGCCCTCATGAATAGTTTGTAAGATATCCCAAGCCTCTTTTGCGACTTCACAATTACAAATACGGCTAAACTCTTCAGGTGTGACAGCGCAAAAGAGAGAATTGATAGCTTTACTATTCCAGCTACTATTTTGGTAATCAGTTGTGTCCCACTTATCAATTGGTTTGGGGAAAGTTACTCCATCAACAGTAATTGTTGGTTCAGTCCACCCATTCATGACGGATTGCCAAACTTTTTCATCAATAGATTTTAAAAAAGATCTCATCCGAGCTTTCCAAAAAGAATAATTGGATCCGTCAAGTAGGGGTGGTCGAACCATAGAATTTCCCTCACGAATTGAATCCATTATCACAAATCAAACAAGATCTCGTTCTAAAAAATTTTTTTTTTAAAAAAAAATAGAGCGTTCTAAAAGAATTTTTTTTAAAAAAAAAGAAGATTATGTATCAATAATAAGCAAAATATAACAATCCCAATCAAACAATCAAAAGAAAGAGACACAAAGATTTTACGTGGAAAAACCACAATTGGACACCTTCCAATTGTGATAAAAAAACCACGGGCAACAGCCACAAGAACAATCCACTAAGAAGATTTAAAGGAATTACACAGGTATACTCTCAATTATCTAGCGAATTCACAACGCCTAATTGAACCAACCTCTATGTGCCTCTTCCAACCCCATCTTCAGCACGGAATTGTCTTTCTGATGAGCCACTCCGGATTCCACCAAAGCTTCAGGCTCGAATTCTTCAGAATTCACAACTGAAGAACAACTCTCTCTTTTGTGTATAACAAACAAACCTTTGATGTACTTTCTTTAAACCATGAGTTGAATACTCAATAAAACATCAAAGAAAAAATAACAAAATATCCCCAGATATAAACCTTTAAGAACCAAAAAGAAGATCTGGAGGACTTTTAATCAATTTACTTAGTTTTGGGAGAAAACCAAGTATTTATAGAGAACCGAAAGTAATCCAAGATTGGGAAGAAAACAAACTCCTTGAGAAATCCGGATTCTGAGGCTCGCTCGAGCGAATCTTTCCTGGCTCGAGCGAGGAGAGTAATTTTCATGATTTCTACTTGTGCCTTGGCTCGAGCGACGGATCCTTGGCTCGAGCGAGGAATACACTTCTTCAGGTTTTTGTATGGACGCAATCCTTGGCTCGAGCGAGCATTCCTTGGCTCGAGCGAGAAAGTCTTAGCTCGAGCGAGCACTCCTTGGCTCGAGCGAGCAACGGCTGATATGCAATTTTGAATGCAATTTTGAATTTTGCTTCGGCCGCGAGCTGACCGGGCAGCTCGACCCCCGTAATAATCAGCGAAGTGGCAATCTTGAAAGCATTAACATCACAAACTTCTCCGCAAAGCTCGATTCGGGTTGGATTCGCATCTAATAAACTCATAGCCTCACTGAAATAAAAATGCGAATAAAATTACAACTCAAAAGAGTTTTGTCAAACGGGATTGCCAAGAATAAAAACCTAACAATTTTTATACATTTTTCCAAAACTATGCAATACCAATTATATATATATATATATATTGATTCATAAATCATTTCCATTACAATAGAAAATGAGGCAGTGAAACCGCAAGCTGGGACCCATGTAAATGTAGGCTATGCAAGCACTACTATTTCCATTTCACGAAAATTTCATCCACGGGATCGGCATCCATGTATACGCGCGATTTTTGAGACTTTCACCTTGGATACTCAAGCCAACTTCTTTCAACAATACAATCCATGTTTTCCAGATTCACATTTTTTCTCAAAACGATAAACACTTATAAGTGTGAAATAATGCTCCATGCAAATGAATAAGAAAATAGTTTCAATTCTCCTAATTCACATGCAATTTCTACAACAATCATAGCTATCCTCCACCGATAGCCCAAAACAAATATTTCTAAACAGATAATTTGTATTCCATAAAGATACACTTTCTAAATTTCAAGAGGTGAGTGATAATACATATCCAACTCTACCATCCTCATCAATACCATTCCAATTTCATAATTTCAACGTCAATTTCATTATTTATACAAAACCAACATTTGAGGCATTTAGGGAAAAATTCTTACTCCGTTCAAAATCAACCCCAAGTATCCAAAATCAATTATTTCCACCCAACTCAACATTATTTCCAACATCAAAATCATTTCCAAAAACCTATTTGAAAACCCTTCTTTTGATTTTTATCCAAAACCTTAGATTTGTTCCAAATCTTCCAAATTCGTTATATGGTTTAGAAATGACAAATCACTAAGTTAAAATTCATAAAAAGTGTGGAAAGTATCTTTACCTCAAGCTAGAACAAGAGAGAGAGAGAGAGAGAAAGAGAGAGAGAGAGAGAGGGGGAAACCCAAGATGCCAAAAACCAACATTGCTCTAGTTAAAACGAAGCCCACGTCGAGCTCTAACTTTTTAACAAAGGCACACGGGTGAAAAGATCAATGGATGATAGTGTATTTGAGGATTGAAGATGAGTTTTAGAGAGAAAGTGAGAGATATTAGGGTTTTGAAATGTTTAGAGAGAGAGAGAGAGAGATAAAAAAGTGACTTAAAATGGGTTGTTTACGAACTGATATACGTACAGTTCACTCGAGTAACCAGATACAATAAGTTTTACTTCTCGAGCGCAGAATGCAAACTCCCAGTAGTTTTGCAGACAGAGGTCGATGCTTAAGCGCAAGAAGCTTCGCTCAAGCTAAGAATACAAACTCCCAATACTTTTGCAAACCTGCAAAAGTACTGGATGTTCACAAAGACCGCTCGAGCGAAGGAACAAAAATCCAAGCAACAAAAGTTTGAAAAACAAGCTACCAACCTGTTCCAAACGCAATCAATACATTTCAAAAGCCAAACTCAAACAGATAAAGGGGAAAACGAGACATGGATAACTATAAAAAAAAAAAAAAACAATGAAACCCGAATCCAAAACATCAAATGGGTCCGGTCCAAACCAGAAACGCTATATGGGCTAAGATGATTTAAACACTGACCCAAAAATAATGGGCTATGTATCTAACTAGGAAGAGATTTGGAACCACAAAAAAAATAAAATAAAATAAAAAATAAATCAAAACTAGGCTAAGATGATTCAATGACTGACCCAAAAATAATGACCTAAGTACCTGACTAACAAGTGAACTGGAACAAAAAAACAATCCAAACTGAGTTGAGATAATTCAAAGGTAGACCCTAAAAAATAATGGGCTGAGACTCTAATAGGGAAGATACTTGGAACAAAAAAATCTAAACTGGACTCAAATGATTGAAATTGACCTTGAAAATACTGGGTTAAGACTCTGATCGGGAATAGAGTTGGAACAAAATAAATAAAATTGGGCTCAGATGATTCAAAGATTGATCTTGAAAGCATTGGGCTGAGACTCTGACCAGAAAAAGACTTGAAAAAAAAATTCAAAACTGGACTTAGATGATTCAAAGACTGACCTTGAAAATAATAGGCTCAAACTCTAATTGGGGAAGGAAAAAAAAAAACTAAGCTTAGATAATTCAAAAAGTGACCCTAAAAATAATAGGCAAAGTATTTGACTGGGAAAAGACTTGGAACAAAAAAAATTCAAACTGAGCCTAGATTATTCAAAGATAGACCTTGAAAATAACGGGTTCAGACTCTGATTGGGAAGAGACTTTGTATTAAAACTTAGATTCAAAGACTCGAAAAAAAAAATTCAAAACTAGGTTGGGATGATTCAAAGATAGTGTCAAAAATAATGGGCTAAGCATCTGACCGAGAATAGACTTGGAACCAAAAAAATAAATCAAAACTGGGGTGAGATAATTCAAAAACTAACCTTAGAAAATATTAGGCTGAGACTTTGATCAGGAAGAGACTTGTAACAATATATATATATATATATATATAAATGAGCTGAGATGATTTAAAGACTGACCAAAAAATAATGGGCTAAGTATTTGATCAGGAAGAGACTTAGAACAAAAAAAATCAAAACAGGGTTGAGATGATGCAAAGACTGACCCAAAAATAATGGGCTGAGTATCTGACTGAGAAAAGACTCGGAACAAAAAAGAAAAAAATCAAAACTAAGCTGAGATAATTCAAAGACTGACCCTGAAAAATAATAGGTTGATACTATCGATAAGAGACTTAGAACAAAAAAAAAAAAAAAAACTAGGCTCAGATGACTAAAAGACTGACCCTGAAAATAATGGGCTGAGACTCTGACCGGAAAGAGACTTGAAAAAAAAAAACTAGGTTGAGATAATTCAATGACTAACCCAAAAATAATCGACTAAGTATCTGACCGGGAAGAGACTTAGGAAAAAAAACAAAACAAAACAAAACTGGGCTGAGATAATTCAAAGATTGACCCTGAAAATAATGGGTTGAGACTCTAATCGAGAAGATACGTTATTCAATGGCTTGAGAAAAAAAAATTAAACTGGGCTGAGATGATTCAAAGACAAACCCTAAAAATAATGAGCTGAGACTTTGATCAAGAAGAGATTAGGAATAGTGCATATAATATGATATGATAAGATACAATTAGAAAAATTCTTTACAAAATTTAAATCAAACGTAACCTTACGTTTAATGCAAAATTTTCTAATTTTTTTATTAAAATATTTGCATTAAAATATACAATTTGAACAATAGGGCTAGAGACCCACAAATAGGACCTCTAAATTTAGCCATAGTAATATGACAAGAGAGATAGATCCCACACAATTGATTATGTAACAAATCAAAAGTTGACATGTGTCATTCTACAACATTGTTGATCAAATTATATGAGGTTTTTTTTGTAGGTCTTAGACATTTTCCCAATTTGAATTACTAAAATATTTGTTTTATTTTATAAAATTGCTTTTCTGTAGAGTTTTATGACTAAAATATTATTTTTCTGTCAATTTTACTTAACAAAAATAGATAAATGGTTTAAGATTAAAAATAAATTAAAAGATTAGCGTTTAAATTGATAAAATTAAAAATTAATTTGTTTCAATGGTTAAACCTTGATTTTTTATTTTTATTTTTAAAAATTTCCCGATAAGAGCATCATGAGGAAACTTGTTATTTCCTCAATTTTGCTATTTTATCTAATCTAATGTCCTAAAATCATGTTCAACAAACTCAATATAGATAGGGATATAAAATTGGCACGCAAGCTCGAGGCCCGCCCAAACCTTGCCTGAGCCCGGCCCAATCTCGATCCAACTAGGCCTAGGCCAAGTATTTCTAGGCCCAGCTTGGCCCAAAGCCCAGTTCATTCCTAATGTCACCTATAGACTATTTTGGTAAAAAAAATATAATAATAAATAAAAATTCAAGCCTAGCCTAGGCCCAAAACCCGATTACCCCAGCGCCTATATTTTTAGGAACTAGCCTAGCCCGACCAGATTTTGGCAGAAGCCTGAGCGGACTTGGTCCTGAACCTGAGCTGAGTCAATTTTATTACATCCCTAGCTATAGGGTCGTGAAATTGTTTTCATGTTATAGCCAGCCACCATTAGCCTTGTTTGGTAGAGTTTTCTTTAAGGTAAAAGCTGATAATTAAAAAGTAAAAGTTAAAAGCACCCATCTCCCAACTTTTAAATAATCAACATTTTCAATTTATTTGAGCTATTTCTACCTAATAAGTTATAAACAGAAGCTATATCAAATAATCTAGCACAGATCCTCAAATTAAAATAAATAATAATCAGGTTATGGAAACTGCAACAAAATGCCCCATTATTGACGACTTACTCTTCACTAGTTATATGTTTTTATTTTATTTTTTTAATTTTAGTCTTCTTTGGCTTAGAGTTTCAGTCAAAGAGTCATTACAAAAAGTCAACTCATTTTTTTTATTTTTTTTCTTTACATGTCTTTTCATAAAAAATTAAAAAATTATTAAAAAAATTAAATCCCAAACCAACCCTCATCTCAGTGTGTTTGGTTTCAGTTTTCTAGATTAAGTTTTTTAAAAAATAATTGTTTTTTGTTTTTCATCTTTTTTTATGAATATTTTAAAAATTTTAAGCATTTTTTTTTCTTTTTTAGATGCACCTTAGATATATCTAAAAAGTAAAATATTTGTGAAAAAATATTTTAAAAAATTAATAAATACATAAAAATAAGAAAAATATACTAAATATTCATATTTTTTATATTTTTGGTATTTAGTGAATTTTTAAAAAAAAATCACAAAAGTTATACTTTTTAAGTGTATTTATGTTAGGTGTGTCTAAAATTTCAAAAAATTGTTTAAAATATTAAAAAAATTCAGTAAAAATAAAAAAATACAAAAAATAAAAAGTAGAATTTTCTGAAAAATGTTTTCAAAACAGTAAAACCAAACAAGTGCAAGTATTCTTCCTCATGCCTAGTGATTAGTGCAAAACAATTCACAGCTCAAAACTCTTTTAAGTTTTTAAAAGTCCAAGAGTATACAAGCAAGGCAAAGTAATATTTTCTAAGAATAAAAGATTAAATTTTTTGTCTATTCAGCATTTTTTTTTCAAAAATATTCACAATAGACGAAGTAAGGTGAGCATGCAAATACAGAACCTTACACTTAGTGTGTGACAGTTTTATAGAAAAATTAGTAAAACATTCCTCTCCAACTTTGTATAGTAGGAGGTGTCCAAGTTGTTTTTTTTTTTTTTATTAGCTAAGATTCCTTAATGAAATTTCTCTTTGATCATATCAAAGAAATTTCAAAATTTCTCTGTGGAATCAAAACAATTTCTTTGTGTCGGGACCGAAATTTCTCTGAGTCGAATTTTCTATGTGAAAATATTGAAGAACCTTAACTATTATGAAAATATTATATGTCATTTATCTTATAAAATCTTAATATCGAAGACCTTAAAAAATATTCTCCTAGTTTTATGTATAGTTGTTATTTGAATTATAAATAATATATATATATATTAATTATAGAGCAAATTTGCGAAAAATCCAATTTAAAGAGGGTTTAATGTATTAGATTCAAGGTAAAAATATTATTTGGTGATAAGGAAATGTCGAAAAGTCACCGGTGCTGGAAAAAAAGTCGACAAAAAATTTCGCCGGTGCTAGAAAATTGGCCAAAAAATTTGGTGGCGATAACCTATGGTCGGCAGCATTAAGTAGTAGTGGTAAGGTAGAAAAATGTGTGATGTTCAACAAATAGGGTGTTGAATGAGTGGCATATGTCACATTTCAATAGATAAATAATTTGATGAATTTGAATAGATAAGAAATTAAGTTTGGTAAATTTTAACAAATAGACAAATTGAGTGATTTCAAGAGATAAAAAGATAAGTTGATTTTAACAGATAATTGTCCTTTTAGACAAATTGTGTCATTTTAACCCAAAGAAATTACAACTTGAGCCTAATAACCCAAAATATTAAGAAATAAACTTATAACCTGAGTGTCTTATTTTATATTATTTTATGCCACATCGTAAGGGGTTCTTTGAAGAATGATTTTTTTTTTTTATTTATTAAAATAGCTAAAAACTCAAATTTCACATCTCTCTATCCTTTTTTTACCAGTCTTTTTACACGTCTTTTTTACGCGTCTTTGTAAGTTATATGCGGCTACAATATCAGTGAATTCACAGTCAAAAAATAGAAATAAAAAAAATGATGGTTTTATTATTTGGAAGATTCTAATATATGGGTGATTCCTTACAAGTTTAAGAAATAATGAAAAAATTATCAATAAGTTATTTTGTACTTTTAATATTACTATTTTGCCCTATCAAATTCATTTATAAATAACTAAGTCTATTTTTCATAAAATGTTCTTTTTTATTTATTTTCCTTCATAATAGTGTATCTTATATCTTACCCTCCTCATTTAATATGAATAATTTCATAAATATTTTTAGTTTACTTAAAATTGTATATTTTAATTATAAAAATTATGAATATTATATTAAAAAATCATGAATAACAATTAGATTAAAAGAACTATGATATAAAATTCATCATTTTCTGTTATTTGAAAGGATAAGTTAGCAAGTCCTAATAGTTTGACTTATTAATTTTCATTAAATCACATCAATTCGTCGCTGAAAATTAATCCTAATAGAATTGTCGCTTAAAAAACTTTTTTTTGATGATTTTCTGAGTCTGTCACTAAAAATTGACAATAAACGACTTTTTTGTGACAAATTTTTTAAATTATCTCTAAAAATTAATAATTAGTGACACTTATTTTTTATTATAAAAACACCACCAATTATAATAGGACCTATTAGGTAATAAGTCCACCTATTAGGAATTGCACGTAAGTTCTCTTATTTGAAACTATGGGTAAAAAAAAAAAATCATTGAACAACCCCAAAAAGGATAAATTGTGTTAAAACTCCATTTATAGAGTTATGAAAAATAATACTTTGATAAATTAATATATTTCTCAATACTTGAGATAATTAATAAATCTTATATTCATACTTTTTTATGAATTTTTTTTTTAATTTCAATAATTAAAAATATTTTTATAATTGAAATTGAAATAAATAAAAATTGTTTACGAAATTTTTTATTCATATTTTTAAAAAAAAGATAAAATTAGAATAAAATATTCCATTCTAAGAAATTTAACTTTTTTTAAAAAATAGAATTTAATTATCCACAATGAAACTTGATAGATTGGATAAATAAGAGTACCTTTTATTCTTCTTTTTTTTTTTTTTTATTATGTAAGCCAACTTATACTATTTTTGTTTTTTAAACCCAAATAAATAACATCTACATTTTTTTTTTTTTTTTGGGTAAGTAAGTCATAAAATAAAAACAAAAAACTAACACAAGAATACAAGGGGCATGCCCCAGGCCCTACCCAGAACTATACAAAGGATCAAAAAAAAAAAAAACAGACAGCAACCATGCATATCCAAACAAGAAAAGGAAACAGACCTGTAACCAAAAAATCAAAAACAAATGTCCAACATGAACCGGAGAACAAACAACAGCCCAACAACTAAACAGGCAGAGAGATTAATAATCAGCGAGAAAATGTTCATGGGCCCCATTGAAAATGTGGACTATGAACATCCATCACAGCAAAACTGGTAAAACAAGACATAATCTTTGCACACCCCGCAAAGGTAGGTATAAAAACAAGAAGGATTACACAATTTTATAAACAAAATACACATAAATAAAAATTTATTCACTCCATCGGCACTACAAGCAGCCCTCCACACTATGACAATAGCAACCGAAACTGTGCAATTGTAAGACTCCAGAACCAAACAAGAAACTGGTGTACACGGCTTCCCAATCGCAATGAGCCAATTGCAGCAGCCAAGTCAAAACAGCAGCCATTGAGCCAAAATATTATGCTTTCCAATACTATTCAAACCTTGCATCAAAACCTCAAAGAGCTTCGGATGTTCCAGCAGGATATTCCAACATGTAGTGCAAGCATTAGCAAACCCTGTCCAAAAATAAAAGAAAGATGAGCATAGCCTGTACATTATGTGGCTAACCATAGTAACATCCAGCACATTGCTACAACACACATTATATGAGCTTACAACACTCAACCCACTTTTTAGAACCTCACAACACTCGAAAACACTAAACTGCTGCTGCTCCAAGTACCTACATATAAAAGAGATAACAATATACAAATATATGTTAGAACTCCTAAATATGGCTGGTGAAGTATAGGTGTGGTAATATATTGCCCTCACAAGACTCTCAACCCACAGGTATAGGATCTTCACATTGAACACTGCATGATCTCTTTCCATGAATCTGCAAAATGAGCAAACTAATGAGAGAAAACACTCAATATATGCAACCATCACTCAACCCACATTTACGGAACTTCCAACTCTCATTCCAGGGGCTGCAGTTGTCATGATAGTATAGGGAAGCCTCCACGAGCTCAAGAACCAGCTGTCACTAGAATGCTTTGTCAGATTAATAATAGACATCATTCGAAATCTAACCATATCCACGATACATTTTATAAGAACCTCTTCCGGAGTCAACTCCTTACTAAATATTCTATTGTTTCTAGCAAGCCACAAATGGTACACAGTGCAAGTAAAAGCAAGCCTGGAAATAGTTGCTCTAAGAGTTTCACCACCAGCAGATCTTAACACATGGTCTATAATCTCAGGCCAAGGATTATTAGGCCAATCCACATTGAGCCTACCTTTAATACACTCCCAAACTCTACAAGAGAAAGGGCACTCAAAAAACAAATGAGTATGGTTCTCAATAGGATCATGACAGAAAACACAGGTGAGAATTCTATTTGTCAAATTGTTTGGTCAATAGTCCAAACTTAATTATTATTATTATTTTTTTTTTTTGAGGGGGGTTAAAAGGACATGTTATTTGTTCAAAAACTTAATTACATGTTTATCTGTTCAAATGTTATCTATATATTTAAATACACTTATTTGTCTAACTATCTATTAAAATGTCCAACTATATGTTCAAATTTTTCACTACTTTATACATGTATCACCTATCTATTTAATATCATCTATCTGTTCAACTCACTGCTATCAACTGCTGTCACCGCCGGCTACCGTTCACTAGCGACTTTTTAGTGATTTTTGGGGCCAATTTTCCAACAAATTTCCAGCGACAACAACTTTTCAACGCTTGTCCTTCTCACGATATAAGATTAATCTTTGAACTTAATGCATAACACACCCCTCAACTTGGATTTACTAGTACTTTTTCAGTTTAGATTTGGTTAATATAAAATTATTATAAAGATTTTTTTTTAAAAAAAGATATAGTATATAATTTTGTAAATTACACTTTGTCCCATTTATGTTTGGTCACTTTCCTAAATTTCAAGCTTTTTCCATTTTAATCCTAAGGTTAATTTCTATTAAAAATAAAACTAAAAATGACACATTGATGATCACGTGGTATAAAAATATTTTATTATATATTACTTACATTTCTGACATAAAATTAAACTCGAATATAATAATATATTTTTTATGTTATGTGACAGTTATTATGGCATTTTCTTTATAATTTTGAACATAAGTTAGCTTTAGAAGTAAACTAGGAAAAAATTGAAACATGAAAGGCCAAAATAGGGGGAAAAAATAAACATTAAGAGTCAAAGTGAAAAAGTGACCAAACGTAAAAAGAGCAAAATGTAATTTACCCTATTATTAAAGGGCATAATTAGTATTTAAGTGCTTTCTCAAATATGGATCTAATGTCAGGCCACTCCCATCAAATACTCATATGGTTTTATGATGGAAAATTTAGCCAAAATCTCCTAGGTCCAATATGTTAGTGTGTAAAGGACAGTTCAAAATATTTTACTTCCTAAATCTTCTAAGTAACAAACGCTTCCTCTATGAAGGACATACTAATATTTTTTCTTTTTTTTTTTTGGATAATCTTTCACATATATATATCGTGTTTGCTTTCACTAGCCTTTACACACTAACACCCATTGTTCATCTCACGGAAGTCAAGAACCTAAGAAATCAAAATCCAATTCCAAAAACGCATAAACCAATATGAAGAAAGAAGAAGAAAAAAAATGTTATGAGAAGAAGTTTTTATGCTGATTGTTGCAGTGAAAGTAAGTCTGAATTTGGGTCTTAATTAGTTGAGTTTTGATGAAAGTAATGGTGGGCGTAGAAACCTTGTACAATTAAGGAGAGTTTGGTTAAAGAATTGGCCATATTGATCGAAAATGTGGTGGGATTGGAAGGAATTTGTTAGATTTGTTGACTGTTTTTTTATAAAGTTTTCTTTAGGTATGTTGAATTATTGTTAATTTGCTGTTGAATTGTTGTTGATTTGTTTGTGAACTTGTAGTGAAAGAACTTGTAAAACTTCCTTTCATACTTTGTTTTATTGTTACTGATACTCTGTTTAAGAAGACAGTAAAATGTTACTCTGGTAATCAATAACATGTTATTATGAAACTGTTGGCTACATATTTTGTAAAAGCCAATCACAATTCGACACGTGGCAGAGTAAGGGTAATATAGGAAGACTAGTCAAGTCTTTGATCCTGATCGTACACGTGGCAGTTAATATTGGTTCTCACATGATCTGAGTAGCATTGGATCAGTAAAGAGATGCAAGGTGATGTGGCTCCAACGGTTACTCACATTCAAATTCAAATATAGGAGGGAAGCCTAACTGCAAATGATGGTGTAATGGAACTACTTATAAGGCAACATGGTCAGCGATCATGGAGGAGCAGTTCGATGGTTTGAAGTGCAGTTCGAAGGTCATCCTTGACAAGTATAAATAGCAGGGAAGCCCCTAGAAAAAACCCCCAGTCTCAGATCCAAAAAACCAGTCATTTACTTCATATTTTCTTTTCCAGTTTTTATATTTCCTGCACTTTAAATACCTGTTCTTTACATTCCTGCACTTTAAATTCCTGCACTGCACTTCGTTCATAGGAGTAGTTTGAGTAGATTATCGCTGTAAACCTCTACGAGGCTGAGTTTGGATCATTGTAAGTTTTCATCTTAATGAAATACTTCATTTGTTCGTCATTCATCTGTTATTTTGCTTAATTTCTCCTAAGTCAAGCCACCAGTAAAAGTCCTCTTCATTGAGGCTGAAAAAACTAAAACACAATCGTCTGATAATTGGTTGGCAATTATAATTTCTGTAAGGACTGATTGATCCTTGCTGGCACGCTCGCATTTACAAAAATACCCTTCGAAAGCCAAAAAGCCAACATATATTTTTGGCACGCCCGGTGGGACTTGTTAAAATGGCTAGACGAAGACGACAAGGAGAAAATGAACGCTTGGAAGAAGGCGTAGAAGGAGAGGTAGAAATACCTAATCCAGAGGATAATGTGGTAACACATCCTGTGGAAACTCCCATGTTATCAGAACCTATGGTCGAACAGACCAGTACTTCGGGACAAGAACCATATGTTCATAATATTGGACGAAACCAAGGAATTGGACCATCCACTGTTCCATCTACTCAGCCAACCAATCCATGGGATGGCCTAGTAGATGCTATGGGACAACAATTAATGAACACAATGGAAAGGTGGGCAACATCCTTTTTGGATCGAATGAATAACCACCAACCAACAAACACAAGACACACAGAGGAAGTTTTTAATGTCCCTCAGCAAAGATTGGCTAGAGACAAACAGCCTATGCAAGTTAATGGACATTCTAATGGTCAAACTAGTAATCAGAACTATGAAAGACCATCACCTCAGTCTTGGTATGAACCCATTTCGAGGCCTATAGCAGGCCAAAATGCCTCAGTACTCAACAATGAAGCCACACAAGTTGGTGGATCTGGTCAAGTAC
Organism: Camellia japonica; assembly: GCA_030407325.1. Taxonomy (NCBI): domain Eukaryota; kingdom Viridiplantae; phylum Streptophyta; class Magnoliopsida; order Ericales; family Theaceae; genus Camellia; species Camellia japonica. Next base: position 92,951,192 of record JAPPVO010000002.1, read on the forward strand.
AAGAAACTGGCATAAGAATGGTTACAAATCCCATGTTCGAAGCCATACCTGGCACTAGGGGGTATAATAATCCCTTATTCGAATTTATACCCGGGGGGTTGGAAGGTTGGCCTGCAAATGGAAGGGACACAACACCTGTTCCAGCACCTTTCGCAGGTCCTTTCGCAGGACAGGCTCAAAGGGGTTACCCACACCCCAACAGCAACCTGCACCACAGGGGCAACCAGTCCCAAATGTACCACCTTATGGACCAAGAGGACCGCAAGCACAAGTTTGTCCACCAAATCCTGTGTTTGTCCCTCCAGTAGTGGTTCAGCAGGCACAAAATATGGTCCCTAGGGACCAAATTGCTGATATTGTTAGGGAGATGTGTGGACCAATGGCTCGGGGGGTCCAGACTCCTGTATACAGAAAACCATACCCAGAATGGGTAGATAGGGTACATGAATACCCAAGGGGGTTCAGGATACCAGATTTTACCCTTTTCTATGGGACTGGAAATCAGTCAACAATAGAGCATATTGCTAGGTTTGCTGCTCAATGCGGTGAATTTACTAATCATGACTATATGAAACTGAGATTATTCCCAAATTCTCTAACTGGGGGAGCATTTGTATGGTACATCAACCTTACACCTGGCTCCATTCAAAATTGGCAACAAATGGAAGAGGCATTTCATGCCCAATTCTTCCAATCGGAGCCAGAGGTTTCTATGGCAGACTTGGCTAGATTGAGTCAAAGGCCTGAAGAAAAGGCTACTCAGTTTATTGCCAGATTTAAAAGGGCTCGAAATAAATGTAGAGTCATCCTGCCAGAGTCAGAATTCGTAAGATTGGCTCAAAATGGCCTAGAGTTCAGGCTTCGAAAGAAGTTTGACTCAACTGAATTCAGAGATTTGGTGGAACTAACCTATAAGGTGTCTAGATACGAAGCATTACTAGAGGAGGAACAAGATCGAAATAATGCATCGTACAAGACATATTATAGAGATCCTAATTATGAGATCGATGCAGCAGAGATTGTGGGCAAAGAACCTGTGATCTGTGAGGCATTAGTTCATAAGGATACAACAATTGACCAGCAGTTTAAAAAGAAAGACTTTCACAGAAAGTACTCTTTCGATTTAACAAAAGCAGATGACATTTTTGATCATTTGCTTGCGGCCAACTTCCTTAAGTTACCTAAAGGAGTAAAACTGCCATCTCCAGATGAACTTAAGGGAAAAGTATATTGTAAATGGCATAACTCTTGGTCTCACTCGACTAAAAACTGCATTGTTTTTCGAGACAGGATCCAAGAACAAATTCGGAAAGGAAGTTTGAAGTTCCCAGCCAAAACAGAAAAGGCCATGGGGATCGACAGTAATCCATTTCCAGAAGTTGGAGAGGCGGCAGCCAATGTCATTACGTCAGACTTCCAGAACTTGTCCTTGACAGAATTGGAAGAAGTCAATGTGCAGATGCATGTTGCTAACCAGACAACCATCAAGAAGGACACTAGAAACCCACCAGTTATTGGACAAGGTTTCTCACACCAGAGGGAACACTCTGATGAAGAATCACTGGATGATGATTCCTTAGAGGCAGCAGTGATGCAAAGGATGTGTCCCAGGTGCAGACTGAGTTATAAATGGTTGAAGGGGCTTCCAATTGATGGGAAGCAATACTACAGGGATGTTCAGAGACGTCCTAAATCAACCAATGCTTACAACAAAAGGCCGTATCCGGCTAGTGATAGGCAGCGACCACCAGTGGTTGAGCCTGCAATGGACAGAATGCATGCTAAAGGCAAGAGGCCCTTATATGAATCCAGGCCACCTAACTATTACAGAATGGAGAGCAGTCATTCTGAAAGAAGACTGGAGAGAGGCTCAGTTCATGGGATCAAAGCCAGAGATTGGCCCCCTAGACCAGCCTCACGCAGGACAGAAAGTGGCTACCTTCATCGAAGGTCTGAATCAGGCTCAAAACATGAGGTCAGAGCCAAACACTTACCTTCACAGCCAGCTTCGAAGATGGCTTCGAAGGTAGAAAAAAGCAGTTCAACATCTGAGTCAGCAAGTTCGTGGGTACCTGGAGTCCCAGACTGGTTTGTAATGCAAAACAAACCTAGGGAAGTGCCTGCCCGGAGAGATGTTGGAATCCAAGGCAGGATGGTCAAGCCTCCTTTGGTGGCTCCGAACAATTGGGTATTGCTTAAACACCCAAAGACAAAGGAACCAGATATGGTCCCAGTCATTTCGAGATCACAAAGGAGAAAGATTCAGCGCAGGTACACTCAGTACCAGAACGATATGAAAGAAAATGGAGAGAGCTCTTCATTGGTCCAGACAGAAGGAAAGAAACTTCCAAAGTCAGACCATACTCCAAAGCCAACTCTACAAAGCAAAGTGGGTTGCAGCAGAGAACAATTGGCCAAGGTTCATTCTGAACTAAAAGCCAGAGAGAAGTCTAGCTTAGCAGGATTGGAGAAAGCTCTGATGGAGAGTGATAGCGAGACAGAAGAAGAGATTGGCATAAGCCAAAAGAAAGAAATGGTGGAGGAAGAAATGTTCGAAGCCTTCATGGCTGAGCAAACATTTTTGGTTGAAAAACCAGTTGAGAAAGATCCTTCGAAGGAATCAGTTAACAATGAAGTGCCAGAGTGCAGCATGGAGGATGCTGCTGAAGTAACTGAACAAGGTGGCCAAGGGAGAAGCAAGTACAGCCAGCCATCCAATTTGGCTCATTTCCTCCAGTATCAGTCAATATGGTACACATACTGCCTCATGAGTTCCAAGCTGGAAATGAGGACCAAGATGACCAAGACATGGATCCTATTCCTGTCTCTAGTGAAGACTCACAAGTAAGTATGGTACAAGATGATCCTGGGATGGCTACCCCAATGGAAACTGAATATGAGAGTGAAGAAGAGGTGAGCATTAATCTCTCGTATCCTTTTGAGTATCCCTCGAATTCTATGACACAACATGTCAAGCCTTTGTACATCAAGGCTTTCTTCGATGGGATACAACTGAACCGAGTCCTGATAGACAATGGGGCAGCAGTGAACTTACTACCGAAATCTTCTTTGAAGAAACTAGGGAAAAAGAATCCTAGGTTGATCCCAACCAGCACAACCATCGCTGGCTTTGCTGGAGACAAACAGATGGCTCAGGGGATTCTACCCATTAACTTGAGTGTGGGAACCAGGGACTGCATGACAGCATTCTTCGTAATCGACAGTAATGCTAAATACAATGCTTTACTTGGGAGAGATTGGATCCACACTAACAAATGTGTGCCTTCCTCTTTGCATCAGAAAATTATGATGGCCTTAGGCAATGGAGAGACGGAGGAAATTGATGCAGATCCTCAACCCTTCATAGCCTGTGCAGACTTTGCAGAGGCCAAGTTGTATATTGAGGGAGTGACACCACTCAGTATACTGAGGAAAGCTGATGGCTCAGCCGAAGTGACGGCTGATGAGGAAGTGACACACCTGAAGCACTTAGTCCAAGAAAGTGCTGATAAAGAGATTGTCATTAAGGATGACAATGATGCCTGGTTGTAGGCAAAGAGATGAAGAACAAGAAGCCAAGTCTTTGGCTCTAATTAAATTCTCAACATTGGATGTAAAATCAATAGTCCAGAAAGTACAGGAGCAAGAGAGAAAGGCCATGATAATTGGCTGTAAACAGGAGCAACAACGGGTCAGAATTTTGACCCTTGGCAAATACTATGCATTGGACATTGAAACAAAAGTTCAGGAGATACAGGAAGAGAATGCCTTATGGACAGACTTTGTCTATGAGGATGAGGGCAAAGATGTTGAACTAAAGAACCAGGGAGCAGAACAAAGCGAGAAGGTTGCTTCGAAGGTAGAAGAAACCAAGGAAAAAGCTTCAATAAGTTCTCAGACACAAGACCCCTTAGAAGAAGTAAATTTAGGGGAAGGTTCTATGCAACAGCCCACCTATATAAGTGCTTGTTTGAATGATCTGGACAGGGCCAGTTATTGGTTGTTCTAAAGAAATATAAAGATTGCTTTGCATGGTCTTATAATGAACTACCAGGATTGGATAGGTCATTAGTGGAACATAGGCTCCCTATGAAGCCTAATTTCAAGCCATACAAGCAGAAACCAAGAAGAATGAGTCCAGAAGTAATTCAGAAAGTCAAGGAAGAGATTCTTAGACTACTCAAGGCAGGCTTTATTAGGACAGCCAGGTATGTTGAATGGCTATCTAATATTGTGCCTGTAGTCAAGAAGAATGGTAAAATGAGGGTATGCATTGATTTCAGAAACTTAAATCTAGCAACTCCAAAAGATGAGTACCCTATGCCTATAGTGGATCTGTTGGTAGACAGTTCAGCAGGGCATCAAGTTTTATCAATGATGGATGGGCATTCTGGTTATAACCAGATCTGCATTGCAGAGGAGGATGTCCACAAGACAGCATTCAGATGTCCTGGAAATATTGGCACCTTCGAATGGGTTAAAATGCCATTTGGCCTGAAGAATGCTGGGCTACATATCAGAGGGCTATGAACACTATCTTTCATGACCTCATTGGAGGGTATTTAGAGTGTTATATTGATGACATTGTAGTTAAATCCCAATCCATGGAGGAGCATCTGTTTCACTTAGAAGCAGCCTTTGAAAGAATGAGAAAGTTCAAATTGAAGCTCAATCCTCTTAAGTGTGCTTTTGGCGTATCATCTGGAAACTTCTTGGGTTATGTGGTACACAAGAAAGGAATACAGATTGACCAGAATAAAGCCAAAGCCATCATTGAAGCCAGGCCTCCATCAAGTAAGAAAGAATTACAAAGGTTCCTTGACAGGTTAACTTTCTTCGAAGGTTCATTTCTAACACTGCAGGGAAAACTAAAGTATTTTCTTCCTTGTTAAGGCTGAAAGATGAAGAGGAATTTGTGTGGACAGCAGAGCATCAAATTGCTTTCGAAGGTATCAAAGCCTACTTGGCCAACCCTCCAGTGCTGATGCCACCAAAGGGTGATAAGCCCTTGAAGTTGTACATAGCTGCAGCAGAAGATTCATTGGGAGCTTTTTTGGCCCAAGATAATGAAGAAGGCAAGGAGCAAGCTGTTTATTACCTTAGTAGGTTTTTAAATTCTTGTGAATGTAAATATTCAGCTGTTGAAAAGCTGTGTCTTGCTTTGTATTTTGCTGCAATGAAATTAAGATATTATCTCTTACCTACAACTGTCTTGGTAATTGCAACCACAGATTTGGTTAAGTACATGTTATCTAGACCTATGTTGAGGGGGAGAATTGGCAAGTGGATACTAGCCTTATCAGAGTTTCATCTAGAGTATGTCCCCCAAAGGGCAGTAAAAGGGCAAGTTTTAGCCAATTTTCTGGCAGACCATCCATCTCAAACAGAGAGCCAAGAGATAATGGAACTTGGTATGGCTAGTGTTGAGCCATGGCAGATGTGGTTCGATGGGTCGAAAGCCAATGGCTTAACTGGATTGGTATTGTGATTAAATCACCACAAGGGGTAGAAACCACACATGGTTTCAGAGTGGATGAAGCTACCTGTTCCAATAACCAAGCTGAATACGAAGCCTTAATAGTGGGACTAGAAATTCTTATTGGATTACAAGTTCATGCAGTTGACATTTTCGGAGATTCTCAATTGGTGGTTAACCAAGTGAAAGGGATTTTCAAGTGTCAAAGCATAAGCATTTTACCATACTATGTTGTTGCATTACATCTGCTTTCTCAATTTCAAATAGCAAATGTAACTCATGTTCCAAGATTCTTGAATAATAGAGCTAATGATGTGGCTCAGAAAGCTTCGAACTTCAAGAGAAGGGATAATGCCCAAAGGGACATAAGCCAAACAACATATCAGAAATTGATACCACCTTTGAATAAAAGGAATGTGGTCTTGGAAGTCAATCATAATGACTTACAAGAACAAGATTGGAGGCATCCAATAATGCAGTACTTGGCTGGTCCATCTTCGAAAGCCAGCAGGAAAACTAAATTGCAGTCTATGCAATATATGATATATGGTAATGCTCTCTACAAAAGGGGGGAGATGGCTTATTGTGGAATGTTTAGGCCCAAAAGAAGCATTAACAGCTATGGCTGAGGTTCATGAAGGCATTTGTGGTGCTCATCAGCCTGGTGTGAAGATGAGATGGTTGCTTCGAAGGCATTCCTACTATTGGCCAACTATCCTTAAAGATTGCATAGAGTATGCAAAGGGTTGCCAGGCATGCCAAAAGCATGGCACAATAAGGCATGTGCCCATAACTGACCTACATGCAGTAGTGAAGCCCTGGCCATTCAGAGGGTGGGCTATGGATATGATGGGGAAAATACACCCACCTTCTTCGAAGCATCATTGTTTCATTCTAGTGGCCACTGATTACTTCACTAAGTGGGTCGAAGCTAAGCCATACAAAGCTGTAGACCAGACAGAGGTCATTGGATTTATCAAGGATCTAATCCATAGATTTGGCATCCCACAAACTATAACTGTGGATAATGGGACTGTGTTCGATGGAAAGATGGTGAAGTCCTTTGTGGCAGAATTTGGAATTAGTCTGTTAATTCCACCCCATATTATGCACAAGCCAATGGTCAAGCTGAATCATCCAATAAATCCTTGAAAAAAGGAATACAAAAGGTTGTGGAGGACAATCCCAGGGATTGGCATAACTTATTGTTGGATGTTTTGTGGGCTTACAGAACTTCCCCAAGGTCAAGCACAGGAGTCACTCCTTATGCCTTAGTATATGGGCATGATGCAGTGTTACCTGTGGAGATTAATGTTAAATCTTAAGGGTAAGATGCCAAGATCAGTTGGATCCTGAGCAATACCATCAGAGTATGTGCTTGGAATTAGAAGGCATAGATGAAGCCAGAATTCTGGCATTAAATAGCATTCTCTTGCAAAAGAAGAAAGCAGCTAAAAATTACAATAAGAAGGTCAAACATATTGGCTTTGATGAAGGTGATTTGGTATGGAAAACAATACTCCCAATAGGAATTAAAAGCCATAAGTTTGGCAAATGGTCACCTAACTGGGAAGGACCATATCAAATTCATAGAGTTCTGCCTTTTGGAGCATACCATTTGAGAAATTTGAATGGGTATATACATCCCAAAAAGATTAATGGCAGATATTTGAAGCCTTATTTTCCAACTATTTGGGAAACACAAGGAATAAAATAAACACCAAGTACAAGAACATAAGACTGCTTAAATGATAGACAAAACTTTGCTTTTTCATAAAGAATTAAGTACATTTTGCCACAAATTGGCCCAAAAATCATTACAGTGTCTTAATTGTTTTTGTACAACAGATTTCCTATTGGTAAATGCTGAAAATAGTTGAATAGCTGCAGCCATTTCTTCCTTTCGATCAGCCAGTCCTTGGTTGGTGATTTGCAATTTAGTGTCAGTTCGGACTAAGGCCTGATTCACTGCAGATAGCTCCTCTTCAAGTTGAGCTTTCCTCTCCAGCAACTGGACTCGAAAGTGGGAGGCAGAGGAGTGTTGTTCCTTAAGCTTTGACACTTCAGTATGTACGTAGGAAACAAAACTCTGATCGCCAGCCAATTTCTCATCCTCAGCCTTGGCAGCCTGACAAATGCTAATGTAAAAATCGACAGTGGCTGCTGCCTGAGATAGGTGACTTGAAACATTCATGCCGGACTGCTCAGCAACTTTGCAGCATTGGAGGAACCCATTTCTGATTATAGGCCTTTGTAGAGCCTCGAAGGGGATCCTCGAAAAGAAATCAACAGATCCAGGCATGTCCCAGGTCTATCGAAGGTGCAGAAGGCTTGCTGCTGGAGGAAGAACTCTCGAAAAATTTCCAGCAAGGAGTCAGCCAAAATTAATGGCTCAGCTTCAACATTGAATGTTGGAGAGGTAGAGGGTATGTCGAAGAGACTAGCTAGTCTGGCTTCGAAGACATCAACCTCATCCATAGACATGAGAGGCGCAGAAAGAGTTGTGATGAAAGGCACAGAGGACTGCATGGGGATAGGAGAAATAGATGAAGCATCTTTAGCAGTCTCCATGGTCCTAGCCACCAATGAATCAAGTGAAGAAGGGCTGGAGCTAGGTAAAGGCGATAAACCTCGGATTAGAGAGCTACCAGCACCCTCAATAGGAGAATCAACTGCCATCATAGACGGAGTAGCAGTTGGGATTTCCTTGGAAAAAGAAGGAGGAGCAAGGCTCGAAAGAGAAGTATCAAGGGTCAAGTGAGGAAGATATGGAGTCAAACCAAAAGAAAGAGTTAAAGGAATGCTAGGGCTCAAAGGGGGTACATGAAATGTGGGCCTAGGAAGTGGAAGTATTATCTGAATGGCTTTCACATTCTGCATTTGATCAACTTCAATTGAAATTGAGGGAGTCCTCATTGGAAGTATAGCCTCAGTAGTTGTTGCTGCAAAAAGAAAGAGACGTAAGGTCAAGCTCTAGTGTCAAAATTTGATAAGGCAAAACAGTAGAAGCATGAAAGAAATTACTTGTTCCAGAAGCGCTGGCACTGATGTGAGAGCTGCGAAGAGAGTAATGTTCAGCAGTCTGTTGCCTTCTTGCAGCTTCCCTTTGTAGTGCCTCAGCAGCAGCAGCTTCATCCCTCAGAAATTGTTGCTGCCGTCTTTTCTCAGCCCTCTCAAAGACGATCATTGCTTTGGAATGTTCTTGTTCTACTGCCTTGGCAGCAGCTTCATGGATAGGATCTTCAATCAAGTCAGTAGCAGGAACTCAACCTCTCTCTCTTCAATTTGGGGATCAAGTTCTTCAGAAGTAAGCTCCTGTTCCATTGCTTTGTCAACTGTCTCGAAATTAGGATCTTCGACCAAATCAGAAGAGGGGGCAACCACCCTTGTTCTCGTCTTTCGTTGTAATGGTGTTTCTTGCTCTTGCTCAATCTCTCTCTCTCTTCATTTTGAGATTCAGCTTCTTCAGGAGTGAGTACTAGTTTTCTTTTCTTTTTCTGCTGTTGTCTGGCCTTGAGAGCAGCTAGAGTTTCAGCTCTTTTGGGAGACTCTTCTTGTGGAGATCCTGCACCAAAATATGTGAATATAGAGGAGACAAATAAAAGAGTTGAAGGAAAGAGGAACTTAGAAATGCTTACCCTTCTTCGAAGCAGCTCTGGTAACTCTAGCTGGAGGAGGTGAGGCTGCAGGAGAAGTTGTGGTAGCTGCAGAAAAGGGAGGAATGTTCTCAACTGTCGCTGACTTAGCCTTCGAAGGCACTCCTAACCCTATTAACAAGTCATGAGGGTGTGCAGATAGGCGCACTTCCATATTGGCTGTCCACCAGTTCTGGAATCTTTTCAAAACTAAGCCAGATGGGAGAAAAAGGACAAATTGAAATTCATTCAATTCCTTCAGCAGTTTGAGTATTGCCGCCTCTAGCTTTGATTTAGATATTCTCAAGTCTCTAGCTGTAAGGTGGACATTCGAGAGACTGCAAAGTGGAACAGGTATCCCTTGGGTGAGCCCAAATTGTCTGGCAAACTGAGAGGGGCAGTACACCTCAGATATGCATTTATAACCTCGAGGGTTTAAAGTGCCAATGAACAGCTCCCTCGGTAACAAAATTGAAGCCCACATATCTTTGTGTGGTGAGGTGGAGCACTCTTTATCAGCCAGAAAAGTTTGCAGCCAAGCAGGTCCTTTATTGGCGTCAAAGGGACAAAAAAGGGAAGCAGGAGGAGAAATAGGGAGTTGGTAAAAGAAGGCAAAGTAATAAGCAAAAGAAGCAGGGTAAAGAGCAATCCTAGCATACTTTTCCCCATAGGTGCTAGGGTCCTGAACAAGGAATTTTAGGCATTTTTGGTGCAAATCAGTGAAATAGGCAAAAAGCCAGAGCTGGAGCACCCAAAGGGGACCTCCTTGGTTAACATCAAGAGGTTTTTCACAAAATTGGGAACAAGCTCTGTAAACATGACCTAAAAGATAAGGAGCAAGAGCTATATGTTTTTTCAAGACAAGTGCCTTCGCAAGTGGAGCGAACTCAGGCATAATCCTCTGAGATGAGGTGCAAAAGAGAAATTTGCACAACCAGTATAAAATGAAGGAAAATAGTTCTCTGTCTCTCACGGGGCCTTCCCTTTTATTTTCAGCCTTTACGAAGTCGCTGTAAGAAGAGTTTAAGGCTGGAAGGGAAAATTTGACAGGGAGGTCCGGGTAGTTGGGAGTAAAAGGAGAACCATGGGGTGAAAGCCCTAAAAGATGGCAAATATCAAGAATGGTGGGGGCCATCATGCCGCACCGAAATTGGAAGAAATTAAAAGCCATATTCCAAAAACATAGAGCAGCAGGGATTAAAAAGGGATCCTCAGGAATGATGAACCTGGAAAGACGAAGAGCGTCGAGGATGCAGAGCTCCTGTAGGTCATCTTCTCTCGCGGGCACAACCCTGTCATACCATTCCTCCCATTCAGCTCTCAATGTCGGCCAGCAGCGATGAGGCCGGGTCATTCTCCAATTGCTCCAGTCAAGCCCTCCTTCGTAGAGAAGAAAGTGATCCTCCAAACGAGGGTATAAAGCTGGGAGTTGGTCAGGAGCTTCCCGAAAGATGGGACCTAGAACGTACTCTTGTTGGTTGCTGTGACGAGGAACAAAGAGACGTCCATCTATGGCGCTTGGCCCACCAGTTGTTAGTTTGGCGATTTCTTCATCAATACATCGTTTCAAAGCCATGGTAGGGCTGATACGGTCGCCAGCAAGCACTTTTAGCGAGGAGGGATCCATTGGTAGCAAGCAGTAAGGAAGAGAGGGTTAACAGAAGATCGGTAGAAAGAAGGGTTTGTGCGTTAAAAGAGCAAGTGATTTCAGAGCACGAAACAAAAGGGTTTTTAAAGCTTTTGTGTCTGAAAGATATATTGCGTAAGTCGCTAAGTACTAGAAGTATGAATACGAAAAGTTTCCTTCAATATTGATACTTTTGGAGGGAAAAACACAGCCCAGATGCTGAGATCAGCTTCGAAATAAGATATTTGGCTTCGAAACCAGATTTTGGCGCCAAAAATCAAACAACAACGGCTTCGAAATACAGAAGCCGGCTTCGAAGCATACTAGATGCTTAAAAATGTAAGAATACTCAAGGGTGGGTTTACTTAGAAGAGATCAAAGACCTGTAATAGGTTTCTTAACAAAAGTAATACCCTTGAGGCAAAACTTAAGGCCTCTTAAGGATGTGAATTGTTGTTCGAAACATCTAAACCAATAGTTGGTTTGTATATACACAGAGAATTGTTTGTTCGGTTAAAACAGTGTACCCCAAGGGCAATTTCCATGCTAGTCAGTATTAACCATGACTATATTTTGGTTATGATTAAAACAGGCTTTGAGGGGAAAGATTGTTAAAATTCGAAGCACCAATTCCAAACAAAAATCAACAAGAGTTGGTAACCATAGTCCATAAATTGGACAATTCATCTCAGCATCCTTATTGGAATTAATTGGATCTATATTCGAAGGATAAGATTGTTAAATTCGAAGCACTGATTCTAAATGAAAATCAGCAGAATTGTCAATTCTATTCCAAAAGTTGGAAGAATTCATGTTGATTTTAGTGTTTTAACAATTGTGTCCAGTTTCGAAGAATGAGTTTGTTCAGTTCGAAGCTCTGAATTGGCTTTTGAAGACAAAAGGAAACAGGGTCAAACAATGCCAAATACAGAAGAATTTTGTTTGTATTCAAGCCAAGGCAATTACATCGAATAACCCTATCTGGGTATAAACTCAAGCTCATAAAAATAAGGAATGGAATAAATAACAAGATCATGAAATTTGGTCCAACAGTGATCAATGAATTTTTGTTCTTTCTTTATTATATCTTCTATTTCTTCTAATGTTGGCTGCATGAGTTGATGTGCTCTCACTTCGTAGTAGAGCTCTTCAGCCTTTATTTCGAAAGCTTCCTCTCTCAATCTTTGTTCCAATTCGTCTATGACCAAATCATCCCAATACGCAGAATCTTTATTCTTGAAATCATCGAATTCTTCGATGAAGTTCTCTGCTTCGTACTGGGCATGAATTCGAAGAGACGAAAGTTGGTCTAAAGATTGTGTAGTAGCCATAGAATTTCGATGCCAGTAGAGGAGCAATGGAAGTTGGTCCAGGAACATATGAAGTTCTGCTTGGGCAAGGGGATTAAGGACATGGCCCCTAGTCAGAATATCACAAGCCCATTGAAAGTTCTTGAGAGGGACTGCGTCCTCAAGAACATTGAAGGGCAAGTGAGAGAAAGCTGCAAGCAGAAGTTGAGCTTGTTTCCGCTCAGCTGGAGTAGGGAATGGTGGAGGTTTGTAAGGTGGAAAGACTTCATTCATGGGGAGGGCAAGCCTCAGTTTCTCTGTCCAGCAAAGAGTTGGTGGAGGAGAAGGTGTAGATGCTTCTGCTTCAGAAGATGGAGAAGAAGGTGTGGATGCTTCTATTATGGGAGATGGCACGGGGGTGGAAGGAACAAAGGCATTAATATAATCAAGCCAGTCAGAAGAACAAATCTTCGCCTTCTGGGCTAAGAATGATGGGTTGTACCCTTGTGCCTCTTCTGGGCGTCGGGCAACAAGCACTGTCGTTGTGGGCATGGAAGATGTATACCATGCCACAAGCAGATTCTCCTCCAAACTACGTCGATGGTCAATGGGCACATAGGGGTAGACCACTGAACTTCGAGCGTAGAAGGGAACTCCAAAGGGTCAGTGAACTCAACAAAATGATGGTTGATTCGTTCCCTCAAATCATAAGTCTCAGGGTTGACCAACTTGTCCAGCCAGAAACCCCAGAAGATGAAGAAGTTACAGCTTTATCCCATGCAGAGGTTTGTGAAGAAGAGTTTCCCAAGTCCATATTTGCAACTTTCTGAATCAAAGATTTGGGAGTAGTTTGTTCGAAGCACAAGAGTGAGTCAGAGGAGGAACTTCTTGTATCTATATTCGCAAGTTTCTGAATCGAAAGATTAAGAGCAATGTGTTCGTAATCCAAAGGTCGATAATTTGTAAAGGCATCCATGACCTGAATATGGAAAGGTGGATAAAGGTGGCTAATTAATGCATGAAAATTCTTTCGAGGAGGAACAGCATCATCATATGACTCTTCGTGTGCTCGATCAATGGAGGAGAAAGTTGATTCGGCCATAGAAGGAGTATCAGTCTGTGCGAGTGCTAAGGTATTGGGGCGTTCACAAGATTGAAAGTGAATTAATGCAAATGATCATCAATAAATGACGGTTGCATTTCCAGAATTTAGACCCCATGCACGTTCTAAAAAACGCGGGAAAAGAGCTTTGATCCACTAATATCACCAAGTATTGGGTATATTAGTGCGGGGGGTAATGTTGGCTACATATTTTGTAAAAGCCAATCACAATTCGACACGTGGCAGAGTAAGGGTAATATAGGAAGACTAGTCAAGTCTTTGATCCTGATCGTACACGTGGCAGTTAATATTGGTTCTCACGTGATCTGAGTAGCATTGGATCAGTAAAGAGATGCAAGGTGACGTGGCTCCAACGGTTACTCACATTCAAATTCAAATATAGGAGGGAAGCCTAACTGCAAATGATGGTGTAGTGGAACTACTTATAAGGCAACATGGTCAGCGATCATGGAGGAGCAGTTCGACGGTTTGAAGTGCAGTTCGAAGGTCATCCTTGACAAGTATAAATAGCAGGGAAGCCCCCAGAAAAAACCCCCAGACTCAGATCCAAAAAACCAGTCATTTACTTCATATTTTCTTTTCCAGTTTTACATTTCCAGTTTTTACATTTCCTGCACTTTAAATACCTGTTCTTTACATTCCTGCACTTTAAATTCCTGCACTGCACTTCGTTCATAGGAGTAGTTTCGAGTAGATTATCGCTGTAAACCTCTACGAGGCTGAGTTTGGATCATTGTAAGTTTTCATCTTAATGAAATACTTCATTTGTTCGTCATTCATCTGTTATTTTGCTTAATTTCTCCTAAGTCAAGCCACCAGTAAAAGTCATCTTCATTGAGACTGAAAGAACTAAAATACAATCGTCTGATAATTGGTTGGCAATTATAATTTCTGTAAGGAGTGATTGATCCTTGCCGACACGCTTGCATTTACAAAAATACCCTTCGAAAGCCAAAAAGCCAACAGAAACAGAATAACATGTTACTGATTATGAAATAAAGTAACATGTTATTATTTACGTCAATTTCGACTGTAAATTTTTTTTTTTATAAATTTTACAATCAACATGGATCTAATTTGATATATCTTAATGAGAGAATTATAAAAATATTAATTTTATTAAAAGTCAACATCTAAATAAAAAATTATATTATTTTAAAATTTAAAATATTAAATTATTCGTTAAGAATATTTTAATAATAATAATATTTGCTGGATTTTAAATATAAAAAAATTATATTTATTTTTAATTTTGATCAAATACCCTTTTTTGAATGAATTGATTCACCATTCTTGTACTGCTCGACACAAGCCTAATCTCAAAGCCAGAGAGATGGCTACTACCCTGAAAATCTCAAGAACTAACCCTCTCTTTCTCTCTCCTCCCCAACTTGTAGGACTTCGCTTCTCCACCACCACCTCCACCTCCTGGTACACCCCACCACCACCTCATCACCACCACAACCACCAAGAACAAGACCCAATCCTTGCAACCCTTTCTCAGGCTATCAAAAACGCCCCATCAAACCCTCTCGATGCCTCTCTCAAGAAGCTAATCCCTTCCCTCACTTCCCGTCTCATAATCAATCTGATCAACACCAACCCACACTCTCTCGACCCACCCTCTCTCCTCTCCTTCTTCAAATGGTTATCTTCTCAACCGCATTTCCGCCACACCGTCCACTCTTACTGCACCATGACCCACTTCCTCAGTGCCCATCAAATGCACTCACAAGCACAGGACCTTATCCAATTCGTCGTCAATCGAAAGGGGAAGGACTCAGCTGCTTCGGTTTTCGCCTCAATTCTCGAAACCAGAGGTACCCATCACTCCAATTTTGTTTTCGATGCTCTTATGAATGCTTACATTGATTGTGGCTTTATCTCTGATGCGATTCAGTGCTTTCGGTTGGTTCGAAAGCATCGAATTCGCATCCCCATTCAACCTTGTGGCCGTCTTCTTGACCTGTTGATGAAGTCGAATTCGCCGACAGCCTCGTGGGCGTTTTATTCTGAGATTTTGGCTTGTGGGTTTCCTCCAAATGTGTACAATTTTAACATTTTGATGCATAGTTTGTGTAAAGATGGTAAAATTAAGGAAGCCCAATTGATTTTTGATGAAATTGGGAAATGGGGTTTGAGGCCTAGTGTTGTTAGTTTCAATACTTTGATAAATGGGTATTGTAAATTGGGTAATTTGGAGGAAGGGTTCAGGTTGAAGAGGGTTATGGAGGAGAGTAATGTTGCTCCTGATGTCTTTACTTTTAGTGTTTTGATCAATGGCTTGTGTAAGGATAGTAGGTTAGATGATGCAAACCGATTGTTTGATGAAATGTGTGAGAGAGGGTTGGTTCCAAACGATGTTACTTTCACTACTTTAATCAATGGGCACTGCAGGAATGGGAGGATTGGTTTGGCTATGGAAATTTATCAGCAAATGTTGAGGAAAGGTGTGAAACTTGATTTAATTATGTACAATACACTTATCAATGGCCTTTGCAAGAATGGGGAGCTGCGGGATGCAAGGAACCTCGTTGATGAGATGACTAGGAGGGGTTTGAAGCCTGACAAGATCACATTCACTACACTTATTGATGGATTTTGCAAAGAGGGAGATTTGGATTCGGCTTTAGAAACAAGGCAGGAAATGGTTAAGGAAGGCATTGAGCTTGATAATGTGGCTTTCACAGCCCTTATTTCAGGGCTCTGTAGAGAGGGACGAGTTATCGATGCGGAAAGAACATTGAGGGAGATGTTGAGAAGGGGTATCAGACCCGACGATGCCACATTTACTATGATCATTGATGGGTTCTGTAAGAAGGGGGACGTTAAAATGGGTTTCAGGTTGCTAAAGGAGATGCAGAGTGATGGATATGTACCTGGTGTTGTAACCTATAATGTGCTTATGAATGGGCTGTGCAAGCAAGGACAGATGAAAAATGCTAATATGCTCTTGGATGCTATGCTTAATCTTGGGGTGGTTCCTGATGATATTACATACAACATCTTGCTGGAAGGGCATAGCAAGCATGGAAACCCTGAGGATTTTGATAAACTACGCTGTGAGAAAGGGCTTGTTCTTGATTATGCTTCTTATAGTTCATTACTTGGTAAGATTTGATAATATCTCAAAAAGATCATTACAAGACATGACCACGGTGTTTCTACAACAGTAAAAGCCCCAAGTATGTTGGCTTGTCTGCCTAATGAATTCAAACCTTGAAAATGAGTTTATGGAGACTTCATTTGCTTTGATCTTCTATCTCTCTCTCTTTCTCTGAAAATTGACCTCAACCGCTGAACCGAGAGTTTAAGCTTGTATAAGAATGTTTTAGCAAAACCTCCATTTGTGATTCTTGCTGCATCTTATGAAATGAGGATCCCATTAAAGCAACTTCATGTCTGGATTACCTTTAGTTTGGAGAGGAAGTTTGCTGAGGCTTTAGTTAATTTAACTCGGTTCTTTCTATTTGCTATTATGACCTTGGGGTAATACACTGAGGCTGAGAGTTCAAGCTAGTATATGGATGTTGTGAACTGGGTATTCACACTGTCCAGAAGAATTTTATTGCATTTCATGTACACGAGGATCTTGGCTCTTCAGAGGACAAGTCACTGTTGGCCAGAGTGTTGGTGGACATTGAACCAGAGTGAATGCAGATGATGCCATGTGCATAATGGTCATTTACAGGTTATGATTGAAAGAGATATTAAGATATTTCTAAAGTTGGTCAAGGAGATACAAAATATTGGAACTAATAAATGTGCTTATGACCGAATAGACACGATGCTATCAAATAAAATGACCCAATGGAAGCTAAACTGAAGTTTAGAAAAGGGCAAGATGTATGCAATGCATACTTTAGGATATGCTTTTGGAATATGGAAACAGAATGCTATACCGGGAAGGCATTGCAAATGTTAAAACCTAACAAATACTGGTAACTTATAATAAAATGAGCAAAATGGCTTAATCATGATTATGCTTCTTATTTTTCACGAGTGAGTTTAGCAAACTCGTATGCTGTGTTTGGTTGGTGGATTTGAGAAGGGATTTGGAAAGAGAAATGGAAAAGGAATGTGAAATGTGAATAAAATATATTTAAATTTCACTTAGTTTCCCTTTCCCTTTCCAAATTCCCCAGTCAAACACAGCGTTAAAATCAAAATTTCAAAAGAGATGTTTGTTCTATTTTTATTAAAACAATTATGGGTCTTGTTTAGCTATATATTTTTTGCAAAATGAGTGAGAGTCAACTAATGATTCTGATACTTGTGTTTGTGATCACTTTTCGTTATGAAAGTAAATTGGATATGCCATAATTTATGTGGGATAAATTATTTGGAAAACATAAAACTCTGGTGATAATAATTCTATCATTGTAATGTTGACTACATGTCAACCACAAAATAAGAGGTTTTAGTTGGGGGGTGCTTGAGTTGGGGTAGGGGATTCAGGGCTCAAATCCGCATAATTGACTTTGACTAACTTCTAATACTTGTATCACGCTTTCGTATCTCTATTTGGTTTAAAATTTTTAAAAATAATTGTTGAGTTTTTAATTTATATATATTTTTGTTTTTAATGATTTTTTTTAAAAAAAAATCAATTTATAACTTTTTAAATTCACTTAATTTAGATACATGTAAAAAAGATAAATTTTATAATTTTTCTTTAAAATATATAAAAAGTTGGCTTTTTTTTTGTATTTACTGAATTATTAAAGATTTTTTATTAATATTTTATTTTTTAAATACATTTAGATTAGGTGCATCTAAAAAATTAAAAAAAAAAATTAAAAAAATGAGCAACATGTTGTCTATGAAAGTCAAATATTGCTTGGTGTCTCCAATTACAAAAGGTCAAAACATCACCCTTGCTATTGGAAGTTGCTTTTAATCACCCATTATTTGGAGCATTCCCTACTTCAAGTTGTATTGGATTAAGAATTTAATTTAAGAGAGAATTTGTAGAGAGAGAAAGAAAAAAAAAAACTTATATTTCATTAAAAAAAAATTGTAACTTCTTTTTTCATTCTACAAATCTCATCTCAAATCTCTTATCTGCAACATTATTTTTAAGTTTAAGAGTTAAAATTTCCAGTGTCAAAAAACAAAGCAAAATCTCCATAGTACATGGGGCTTCATGGAGTAAAATAAATAGGAGATCTACATTTTTCGTCATACAAGACTTCATATGGTGCCATGTCAATGTTAGAATGGAAACTATTATTATATGCAAATTCTGTCAGTGGCAAATAAGTCTCACAACTCCCCTTAATGTCTAAAGCACACATTCCAAACATATCCTCCAACGTTTGGATAGTTCTTTCATTTGTTCATCGATTTGCGAATGAAAAGCGGTACTAAATTTTAACTCTGTTCCCATTGCCCTTTGAAGACTCTTCCAAAACCTTGGATCCCTATTCGAAACAATGGATATCGGTACTCTATGTAAACGAACAATTTCATCAATATAAATTGTAGCTAGTTATAAGCATCATAACTAGTCCTTATAGATAGAAAATGTATAGATTCAGTTAACCTATCCACAATAACCCAAATAGAGTTCATACTTCTCAGTGTTCGAGGTAGACCGGCGATGAAGTCCATGGTTATATGCTCCTATTTCCATTCTCGAATAAGGAGAGATTGAAGTAGCCTTGCCGATTTTTGTTGTTCAGTTTTGACTTGCTGACATTGAAATCATTTAGATACATACTCTGCAATTTCCTTTTTCATATTAGGCCACCAAAAACTTTGTTTCAAATCTCAATACATTTTCTTGTTGTCCGGATGCATTGCAAACTTTGACTTGTGAACTTTTTTCAAAATTCTCATCTTCAGATCGTAAATGTTTCCCTTGAAACTTCAACATTTCATTCTCAACACCGAACCCTAATTTTCAAGCTCAACAAAGAGGATATAATCATTACAATTTTTAGGCTATATCAATTGAGTTCTTATCATTGATCAAGAAATTTTAAAAATATATATATATATATAAATCATAACATTTCAGTTTATGATTTAAGATTTATTTATTTATTTATTTATTTATTTGTATGATCAGAATGATTTTAAGAATAAAACAAATATTCAACTTTATTTCCATAATGGGGGGTCAGGTTCGCTTATCGAACAATACGAGTGAAAAATATAAGCCCAGCCCATGACTAATCCTAATATCTGCAAATTTTGGACTTATATTACTTTGTGGGCATATAAAATAAATTTAGATAGTTAGTCCACAAATATATATTTGTTTATTTTTTTTTTTTTTTTTTCAGGGGAATGAACTTTGGGTGTATTTACACCCAAAAAAATAACTTAGTAAGTTCAATTAAAATTTTAAAATTTTAAAATTTTTATTATATTTTAATGTAAATTTACTAATACAAATAACACATATTAAACTTTAAAATAAAATATTATTATTTTCATATGGTAGCCTCTAATCACTTATACGTAGAGATGTAATCAGTTTGGTATGGTCGGTATTTAGGTAAAAAATTTCACCGAACCAATAATGTCGGTTTTATTATTTTGAATACTAATATAGACCGCTGCTCCCATCAAACAGCACCAAACCGGACAGATTACGGTTCAGTTTAGTACGGTTTAATCGGTGTAGAACCTTTCAAACTTGAACCACTTTTAAATATAATCACTAATATATATATATATATATAAACATTAAATTAGTTATTTATTTACCATTTCAAATATATCCAATTCATCCATTTAATAAATAATTTCCAATTCCTAGATTAACAAAAATAAAAGTTAAAATATACTAATGTTTCAAGAGTAAGCCTTCGTTTGGGAAGGCAAGTTGGGGCTAAATTAGCCACGTCCAGACAAAAAAGGCTAATTTAGCCAAGTGGAGACAAAAACAGAAATCATGTTGGGTTCAAATCCTTATTGGGATAAATTTACCAAAATACCCTGACTGTCCCCTCTGAGTCTGAGGCCCAACGCCGGTTGTACTGTAAATTCTATAAATTCTACACACGCTCGGCCACCCTTTGTTGTACTGTCACTCTCCAAAAACAAACGAAAGTACAATGACGTTATACATGTGCACAGTGCTATAATTTTTAGACCTAAAATTTTAAAAATTATTTAAAATATTATATTTATGATTTAAATTTTAAAAATATTTGAAATAATTTAAATAAATATATATTTTTAATTTTTTATAAAAAATAAAAAATGATATAATTAAAAAATAAAATAATAAAAATATACTAAAATAAGAAAAGTCAAATAATACCTTATTTTATATGTGAATTCTATATTACATTAATTTAATTCCTATTTCACAATACACTGTAAAAAAATCTGAATAACATATGAAAGATCATTTGTGAAAACTAAAAATAAATTAATGTATACAAATTAAAAAAAATTGACAAAAGCGTAAATGAAAAAAAAAAGAATCACAAAAATAAGTCTCATCAAACAAAAAAAAAAGAAAAAGAAATTTGCAAACAGAAATTAGCATTTGCCACGTAATTTGGAAAAAAATAAAACACATAAAAACCCATTATTCAAAACAAAAAACAAATTAATGTATACAAATAAAAAAAGTTGACAAAAACGAAAATTTTAAAAAAAGAACGACAAAGTTTTACGGCTCATCAAAAAATAAAAAATAAAAACATAAAAAGAGAAATTAGTATTTGCCACGTAATTTACAAGTAAATCAAACACATGAAACCCCATTTTTGAAATATAAATACAAATGTATACCAAAAAAAAAATTGACAATTTTGTAAATTTAAAAAAAAAGAACTCCAAAAAATACGGCTCATCCAAAAAATAATAAATAAAAACATAAAAACAGAAATTAGCATTTGCCACGTAATTTACAAATAAATAAAACACATGAAAACCCATTTGTCAAATATAAAAACAAATTAATGTATACAAATTAAAAAAAATTACAAAAACGTAAATTAAAAAAAACGACAAAAATACGCCTCATCAAACAAACAAACAAAAAAAAAAACAGAATTAGCATTTGCCACGTAATTTACAAATAAATAAAACACATGAAAACCCATTTTTGAAATATAAACAATTAATGTGTACAAATAAAAAAATGACAAAAACGTAAATTAAAAAAAAAAATAACGACAAAAATACGCCTGAAAAAACATTTTAAAAAAAAAAGCATAAAAACATAAATTACCATTACCGTAATTTACAAATAAATAAAACACAAAAACTCATTTTTGAAAAATAAAAAAAAGTTATTGTCTACCAATAAAAATAAATAAGACAAAAAACGTAAATTAAAGAACAAGAACTAACTATTTGGGTAAAAAAAAGAAAAATGACAAAAACATAAATTTTAAAAAAAAAAAATCAAAATACGACAAATCCAAACCCAAAAAAAAAACAATTTCGGTCCAAACAATCTGACGTGGAGGACCACCAACAATGAGTTGACATGTAAAACACAGTTGAAGGGCAGTTTGGTAATTTAACATGGAGACACCTCACCAAAAAGCTCTTCCCAAACTAGGCTTTTTAGCCCCAGGCTAAAATAGCTAAAAAAGCCAAAAAGCCAACCCACTTCCCAAACGGAGGCTGAGTTAGAGTTAAGATTATATAGAATAATAGTTTATAAGCTTAGGTTATAAAGATGACAAGGTTAACTAATTAAAATTAATAATTTATTATACTTATTAATATCATTATATTATTAGATTATATATATACATATGTTATATAAATACAATATATGTTAAAGCAGTCAGTTTGGTTTAGTTTGGTACACAAGATGCTGGAATCGATACCGAACCGAAAATCAAAAAAAAATTAAATTTAAAAATCGTACAGACCGATTCTTTTAAAAAATTGACCAAATTTAATCGGTTTGGTCGATTTTTTCGATTTTTCTTACATCTCTACTTATACGTATTCTTCATATTCAAATGTTTTCATTTTTTCCCCCATGTTTCAATTATTTTATCTTTCTTTTATCACTCCAAAACTCTGATCACCCCACCAAAACTCACCATTATCATCAACATCATTATTTCTTATAATGTTGTTACTTACAAATAGAAGAAAGTTTGAACAAAATCAAATAATTGATGAAAATAATAATTAAAATTATTTTTTGAAGCAACTCATCGAAGAAAACGTAAATATTCACATAAATATTAAAAGTACAATTCTTGATTTCTATTTTTTTTTTAATGTGAAAATGAATATTCAACCTGTTTTACGTCAATACTGTTCGGATTTTCAAATCCAAACAAAACAATCTAGTTCGGCATAGAAAGGCTAAACAAGTTGACTTTCACAACAAGAAATTGCACTTTTGGCGACTAAATTTTTAGTCGCCGAAATAGTTTCCCGACTAAATATTTTAGTCGCTGGATTTGTCGCGGGAAGATTGTCGGGGAAGGTATCAACGACTAAAAAAAATTTAGTCACCAAAAGTCCTATAAAATGGCGACTAATGTTTTAGTAGACAAAAGTAAAAGGTATTCACGACAAAATAGCTTTAGTCGCTGATGAGGCAAATTGGCGACTAATCTATTAGTCGCCCAAAAGGATACTAATTTAATTTAAATCACATCTTCAGCTACTAAATTTTTTGTCACCAAAACTGCAAACATCTATGGCGACCAAATTTTTAATTGCCAATAGTGTTGTTTTAGCTACTAAATGTTTAGTTGCGGAAAATCCGATTTCTTGTTAGCTACTACGCAGGTTAGTCAGCCAAAGTCTAATTTTTTTTAGCTACCAAAGGTTTTGTCGCTTATGATATAATTATTATGTTTTTGGCGACTAAATATTTAGTCGTCAAAAGTGTCTTTCTTTTTAGCTACTACATAATTAGTCGCCTAAACTGTTTTCAATTCTTTTTGGCTACTAAATATTTAGTCGCCAAAAGATCTAATTCTTTTTCGCTACTAACTTTTTATTCACTTAAAATATTTAACTCCATTTTTGGCTACCAATTGTTTTGTCGCCAAAAACATCATTTTATGTTTTTATTTTTATTTTCATTTTAATAAATTTTTCCACTACCTATATGTATCCACCGCAACCTGTAATAGGTATACAAACAAAACAATATGTATATATTATCAACTATTCCATAATGCATATTTCACTTACAATCATCAAACAAAAAAGAATACATTTTAATGTAAACTTATATACAAACCAACTACATATATTCCAATTACAAATAATAACGTCATACATAACAAATACATTACCAAAACAATGTCCTCCGTACACAAAAAATATTTTTACTATACAATGCATTGTAATGACCATTTGGCATGGTACAAATTACCATGATAATATGTACCACGACAAAAGGTAATCTATATATACCACGGCAATAAATACAAGTTCCATGTCAAAAGTATTATGTACCCCGCCAAAAATTATATGTACGATTCATCCAAATTCCACACAAAAAGTAGAGGACGACAAAAAACTTCCCCATTGTTCAAAAGTGTGAATTATCTTCCGTACAAAAAAATGGAAGATCCACATGTCAATGCCAAAAGCCATCTACAAAACAAAAATTACACCCATCAGTTCCATTGTAAACAAAAATTACAGCCATCTACAAAACAAAAATTGCAAGGATGTCAATTGTAATTGAAATTGTATTTAAATATAGTTTGAAATTAGGACGTAATGGTTAAAAAATTTTAACTTCTCAAACTAGGACACATAAAATGAATTTTCAAAAATGGGGAGTTGGAAACATAAAATGAGATGAAGAGAATATTATAAAATTTTAATTATCACTTTTCTGGACAAAGCATCTATTTTTCTTGCATCCTAATTTGCATTATTCTGAATAGAGAATAATGTTTTGGTGTTTCCCAGTTTTGAAGTCTTGTCAATTTTCAATTTTCCTCACAATACAATTGTCTCAATTAAATTATTTGGATTATTACTTCTGTAAGTTGCTTTATTGGGTTTGTAATCAACTATATTTTTTAACTTGAGCTCCTATTTTGTTGCAAATTGAGAGAAGTTGGGAATTAGTTTTACAACAAAAATTATAACTTATAAAAAAATTCGTAATTTTAACGATAAATATCGACAACTTCAAAGTAGAGGGATAAAAGGTGCTATTTGATTAGTTTAAAGTATACAATTTACACTTGGTGATTAAGAAAATTCATTCAATTTTGGCGTACATTAGTTATGATTTATATAGTTGGGGAGAGAAATGTATGTTTTGGTGTGTAGGCCAAGTGAATGAATCTTATAATAATATGTTAATTGATTGTACCTTATCAAATATTGAAGAGATAATAAATAATTAGCAAATCATTGATAAGAGGTGGAATCTTTAGACAACTTATTTGAAATCCAAGTTTACAATTATTTTTTTGTTATGCTAATTAATGATTTTGTGATGGCGAATCGATCGACCCATCTTAACATAAAAAACAAAAAAACATAAGAGTGATCCTGATTTAATCTGAATTTCATTCAACCCAAGTTGAAATAACATTACAGAAGCTTATGGAAGTGAGGCTAGCATGTTGATCAATTAACAAGTGATTAATCAATAGTTAATTAAATAATTAATGAACCGATTTAGCTGAAACAGAAACACATTTGGTCATATAGTGGGCATTCAATTTCACTTTCGAATCTAAGTGTGTTTTAGGATGGATGGGGGGCCACCCCCAATGCCCAACGCAGCTTAACAATTACAAATTGCAATTGCAGGCAGTAGCAGCTAACCAGATGAAAGATCATATCAATAGATAGAGACCTCTCCCCTCTTTCAAAAATCAACCTCAATTTTAAAACCCTAAAATCATTAATGTACTCCACTTATTAATCTATGTCATTACCCTAATAATTTATTATAGGGTGTACATATACGATGCCAATCCAATCCAAACACAATTCTATTATAAACACAGAAACAAACATATCCCCCAAGTAAAGAAGTTGAACTCACTAAATTCAAAAGCATAGATGGAATTTGCAATGGCGATGGATTATTGTGCAGGTGGTGCTGAACAACACCTCATTCAAGATAAACACACTCAAGTCAGAGGAGTCCGTGGGTGCTATAATTTTGCACCCAAAACAGACCAATGAGTGTGGAGAAACAAAGCAAGAAGTCGGAGTCCAACAAGATCCCAAAATTTTGATATTGCACTATATTTTTTTTATTTGGGTACCTAGCATTTGTAATATGAGAAACTTGTTCTTCTCAATTGACTTTGAAAAACCTAACACTCAAGATTGAAATTTCAACAATCCAAAATCTACAATCCGAAATAAAACCACTTCAACCAAACCCATTCACGAAATCAGATAAAGCCCTAAAAAACCATTTACGAAATCAACACAAAATGAAAGAAAAAAAAATCAAATAAAGACCCTACAAAAAGCGTGAGAAATGAGGAACGGAGAGACAGCGAGAAAAAGAGAGACCTAGATCGACAGAGAGGGAGAGAGACCGAGAGACAAATACCTGTAATCAGTGGTGGTGATGATTTGCAGTGGTCGTGGTGGCGAGCGCCGATGGCCAGCGATGGTGATGATTAGCGATAGTGAGCAGCGGTGAGGTTTGGTATTGACTGCTCTCTATGTTGGTGTGCGAGACATAACATAACCGAAATGTATTTTTGTGTAAATGGGATACTGGGCGCCAATATTAATGCCTTTCCCTCTAAAAAATTTTCGAAGCTTTAGTGACTAAATGATTATTTGTCAGCAAATACTTATTAACAGCGACTAAACATTGGTCGCCAAACGTAACATTTTGGCTACTAATGTTTATTTTTGTCGGCAATGTTTAATATACAACAACTAAATTATTTTTTGTCGTCAAAAATTCACCTAAATGTGTCCATTTTTTGCGACTAAATTTGTTTTGTCGGCAAATGACATTATACGGCGTCTAAACGAAGAATTAGTAGTGTAAAATGCCAATAAACACCGACTAAAACTATTTTTGATCGCCAATAAGAATTATATGTCAACCAAAATAATATAGTAACTAAAACATGCAATCAACGCCAACTAAATCAACTTTTAGTCGCCAAATGTGCAGTTTGTTGTAGTGTTCGTTTCGTCATTCTCCTTTTCAACTTGGATGTGCTTCTTCTTTAGTAATTGACAGTGAAAAGACAAAGAAGAGGATGATGTGGCTGAGAATGGCTGAGAAGAGGATGTCGTGGTTAAGAATGGCTGAGAAGAGAAGAGAAAGAGTTTCCTTTAATTGATTTAATATTAAGATCATTATTTGGGTGTACCATAAAATTAAAATATTATATTATTTCAGGGTAATTTACGAAAAATAATAAGGCATATTGAGATGAAATTATATATTTAAATAATTTAATAGAAAGTAATGAGAAATTGGATGTACTAATTAAATTTTTAAGTGTAAATAGAATTCCCCCATGAACTTTTCATAGGCAAAATTTATTTTACCTCCTTATAATTTGAGAAATTTAAAATTGTAATACTTTAAATACAGGTAGATTGCCTCGTGTGTTTTTGGACTAATTCACAATCTACTAGCATCTATTAAAAGCACTATTTTTCTCTCTCTAATCTATTGTACACCTAATTTTAATGTTAACTAATTAAATCAATTAACTCTAGACTTCCATTTATTTAACCAAATTGCACACACATATATTCATATTTATATAAACAAACATTTACAAGGATTCAGAGTACTAATTTTGATACTTTAATGAAGCACTAATGACATGGCAAGGAGAAGAAAAAAAAAACAAACAAACAAACAAATAAATCAAGACCAAAACATCGTATCACGGTGGGTGGAATCCACTGCCAACTCATTGGAGCTAATTTTAGAGCTCAAGAATTAGAGCTCCAAAATATTTTTCTTTACATATATCATAGAACAAATTTATATACAATAAGGATGTCAGAGGGGTCGAGAAGGGAAAAAGGGAGTTGTGGTTGCAACCGAAAAGGAAAAAGAAAGTGGTTCAAGGGCTAGAGAAAGAAGATGGAGTAGTGGCAAGGGTTGATAGGGAAGACGGGAGTTGATGAGGGAATAGAGGTTATGTGTGAGTGATTTTCCGATCACACTGCCCACCTTAGTAATTCAGCTGTAGAACACAGGCAGAATAGATGGCACCCCGCTGTTCTGCACAGAAAGAGAAGGCTCCGACGGTGGTTCTTCCACCCGGGGGCACTCCGACGATCAAGTCAGTATATCTCTCAAAGATAATCAATGGTGCTAAAAACAATGCTCAAAGTATTAATTGCATACCTTAGACCCACGGGGGTGCCTCTCTTTTATAGTTTACTCAATCCTAGTCTCACTAGAAGCATGACTTCTATGGACTCCAATTCTATACTTACTTTGGACTCCTCAAGAGATAAGGATAGACTCCCTAAGAGTGTTATCCTTATTCATCCTGAAGTCTTTCTTCATCCTTGGACTCTTGTCCCTTATCCAATTATCTCGGACTCTGGTATTCTCGCAGATAACCTCGGCAACCCCGAGATCACCTCAGCATAACTACCTCGACATGTGGCACCTCGGCTAACACATCGGCGTCACCTTGCCACGTGTTGGTACTCTGAAAATATATCCCCACAGGTAGTGATTGAGAAAGGAAGAGAGGGTGTGTTTGTTTTGAAGGATTAGGGGGTGAGATTGGACTATTAGTCTTACCGGACTAATAGTCCATTTGTAACAACCCTCATACTGTTTACCGATTAATGACTGATTGATTACCGATTACTGCTAAACTGAGATCGAATATGAAAAGTAATTGACTGACTGAGATCTGAAACTGAATTGATTGCTGTATCTGTTTGAATTGTATTTTATCTGTTTGACTGTTTAATTATCTGTTCAGTTTTCTGTGTTTAAGCTGTCAATTGAAGGCCTTATCGACGACCGAACCGGAAATCGATTAGTGTTTCATGATCAGTAGGATTTATACGATTTTATGGTGTATTTAAGTAAAATGTGATTTGGTACGATTAAATTAGATTAAAATAGGTTAAATTGCATTGCGCACTTATTTACATTTTTGCCACCAATAGTGGGCCACTTACTTAGCACCTTTGAGTCTTATTACACTTGGTCAAAACACATTTCACCAGCCATTTTGAGTACACCACCGAATTAGAGAGAGAGAGAGCTACAAGAGTGTGATTTCATCTCTAATTGGCTTGGAATTTGGTAGAAGTGAAGGAAATTGAAGCTTGAGTGCATAATTGAGCCTCCATATCTCTAATTCAAGACTTAAGGTAGATTCATTGCCTCCTTGTTTATGTGTTGAGTTGATTTCTTGCATGGTTTAGAGTGAGTTGAAGTCTAGAGCCAATTTATGGCTCTAGTTGTGGTGTTGAAGCTTAATTGTTGCATGCATGTACATATATTGAAGTTTTGAGGTTATAGTTCGTGTTTCCTCACATGCATGTCCATATTTTAGGAATGGACCATGATTTCATCTTGTTTTGCAAAGGTTGGGCTCATTAGAGCATGTATTAAGCTTTGAATTGGTTTGAATTCATGCATGTCATGTTTGAAGATTGTTCATGAAAAATGGGTTTGAAATTGAGGTTGTTTGAACCTACCCTTGGGCCTTGATTTTACAAATTGAGCTTTTAATCATGTTATAGTATGAGTTTTCAAAGGTTTTCTAGAAAATGGGCCCAAGAGGATTGAATTTGGTGTTTGAAAACTTGGTTTTTGGCTTGGAGGTGCAATCTGGGTTTTTCCAGATTTTGCACTCCCGCTCGAGCGGGGGAAGTGGCGCTCGAGCGGGGAATTCGAGCATCCAGTACTTCGCACTGCATTCAAGTCTGCTCGAGCGGGGGTTTTTGGCGCTCGAGCGGGACCTTGTGTCTTGCGCTCGAGCGGCTATCGAGCGCCCAATCGAGCGTGATTTTTGAGTATCCAGTACTTTTTGGTCCGCTCGAGCGGGAAAGTTTACGCTCGAGCGGGGACCTTTATTGCATGTCCGCTCGAGCGGGGAAATATGCGCTCGAGCGGGACTCTGTTTTTCTGAAAATTCTGAAAATATTTTCTGAATACATCTTTGCATCTTCATCCCATCCTAAGCATTCTTAGGCCTAGTTTAAGACATCTTAATGAGGATATAGATGAAGAACACACCGAGGCATTTAGGGATTAAATTATTATGATGCTTCCCAACTGTGTAGCTTAGTGTGTGTTCGTTCTGTATTGTTTAGGGTTGGCATTTCGAGAACGCTCTAGCCTACTGTAGCCCAAAACTCTGTGAGTAACAATTGTGTAAAGATATGTTCGAAATGATTGTCTTTGAATGTTGAACTGAACTGTTTACTGAACTGATATTGATTACTGAATGAATGTATGTCCTTTATTTCTGAACTGTACTGAGGCATTCTTAGCACCTACTGTTTACTGTTACTGTTACAGAGATCTCTGTCGGTTCCCTCGTGGAACCACCACTATTTACTGATTGATGGCCATCATTACTGTTTGGTCTTTAAGACCTACTGCTTACTGTACTGTTATGCTAATGGATGTACCACATATGACTGATTGTACTAAACAACTGAAATACTGATTGAAATGAACTGTTTTCACTACTGTAAGGACATTCATTCTAAACCCCTTTACGCTTTATGTTATTCACTGGGCTTTAGCTCACTGCTCATATATATATGTAGGTGTACAGGCTCCGGATCAAAGCTAGAAGCGTCGGGGTAAACTCCCGTTTTGTCAAGCCAACCAATGTGCCTCACTGCGAGGTTCTGAGCTTGCCAAGCTAAGGCTTAGGGGTGTTTTTATTTCCCCGTTTGTCTCTGCTCTGTTTTGTAATACTGTATAGACTGGCAGCACCATACTATACTGTTAGTAGGGATTAAGTCCTTGTACTGAATGATTGTGAATATCGTGCATAACTGTCCTGTACTGAATGTTTATATGTATAAAAAGTCTTTTTGCATACAGACTGTCACAGCTCAATGGACATTATTTTATTACTGTAATGGCTTCCGCCATGCCCCTGTACTCTGTTTTACTGTATTACTGTTAAGCAGGCCTTCGGTAATCTCGGATTACTGGCCGGTTACAGTACTAAACCCATAGGGGCGGGTTTGGGTCGTGACAGAGTGGTATCAAAGCGATACTTAACCACGAGTTATACCGCACACACGTGTCCAAGTGAGCTATAGGATGTCCTAGAAAAGCGATTAGGGCATTACATGAGCATGATAAGTGTGTGGTTATGACATGACTGAATGTATGCTAATGTGATAAACTGTTAAGTGTGCAACTGTTTATGTTCCTAATTGCTATAACTACTTATAGTGAAATGGATAATGCAAATGAATCTGAGTCCTCGTCCACTGAGGCAAGAATGGCAAGAATGGAAAGAATGATGGAGCTGATAACTGTAAGATTAGAGCAACAACAGAACCAACAGCCCCCACCTCCTCCTCCGGCTGTACCAGAACAGAATGTGAATGTTAATGATGGGGACATAATTGCTCTCACCCAGAAGTTCAGCAAACTGAAACCGCCATCCTTTCAGGGAGGCCTTGAACCGTTAAAGGCTGAAGCTTGGGTTCTTGAGACCGAAAAATTGTTTGAGGTTTTTCCATGTTCTGAGGCACATAAAGTGCTGTTGGCTACATTTACTCTGCAAGAGGAAGCAAGAAGGTGGTGGATGCTTACCCGTGAGGATAACACTGTTATGACTTGGGCTCAATTCAAAGTAGCCTTCTTTGAAAAGTACTTCCCTCAATGTGTCAGGGATAGGAAGGTGACAGAATTTGAACAACTGAGGCAGGGCATGATGTCCGTTGCCGAATACGAGACAAGGTTTACCGGACTTTCTAGATATGCACCACATATGGTGGACACTGATTACAAGAAGGCCAGAAGGTTTGAAGGCGGCCTGAATGTTGCAATATTGGACAGAATAAGTGTTTTAAAGCTACCGACTTATGTAGGTGTTCTTGACCGAGCATTGATGGCTGAGTCGAACATCGAAACAGTGAAACAGTCTGAACCACCAGCGTCTGAATGGCGTGGAAAAAGGCAGGGTTTTAAGTTCAAGAAAGGCAAGAACAACCCGCTGAACAAAAAGCAAAATACAGGGTCAACGACTACTTCTAGTCAAGGAAACCGTCCATTTCCGCCCTGTTCCGAATGTGGTAAGAACCATAAGGGAGTTTGTTATAAAGTTTCAGGTGCTTGTTACAGGTGTGGCAAGGTGGGCCACATGATGAAAGGTTGCCCTTCCACTGCTCCGGGCAATAGTAAAGTTGCAGGCAGCGCCGCAGCATCAACTATAGCACCAAAGCCTAACCCCAAAGCTACCGGGAAAGAGCCTATGAGGCAGGGCCGAGTGTTCACCCTAGTACCGGGAGACGTGCAAAATACTGAAATCGTTGTGTCAGGTATCCTCTCTATTTGTGCTCAAAATGCATATGTACTGATTGATTCGGGGTCTACCCACTCATATGTATCGCATGCTTTTTCATGGAAATTGAGTAGACCCTTAGAACCTATGAACTATCTGCTAGCTGTATCATCACCCGTAGGAGGATCCATGACATGTGCTTAGATGTATCCTGCTTGTGAGATTATTGTTGGGGATATGCATCTGTTTATTGATTTACTGCCATTAAACATTGATCATTTCGATGTAATATTGGGGATGGACTGGTTACAAAAATATCATGCTACCATTGACTGTGTGTCAAAGCAAGTTGTTTTCCGTCCACCTGGCTTACCCGAATTTGTATTTAGTGGAAGTGGAGTAGTACCTCCCCCGTATTTGATCTCTTCTGTGAAAGCTATTAAATTGATTAGAAAGGGGTGTAAAGGATATATGTGTTCTGTGTTGACTATATCTACTGGTAATAATACTAAAATTGATGTGAACTGTATTCCTATAGTTAGAGAATTCCCAGATGTATTTCCAGATGATCTACCAGGGGATTTGATTGACAGGGAGATTGAATTCACCGTTGATGTAATTCCGGGAACACAGCCAGTATCGAAAGCTCCATACAGAATGGCTCCAACTGAACTGAAGGAGCTAAAAGTGCAACTGCAAGAACTGTTAGACAAGAAGTTTATCAAGCCTAGTACTTCACCGTGGGGCGCACCCGTTTTGTTTGTAAAGAAGAAAGACGGCTCACTGAGACTGTGTATTGATTACCGTGAATTGAACAATGTAACTGTGAAAAATAAATACCCATTACCGCGTATTGATGATTTATTTGATCAGTTACAGGGTGCTCAAGTGTTTTCCAAGATTGACCTCAGATCGGGGTACCATCAACTGAAAGTTAAACCAGAAGACATTGATAAAACTGCTTTTAGAACGAGGTATGGACATTACGAATTTTTAGTTATGCCTTTTGGAGTTACCAATGCACCTGCAGCATTTATGGACCTCATGAATAGAATCTTTAAACCGTACCTTGATGACTTTATTGTGGTATTCATTGATGACATATTGATTTACTCCAAAAGTATAGAACAACATGAACATCATCTGAGACTTGCCCTGCAGACCCTAAGAGAACAGAAACTGTATGCTAAACTGTCTAAATGTGAGTTTTGGCTTGATCATGTTATGTTTTTGGGGCATGTTGTTAGCAAAGATGGAATTTCTGTTGATCCGCAGAAAATTGAAGCTGTAGTGAACTGGCCTAGACCAACAAATGTGACAGAAGTCCGAAGCTTTTTGGGATTGGCTGGCTATTACAGAAGGTTTGTCAAAGATTTCTCCAAAATTGCCTTACCATTGACTCAGTTAACTCAGAAGGGGACATCATTTGACTGGACCGACCAAAGGGAATCCGCGTTCCAAGAGTTGAAAACTCGACTCGTGACTGCACCAGTTCTTATCTTACCTTCAGGTACGGATGGTTATACTGTTTTTAGTGATGCTTCTCATAAGGGTTTGGGATGTGTTTTAATGCAGAATGGGAGAGTTATTGTTTATGCTTCCCGACAACTGAGACCACATGAAAAGAACTACCCAACCCATGATCTAGAACTTGCTGCAGTAGTGTTTGCACTGAAAATCTGACATCACTACCTGTATGGGGCAACATGTGAAGTGTATACCGACCACAAGAATCTGAAATATTTCTTCACCCAGAAAGAACTGAACATGAGACAGCGGAGATGGCTAGAATTGATCAAAGATTATGACCTACAGATTCTGTATCACCCGGGAAAAGCCAATACCGTTCCCGATGCACTGAGCCGGAAATCGATTGCAAATTTAGCTTGTCTGCTCACTGGACAGAAAGAGTTGCTTTGTGACCTTGAAAAATCTGGAATTGAAGTTGTCTTAAAAGAACAAGGTGGAACAATAGCTACTATTTCTGCTCAACCGGCATTGATCGAAGAAATTAAAGAGAAACAGCAAACGGATGACTTCTTGAAGAAGATCATCGAAGAAAGGGAAACTAAACTGAGACCGGGATTCAAATTTGAAAACAATGTACTGAAATTTCAAGAAAAACTGTGTGTACCGAATGACACTGAACTAAAAAGAAGAGTTCTGCAAGAGGGCCACAACTCAAAATTTTCTATCCACCCAGGGAATACGAAAATGTACCAAGATCTGAAACAGAATTTTTGGTGGCCGGGAATGAAAAAAGAAATTGCCGACTTTGTGTCAAAATGTCTTCATTGCCAACAAGTCAAAGCGGAACATCAGCGACCCGCAGGCTTACTGCAACCCTTACCCATACCGGAGTGGAAATGGGAGCATATCACGATGGATTTTATCGTTGGATTGCCTCGCTCTAGAAAAGGTATGGATTCAATTTGGGTCATTGTTGATAGACTGACCAAATCTGCTCACTTATTACCTGTCAAGACAATTTATAATGCGGATAAGTTGGCTGTAATTTATATTGATGAAATTGTTAGACTGCACGGAGTGCCTGTATCCATTGTTTCTGACAGGGATTCGAAGTTTACATCGAGGTTTTGGCAAAGCCTACAGACTGCATTAGGTACTGAATTGAGACTGAGTAGTGCCTATCATCCTCAGATAGATGGACAGTCAGAAAGGACCATCCAGACTCTGGAGGATTTATTGAGAATGTGTGTCCTTGATTTCCAAGGAAACTGGGAAAGTCACTTGTCGTTGGCTGAATTCGCCTACAATAACAGTTTTCATTCAAGTATTGGTATGGCGCCTTTCGAGGCATTGTATGGCAGAAAATGTAGATCTCCGATTTGCTGGGCAGAAGTTGGAGATAGGCCTTTGCTTGGGCCCGAGATTGTTTATGAAACGACTGAGAAAGTGAAATTGATACAACAGAGACTGAAAACTGCACAGAGTCGACAGAAAAGTTATGCAGATGTCAGAAGGCGAGATAGAGAATATGAAGTGGGTGATCACGTATTTGTGAAAGTGACACCGATGAAAGGCCAGACTCGTTTTGGAGTCAAAGGCAAGTTAGCGCCAAGATATGTCGGACCGTATGAGGTTATTGAGAAAATCAATCCGGTGGCGTATCAAATTGCGCTTCCTCCTAAAATGGAGCATATGCACAATGTTTTCCACATCTCTATGTTGAGAGATTATCTCCGGGATCCATTCCATGTGATTGAGCCTACTCGAGTAGTGTTAAGTGACGACTACACTTACGAGGAACGGCCTATACAGATTGTAAACAAACGGATTAAGAAATTGAGGAACAAAGAGATCCCGTTAGTGAAAGTTGACTGGCAAAACCATGGTGGCGTGTATGCTACTTGGGAAAGGGAAGACGACATGGCTAAGAGATATCCTGAACTGTTCCCACTGAATCCTGTTTTCTTCCAGAATGAAGGTAACTCGAGTTTAGAGGACTAAACTCTCTATAAGGAGGGGAGACTGTAACAACCCTCATACTGTTTACCGATTAATGACTGATTGATTACCGATTACTGCTAAACTGAGATCGAATATGAAAAGTAATTAACTGACTGAGATCTGAAACTGAATTGATTACCGGTATCTGTTTGAATTGCATTTTATCTGTTTGACTGTTTAATTATCTGTTTAGTTTTCTGTGTTTAAGCTGTCAATTGAAGGCCTTATCGACGGCCGAACCGGAAATCAATTAGTGTTTCATGATCAGTAGGATTTATACGATTTTATGGTGTATTTAAGTAAAATGTGATTTGGTACGATTAAATTAGATTAAAATAGGTTAAATTGCATTGCGCACTTATTTACATTTTTGCCACCAATAGTGGGCCACTTACTTAGCACCTTTGAGTCTTATTACACTTGGTCAAAACACATTTCACCAGCCATTTTGAGTACACCACCGAATTAGAGAGAGAGAGAGCTACGAGAGTGTGATTTCATCTCTAATTGGCTTGGAATTTGGTAGAAGTGAAGGAAATTGAAGCTTGAGTGCATAATTGAGCCTCCATATCTCTAATTCAAGACTTAAGGTAGATTCATTGCCTCCTTGTTTATGTGTTGAGTTGATTTCTTGCATGGTTTAGAGTGAGTTGAAGTCTAGAGCCAGTTTATGGCTCTAGTTGTGGTGTTGAAGCTTAATTGTTGCATGCATGTACATATATTGAAGTTTTGAGGTTATAGTTCGTGTTTCCTCACATGTATGTCCATATTTTAGGAATGGACCATGATTTCATCTTGTTTTGCAAAGGTTGGGCTCATTAGAGCATGTATTAAGCTTTGAATTGGTTTGAATTCATGCATGTCATGTTTGAAGATTGTTCATGAAAAATGGGTTTGAAATTGAGGTTGTTTGAACCTACCCTTGGGCCTTGATTTTACAAATTGAGCTTTTAATCATGTTATAGTATGAGTTTTCAAAGGTTTTCCAGAAAATGGGCCCAAGAGGATTGAATTTGGTGTTTGAAAACGTGGTTTTTGGCTTGGAGGTGCAATCTGGGTTTTTCCAGATTTTGCACTCCCGCTCGAGCGGGGGAAGTGGCGCTCGAGCGGGGAATTCGAGCATCCAGTACTTCGCACTGCATTCAAGTCCGCTCGAGCGGGGGTTTTTGGCGCTCGAGCGAGACCTTGTGTCTTGCGCTCGAGCGGCTATCGAGCGCCCAATCGAGCGTGATTTTTGAGTATCCAATACTTTTTGGTCCGCTCGAGCGGGAAAGTTTACGCTCGAGCGAGGACCTTTATTGCATGTCCGCTCGAGCGGGGAAATATGCGCTCGAGCGGGACTCTGTTTTTCTGAAAATTCTGAAAATGTTTTCTGAATACATCTTTGCATCATCATCCCATCCTAAGCATTCTTAGGCCTAGTTTAAGACATCTTAATGAGGATATAGATGAAGAACACACCGAGGCATGTAGGGATTAAATTATTATGACCTTTCCCAACTGTGTAGCTTAGTGTGTGTTCGTTCTGTATTGTTTAGGGTTGGCATTTCGAGGACGCTCTAGCCTACTGTAGCCCAGAACTCTGTGAGTAACAATTGTATAAAGATATGTTCGAAATGATTGTCTCTGAATGTTGAACTGAACTGTTTACTGAACTGATATTGATTACTGAATGAATGTATGTCCTTTATTTCTGAACTGTACTGTGGCATTCTTAGCACCTACTGTTTACTGTTACTGTTACAGAGATCTCTGTCGATTCCCTCATGGAACCACCACTGTTTACTGATTGATGGCCATCATTACTGTTCGGTCTTTAAGACCTACTGCTTACTGTACTGTTATGCTAATGGATGTACCACATATGACTGATTGTACTGAACAACTGAAATACTGATTGAAATGAACTGTTTTCACTACTGTAAGGACATTCATTCTAAACCCCTTTACGCTTTATGTTATTCACTGGGCTTTAGCTCACTGCTCATATATATATGTAGGTGTACAGGCTCCGGATCAAAGCTAGAAGCGTCGGGGTAAACTCCCGTTTTGTCAAGCCAACCAATGTGCCTCACTGCGAGGTTCTGAGCCTGCCAAGCTAAGGCTTAGGGGTGTTTTTATTTCCCCGTTTGTCTCTGCTCTGTTTTGTAATACTGTATAGACTGGCAGCACCATACTGTACTGTTAATAGGGATTAAGTCCTTGTACTGAATGATTGTGAATATCGTGCATAACTGTCCTGTACTGAATGTTTATATGTATAAAAAGTCTTTTTGCATACAGACTGTCACAGCTCAATGGACATTATTTTATTACTGTAATGGCTTCCGCCATGCCCCTGTACTCTGTTTTACTGTATTACTGTTAAGCAGGCCTTCGGTAATCTCGGATTACTGGCCGGTTACGGTACTAAACCCATAGGGGCAGGTTTGGGTCGTGACACCATTGTTTGTTTCATTTTTTTTGCTTCGGACTAATAGTCCTCCCGGACTATTAATCCCACAAATACGGGACTATGATATCCCATGGGAGAGGGTGGGATAGAAACCATGAGATTGGTATCCCATGGGATTATTTTGTGAAATGTCCATTTTACCCTCCATGCTATTACTTAGCAAACAATTAGAAAAGGATAAAATAGTGTTTTGAACATTTATAAATTATTTTTTTAGTGTTGTTAATTTAAAATTATATATTAAATAAAAAATTTAATTATAAATTATAAATTATAAATTTAATTTAATTAAAAATAATAAATTATAAATTATGGCCTTATAAATTAAATTTTTTTAGTGTTGTTAAAAAATTAAATTTACATATTAAATTAAATTATTTTTTTAGTGTTGTTAATTTAAAATTATATATTAAATAAAAATATATAAATTATAAATTAAATTTATTTAAAAATAATAAATTATAAATTATGGCCTTATAAATTAAATTTTTTTAGTGTTGTTGAAAATTTAATTTATATATTAAATAAAATTATTTTTTTATTATCGTTAATTTAAAATTATATATTAAATAAAAAAAATATAAATTATAAATTATAAATTTAATTTAATTGAAAATAATAAATTAAAAAATTAAAATATTGTGCAAAAAATAAAATAAAACAAATTTTTATTTAATCTAGTTAAAAATAATTAAAATATTAATCTATGTTTAATATTGCTATTACTTAGTAAATAATTGAAAAGGATAAAATAGTCATTTGAGCATTTATCTTACTCCATAATATCCCAAACAAACATTGGATAACTAAAAATAGTCCAATCCAGACATTTAATCCCATGACTAAACAAACATACGATACAAATTTAGTCCAACCAAATAGTCCCGGGACAATGTATCCCAGGACTAATAGTCCGATGGATTACAATCCCCCCTTATCCAGTCCGTCCAAACAAATGCACTCAGAGAGTGAAACTGATGGCTGAAGAGGGAATAGAGACTGACAACAGGGTTGAGTAAGAAAAAGGAAGTAATGGTGGTGGTCGACGACAATGGTTTATAGAGGGGAGATTGGGCGGCTAGAGGTGACTAGTTAAGATTAGGTTTTTTAAGTTTGATTTTGCTAGTTAGGCTTTTGGTTAATAGGGTCATTTATGTCTTTTTGTGTAACTATTTTTTTGAGTGAAAAGAAAAATGGGTAATTCTATTTGTACGCACTAATTCTACTAAGTACACACACTTAATGAACACTTTCTCAATACACACATTATAAAAATATAAATTCTCAGTGCACATCTCTATATTTCAATATTATCCTCATTTTCAATTTTAAAACCTAAGGCTATGTTTGGTTTTAATTTTTGAATCAATTTTTTGAAATTTTTATGAGAAAATTTTTAAACTTTTTGCCCCTAAAAAGATGAAATTATATTGAAATAGGAAGTTTTTTTTTATTTTATTTATTTTTTAAAACATATTCTAAAACTATATCAAATAGAATCTTCTTCTTTTTTTTTCCATTCATCCACTCATCTTTTACTGTCATTGCCATCACTTTCAACCCTCCATCGCCACCACCATCGCCACTTCTAACTCATCCCCCTCCATCCTAGACCTCCACAGGCAATATGGAGTGATTCGTGGTCAAAGACTTGTGGGAATATATAATTCATAGCGGCAAGTAATTGTAGCGGATAAGAAAAGAGTCGATGAGAGGGGATAACAGATGAGAGATGTGGCGTTTTAGAAATAAGGTTTGAGTAGAAGAAGATGAGGATATTATGATATTTTTATTTTAGAATAAAATTATATTAATAAAAATTCTCATTAAGTGTGTGAACTGAGTGAAATTAGTATGTTGAAATAAAATTACCCAAGAAAAATGGAATCACAATTGCGCGAGAGGCATGTGCAATACACTTTTCGCCTATTTGAACAGAAAATCTAATAGTTACAAATTAATACAAAATCACAATAGGCGACCTCGCTATATTTAAGTCATAAATAGATAAAGTGTTGTTGACTCAAACTATAATAAGATAAAGTGAATTTTGCCCATTTTTCATTATTAGTAATGAGATTAACTATTAAAAAAATGTGTCAATGATATTTAAGTGTTTGATGGTTTAGAAATTTGTAATTATTTTTTGATATTAAATGATTAACATTTCTGTAAAAATGTGAGATTTTATAGAAAAAATGAGAAATCAAATTTTTACCTAGTGTGGGAATGAAATTTTTGGTAGAATAAATAATTAGAAATCTTTTCTATCACAATCTGTTCTAAACATTAAAAATCATGGATAAATCAGGATCACATACTTTCTCTCCATTTTTTTGTTATCCAAACTTAGCCTAAAAAACATGACATTTCTCCCTCATTATAAATGTTGTATGTGGCTAGTAATGGTTGTTGGGTGATTTATTTCTCCCTTATTATGAGTGTCGTTTGTAACTAGTAACGGTTGTCGGGCTTGAGCTTAGTGGACTTGATAATTGATTGCTAGGTTTATTTTAATGACTTTGTGACTATTATATACTAATCATCTGTTTGATAATATAATATTTTTTAAATTTGTAATTATTTTTCTATCAATTAAAAAAACCAAAAAGAAAAACACACACACTAAAAAATAAATAAACAAATAAAAATAATGATAATAATAATAAAAATTAGCCTAGAAAAAGGCAAATGTATGCATGTGTCAAATTCACAGCATGAGTCGTGGATACCACATAGGGCTCTATGGCACATTGCATGTTCAAATATATAAAGGCACTACAAAACATGTCTACCTACAACGTACCTAACGAGTTTAACCAAAATTGTTTACTCTTATAGGTTGCAATTGCATATATTTTAATTTAATCGCAGAATTCTTGGTGCATGTATTTTGCTCCAAAGCTTGTCTTATCATAGGTACAGTTATTATTACAAGTTGTCCCACTTGAAGAGAAAAAATATTTAGAATTGAACACTAGTCCAATTGTCTACTTAAATGTGTCACAAAAGTGATGGGATTTATTATTTTAACTAATCAAATTTAATTTGAAACATCACTTAGATTTGTCCCTAGGACAAAATATAATTTCTCCAATGTAAATGTCAGATTCAAAATCCAGTTATATAAAAGGAGGAAGAAATTTACCCCAAAAAACCAAGAAGAAGAGTAGGCTTAACTAATACCTAGACCTAACCAATTAGGTATAGTCTAGTTAGCCACTACAACTATCCTAAAAACTTAATCCTAAGGTGGAGGTCATAGATTCAACTATCCTTAAAGGAAGTTGAATTATAAGGTAATCACTTGATACTTTGTAAGGTAAGGAGGCTAACTCTTATAAGTTCTAATCTAATAACTAACAGTTGACTTTCGTCCACTACAAAAATAAATGACAATTGTGATTTAAACTATAAAATTGAATACAAATGTGAGTGGATGAGAGGATTAATGATATCCGATTAACTTGATTTTTTGTAAGTATGTTTTAGTCGATGTACTCTAAAATGTCAACGATTCAAACCATTGAAACGGGCTCCAAAATAGGCCCATTTGACAGCACAACAGTGGCTATTGTGCTCCTCCATTTCCCTCTGAAAGGTCTAATTTTATTAATATTTCCTTAAAAAATTGTGAAAAATAATATCATGACAAATTCGTCTATCAGCAGTGATTTAGACCCCCTCAAACTTCAACCCCCACCACCCCCACACACACGTGGCGGGTGGTGATTGGAGGAGGAGAAAAAAAAGAAAAAGAAAGAGAAAAAGTGACCAATCAAAAAAAAAAGGAGGTCAAAAGGGGGTGGGGGAAAGGGGGTCCCAATCTTTATTCTTCGTCTATTTTTCAAACAGCAATGGTAGAGGGCCCTAATTTTTGTGGCTCAAATGGCTCGAATTTGCCAAAACGACGTCGTTTTGAGTACAAAACAACATCAAAATTGCCAAAACGACGTCGTTTTGGCAATTTTGAGCCATTTGAGCCACAAAAATTAGGGCCCCCAAACATTTTTCTTTTTCAAAATAGAGCCAACAAAAAATGATAGATCTTATGTCGTAGGTTTTTTTTTTTTTTTTATTATCAAATTGTTGTTTATAATTTTGTTTGATGTGGTTTGTTTAATCTTGAATGTTATTTTTGTTTTAATAAGAATGATAAAATTGAAATAAAAATGTCACTGGGGAGAATTAAACTTTTTGGGGATAAGTTATGAAACATGAGTTAATTGTTGAAATT
This sequence comes from Camellia japonica, assembly GCA_030407325.1. Taxonomy (NCBI): domain Eukaryota; kingdom Viridiplantae; phylum Streptophyta; class Magnoliopsida; order Ericales; family Theaceae; genus Camellia; species Camellia japonica. Next base: position 92,992,882 of record JAPPVO010000002.1, read on the forward strand.
TGATAGGACTCACTAATATTTTAGTAAAGTAGGAATTCTTGATAATTTTTTATTTTTAGGGCAAATTACAAAAAAAAATTAAAAAAAAAAAACTCAGGATTTCTCATGTTTTTCAATTTAAATATCGGGGTTTCAATTTTGATAAATTAAACCCTGGAGTTTTCCATGTTTCAATGTGAACCCTTGAGTCCATATTCATTTGATTGAACTAATGGAATCTGGACAAAATTCTCAGATTCAAACACACATATTTAAGTACTTATATCTCCCTTGTCGTAACTTCGTTTCACCTCATTTTTGCATTGTTGGATTCAACTCATGGCCTAATTTTCATTCCACCCCTCATGTGCCTTGTTCTACATCTTTTTGCATGCCGTCAAAACTCCAAACGTTGGCCAAAAATAAAATTTCTCTCTCTCTCTCTCTCTCTCTCTCTCTCTCTCTCTCTCTCTCTCTCTCTCTCTCTTTTTCTTTTTCTCTTCCTCTATATTTTATCTCCATACTTCTTCCTTCCTATTTCCTTTCCACAATTATTCTCTTTTTTTGCTTTTCCTTCATGGCCCTTCCATCGAGCTCATGGTGGCCACCGAATCTCTGAATGTGGCGCTGTCGTCGAGTATATGAATATATATGACTTACAAGAACGAAAAGAAACATAAGAGTGGCCACAAGGCCATGAAGGAAGTGGAAAGAGAGAATAATTGTGGAAAGGAAGGAGAAAGGAAGAAGCATAGAGAGAGAGAGAGAGAGAGAGAGAGAGAAAGAGAGAGAGAGAAATCTTATTTTTAGCCAACTTGCGGTGCTCCGACAACACGTAAAAAGAGGTGGAATAATGTGTATGAGGGGTGTAGACAAGCCCGCGGGGGACCTCGCTACAGCTCGGACTCGATTTGTGTCACGGTTCGTAATCTGAACCAAAGAGTCCAAATCCGACAAATCGTTTTGAGAAAACAGATTTTTGAAAGAAGTGCCAAACATGGACTGCTTTGCCAGATACAGAGTCGCCACCTAAATATTTTTATTTTTGGGAAATTTAGGAAACCCTGACTGGTTTGCCTAAGGCCACGTGTCCGTCATCACCAAAGTTCCCTCGGCTCGAGAACTTGGGTACGATTGGGGAAGGTCACTTCGTGAGCACCCCCGCTCGCCCGATCAAAGATCGGCCTCTACTAACCATGATATCTAGTTTTGAAAACATTGTGTGCTCTTATTCCAGTTATTAGCCTAGATTTACTATGTGATGCGCACAGCATACAAGTATAGACCGGGTCGTCTGAATTGGAACAAAACATTTCATGTTTGTTTGTTTGAAAATGGTTTGATGATGCTACCCGCAAGTAGGCTAAGACGTGGATTTGCCACCCTCGGGTGGGTTTAGAAAACATGATTTTGCCACTATCTAGTGGGCTTAAAACACACATTTGATGAATTGTTCCAATTCAAATAACCTAACCTTCACCCACAGGCATTCAGGCAGTTATATCACATAAGCAAATAGCCTCATGGTAAGTATGCTATCATGGCAGTCACTCACACACATGCAAGGATGCTAAAGCATAAAACTCACCGAGTACTCCCAGCCAAAACAGAAGCTAATTAGAAATCCATGTATGATCCTAATTATACAGAAATGCCTAATGCAACGCATGCAAAAATGCAACTATAGCAGGCTCGGCTATTCTAAACATGGCATATGAGATGCAACAGCTATCAAGTATTCAATTTGGAATTGAAATACAAATGCAGTTAGTATGATGTGCAAGCCCGGTGCATGCAAAACAGATGAATGAATGCAAACATGCTATCATACTGTATGCTAATTGAAACATGCCCTAATTCTAACCATCATAAGCGGGTAAATAAAAGGGAAGAAAGACGTGGGGTTGGAAGACATACATCACACTCACGCATACTTATTACAATTATGCCCTCGCACAGAGGGTCCGAATAAATAGTACAGTCTAAATAATACAGTCCAAATATGTACAAATCCCTAATTAATTTACAAATTAAATAAGAAAAATAATAAACTGGCATGCAAGCCAGGGACTGTCTTGACTCTTCTCCAGATGATGAATGATGCATGTCCGGGTTGCCTTGTGCAGAAATCCACTGCGATGCCCCAATTAGCCTCTGTTTGCAATTGTTTTTGGAATACGTGCCAAGCTCCAAAAGGCTGCTGATTCTTGATTTGCTGCAACGGAGAGCAGGAAAGGGGCATGGCAATGTATTTTCACAAATGTATGCATGCCTCGATCCTCGTGCCACCAATCACGCATCTTGATGCATGATGGCCGATGAATCGAATTGCACAACTCAATATAGAATGAATGCACATGAAAACTCAACTAAAACCTAACTCCATCATGGATAATCCGGAGTGTCGGTGACTGGGAATTGAGACACGTTCCGTCACTCGAAGTACGAAACGCCCATCGTTTCCCGTGCTCGAGCTAATCCCTATTCCGAACACAATGCAATAAACATGACATGCATGAAATGCAACTAAGATACATCCTAACATGCAACATGCTATGAAATGACATATACGATGTACGAGGTAACATGGCATACACAATGCACTAACATACAACCTAGCATAAACAACGCTATGGAATGAAATGGCATGCGCAATGCAATATGGACTTACACTAACACAAGTGGACCTCAGTCACACTCACGTAAGAGGCCATTAGATGAAAATGAGACACTCGGAATGCGTGCACACGTGCACGCAAACCGAGGACCGACCCTAAGGCACGAATGCCACTCTAACATGACATGGCAAAGCATGGAATATGGCATACTATCATGCAAATTTCAGAGGCAATGAGTGATGCAAAACAGCCCCGAAAGATGACAAAATGACATCCGATGCGTGGAATAGGTCCCGAAACATGGAATTAGGCATACGAAATGACCTATGACTATGCAATGCATGCATTATTTGAACATGGAATGTGAAGACAGAATCAATACAGCCCAAAAATAGGCATATTTACAGTTTCAAGCAAGGCCAAACAGCGAACACAAATGGGGCTAAACTAGCATGCAAAAACGGCCCCGAAAGCAAGATAATGAAGCAAGTGGCAGCTTCTGTCCCTAAACAGAGAAGGTCCCTTCTACAATGTTGAAGAGGGGCCCAAAATATGATTTTTTACAGTTTATCACAAACCACAAAAACAGATACAAGTATGGCAAAACTCTCACGTAAAAAAGTGGGCCTAAAGGGGGACAAAGAAGTAAGTGATGCATGCTGGCCCCAAAAAGATGAAAGTCCTTCAACAAAGTTGAAGAGGGACATAAAATATGACTTTTTACAGTTTATGATCAGAGCCAAAACAGTGTACAAGTATGCTCAAAACACTATGCAAGATAAGGCCAAAAAAGAGGGCTATAACACAAAGTATAAAAATCATGCCTCAAACAGTAAAAGACCCTTAATGAAACATGAAGAGGGGGTCAAAATAAGGCCATTTTTAGTTCGGACCAGAGTCCAAAAACAGAAGCATAAGAGGCTAACAAATCATGCAAAAATGGGGCCAAAAGAGGGATACAAAGGCAAGTGACAAAAGGGGGGCCCAAACAGTGATGAGCCCTTCAACAATGTTGAAGAAGGGCTCAAAATAAGCTACTTCACAGTTTACAACATGCCTCAAATCAGTTCATACATAAGCCAAAAACAATGTGCAAGAAAATGGCATATTAGGGAGATAATGAAGCAAGTGCAACAAAGAGGCCTCAAACAGTGAGAGGCCCTCAATCAAACATGGAAAATGGCTCAAAATAAGCCTATCTCTAGTTAGGGTCGGAGCCCAAATATGCAAGCACAAAGAGTTAAGATATTAAACAAGATAAGGCCAAAAAAGAGGGGAAATGAACTTACCCTTGTAGCCTAGTCTTTGACAGCTCCTTAGCACAAGAAATGGTGCTTCCTAAGATCTGGAAAGCTGCTCCAAGTGGCTGAAATGGAGGTGGTGGTGTGGTGCTAGATGATGGTGAAGAAATGGTGTATGGTTTAGGAGGTTTGAGTCCTTGAAGTGAGGGAGAGAGGGGGATGCAATATAGGAGCTCAAAGGGAATTTTTCTAACCCTTTTCAATGCAGCTGGAGCTCTGGTTATATAGGCAAAAAGAGGGGAAAAAATGGGGGGGGGAAACAATTCAAGTTTCCCCCCAAAATGGCAGCCCCCCGGATACAAAATCTGGGGGGAAAAGGAGGGCATTTTTGTAATCTACCCACCCTGAGGATCATGGCAGCCATGTATCTAGGTCACAGGTGGCCGGCCGGCTCTCCCCATGGCCGGCCGACCAGGGGTCAAAAGGGCCAAGTTCAATTAGTGGCCGGCCACCATAAATTGGTGGCCTCCCATGTGTTCTCAACACAACCCTGTGGTCAAAAATTGGAAACAGTGAACCAGGAGAGAGAACAACCCACTTTTCAAAGGGGTTTAAAAGGTTCAAAAGCAATTACTGGCCGGCCACCAAATATTGGTGGCCTCCCAGATGTGTACATCACAAATATGGGGTTTAGGGTGCAAAAAAGTGGCCCAAGGGTGGTCAACATTGGCTTTGAAATGAGAGAAAACGGGCGATGGAGGGCGATGAAGGAATATAACTGGTTACTGAAACAATTACTGGCCTCCCACCCTTCTATGACCTTCCTGGTGATGAAACAGAGGTCCCTGCCAAAAATGAACCAAAACCGATGCAAAATGAAGGTTCGGGGGCCGAAACGCGCAGTCCGAGGCCCCGAAAATTGACTGTTAGGCACCGGGAGTGGTGTTCGACCACGAAATTGGTCTCTCGGACCACAGTGTCCCTCAAAAGAGAGCAAATAAGATGCATGCCAAAAACCGGAGCGAACGGAGGTGGTTAGGCGGTCCCGAACCGAGGCACTCGGCCTGACGACTCCAAAAACCGGGAACCGGGCTCCGAAATGGGCAAAATGGCCTACGACCACAAAATGTAGCCCACGGCCACTGAGAGATGATCTACGAGACCTCTCCCTCCCTTTGGGAAGAGAAACAGAGAAAATCGAGCCTGGTTCGCAAATCGAGGCAAGGCACAGAAAAGCCCGGAAGTCCGGAGGCAAGGCTCACGGCCGAGACTCTGAAACCTCTGGACGAGCACGATATGCAACATCACCAAGCGCTCAATCGGTGACGTCTGAGTCTTAAGGTCGGTCAAAAATGGGGTGTCTACAAGGGGTGAAATGAAAATTAGGGCATGAGTTAAATCTAATGACGTGAAAATGACATGAAACGGAGTTACGACAAAAGAAATACAAGTACTTGAACATGTGTGCTTGAATCTAAAAATTTTGCCCAAGGAGAGAAAAATCTTATTTTTTGCCAACTTTCAGAGCTTTGACGGCATGCAAAAAGAGGTAGAATAAAACGTATGAGGGGTGGAATGAAAACTAAGCCTTGAGGTGAATCTAACGATGCAAAAATGAAGCAAAATGTAGTTACGAGAAAGGAGATACAAGTGCTTAAACATGTTCGTTTGAATCTGATAATTTTACCCAGATTCTGTTAGTTCAACAGATTAAATTAAAAAACACACGAAATCTTTTTTTTTTTTTTTTTTTTGGGGTGGTAATTTGCCCTTATTTTTATTAGGAACAATTGCAATAAAATGGTATAGACGCAAAATAATTGCAAATAGATTGAAGTATAAGACTTTGTTGCACAATCTAATGCATAAATTGTTTGAACTTTCATGATATTATAAATTTTTTTTATCAACAAAAATAATAAACTTTATTAAAAAGATTGAAGTATAATTATTTTGTACTTTAATCTTTTGAAGTACATTACAATTATTTTGCGTTGATGTCTTTTTTTGCAATTCTCCCTTTTTATTATCCACATTTTTACCCATTTAAAACGAGGTAATGAAACCATTATAGTGAATGAATTTTGTTAACAAGTTTGTTTCGGGGGCATGTCAATTTTTTTTGAAAAAAGTATTATATATTCTAAGTGTGAGTTGCACAACATTAAATTTAAATTGATATCACACGTAACAAATTTTATCTGTGGACACGTAGGACTTGTTTGATAATATTTATATTTATAATTTTTGAAAATTGTAAAAGAAACTTAATTGATTTTTATTTTCATTTTTAAAAAATTGCATACAGTTTACAAAATTTAAACACAAAAAAAATTGATTTCTCTTGTTCAAATTTTTTTTTTTTTTTTTTCATTTTGTTTTTTTTCAACTACTACGCATTTCTCATCACTATCACCGGCCACCATTGCTAAGGACCTCCTCCACTAACCACCACCAACCACCACCTCCATCGACTACTATGTCATGTCACCGCTAACCACCTTTTACTAGCATTAACTACCTTCAACCATCAACTTAGGCCAACAATCTCCAATCGTCAATAGCCATTTTTGGTCACCACTTCTCTTGGTCGACAACCTCCACCAGCTACTGCCAGCCATCTCCCACTAGTAGCAACCACTTTTCACTGGTGGCAATCATCTTCAGTCACCACCTCCAATGATTGATAATCACCTTCAACCACCATCTCATAATGTTGATAACCACCTCCTACAACTACTACTTTCACTTGTTTTCAAAATAAAATTTTAAATTACTTGGCTACTAAATATTTTAGGACAAATTACCCATAAGTCCTTTTTGAAAAGTGTGTATTCTATTTAATCTCAAAACCTTTTAGATAAACTCAAAAGTCCTATACCTATTTATCTTCTCCTCTTTCCCCACATCTTACTTCTTCTCTTTAACTCTCTGTTTCTGATATTGGCGATGACAACCACTACGATCACAACCACACCTTCCTTAATTTCTTTCGGTTTTTAATCTACAGTCACTGGTGACCAGCAACAACCATTGATTGGAGTTCACGAGAAACCACCAAGCACCAACTCCTTGCTTCATGCTCACCAACGGCGAAATAGATGAATTTTCGATGAAGAAGATGAGTAGATCTACTCAGATCTAAGTATATCTACGTTAGATCCAGCTAGATCTAAACCAAAAAATAGTTGTTGGAGTAAAAACATATCTCTATATCTGTCTCTTTCCTTTGACACTACAAGAAAAAGCACCTTTGGCGACTAAATTTTTAGTCGCCAAAAGTCCATTTTTAGTCGCCAAAAGTCGACTTTTTAGTTTCCCCGACTAAATTTTTTAGTCGCCAGTTTTGTCGCGAAAACACGGTCGGGGAAGGTATTGGCAACTAAAAAAGTTTTAGTCGGCAAAAAACAGGTTTTTAGCGACCAAGATTTTGGTCGCCAATAGTGGATTACACTTTTTAAAATTATACATTTAGCGACTAATCTTTTAGTCGCCAATAGTCAATGAATCGCCGACCAAACCGTTTAGTCGCCAAAAGAAGCACTTTTGGCGACCAATAATTTTAGTCGCCAAAGGTTATTCCGTGAAAAAAAAAATACTAACTTTACTACTTTTTTTGAGATTCGAACCACCAACCTCCCACATTTTAAACCTTTAGCAACACACTCTCTCCACTTTGCCACTACGACACCACATGAATATATACGCAACATATATTATTTATATAGTATATTGACCTGTATTAATATAAAACTATATATATAAACGTAATTATTTTTATTCAATATAATTTATGTAAAAAATAAATTATTTACCAAAAAAAAAATGAGACCACTTTTGGCGACTAAATCTATTTTTTAGTCACCAATTCTATAGTTTTGGCTACTAATTATATTTTAGTCGCTAAAAAAATTCATTCTCGCCTAAAAATAACCACTTTTCGCGACTAAACTTATTTTCAGTCACCAAAACCTCCACTTTTGGCGACTAAACTGAATTTTAGTCCCCAATTGTATACTTTTAGCTACTAAATTTTTTTTAGTAGCCAAAAACCTTCACTTTTGGCTACAAAATTTATTTTTGTCGGTAAAACACGTATAATCGGCGACCAAACTATTTTTTAGTCGCCAAAACCTATGCTTTTGGCTACTAAATGTTTTTAGTCGCCAAAAACCTTCACTTTTGGCTACTAAAATTTTTTTAGTCGCTAAAACCCATATAATCGGTGACTAAACTGATTTTTAGTCGCCAATAACTATACATTTGGCTACTAATTCCATTTTAGTCGCCAATTCTGCTACTTTCAACGATGAAAATTCTATTTTTAGTCGCCAATTCTGCTTTTTCTTGTAGTTTGATCTCTCAGTTTTAATACTTTTTCTGTACTACACACTTTTGTTTTCCTGTTATAATGGAGGAAATTTTTAAATTCTGAACAAATTGTTTTCGAGTTTTAATTACAGCCGATAAAAATTGTAAAATCTTATAGTTTTAGTTTTTTTTTTTTTTTTTTTTGGCTGAAATGAATCATTCTTTAAAACTGTAAAATTTTGCAGTTTCATAACTTTCTTTAGAACTGTAAAATTTTACAGTTTCATAACATGTTTTTCAGTTTGATTAATAAGGATAATATTTAATAGAATCACACTTTGAAACTGTAACATTTTATAGTTTCAAAGCTTGCTTTTCAATTTGATTAATATTGAAAATTATTTGCTTAAACCCTACAAAAATTAAAAATAACATATGTTTTTTTTCATTGTTGTTTTTTTGTTGTTCTTAGGTTTTTTCTTCTTTCAGTTTATTAATATTTAACATATTTTGCTATATTTTTCACTTTAATTTCTCAATTTATTATTCTTTTTTTTTGGTAATATTTTCGACATTCCGGTGAGTCTCCGGCGATATTCTTGACGTCCAGCGAACATTCTAGACATTCCGACGACTTCCAGTGATGTTCAATACATTTCAGCGAATTTTCGATGATATTCCAACAACTTTCCGATGACGTTAAACATTCTAGCTAGTCTCCGATGGCCGTCTAACGGAAGTCTGGCGGTGATGAGATGTAACAGCGTCTTTAAAGTTTTTGTTAAAAAAAGGAATAAGATTTTTTAGTAACAATTAAAAATATATAAGATTAATTAGTGCAAATATTTTATTTTGGAATTAGATGAATTTTAAATTTTGTATAAGGAACTTATCAATAAGTTGCCAAATATTTTTTTTTTTCAAATTAAACATAAGCATATTTAATATTTTTTATAACCTAAAAATAATAACTGTAAATCTTACCGAGCCATACCATAGCATTTATGGCCAGCTGTGTTGCCATTCCAAACCCTAATGAGAAGAGGGCTTACTTCAAACTGGAAAAAGTTGGATCCAGCAGTATTACACCACAAAAGCACTTATAAAGCTGTAAAAGAGTCTCTCTTCTTCTTTCTTTTTCTTTTTTTTTTCTTTTTTTTTTTTTCTTTTTCTTTTTTGTCATAAGAGTAGTTTGGACCATATAAGGCCGCCAAACTTGATTTTTGTTGTGGTATCTATCTATCTCCTAGCTAGCCTCCACTCAAATCCAAGTGCTACATATTTATATAGTAATACAAAAAAAATATATATGTATATATATATCCACTCCACTTGGCGCATATGAATTGGAAAAAAAATTATTTCACACATAAATGCACCCAAACACGACTCAACAACATTATAGCGACATGACATACAAAGGATCAAAGTCATTTATAACTAGATAATTATATACTAGTTATGCCCTAAAATACATTGGTTCTTGCGCACACGAAACCGAGACATTTTGGTGATGAAAAATGACATATAAATTTATTTTTTAGATTTAATGATATGTAAATGATATAATTGGTTGATAATTAAAAAAAATATGAGAAAGAATATTATCTTAAATATTTTAATTAATTATCATATCATTAAATTTGAAAATTTAATTTAATTTTTATGCTTGAATAACAATATATTTTTTTGTAATATATAATGGTGGTCATAATACTTGTATTTTGGATGTTCCACAATATAATAGTATTTCTTTGCTTCACCGTTTCCATTGAACATAAACAGTTTAATAAGTTGTTTTGAAATTTTAAAAAAAAAAATTAGTACAAAAATAAGAGGATTAGTTTTTTTGAATTTTTCATAATTCATGTTTCTAAAAACACAAAATCAAAAACATAACAAGACAGACTCTTAGGGATTCTTTGTCAACTTTTTGTTTTTTGGTTTTTGTTTTTATTTTCAGTTTAAACTTGTTTGATAGATTGTTTATATTTTCAAAAAATGGAATTGATTTAAAATTTTCAATATTTTTGTAAATGAAAAAATTGTTTTAACTTGTTTTCAAAATAAGAATTCACCCTCTATTCTCTCCCTCACCATTTGCGATCACCACCCACTATCAATTGTCAGCTGGCAACATCCGGCCAACCCCTGATGAGTTTCGGGCCACCTTTCGATGATTCATCAAGAACTAACCGATTACTATTGTGACCTTCAACCACCTTTTAATGGCCCTTCGGTCATTTTGTCACTTCCAATTCCTCTGAACAACAATTTTAATTATCATATATGTTCACCTTTCAATATCGTTTATCATAATTGGTTACTCACTAAACATATTTATCTATTTTTATATTCGTTTGTTTCCAAATCATTTTGTATACCAAGCACAAGTTTTTTGTTTTTATTTTTTACATACAATTCCAAACGCAACCCTCAGTGTTGTGGACATCTTAATCCAACTGACTAACCCTACTAAGGGAATCAATCATTATGTTGAGGAAATTTCCTATTTTCAGCTATTTGTGGTCCAATACCAAGCGTACCCTAACGAGACAGGAGGCTCATTGATAGTCCCGCGGACCATTTGACAAATTTTATTTTATGTGTTTTTTCTACCCATGCTATGTTACAATATTTTTCTCAGCAACCAAGCAAACATGGCAACATCAAAGACGTGGACAAAAACCAAAAGCTGGTATGGGCTAGTCATCATAAACTCGGCCTATGTTACCATCGCCTATGTAACCATCATCATAAATATGTTTTTGTACTATTATCCATCTAAAGAGGCAACGCAGAGTTTGATGTTAACGTAATTTTGAAACGATATATCACTTTCTTCTATATAAAATAATAATAAATTATATGTATAAATACAACATTTATATATCAATTTACAATGATTGGAGCTAGAGGGAAAGATTGTCAAAAGCCCCTGTTTCTTGAATTTGGCCAAGTTTGGCATGGATTTTTTTTTTTTGGTTATTTTAATCACAAAAAATAAAATAGATTAAAAAATTAATAAAATAAAATATCACATCTAAATCATAATTATTTTTTTTTATAAAGGTCAAAAAAATCCAAAAACCTCTTATAAATGAGACTTTTTAACCTCATGCTAAAATAGCTAAAAAACTAAAAAAACCAACCCACATCTCAAATGAAGGCATTGTATATTAACAACTGCATTGTACACAAAAATTGCATGCGCTCATAGTCTAATATATAATTATATACAGGGTCTTGTTAGCGTTTACAATAAGATACATGATAAATACAAAATTCTTCGTTGTGTGAAATTATATATTTCGTTTAGGATCTCAATTTTAATAAATAAAAAAATAAACTAGGATAACTTTTATACTAGGTATAAAGGTAAAAATATTTTTATTAAGGCCTCGTTTGGAAATAGGCTTTTTTAATAATTTTTTTGACTTTTTAGCTAAAATATGATGTAAACAAATTAGTATGTTTGGGATGACTTTTTAGTTTTTTATTAAAAAAAATGTGTAAAAAGTAGAGAGAAAAGAGAATCTTTGACTTTTTGGTATAAGTTATTGACTTTTTGATTTTTTTAGTGACTTTTTAACTTTTTGACTAAAATCACCACTTGTCAAACGAGATCTAAGTATCAATTAATCAAAAAGACTCCAATTTAGGTGCAAAATTTCTTCTTCTGTCAACCTATATCTATACTATTTATTAAGTGAAACCCAATTTTAGTCTCCTGAAACTTTTACCATCCGTAAATTAGATGATAAAAAAAATAAATTAGAAAAATCCTACGCCTACACGTACTGCAGTTCCCTCACTTAACTGCCCAATTACATTTTTTTTTTAAAATACTTCTTCCTTACACTTGCACGTTTTCTCTCAATTTCTAGCTTTACTTTCATTTTACTGCTCCACACCTACACGTCCCTCATTTAATCGCCCCAATTAGTCTTCTTCTTTCGCTTCTTTTTTTTTTTTTTTTTGGTTAAAAGTTCTTATTCCCAACACCTACACCTTCTCTCTCAATTTTCAGGTTTTCTTTCATTTTATTCAAAGGGTTTTCTTCCCATCAAATCATTGACACGTTTGATTATTTCTGTTGTCTTTTCCCTTTTAAAGTTGCTCACTTTAATTTTTCATCAAACTATTTGTTTTTGTTTTTAAACTCAACCATTTTATTAATTTTAGAAGCGATTGCTCTTCATGTAAAAGTATAAAAATAAGCGGAATTGTTTCAGACCCCTCCTGGGTAGGACCCCCAGTGGGGTTTGATTGGCTAGCAATTTTTTTTTTTTTTTCTTCCAATAACCAACCCCCACGTGGTGTGGGGGTGGGGGGGCAAGTGGGGTCCCAATCACAGTTCAAAAATAAGTATTATTAGGTATTTTTTTATGCAATTTATTTTTATGTTATTGGTATGTAAAAACTAATTGAGTACTGTAAAAAAAAAAATTAAAAATAAAAAAATTCTTCCTCTAGTTCTCTCTCAATTTCTTTTTAACTGAAACTCTCTTCTTCATTTTTTCTCAATTTTTTTTTTTTTAAATTTTATTACTTTATTATGATCTATCATAAAAATTGTGATGAACCAATTTTCCTTCTCTTTTTTTATTTGTTTGAAATATGTAAAACATTGGTGGATTAATGCAGGGTTCTTTAATTGATTTTTTTTTTTTTTGAAAAAAATTCCAATTTAAGATATTTTAATATATATATATATGATAGGTGTCGAAGATAATTTCAAAGTTTTGATTAAATAAAATAAAATAAAAGGATATTCCAAAATATTTATAAATTAAAGATAAAAAAGAAATAAAATACTTATGAGATAATAAAAAATAAAAAATAAAAACTCTGAAAGATAGCAAAAAGATATAAGAATTTCAGAAATTATATATGAATAGAAAATAATTTTAAATTTGATTAAGTTAAAAAAATTAATACCGAGTCATCTACAATAAGGAGACTCTGGAAGATTTTAAAATTAAAAATATAAAACAGATAAAACACCTATAAGATTATGTATAAGTAACTGACAATTTTAAATTTGTTTGTTATAGCTAATAAGATTCAATTTATTTGTTTATTTTGTATGTTTATTAATTAGCCATTTAGATCTAATAACTTCTCAAGGGGTTGTCTAACAACACTGTCCTTCTTTTACGGTAAGTGTGCTATCAGTGTTTATTTATTTATTTTTTACATAAATTCTATAATTGTTTAGTAAAAAAAAATTATAGATATATATATATATATTTTAGTGTCAAAATACATCTTAGTGATTGTTCATTTTTTAATTTTCGTATAAATTGTGTAATTGTTTAAGAAAAAAATAAAGAAAAATTGGTGGCACGTCTCATCTACTTTGACTATACATGTTTTATGAGTGCTTTGTTTACATTCATTTTGTTGATTACGTTAAAATATATATATATATATATATATATATTTTGTGAATAAATTCTGTAATTCTTGAATAAAAAATTCACATTTCTATTTTGTTGAGCATGTTGATTGAAAAAATAACCAAAAAAAAAACAAATATATATATATATATATATATATGTATATACATTATGATGTAGATTTTAGGCTCATATTTTTATGAAAAACTTTTTCATTTTTCCCACCATATAAAAATCCAGTCTAAATTACAAATTATCACTCTTAGTAATTTTTTTGATATAAATTCAATTTAAAAAAAAATAGAATTAATAGGTTCATTATTATTATAAAAATTTTTAAAAAAATGTTGTGATTAAGTAATTGCTTTCTTTATGGTTAACCAAAAATGTCTTAAAATCAAAATACTCCAACTAAATCATATAATAATAATATTTTTATTATTATTATTATTATTTTACAAGTTGCTTTACAACTTTGTGATGTTCAAAACTAATAACTTCTCAAGGAGTTGTCTAACAACACCAACCTTCTTCTACTGTAAGTGTTCTATTAGTGTTTTTAGTATAAATTTTATAATTGTATAGTAAAAAAAATGGTATTTATTTATTATTTATTTATTTATTTATACTATCTATCTATACTATTATATAAAATGAGTCCTTAACTTGATTTTTTAAAACTTTTGCCATGGGACATTTAGATAGGGGCTCAATAAACTAATTATAACCAATCACTTCTACATTCTTTACTTTCTCACGTTTGTCTCCCAAATTACTGTACAGTTTCAAAATCACTTCTTATTTTGTGTATTGGTGGAATCTAGGAGTGAAATTTCTGTTTGTAAAAATTTGCTGAGAGTGTTTCTATGCTGTGTTTGAGGATGAGATAAGCAAATAAATAATAAAAAAAATTATAAATAATAAGAAAGACACCAAAAGATATTTTAAAAAAATATTTAATTTTTTTTCATGAAAAGATAAGGAAGACACCAAAAGATATTTTTAAAAAATATTTAATTTTTTTTCATGAAAAGATAAGGAAGACACCAAAAGATATGTATAACAAAAATATTAGGATTGTTCCCAAAAAAATTGAAAAATGAAATTACAAAAATAATTGAAGACAAATCAAAATTTTAAATTTGTTTGTTATAACTTATAAGGTTCAATTTATTTGTTTATTTTTTATATTTATTGATTAATAGTTTATTATTTGTAGATAATAATATGATTCTAAAAAATATTCTTAAAAGAGAGAGAGAGAGAGAGAGAGAGAGAGAGAGAGAGAGGGGGAGGATACCTTACAGAATTATGTACGAATATAATTTGAAATTTGGTTAAGCAAATAAAATTAAAAAAAATTATAAATAATAAAGAGGACATCAAAAATATTAAAATTAAAAATAAATATTACAAATTTTTTTGAGTTACACATGCATTGCATGTGTCCCACCCCTAATATATATATATATATATATAAGGCCAATTTGAATAAAATTATGTATATATATAATATTAAAAAAATAGTGGCTTAGGTTAGGTTACGGACTCCAATTAAGCTGAGCACCAGGCCTATACTAGTACATATGAATGTATTGAACTTGGCATGTATTTGTAGAGAGAGAGAATGCTATTTTTTCCAAAGACATTGGACCTTGATATTTATATAGAGTAATGTTAAAAAATTTTATCAAATATCTAATAGATGTGAAATTCATATAGGTGGATCTCATATTATATAAGACATCTATTAAAATTTTTAATAAAATTTTTAATATTTTTTATTCATATATTCAAACAATTGGGGGGACCAATTTTTACGGAAAGCGAGATTCGAAGAGGGGTATATTTGGGGGGACCAATTTTAACGGAAAGCGAGATTCGAAGAGGAGTACGTGTATAATATAATCATACCGCCGTGTATACATCGTGGCAACAGCCTTTCTCTCACAGACAACAGCACATCCATTTCGTTTTCAACATTTGCCAGCTGGTTTTTGCTCTTTTTGTTTGAAAGTTATGGTAGTGAGCCTAGATAAATTATTAAATTTTAAAAATTATACAAAATTTATACATATGTGATTTGTGTAGATGTTATATCTATATTTGATAAAAAATTTAATAATTTATTTAAAATCCGTAATATTTTCTTTTGTTTGGTTAAGCCAGCCACCCAACTCAACCTCAGCCTCAAAAGCTTCTGTTTCAGTTTTTCTCTTCCACACAGACAGCCTTGTACATGTACATGCTGCATTCTTGCTTTTCACGCTTTCAAATAGGCCTCTTTTGACGAGGGGTGATTTTAACTAAAAAATTAAAGTTACTAAAAAAATTAAAAAATTAATAGTTTATACAAAAAGGTTAAAAATTTCTTTTTTTCTCTACTGTTTGCACATCTTTTCGTAAAAAATCAAAAAATCATCACAAACATACTAATTTTTTTTATATCATATTTTAATCAAAAATTCAAAAAGTTACTAAAAAAACTTGTTTCCAAACAAGGCCTTAAGTTTCGTTTTGTAACTCAATGTTTTAGTGCAAAAATTTTAAAATTATTTAAAAAATTAAAAAGCTAACAACTTATATTAAAAAGTCAAAACAAAAAAGAATTCTATATTTTTTCATAAAAAATTAATGAGTCACTCCAAACATACAAATTTTTTAGGGAGACTTATTTATAAGTCCTTTTTCAGAACCTTATGCTAGACTAAGTCCTGTGTAATTTCTTATAGAGCCTCAAGTCCTATTTTCATAAGAATGTATTCCACAAGATCCTAATATTTTTACCCCCCATTTTCACACATTCCCTCTCTCTCTCTCACTCCCAACCACCGAATTGATATCAATCTACTTCTTCGCCGTCATAGTCCGTTCTCTCTCCTATCCGAATGGAAAGCAAGATAATGGTTCTAATGTCAAGTTTTCCATCCACTCTGAGATAATTTTAGGGAATACCACCGGCACCAAAGTGACGGCACCTGGAGGCTATTTTTTTTATTTTTTCATGCAAGCGTTAAATATTTATTTTATTTGTCCTTTCAAGCATTGAGAAATGAACTTCCTTATTTTTCAATTGCAATTCTACAGAAGCTGCCAACAATGTCGTCGTCGTCGTCAAATAAATGCCTATGTTTAAATGTCTATGTTTTCTTTGATTTTTTTATATAAAAAAATAAAAAAATTCAAAAAATAAATAATTTTTTAAATTTTACAATTAATAATACAAAATAAAAATATATTAAGATTATATATCTATTTCAAAACAAACGGATTAAAAAAATAAAAACTTATTAAGTTTGCGAAACGTAACGTGACACATTACGTTACGTTTATGTAAATGTCACATTACGTTTATATAGGTGTCACGTTACGTTACGTTTATGTAGGTGTCACGTTACGTTACGTTTATATAGGTGTCACGTTGCGTTACGTTTATGTAGATATGTCACGTTACGTTTATATAGGTGTCACGTTACGTTTATGTAGGTGTCACATTACGTTACGTTTATGTAGATGTCACGTTACGTATAGGTGTCACGTTACGTTTATGTAGGTGTCACGTTACGTTACGTTTATATCAATTTCCCTATATATGGTTTTATTATTAATTATGATATTAACAACTAATATTGAGGGTAAATATGTCAAGAAACTTCTCATAGGACTTATGGGAACATAAGTTTTTTTGTGGGACCAAATGTAGCACAAGTCTCCCTAATAGGACTTCTAAATAATTTTTCCAATTTTTTAAGGGGCATGCACCAATAAATCCCAAATTTGTATCTTGTAACCCATTTGGTCCTATGAATTTTCTTATGAACCGTTAGGTCCTATCCCAATGTTAATGACCATTGAACATCATCGACATCAAATCATCAACATTAAACATCATCAAACATTAAACATTAAACATCATCATCAACATTAAACAATAAACATCATCAAATATTAAACATTAAACATTATTCATCATAAACATCAAACATCAGACATAAAACATTATTCTTCAACATTAAACATTATACATCATAATAAAACATTAAACATCATCATCAACATTAAACATTAAACATCATCAAACATTAAACATTAATACCAATATCTACAAATCTGCATATATAGAATCAACAGAACTGAAAATAAGCAAACAAATAGAGATAAAAATTTGAATAGCAACAGCAAAAGAAATCAAATCGAACCCATCATCAATACATCAAAGTAACAAAAACCCATCAAAATTAGTTTCTCCAATTCTCCAAGATCTCATCTTATCTAACAAAATTCCAAACTTCCATCACTTTCCACAAATTCTAAGTATCCAAACAGAGATAAAAGATCAAATCAAAAACCCATCAATATATGACAGAACAGAACTGAAACAATGTGAATATATATACCTTGCAAAGTGGGTTTAGGGCAAACAAACCCATCATTGGCGAGAGAGATATTCGAAGGCATAGGAACACTGGGGGACCCAACTCCGAACTGGGTACCCACCAAATCGATCTGAAAGAAGAAGATGATCGTCGACATTTAGGGCTTTTATATATAGATATATATGATCGACATTGATTATATATATATATATATGATCGTCATTTAGGGCTTTTGAGTTAACATTCGGTTTTTTTTTTTTTTTTTACATTGATCGACATCTAGGGCTTTTATATATATATATATATATATATGTGATCGCGTATCTGTTTGTGTTTTGAATTGTAATCGAGACTGTAGGAGGAATTGATCTAGAAATTAATGATGTTCACATTTTTTTTTTTATGATGTTTTGTTAATGTTGCTAATGTTTTGATGATGTTAATAATGTTGTTGATGTTGCTGATGTAGATAGTGGGACTAAATGGTGCATAAGAAAATTCATAGGACTAAATGGTTCAACTTTCTATCATATAGGATTTACTGGTAATTTTTCCATTTTTTAATCTCATATTTTAATCAAAAAATAAAAAGTTATTAAAATAATATGTTTTCAAACGAGACCTTAGGTGGTCTTTCAATCATAAATTTGGAAAAAGATTTGAAAAAGAAAAAAAAAAAAAATATATATATATATATATATATAAGCACATATGAATAAAATATAATTATTTTTCATATATATTTTTTTAGACGAATTACAGTAATAGTCTCTATAGTGTAGAGCTTGTATTACTTTGGTTCATAACTTTTCAATTGTAATACATCTGATTATGAATTTTAAATCTCATTTCAAAAAGGATAATTGAAAACTCTGTTTGTCCATTTGAAGGACAAAGTAGTCATCATACAAGTTATTTTGTATTGGTTAATTAATATGTTGTTTGAAATATAATTTCCATTTTTTTATGAATAATGTTGGAACTTTTTTTTTGTTATAAAATTCTGTTTAGTTTAGTTTTTAGAATCTATTTTTTTTTTAAATATATATATATTCTAAAAAACTAAAAATTAAATTGGGGAGAAAAATAAAATATACATCATTTTTATATAATTTTATCTTTTGAGATGGTAGAAATAATTTTTTTTAAATAATTTTTTTATATTTATTTTCATTAAATTAATTTTTATTTTTTTAAAAGTCAAACATTTTCATATCATTATTAAATCAATCCCATCAATTAAATCAAAAAATCAAAAATTAAAAACATTTCATATATTAAGGTGTCGTTTGGTAAACTTGGCTTTTTGACTTTTTTGACTTTTTTAGCCTAGGACTTTTTTGTTCGTTTGGTTTTCTTGTTTGGCTTTTTTGACTTTTTTGCATTGGAATGACAAATATGTCCTCCACTTGGAAATGATGCTTTTTTTACTTTTTGTTTGTATATGGGTCAATTTGGTAATTTTGCATCAAAAATCAAGTATTTTGTCATTTTGTCAGTTTGTGCCTTTTTTTTGTCCTTATGTACTTATATAGTGCCAACGTGTTTACCAAACGAAAGCTAAATATATCGATTATGTATTAAAAGTCTAATAGTCATCCATTACATGATAACCATTCAAAAATATTTATTAACAACAAATACAATCATTTATTACACGATAACATCCAAAAATATCAACAAAACAACTACTCATTACATGATCATTATCCAAACACATACTAAAAATTAATTTGGTAAAAAATAAATAATAAAGATGTAAAAGATTTATTATTTTTATATAATTTTATTTTTGGTGAGTAGAAATAATTTTTAAAAATTTAAAAACAAATTTTTGACATTTATTTTCGTCAAACTGTTTATATTTTATCAAATTGACGACTATGCTCTTGAAATGGAGCAACAATATCTTTAATTGTTCTTATTTAGAATGAAATTTAAAATTTAAAGTCAAATGCATCACTATTGAAAGGTCATTGACCAAAGTGACATAACCACCTAACTATAGGGACCGTTAATGTAATTCGCCTTTTTTTTCTTTTTATTTCTAAATCTCTACCTAAATTTATGAACCAAATACAATCTTAGGATTGTTTTGAAAATTATCTATTTTAATTGATTTTTTGACTTTCTACAACAATAATAATAATTAACTTTTTTATAATGATATTTTGACTTTTTAACTAAAATTGATAATTGTAAAAACAAACCTTAATATTAGTAGTGGTAATTTTCACTAGGGGTGTTCGATGGATATTCAAATCCGCCTAAACCGACCGAACCGAACTGAACTAAATCGATTTGTCGCATTTTGGACGAATGCGCGATCACAAACGGATGGTTGTGAATTGATTTTTTCCAATCTGTCTAGTTTTGGACGGATGGCAGATTTGAGATTCCTTTGCCGCAACTGAACAACCAAACTGCGAGCACTCCTAATAATTTGTAAAACTTTGTGTTTTCAATTTGTTTAGATATTCTATTTTTGTTTTCAATTGAAAATGAGTTTAAATATTTTGTTATGTTTTCAATTTAAAAATCCTTTTATCAAATGGCAAGTGTTGATATTTGATATTTTTGTGTGAAAAATATAAGACTTAATTTTGTCATTTAAAAAAAATAATCAAATTAAATAGTTTTTTAATAAAAAAAAAATAGTAATGAAATAGTTTTAATAATGCATGATTTTCTTATATGTATTTATTATTGGTATTTGACAATTTACTTGATAATCTTTTGATTATGTTGAGTTGGATTATTATCCCAAAAAAAATGTTAACAAGATATTGTATTATATTCAAAATTTGTAAAAATTTAAACTGCCAAACCGATTCTCATCTATCCGCAATCCACCAATCCGTTAAATTTGAATCCGCCAATCCAACGGACAGATGTGAATTAATTTTTTTCAACCCGCCAATCCAATGAACAGATAACAAATTAAAAATTCTCCGACCGCAACCGAACCACAAACATCCCTAATTTTTACAGAGTCACACCCTCCTACACCAAAGACGTTACAGTACAATCAATACATTCACTTCACTTCCCTTGATGTTTACGGTACGATCAATACATTCACTTCACTTCCCTTGATGTTTAAATAAAATACAAAAAGTGTTATAATTTTAATATAATTATATTGAGTTCCATAAAATTTGAATTCATATAACACTTAACTCTATGTTTATTAAAAAAATTATTAGTTATATGAATAAAAAAATAAAAAATAATAATATTATCTTATTTACACCGAAACATATATGTCTTATTTATTCTTGTGTCTTCACTCTATTTATATTAATTTCAATCGTTTTAATTTTACTAAAAGGAAGGATAATTTAATTATATTCAAATTATTTTTTTTTGGGGAGGAAGGGGGAGGGGGTCCAAACCGCCAATCCGTTAAATCTGCATCCGCCAATCCAACGGACATATGCGAATTGATTTTTTTCAACCCGTCAATCTAGTGAACGGATAACAAATTAAAAATTCTCTGACCACAACCGAACCACAAACATCCCTAATTTTTACAGAGTCACACCCTCCTACACCAAAGACGTTACAGTACAATCAATACGTTCACTTCACTTCCCTTGATGTTTACGGTACAATCAATACATTCACTTCACTTCCCTTGATGTTTAAATAAAATACAAAAAGTGTTATAATTTTAATATAATTATATTGAGTTTCATTAAAATTTGAATTCATATAACACTTAACTCTATGTTTATTAAAAAAATTATTAGTTATATGAATAAAAAAATAAAAAATAATAATATTATCTTATTTACACGAAAATATATATTTGTCTTATTTATTCTTGTGTCTTCACTCTATTTATATTAATTTCAATCATTTTAATTTTACTAAAAGGAAGGATAATTTAATTATATTAAAATTATTTTTTTGGGGGGAGGAAGGAGGGAGGGGGTCCAAACCTCAAAAGAGATTGATTTGTTGGTAAGAAGTCCATATCTATGGAAAGATACGATATTAGGTCCAATGATTAATTTTTTTGGTTGGACTCCTTGGAATGTTGGCCAAAAAATTGGCAACAACTGGTGGTAGTAAAGTGAACAGATAGATTACATTAGACAAATAGTTGACACATGTATAACTACATAATATTTGAACAAATGGGTGAGCATACAAGTGATACGTGTATAAATAGATGATAATAAAATAGATAGGTGATATTTCGACAAATAAACAAGTATATAAAATTTGGACAGATAGGTGTCATTTTAAGTAAATAGATATCCTTTTAGTTTCAAAAGATTAAAATTTGGTCCTATTAATTCAAAAAAATTCAAAAATGAACCTATGTCTTCAAAATTTATTTTTTTTATTAGTAAAAGAAAATGAATTTTATTGATGAATCACAAGCATATAAATATAACAAAAAAATCAATAAATTGAGACAAGTGCAAAGAATAGTATCATATCATAATATAATCATTCTAACTAAATTAGTACTGAAATACATAATTAATCATATGTTAGCAGTATACTGAGTTTGGTGAGTGACCAAACACAACAAGGAGTAAGAAAAAACATGACAAAGAGATTAATATAATTTCTTTTAATTGCTTTTCTATTTGATGTTTTTTGGGTTGATTGTAATGAACTTTTTACTGATCAAAGAGGCTACATGTCATGGGAGACAGACAAGTTGGTTTGCATCTTTGATGCTGGTGCTCAAAGGGGTGCACGGGGAGATTGTGCAATCACTTAAGATAGATTTGACAAGACTTCACGAGATAAAAAAAGGCCAAACCCTATTGCCTTCCAGTCTAGGAATTAGCTTTTTCCTCACGCTTAAAAAACTTTTCAAAATGATCTCATGATAAGTGTATCGAAACTGTGACCGAACGATGGAAAAAATTTAAGATGATTTTGGAATTTTTTTGTCATAATATCTAGAATTACTGTTTAACTTTTGTTCATGTGGTGGAACTTTTCACTTTACTCTCCACATGACAATTTTTTTGTTTCTTGTTTGGTAGAATTTGGCTTCACTCTATTTTGTCATGATCATCTTTTCTTAACTAGTGCTTGCAGTCACCAATCTCGATTTAGATTACTTTAGATAAAGACAAGTAAAACCCGGGATTTCCAGATCACAATGCTAACGAACCGACTTGAGATCTTATCATCAAATTTGAAAAGCCAACCAAATGTTGTTGGTTCCCAAATAAATTTTACTAGTGATTATTAATGGCATGAGGTTTACTTTGGAAGGAAAAAAAAAAAAAATCAAACTACTGTGCAGTGTATAATGTATTGCTCTTATTTAATGAAATTGTGTAATGAAAGATAAATGACTTAGCCGACTAAAGTTGGCTTATAGGTTGAATTCACCGATTCTATGACTATACTCTTATTGATTTGATAATACCATGCCAATTGATAAATTTGTAGTTGCTACTTAAAATTGAATTAATGTCAAGGCAATACTAGTTCTTGTCAAAATATGATTTTAGATTATAATCAAATAATTGTACTCAATGTTAGGAAAAATTATTTAGTGATTTAGAATTGATAATGCAGTTTGGTCGGTAGGATTTGGGTCAGACGTATCCAGGCACTCCGTCCTTCGTCTTCTCAATTGTACCTGCAAAAAGTCCAGTAGGATGGTTCCGAAATGGGGTGGTTCGTTCATGTAGAACCTCCGACAACCAAGTTAGATACGAATGAGATCGGAATAAGAGTTTTTAGAGAAGATCGAGAGTAGTAAGAGATCCCTTTGTCCCCTTCAGTACTCTTCCATATATCACCTACTAATCATCGTCCTGTCCTTTCCAGTTGTCTCATTAGCCGAAAGTCTATAGTCTACTTATCGTCGATCATGGTGGTCTCACCATGCCTTGGAGCAAAAGGTTTTGTTGCATTTAATGTCATAGCAGCTTCATTTAATGCTTTGTGTATGAGTACAATAATTCTACAAGATCTTTGTCTGTCACGTAACTAACCCCCTACCTGACACATATCTAACTAGTGTCTAGGCTTGATTATTGTGAGTTTCCTATGGGCTTGGTGTCTGGCATCCTTACTGAGTCTCAACCAAGTGACTGTTTGAGTGACTCAAAACAACCGTAGGTTGGATCTTCTTGGACATGTCCATCAAGAATTAATATCACCATATTAATTTTGATTCTAACTAATTATAATGGATAAAAATCAATAGAGTGGGTGTTTGGAAAATTGTTATTTTAGTAATTTTTTTTAATTTTTGATTATTTTTGAAGGAAAAAAATTTTATATTTGGGAAGATAGTTAGATTTTTTTGTAGTTTGATGTAATGTTTATAAGAGAAAAAGTGAAATGATTATGAATTTGATGTGATATTTGTTGAAAAATTTATAAAGAAGTAGTTGTGAATTGAAATAGACTCTATTTTGAATGAAATGATGTAATCTTTCATGGTGCCTTTTTGTTTTAAAGGAAGGGTCAAACCTTCATTTGAATGAAATGATGCAAACCTTTCATGGTATCTCTCTATTTTAAAGGAGGGGTTATGTCCCTTCTTCATACATTTTCTATTCAAATTGAATAGGTGCCAACAAAGCCTATATAAAGGCAGCCCCATTCCAATTTTGATTAATTCCGAAAATTCATTTTCCTTGCCTTCATTTTGCTCTCTTGCGTCCTTTACTCTTCATATTAGATTTAGAATAAAATTCAGAGAGTTATAGAACACAAGGTTCTAGTTCGCCGAACAAATTTGTTTGAAGTGCTACTACAAATTTGTGAAGATCATTGTATCCTGGGAGATAGACGTCACATAATCGTAAGCACCGTAGCGGGGCGAATCTATCTTAAGGACAGAGTGTCTCACACTCGACTTGGTCTTTAATTATTTATTCGGTTCAACAAAATAAATTCTGTAAGTTTTATTTTATTTTCTTTGAATTAATTTCAATTTATTTTATTACACAGAAGATTGTTCCAACAATCTTAAGACAGATTCGAATTTATTCTGTCTACATAATTTTTTTTCGTTTGTTTCTTTTTCTCTTTCTTCTTTTAAGAAAATTATTTTCTGTGGATTTACAAACTAATATTCTGGTTGGAAAAACAAATAGTGATTATATGCTATTTGACAGATAGTAGTAATATACTGTCTATTTTCTTTGACAACTAGTAGTACGATACTGGTGTCATTAACAATTCAGAATATATTTTTGTGAAATTTTTTGAGAAATTAATTTTGGGTTTTAGAAATTATTTTCTAAGTTTTCATTACTTAAAATTCTGGTTTAGTATTTTAATTATTGAAGTGTTACAGAAATTAATTTTCAGTGTGGAATTAATTCGGTTGAATTAAATTTTATTTTATTTCCAAATTAATTGAAAAATAAAAGTTATTTTCTTATTTCTTTTATTTTACAGAATTTAATTTTCCTGTGTGGAATTAATTTGGTTAAATAAAAATTTTATTTAATTTCCAAATTAATTGAAAAATAAAAGTTATTTTTTTTCTTTTATTTTTACAAAATTTAATTTCCTGTGTGAAATTAATTTGGTTGAATAAAATTTTATTTTATTTTCAAATTAATTGAAAAATAAAAGTTATTTTCTTATTTCTTTTATTTTACAGAATTTAATTTCCTGTGTGGAATTAATTTGGTTGAATGAAATTTTATTTTATTTCCAAATTAATTGGAAAATAAAAGTTACATTATTGTTTCTTTTATTTTTACAGAATTTAAATCTGTGAATTTGGTTTAATTTTATGTGTAGTGTAAATTCTAATTATAATTTTGTTTTATAAATTAGAATTGATGACTACTAAAACTAATGCCGAAACAAGTACTACTGTGGTGGTTGCAATTGCACCAACCCCCTCTCCTGTGGTGACAGTACCAATAAATCATGGAGAGAAGCCAGAGAAGTTCTCAGGAACTGACTTTAAAAGATGGCAACAGAAAATGTTGTTCTATCTTACAACTCTGAACCTGGCTCGTTTCCTCCGTGAAGATGCTCCTAACTTGAAAGAGGATGAAACTGACCGGCAAGTGGCTGTTGCGGTTGATGCCTGGAAACATGCCGATTTCCTTTGCCGGAACTATATCTTAAACGGACTTGACAACACATTATACAATGTCTACAGTCCAATCAAGACAGCAAAGGAACTTTGGGAATCGTTGGAGAAAAAGTACAAAACGGAAGATGTTGGCTCAAAGAAATTTGTGGTTGGCAGATTCCTGGATTTTGTAATGGTTGATTCAAAAACTGTGATCAGCCAAGCTCAAGATTTCCAACTCATTCTGCATGACATTCACGCAGAAGGCATGTCTCTCAGTGAATCCTTCCAAGTTGCAGCCTTAATTGAAAAATTACCAAAAGGCTGGAAGGAATTCAAGAACTACCTCAAACACAAGCGCAAAGAAATTTCTATGGAAGAATTAATTGTGCGTTTGAGGATTGAGGAGGACAACCGCAATTCTGAAAAGCGGCTGGTAAGCATCCTATGGAGTCTAAGGCAAATGTGGTGGAACATGCTTCAAAAACCAAGAAACGAAAGTCTTCTGGAGAAAGTTCATCACAAGGCTCTAAAGGGGGGGATAATAAAAAGTACAAGTTTAATGGCAAATGTTACATCTGTGACAAAGAGGGACATCGGGCCAAAGATTGCCGTAGCAAAGGCAAAAGTAAAAGAAGAACAAGCAAGAAGCCTACTCAAGCCCACATGATTGAAGTGGATAATATTTCCAATGGTATAGATGATATCAATCTTTCTGCAGTTGTTTCCGAGGCAAATCTTGTCGGAAATCCTGAAGAATGGTGGGTTGACACTGGTGCTACTCGCCATATTTGTGCCGACAAAAAGATGTTTACATCTTATTCTTCAGTGGACAATGGTGAACAACTTTCTATGGGTAACTCCTCAACTTCCAAAGTTGAAGGACAAGGGAAGATTGTACTCAAGATGACATCTGGAAAGAAACTCACTCTCAACAATGTACTGCATGTACCGGATTCGCAAGAATCTTGTTTCCGGATCTCTGTTGAGTAAGAATGGGTTTAGGCTAGTATTTGAGAGTGATAAATTTGTACTTACTAAAATGGATGTATGTAGGAAAAGGTTACATGTCTGATGGCCTTTTCAAGTTAAATGTAATGACCATTGTACCCTCAGTTATTAATAATAATACATCTTCTTCTTACTTGCTTGAGTCTTCAAATTTATGGCATGGTAGACTAGGACATGTTAATTATAGATCTTTGCGTAGATTAATTAATATGGAATGTTTACCTAAATTTGACATTGATTTAAATCATAAATGTGAAATTTGCGTTGAGGCAAAATTATCTAAAACTCCTTTTCATTCAATTGAAAGAAGTACGGAACCACTTGAACTAATTCATAGTGACATTTGTGATTTTAAATCAATTCAAACTAGAGGTGGGAAAAAGTATTTTATCACTTTTATAGATGACTATACTAGATATAGTTATGTTTATTTAATTCAAACCAAGGATGAAGTTTTGGAAACTTTCATTCAATATAAGAATGAAGTTGAAAATCAACTTGGTAAGAAAATCAAGAAACTTAGAAGTGATAGAGGTGGTGAATATGAATCACCTTTTGGTGAATTTTGTAAAGAACATGGAATAATTCATCAAACCACTGCTCCTTACTCACCTCAGCAAAATGGAATTGCTGAAAGGAAAAATAGGACTTTAAAAGAAATGATGAATACCATGTTAATCAGTTCTGGATTACCTCAGAACTTGTGGGGGAAAGCAATACTTCTGCTAATTATATACTTAATAAAGTACCCGAAAGAAAGTGAATCAAACACCTTATGAATTGTGGCATGAAAGAGTACCATCCTACAAATACTTAAAAGTGTGGGGGTGTTTGGCTAAAGTGGCTATTCCTAGTCCTAAAAAGACTAAGATAGGTCCTAAGACCATTGATTGCATTTTCATTGGTTATGCTAAGAATAGTAGTGCATATCGGTTTTTGATTCATAAATCAAAACATACCGAAATGCATGTAAATACTATTATTGAGTCAATGAATGCATCATTCTTTGAACATGTATTTCCAAATAAGACTGGACAAGAGACTAGTAACAATAAAAGATCTCATGATACTATTACTAGTCAAGATCAAGAACATGATCAAGAACAAGAGCAGAAGTTAGACCAAAATGAGGAAGAGGAACCTAGCATAGTAAACGTGCTTGAACCTCAAAATTCTTTGGTCCAGATTTCCTAACATTTTTGTTAGAAAATGAGCCTTTAACTTTTAAAGAGGATATGTCCAGTCCTGAAGCTCCTTTATGGAAAGAAGCTGTCAACAGTGAAGTTGAATCCATCTTGCAAAATCACACTTGGGAATTAGTGGACTTGCCACCAGGTTGTAAACCTCTTGGGTACAAGTGAATTTTCAAAAGAAAATGAAAGCGAATGGATCAATTAAGAAGTACAAGGCAAGACTTGTGGTCAAAGGATTTAGACAAAAAGAAGGTCTTGATTACTTTGACACATACTCACCGGTTACTAGAATAACATCCATTAGAATGCTAATTGCCATTGTATCTCTATACAATCTAGAAATTCATCAAATGGATGTGAAAACCACTTTCTTAAATGGTGAGTTAAATGAAGAAATTTACATGGAACAACCAGAAGGTTTTTCTGTTTCAGGAAAAGAAAAGAAAGTGTGTAAATTGGTTAAATCATTATATGGTTTAAAACAAGCGCCAAAGTAATGGCATGAGAAATTTAACAAGGCAATGATGTCAAATGGATTTAAAATTAATGAGTGTGACAAATGTGTTTATATTAAAAACACAAAAAAAAAAGTTATGTCATTGTATGTCTTTATGTAGACGATATGCTCATCATTGGTAGTAATAATGACATGATTAAAACTACCAAGAAAATGTTGAATAAACATTTTGACATGAAGGACATGGACATTGCTGATGTAATTCTTGGTATGAAAATTATCAAAACATCATAAAGTTATGCTTTGTCACAATCTCATTACATTGAGAAAATACTTGACAAATTCAGCAAAGATGATGATCATCTTGTTAGAACACCTGTAGATGTTAATTTGTATCTTTCTAAGAATGTACAGGAAAGCATTTCTCAATTAGAGTATGCCCAAATTATTGGAAGCTTAATGTACTTGATGAACTGCACTCGCCCAGATATAGCTTATGCAGTAAGTAAATTAAGTAAATATACAAGTAACCCAGGAGTAGAACACTGGAAAGCAATTATAAGGGTTCTAAGATATCTTCGATTTACTCGTAACATTGGGCTGAATTTTACTAAATATCCAGCAGTACTTGAAGGATACTGTGATGCAAATTGGATATCGGATACTAGAGACTCGAAGTCCACTAGTGGGTATATTTTTACTCTTGGTGGTGCAGCTGTATCTTGGAAATCTTCCAAACAGACTTGTATTGCTAGGTCTACTATGGAATCAGAATTCATAGCTTTAGACAAGGTAGGGGAAGAAGCAGAATGGCTTCGCCACTTCCTTGAAGCTATTCCAATATGGCCAAAACCGGTGCCTACTATATGCATACATTGCGATAGTCAATCTGCAATAGGTAGGGCACAGAGTCATATGTATAACGGTAAGTCTCGACATATTCGTCGTCGACATAACACCGTGAGACAACTACTCTCTAATGGAATTATTTCCATAGAATATGTTAAGTCTAAAGACAACATAGCGGATCCACTAACCAAAGGGTTAGCAAGAGAGTTAGTTGAGAATTCATCGAGGGGAATGGGACTTAAGCCTATTAAATAAGAGTTACCACGACGGCAACCCAACCTAGTTGACTGGAGATCCCAAGATCTAGGTTCAAAAGGACAACCGAGTTGTGAATGACTCAGAAGGATCACTGGGAAGTCTAACTCCTACCCATTTCTTATGATGAAATAGTGATGTCTGCAGCGTTTTAGGTTAAGTAAAACTTTTAATGATTCTTATATCTAGGTAAACCTAGTGGAGTATGGCAGGATACTCTTCATAAGAATCACCTATGTGAGTGTGAACTGGGCCGGTTCTATAAGATTTGTGAAGGGCTACAAGTCTTTAGAGCACTCATGAAAGACCAGGTTGTTCAGAGCCAAAATGAACACAATAGTGAGAACTAAATTGTGTCTGGGGATATACTGTGTGAGTTCTATTGTCTTGGTTTACACAAACGGCTGAACAGTTCAAGACATCGTATTCACTGGTTAGCTACTAAATCCGATAGTGTCTCACAAGAGAAGGTTCAAAACCAAAAGCTACCTATCCTTTGCAGAATATTTTCAATTTTTGTACACTCTGTATTTACATCATATTGTTGCATTTTCTCTCTGTCTATTTCATTCATGTGGGGGATTGTTGGAAAATTTATAAAGAAGTAGTTGTGAATTGAAATAGACTCCATTTTGAATGAAAGGATGTAACCTTTCATGGTGCCTTTTTGTTTTAAAGGAAGGGTCAAACCTCCATTTGAATGAAAGGGTACAAACCTTTCATGGTGTCTCTCTATTTTAAAGGAAGGGTTATGTCCCTTCTTCATACATTTTCTATTCAAATTGAATAGGTGCCAACAAAGCCTATATAAAGGCAGCCCCATTCCAATTTTGATTAATTCTGAAAATTCATTTTCCTTGCCTTCATTTTGCTCTCTTGCGTCTTTTATTCTTCATATTAGATTTAGAATAAAATTCAGAGAGTTATAGAACACAAGGTTCTAGTTCGCCGAACAAATTTGTTTGAAGTGCTACTACAACTTTGTGAAGATCATTGTATCCTGGGAAATAGACGCCACATAACCGTAAGCACCGTAGCGGGGTGAATCTGTCTTAAGGACAGAGTGTCTCACACTCGACTTGGTCTTTAATTATTTATTCGGTTCAACAAAATAAATTCTGTAAGTTTTATTTTATTTTGTTTGAATTAGTTTCAATTTAATTTATTACACAAAAAATTATTCTAACAATATTTTGTCTGAATTTATTTTTTATTTTTATTTTTTTTAACCTATTTTATCTTTTAACAAAAAACTAACCAAAAAAAAAAAAACTATTCACAAACACCACCAAAATGAGACATGAAATCTCACTCTTGGAAAAGACATGTAAAAATAAATAAAGTTTCTCTGTTACTTATTTGTGTAGTCAATAAATAATATTAACAATTCAATTGAAGATACTCTTGTATGTTGGACAATATATAGGGGATTAATTAATCAGTAATAATAGAGGGTCTTAATTTTTGTGATTAAAATGGTTAAAATTTGTTAAAACGATGTCGTTTTGAGTATAAAACAATATTAAAATTGTCAAAACGACGTCGTTTGAATAATTTTGAGACATTTAAGCCACAAAAATTAAGGCCCCAAATATTTTTCTTAATTAATTGTGTAGTGTTGTGACGAAAAAATGAACAGAACATGGAAAATCATATAATTTTCAAATGATGAGCCAGTATAGAAATGGCACGTGCAGAGGTGAAAAGGATGGGGGAAAAAGGTTAAATATTTTAATAAATTAAGGTGCAGAAATTCAACAATCATGACCATTGTCGGGAATGAAGGGTTGCAATGCACTTGGATCAACTCCCGTCGGCACTACACTCCGAAATTCACCGTCTCCCCAGATTGCATGCACCCCACTCACCCTAGACCCCCACCATAACATGCCACATCATGCCCAACATTATTCGTTTTTTATTATATTAGATAAGATAAATTAAAATGGGGAAATTTTCATTTTATATATAATCACATCAAAATAATTTTTATCTTAAAGGTTAAAAAAAAAATTAAATTAAATTTTCAATTAACGTAACAATTGTAATTTGTTAATTTTAAGTTTTAATGATGTCTTATGCATTGAAATAGAAATTTACAAAATGATTTTTAAATATTTATGATAACCATTTATATCTTGTGGAATGTTACAAACTTATATAATAATAACAGTAATGTTACGGATCTAGATATAAAAATTTTGAAATTATTTAAAATTTCACATCAATGGCTCATATTCATTTCATATGTAAATCTCATATTTCATTAATTCAATTGCCACCATCCAAATCTAATTTTGGATACATTTGAAGTCTCAAATTCTAGAACCCTAGCTTTTTTGTGATAATAATAATAATAAAAGCTTTTACAGATGTAGTGTCGTAGTACTGCTTTCATTTTATTTATTTATTTTTAAGTACAAAATAAGATATTAACAAGTTAATAATTAAATTATAAGATGGACAATACCTTTCTATAAACTCGAACTTGAGATCTTGATACTTAATTGTCTTGAGTAACAACTGAGTCCAATACTACTTGCATCTTGATATAGCGTGAATATTCATGACAAATACTATATTATCAACATTGCATTCTATTTTTTTTAATAAGAATTATCTCGTGTCAATCTTATTCATGTAGTTTAAATTGTATTAACTTTGACATTTAATATTTCATAATATGTCAATTTATTTTAATCGATGACATCTGTTTAAAATTAAAAAAAAAATAAAAAAACATAAATCAAGGATATTTAATAGAGAATGACCTATTTTAAATTGGATGTCAATCTCTCAATCAATTTGAGGATATTGAATTAACTATTTAATCTTTTAATTCCAATCTAATTTTTAAAATGACATTATTAATTGGATTAATAGACACAGTGTAAACAATTCAAAAGTAAAATGGATACAATTAAAACTCTATAGATTAAATTGATACAAGAAACAAAATATAAAGATTACATGTATAATCTGCTCCAAAAATTTGCATTTCTAATATTTATTTATTTTTAAAAATAAAAAAAACAAATAATCATGTGGAACACCACCCAATTGTCTATATAAAAATAATTTTCCTAATGAGAGTAGGTTTTAATCATCCATCAAGGTACAGTGCGAATGTGGAATTGGAATAAGAATAAAGAAAGAAAAAGTGAAAAAAGAAGAATCAAAGTTGAGTTTTTCTTACTTTGGTGAAAACTTTTTCACTTCTTCGGAATGAAGTACAATGTAGGAAGTTACTTAAAATGCATGAGAGAATCCTTTGTTTTGAGTAATGCAATACATACGTATTTTTCTTCTATTCTAATGTGCATTAGAAAATGTCTGATATGTAATTTTAGATGCCAAAAATAATATCTGAAGTGTATTTATGAAAAAAATGTAGTAAAAATAAATTTTCAAAAATTTCATGAATATTTAGAGGGAGTATATACTACAAAGAGTTTTAAAAACTAAATATTTTGATTTTTAAAAGTGAAATTTTTGTTGCAAAAGACATTTAAGGACTAATTTCCATCATCATGAAGATAATCAATAAAACGTCGTCCTGAAAATTCAAAATAAGGCTTTTAGTGACAAAATTTTGAAAATGTCACTAATAAATAGACTTTTAAGGAGAAAATAATTTAGTCTCAAAATGGTTTATTTTTTGAGACAAAAAATTTGGTCCCAAAAGGATAATAATTAATCACTAATATCTAATTTTTGTTGCTAAAAATATAATAATGACACGTTTTGCAACTAAAATATTTGGTACCTAAAAAATAATTTTGTCCCTAAATTTTGATCTCTAAAACTTTAATTTTTTGTAGTGATAGATTTTTTTTATTTTTATTTTTTAAAGAGGAGACGATTTCATGAATATTTCGTTTCATTGTAGAAGGGTAAAAGTTGAAGAAAAATTATTTAATACTCCTGAAGTAAGTTTAGATGATATTCCAAATTAGTAGTTATTTATCTAAATTATGAAACTCATCACTTTTGTGTCAAAATTTTAAGAGACAAAATGTTAAGTGTCAACCTATAAATAAAATAGCGTAATACTCTTGAAATATTGAATAGTTTCACAGAGTTGAAGGGGTGTATGTTAAACCCAAAAATAATGCTTTTGCATAAAGGATACTTAATTGGAGACAAATTTATGAGACCCATATAATGTTATTGGATCCTTTTTTTATTTATATTTTTAACAGTATAAAAAAGATACTAATTAGTAGTATCATTGCAATCTCTAAGCACCATTGTGTAGGTCAGATCTATCTCAACTCAATAGAAAGCTCACTACTTAAGTAAGAGAGGAATGTACTAACTCCCAACACAAGAGACAAAGTCACGATCAGAATATAGTGTAATCAATTTCACCATTTAAAAAATGAACCGCTAGTCACGCACTCCAAGTTGACTTATGTAGAACGAAAACACATTTCACTCCACCATCCCCCCGATGGTATTGGATCCTTTTGTTGGAGCAGCAACTAAAATGGTGTAACTTGAAAGACAATGAATGCTACCTAGCAGTGAGTGCTTCGGCATTAATCAACATAGAGCTGTAAAGCCACTTACTACATCACCTTTAGACTTTTTTTTCTTTTCTTTTCTTCTCTTTTTTTTCTTTTCTTTTTCTTTTCTTGTTTTTGGAAAACTTATATATTAAAAAAAAAAGAGTTAATTACATAAAAAATTTATTTACAAATATTATGAAAACTTATATTTTATTCAAAAAATTTTGAATCAATAAATCCTATTTAGTAAAATTGATAATATTATCAGTTTTTTCCAATTTTTGAAATTAAGAATATTATCAATTTTACATAATAATGTTCTAAATAATTATTTCACTAACTGATAAAAAAAAACAGAGTATGAAATTAAACGTTTTTGTCCTTCTATTTATTGGTTTGATCCACTATCCAATAAAACCGAGAACATTTCAGTTTTTTTCAATTTTAAAACTGCGAATATTATCAGTTTTTTCATTTTTGATTTTTTTTTTTTTTGGTTTTGCACATCAATATTCTATCATCATATTCCTTTATAGACACAAAATTTTCAGTTTTACACACAAAATAATTCAATTTTTTTTTAAAAAAAACATTATTTTTTTTTAATTTTTTTCAATTTGAAACTTGATATTTTAAAGTTTTAAAAATCAGAATAAATGTTAAATCATCATATTCCTTTATCGATAATCATAAATGATGAACAATCATTGTTTGAAGGACAATTCTGACTGTTAAAAATTTAATAGGATTTGAAGATTAAAAAAATCTTAGTTAGGATTTGTGTGTAAATGCCCCATAAAAAATAAAAAAAATAATAAAATCAAAGTTTGACCTTTATAACAAAATAAATCTTGAGTTTTTTATTTTGTCAATTTGAACTTTAAACTTTTAATTTATTTTTAATCTAAACTATTTGTCTATTTTCGTTAAGTAAAAATTGATTAAAAAATAGATATTTTAATTATTAAACTAAAAAAAATGATATTTTAGACATTTTATGTATATTTATATTGAGTTTAATAACTAAAATATTATTTTTTTAGTCAGTTTTACTTAACAAAAATAGATAAATAATTTTATATTAAAAACAAATCAAAAAATTAGAATATAAATTGATAAAATTAAAAATTCAGAATTTATTTTGTTAAAAAAAGTCAAATCCTAGAATTTATTTTATATAATTATCCCTTCTTTTTTTGCTTTCAAAATTTAACTTATGAGGTTTGAGCTGTCTTTGCCAGAACTTCGGTACATTGCTAGAATGCTAAGCATTTGAGACTTGTCACATGCAAGACGTTTTCCTGATCAGATTTACATATCATTTACATTTAAGAGTATCTCCTACAAGAGAGATTTTAGAGATTTTTAAACATTTTACTTTTCATCATAAAATGGTGCTCTCATAATAGGTATTTTGGATTGTTTTAGGAAATTAGTTAAAAGTTGATTTTATATATATTTTTTTTTGACTTTTTTTTTAAAAAAATATGTACAAAAATAAAAATATAATGTGACTCAAAATAAATTGAAAACAAATTCTCAAAACAGTCATTTATCTCGTATATTCTTGTCCTACAAAGGCTAATCAAATCAGTTCCAAGTACATAGATAGTGTCATTGGAGTAACAAAATTGGCAAGCAAAATCCAAAATGAAAATAATATACGCGCTCTCTTTCCAGACCTAATGATATGTAAAAGAGATGATTGCATAATGATTAGAGAAGGAGAGAGAGAGAATTATCTTAGATAATATAATTGATTATTACATCATTAAATTTGAAAAATGTGTCTAGTTTTTGAGTAACAATAACAATACCCATTATTTAGCAAATTTGAAATCCAAAACTATGTAGTTAATTTGTAGCTTGTACCTCACAATAGTTCAAATATTTGTTTCCTTTATTGTTTACTAGCTCACTGAATAAGGGCAAACATCAAAATGTTCATGTTGGATGGCAAACTTTATGAGCCCATACCAACTAAAGTGAATTAAAAGATATTTTCACACTAACGGAGTTTTATTTTTATTATTAGTATTACTATTATGTTTCATGTGCGACATTACAAATAATTAGACAAGAAATAAAACTCACACAAATAGAAAGATTTAAATTATTAATTTTTTTTTAGTAAGGTGCAAAATTTTGATCAATAAATTAACTCAGTTTACTAACCAATAGTGTTGCCTATCATTTATATTGAATAATATGTGTACAAAACAAGATTGCACAATAATAAAGGGTGGTTTGGCATCCTATGAATAATCCATATTTTTTCTTTTTTTCATCACATCACCTCTCTATTTTTCTGTACATCTTTTCATAAAAGGACAAAAAATACACTTATTTAGATCATCCCAAACAAACCCTGAAAATAAATAAAAATGAGATGATTAAAAGAAATAATAATAACTGTGAACGACTTCTTGCATTATACGTGGGTAAAATTTTTATTAAATGTTATAAGTCTCAAATTTTTTATTAAATAAATAACTAAATATAGTGTAAAATTCACAAGACATTTAGTCATTTATTTAATAAAAAAATTATATATTTAACATTACTCAACCTTCACAAGACATTTAATCATTTATTTATTAAAAAAATTATATATTTAACATTACTCAACCTTCACAAGACATTTAATCATTTATTTATTAAAAAAATTGATATATTTAACATTACTCAGCATACAAATACATTAACTGCTACAACAAACATCTAAATATTGCTCTAGTATTTAAGTACATGTCACACTCGCTCAAATATATATGTACGGTTGATTAAGACATCCATTCTGGATGCTACTTTACACTCGTTCACAGAGAATCCGCCCCCCAGTGAAACGTTTTGTTGATATAACAGTACCCCTTCAAGCACTCACTAAGTTCATTGTTCACGGCACCGATCTGCTACAGTCAGCTTTACCAAACCCCACTCTACGATTTACCAGATCATACTCCACCCAAAGATTTTGCTGATGAACGTTCCCGATTATGCTGCTAGCTGCCCCTAGCAATTCCGACCGTCCGATCCCCAAGCAATGGACCCCACCACCTACATCGGCCAACACTCTCTCTTTGGGAACCACAATCTCAACACCCTTTTCAAATTCGAAAACCAAATCGCCTATCGACCGTCCGATCTCCACAGCGTTGCCATCAAAGCACATGTCCAACGCGCCTTCATAAACGTACCCCTTCTTTAATTTTGGCCCCACCAGCCTCACAATCTCATTCCTCACCTTAGCATAGGCCTCGTCCACCAAGTAAGTGAATTCGCTGCCGGAGTCGATCATGGTCTGACCGGCTCCGCCAGCGTTCGGCCGAAAAATATTGGCCGACACGTTTAATTTATTCATGCCGATTCTCATCCCGACCATGGGGAGAGTGAAGGCGAGGGGATCGAGATTCGGCATGCGTTGACTTTGAGGGAAAGTCAAAAGGTTTACATATTGAAATGTGTGTGAATTAGGGTTTTGGCCAAGGTAAAATCCTCCAGTTGGTGCAATTCCGTTGCGATTTTGGCGTAGTGGTACGCAATAAGAGAATTTAGAAATCTTGGCTTGGGAGGCAAATGACAACCTTCCAAGATTCATTCCCAAAATGCCCTCGGCGTCGGAGGAGTCGGTGGCGCATCCGAGGATGAGAGGAGGGGTACTTTGGGAACCCACAAAAGTGAATTTTTCTCTGACGAGATTGCCCTCGGCGAAAGTACCGTCTGCGTAGAAGTAAGAGTAGTGGCAGAGGCGGTTTTGGTCGCAAGAGGTTGGGAGGGTAAAATCGGGAATTCTGGGTTTGCAAACAGGGTGGTTGCAAGGAAGAACAGAGAAGGTTGAGGAGAGAGAAGGATCAAACGACGTCGTTGGAGGAGGATTCCTGGGTTTTACCTTGTTGTGACACTGAATCCATGATAACTGACTTCCAGTGTCCAAAACCATCTGTTGGGTCTGAGGTGGGGTCCCTATGGGGAGAGAAACAATCAGAGCCATTGAATACTTGAAAGCAGTTCTGTAGTTGTAGGGGGAGGAGGATGGTTTGGTGACTGGGGAGGGTCGTTTAGTTGGTAGAGATGAAGATGCAAGAGAGGAGAGGAAAGTTGCAGAAGAGTGAGAAGAGAGAGGGACAGAGGTGAGAGGGAAGGAGAGAGAAAGAGACTTGTTGACAGGTGTTCTGGACAGTTTTGGGTTTGGGGTTTCTTGGGTTGAGAAAGAGACAGAGCTAGAGAATAAGAAGAAGAGGAGTAGGATGGAGTTGCAGAGAACCAGAGCCATGGCAGAGAGAAAGATTACTAGATTCTAGAGAGAGAGAGGCAGTGAGTTAGCTCCAGTGGGGATCTATGTGTTTGTGTGTATGGGTATGGATATGAGTGACTGAGAGGTGGGTGTTGGCTATTTATATAGGTGTGTTTGAATGGGAGGAAAGGAGACTGAAAAGAACAAAAGAACAGAAAAATACAACCGCCCACCCAGAGAGACAAAAAAAAAGCAAACGCGGTTTCCTTTGGATGTATAATTGAACAGTTGTATACAAAATGGAATTAAATATACTAGTACTTGAAAAACGAGTAGAGAGAGTGTAACTCTGTCTGGGACAGCATTCATATGCTTTTTAATGTTCACAGCCCACTCCGGACGACTCTCTTCAGTGGAATGACATTTCTAACCATATCTTGATTGGGTTTGGCTTTCCTCTGATTCAGATTAGAAAGTGTTTTGGATTTGTAAAAGTTCATTATAGATTTTGTTTTGATAATTTAAATTGTTCATTATATAAAATTCGTCGAGTATTATATATCTGTAAAAAATTAACTAAATCGGATATCGATAACTATGTGATCAAATCAATTTTATATAAAAAAAAATAAACGGTGAAAAAATAAACGGTTAATAGAAATCTCATCTTATGGAATAGCTATCGATATTCGATTAACGTGATTTGTTACAGCCATATAGTACTCAATGAGTTCTACACATTAACGTTTCGGATTATCGAAACGAAACCCGTAGTGAGCCTCCACAGACCCAACAACACTCTCTAATCTGATCACGGACTAGAGAGAAGTCAAATCCATCTTAATTATATTTATAAAAATGTTTATAAGACTCCACAAGATATTTTTATTTAGGGTTACGAATTAACAAATCCGTTTATAAATAGGTTTAAATTCAATTCAGTAAAAACTTGTTCAAATTTAATTCGTTAAATTTTTATTACGTTCGAACTCGAGTTCAAACTCGTTAAAATTTTAATAAGTATAAGCATACTAAAACTTAACTCGTTAGTTGACTCATTTAATATTTACTTAAATAATAAAATAAAATATTATTTATATATTAAATAATATAAAAATATGTATAAAAAATAAGACAAATATGTTATTTATATATTTAAATAATATAAATGTAAATAATAGCTAAATTTATTTATATGTAAATAATAGCTAATTATAAATAATATATTTATATAATAGTAGCAGTAAATATTATTATTTTAGTAAGATATTGACTTTTTTTTTAGTATGTATATATACTTATATAATCAAAATTTTAATTATAACTTTAGTCTCATATGTAAGTATGAATTTATATTTTCTTTGGCTAGTGAACAGGCTCGAACTCGAGTTAAGTTTAAGTCAACTCGACACAAGCTCGGTTCATTAAATTTTGGATAAATTACATTGGGGTCCCTATTTAGTTCTTGTGTCACTTTGGTCCTTACAGTTTTAATTTGCTCAATTTTGATCAAATTGACACAAGAGACAAAATGCAGGGACTATCGATATAATTTATCCTTAAATTTTGATTGAGATCGAGTTCGAGTTTGAGCTTGTTAAAATCTTAGGTCTCTTTTAAGAAGGCAAAAAAAAGTCAGTTTATTGACTTATTTGAGTCACATCACATCTCTATTTTTTGCATATTTTTTCATAATAAGTCAATAAATCAAAAAAAAAAAAAGTCACTTCCCACATAGACCTAAACAAGCTCAACAAACTAAATTTCGACTCAGCTCGGCTCATTTGCACACAAACAATTAACTCTCACGAACAATTTTGACGCAAAAAAG
Source organism: Camellia japonica (assembly GCA_030407325.1). Classification (NCBI taxonomy): domain Eukaryota; kingdom Viridiplantae; phylum Streptophyta; class Magnoliopsida; order Ericales; family Theaceae; genus Camellia; species Camellia japonica. The sequence continues at coordinate 93,033,182 of JAPPVO010000002.1, forward strand.
AAAACTAGAAAACTAAAAATATTATGAGATTAAATTTGCTCAATTTTTTCTCCATAAGTTCATTTTACTAGTTTTGGAATTGCCAATTTTGGGACTTTGCCTACATCTTTTCTTTCTTTTGGCCTTATTTATTATTTTTTAAACAATTGGTAGGAGGGTAGAAGAATGAGGACAATTATTTGGAACTCTTGGAATAAATAAATATAGTGTCTTTAATATTTGTTGGTTAAAAAAATAAAATAAAACATTTATGTTAATTTTTAACAGATAACAAACAAGTATCGGAACATAAATAGTATAAAATATTATTCTAATACTGTTAATTAACTTCCAGTAAAATGAAAAATTGTAAAACGCAATACATTTTAGGGAATGGCTTTCCTCCCGCTCTTTATCGGATTGGAGGGTACTGTTGGGTCCAAGAAAGTCTATTACGAGTCTCATATCGATAATTTGAATCATTTATGTGTAAAACTCGTCAAGTACTATATACTTGTAAACAATCACGTTGATCGAATATCGATAACTATGTGATCAAATTAGATTTTTGTCAGCCGTTTATTGTTCACCGTCCATTTTTTTATACAAAACTAATTTGATTACATAGTTATTGATATCCAATCAACGTGATTTTTTTCAGACATATAGTACTTAACAAGTTCTATATATTGACATGTTCGGATTATCGAAACGGGACCCATGATGGATCCACATAGGCCTAACAGTACCTTCCGATCTGATGAAGGACGGGAGAGAATCCATTCTCTACATTTTACCTTCTACATCTTTTTCTTTTTGGGAGAAACCAAAATCATGTATGGTGACATGTTATATGTGACAAAATTTTATTATCATTTTGTATTATCACTCATCTAAATACTTACATTAATTCTTTATTCAAAAATAAATTTTTTAAAAATTAAAAAATAATAAATATCTATTCGTTGTTACAAAATGATTTTAAAAAAGAATAGTCAAGTATATTACTGCAGGGTTATGTAATGTTAATCCAACACACATATTGTAGTTTATTGTAAGAAATAGTCCTTACCTTTTATTTTTATATTTTTGAAAGGTTGAAATAATTGTATCGCTATGTTTAGATTTTGGATTTGATAAGAAATTTGTGAAAAGAAAAAAAAATACAAAAATACAAAAAAGTGAAGGAAATAAAAATTAAATTTTTGTCACTATTAGAAGCTTTTCATTTTTCTCTACAAAACTTTTTATATATTCAAAATCTAAACACAAAAAAAATAAAATAAAGTAAAAATATCCTTTTCTTTCCCTCACAAATTGCTCTATAAATTCAAAATATAAACCCAACAGGAACACTAAAGTGGTAAAAGAGTACAACCTGTGACGATTGATAACCATATTACTCTAAAAATTGGCTGTTTAGATTCAACCAGTGTATTTCTACTTTTTGCGAAGAGAAACAACTTTATTGATGTTAAAGCGTGTTTAGAATAATTTAAATAAGTGTATTTTTTAACTTTATATGAAATATGGGTTAAGTTTGAAGTGATGTGGTAGAGAGATGATATGACTTAAATAAAATGATATCACTTAAATAGGATAGTGACTTTTTAACTTTTTTAATTTATGCCAAATAAAACCTTATTTACTAAATTCGAGATTCTATAATAGTCTATTCTAACTAAAAATAGATCGTGTCTTGCATAAAATAAATAAATAAAAATAATATAAAAAAGGGATAAAGGGTGGCTGTTATGCGGGGTAAAACAGCCATTGTCATGCAATTTGTAGAATTTATTTTGAGATTTATTTTAATCATTAGAGCCATTTATTTTTTAAAATATATTGAGTATAATATATATATATATATATATTATAAAATTAAGTTGAGTAGATATTGATAACTCTTTAATCGAAATTTATTTGTATTTAGTTTTATAATTTAAATTATATTTATTGTTATTATTTATATACAAATGTAATTCGATGAAAAACTATCGACATCCAATCAATTTAATTTTTTATAAGTATCTATTTTATTCGATATATTCTAAAAATAAATAATTTTGATTAACAAAATAAGTCTCAAAATAAACTTCACAAATTATATAATAGTGACTATTATGCCGCCAGACAGCTGGCAACTCAATTCCATAAAGGACCAACGTCGGTATCAAAGTGCTCGATGACAGCTCTTGTGGAAGGAAGATCTTGGATTAAGAAATTATGAAGGTCATGCAATTAAACTATTTTCAATTCAAACATGCACAATGTTACAATATTAATTGAGAGTATAGATTTACTTTTATATTATATAAGTGAAATAATTCATTTTTTTTTTTTTTCTTTTGTTACCAATGTAAGATTGTGTAAAATAAAAATTAACAATTATTCAGGCGAAAAGTTTATTTCGAATCAAACAATATCAGTCATTTAATATTTAATTAGGTCAATCTTTATAAAACCGCTATAATCGCAGTTAAACGAGTGAATCAGTCAAATCAAAAACGGTTTAGCCTAATCGGCTAGGTCAAAAGACCAATCAACTTATACAAAAATTAATTAATTAAAAATTTTAAATGTTATTTTAATTTTAAAATTTAAATTGTCTTGAATTGAAGCATACACAATACTAATATTTAATAGGAGCATAAGGTTCACTTTATATAAGTGAAACAACTCACTTGTTCTTTTCTTTTTTTTCCCGTTGTGGGATTATAAAATAAAAGTTAACAATAGTTTGGGCGGAGAATTTATTTCTAATCAAGTAATCTTAATCGTTTAATTTTTAATTCGATCAATTTTTAGTTTATTTCGAATCAAACAAATCTAACAAATATATTTTGATAAAACCGCTAAAATTGCAGTTAAACCAACGAATCAGTCAAATCAAAAATAATTCCGCCTAATCTGTTAGGTCAAAAGACTAACCAAATTACACAAAAATTAAGTAATTAAAACTTTCAAATTTTATTTTAAAATTTAAACTATCTTAAACTAAAATATGCACAACACTACAATATGAAATGGGAGTATAAGATTCATTTTATATATGCGAAACAACTCATTTTTTCCTTATTTTTCTAATGTGAGATTATAAAATAAATCATAAACTAATTGGAGTTTTTATTTTAAAATTTAAACTATCTTGAACTATATGCACAACATTATATAATATTAAATTAAATGGGAGGGTAAGATTCACTTTATATAAGTGAAACAACTCACTTTTTCCTTCTTCTACCGATATGGGATTATAAAATAAATCATAAACTAATTAGAGTTTTATTTTTGTATAGTTAAATAGAAGCTAGTGAATAGAGATTTTTTTAATTGTTTAAAATTTAAAAAATCAGTATGAGAAATTACAGTTAAACTAGCAAATCAGGGTTTAGCCAGATTTGTTAGATTAAAAGACCAACCAACTTATAGAAAAATTAATAATTAAAACTTTTAAATGTTATTTTAAATTTAAAGTTTAAAGTGTTTTGAATTGAAGCATGCACAACATTACAATATTAAATGGAAGCATAAGATTCATTTTATATAAGTGAAACATCTCATTTTTTCCTAATATTGGATTATAAAATAAAACTTAAAAATTGTATTGGCGGGTAGTTTATTTCTAATCAAACAATCTTAATTGTTTAATCTTTAATTAGATTAATTTTTAATTTATTTCAAATCTAACCAATATATTTTTATAAAACCATTAAAATCACGATTAAACCAACGAATTAGCCAAACCAAAAATGATTCACCCTAATCAGTTAGGTCAAAAGACCAACCAACTTACACAAAAATTAATTAACTAAAACTTTTAAATTTTACTTTAAAATTTAAATTATATTGAATTGAAATATGCACAACACTACAATATAAAATGGGAATATAAGATTCACTTTATATAAGTAAAACAGCTCACTTTTTCTTTTTTTTTCCGATGTGAGATTATCAAATGAATCCTAAACTAATTAGAGTTTTTTTTTTATATAGTTAAATGAAAGTTAACCAATAAGGATTTTCTTAATTATTTAAAATTAAGAAAATTAGTATGAGATATTGAATTCCCATAAGACTTCTCATTAAAGATCTCATTTTGCTTATATAATATATAGATAGATAAATAGATTGATAGATTAATTGTGTATTACATGGGTCATATATTGTATTGGCATGTGTTTTATTATCATATCTATCTAAATAATAATAAGTGAAATTTCAGTTCTGTCCATATTTTGAAAAAATATTATAAATAAATAATATATTTTTTCATAAACCTGTAACAAGTTTTAAAGATTAGCACCGAATGGTATTTCCCCTAAATTTATTGAAAATTTGTAAAACGAACATTGTGTGTTATAAACTTCATATAAGGGTAAATTACCAATAGGTCCTACTTTGGAGACTTATTATCCAATAGGTCCTACTTTGGAGACTTATTACCCATTAAGTCCTATTTGATAAATTTATTAAGTAATAAAGATAAATTTATCAGTCTTTTATTTTTATGAATAAATTTATAGTGATAAATTTATCAGTCTCTTTGTTTTTATGAATAAATTTTTAGTGATAAATTTATCACTCTCTTATTTTTATAGTGTTAAATTTATTAGTTAGGACCTGTAGGTAAATAAGTCTAGTTAATAGGGCTAATTGGTAAGTACCCCTTGATATAATTGAATTAGACTCCATAAACTTTAATTCATATAACAATTGATTCATTTTTATTCAAAATTAAAATTTTTTTTTTTATAGTTTTTATCTTTAAAATGCAGATAAAGATAGAAAAGTGCTTCTGAAAATCTAATCATTTTGTCTAATAATGAAAATATATTTTTTATATTTTTTAATTATTATTAAATCAAATTTACGTTTTAGGTCTACACAACCCCTAAAAATTAAAAAAAAAATTTAAAAAAATTCGCCAAAGATGTGTTAAAAAAAAGTCTTAAAAATTATTTTTTTCCTTTTAGTATTTTTTTTTAAAAAAATTCAAATTCTTAAGATTATTTAGTTTAAACAGACTTAAATTCTTTTTTTAAAAAAAAAAATTGGATTCAAAATACAAACATAATGAAAAATAGCTAATTATAATAGTGTTGTTTAGTACAACTTATTGTAAATTAAAAAGTTGATAATTCAAAAATAGAAGCTAAAAATATTTCTTACCCAACTTTTAAAAATTGTTTTTTTAACTTATTTAAGTTATTTCTACCTAATAAAAAATATAAACCATACCAAATAATTTAACACAAATTCTCAAAATCAAAATAAATAAATAAATGAACAGTTGAGCTAAACAGGCACAATGTCTTGCTGAGAGCGTTACTTTTTGGCACAGATATTATTATCAAATACAAACAAAAGATAAAGAAAAAGGGAGGGAAAAGAATTGAATTGTTAGGCATGTACTGTACATGGTAGGTGTCACATGGATAATATGGTGAGATTGATAACACAAGTTTGTTTTGTGCACGGCTCTTAAATTTGTAAAATATGATTTTCAATTTTCATTTTAAAATTATGTAAAGTGTTATTTAAGTAACCAATAGTCTTATTAAGTTCAAATTTTATTTACCTTACTATTTATTTTTTGTTTTAGATAGAGAAAAAGTCTATTTGGCAAAAGGAAAGAAAAGATTTCAAGATATCATCATTTAAATTTTGTTTTTAATAGATAAGAAATTCAATTGGCAAAAAGGAAAGAAGAGACTTCAAGACACCATCAGAGTGAGTTGTTCATTTTATATATAGTATTAGTCGTTCACACAAACAATATGTGTGTAATTTAAATAAGTAAAAATAAAACAAAATACTTATCATATATTGTGTATTACTCAAGTGATAAGAGTGCTTTTTATTGACCATAAAGTCTTATGCTCAAATCCCCGCTCTATTGGATCCCCTAATGGAACGGGTCAGAGTGAATCAAGCTTTTATAGTTTAGGTGGGTTAATTTGTATCTTTTATAGTTTAAAAAATCAAAATAATACTTTTCAAAAGTTTAAGAGGTAAATAATCCATACAAAAATAAGTTCAACTCATGCTTAACTCGTTAAAAAGTCGTTTTCGTTCAAAATTGATCAACTAGTTATGTAAACCAGTTAAACTTAAATATATTTTGAATTTCATTAAATTTCCAGACTAAATTTATGTTGTGTTTGGGAAGAGATTTAGAAAATGAAGAGAAAAAGGTGTGTGAAATTAAGTGAAATGTAAGTATATTTTATTCACATTTTACCTATCTTTTCTCTTTTCCTTTCTCTTTTCAAATCTCTCAACCAAACACAGTATTAAAGAACTTAATATTCTGATCAACTCAAACAACCCCTATTTCCATATGTGTGAGATGGGAAAGGAGGTTCACCAAGAACAGACAGACAAAAGGCAAAAGCAAAACCCACCAGTTAATGGATCAGAAGAATTAGCCAAAGATGAAAGAAAGAAAGAAAGAAAAAGTTGAGGCTGAGAGGCTGATATATGTGATCTTCACGGATCATCATCAGCATCAGCTTAAGGAAGTGATCTCTCACGAGTGAGATGTTTAAATCAATACACAACAATGAATGAGCCGAGAGTACAATAACAACACTAGTTCACACTCCTCCTATGATGTAATGTACCACAAAAAAAATATCATATCAAACATTTGAGTTCTTTTGACAATAGGTCTCTCCTTTGGAAGTTTATTTGACGATTTTGGGACAAATTTATGTAATACTTTAATTTAATTTTTATTAGTTAAAATGGTGGGATTAAAGTATTGTTTGGCCCATTAGAATAAATAAAAATGAAATGATCGTTCCATTAAATATTCATTTTTATAAAAATTATTTATAAATTTTTTATTTGTGTATTATTACTATTCCATTCTATTTTAGTGAACCAAATAGAATATAATTACTTTTTTATTACTTTTTAAAAAATAATATGACAAAGTATCATATGATGAATACTGTAAGATTACTCTAAAATCACTCCTTCTCTTCTTTTCTCCTTTTTATTTTTTTATTTTTTAAAGTCATGAGACCACCATGCCTTTGCAAATACCCCCCCCCCCCCCCCAAAAAAAAAAAAAAAAAAAAATTACACACACACACAAAAAAAGAAAAAGAAAGAAGACGTCTATAATCAACTGCAAAACTAAAAAACAGGTGTTACAAAATGTTGCAAAAGGAAGCATAAAAAATAATTGAGTTAATTACATTTTTAATCTCAAAATATTTGTACCATTTTAATTTTTAATATTTAAGTTATATCAATTTAATTTTTAATATATAAAAAGTATTTTAAGTTCTTGTATTAATCTTACTCCATAGATATGGTTAAAGACAAAGATAAATGTGAAAAATCACTTGACAGATTACACTTTCAGTTTAGTTTCTCACATGTTTACATCTTCAATATGAGAGAATTTGAGGGGTCCGTGGAACTAACCACATATTCTATTTTAATAATTTGAACCGTTCATTTTATAAAGACCTCAATTTATATCATCCATGAAAAAAATTAGATCGATCCGATAATCGTAACATTTTCATTTTATCACATTTGTCTCTAAAAAAATGGAAGGCAAATATATTTTTTAAAATAGACCATCCATTTTTTTAGAGACAAACACAATAAAATGAAAATATTACGATTATTAGATCAATCTAATTTTTTTTCATAAATGATATACATTGAGAGTTCTACAAAATAAGCACTTTGGATCATTAAAATGGAACTCGTGATAGGCCTCGCGGTCAAGTTCTCTCGTATTGAGATGTGAATATGAGAAAAGTCTAATCTTTACACTTTTAATTACAAAATATGTAATATATTGTGTCATTTGACTCATAAATATTTGAAATGTATCAATTTAATTCCTAATATATAAAAAATATTTTAATTTGATCACACAACCTAATTATGTCTTTATCTCTCTCTCCACGAATAAAGTTTAAAAATCATAAATACATATTAATAAAAATAGGTCATCTTTGGAGAAATATTTCCGTGGGCACAAGAGCCAATTTTGAATTGTCTTTCTATTTCGACAATATTCACAAAAAATCCTTATTTTACAATTTTGGCAACGAGGATCTCATTTCATCACGAAAAGTAACCTTTGGGCAAACGTTTTATTTTTGGTGTAAAAAAAATTACAGTTTGTAATTTGTGAGAATATTTCTTTCAAAATATGTTGGCTTCTTTTCTTTCTTTCTGTTTTTTTTTTATTTTTTATTTTTTCCCTTTTTTTTATTGATGTAAATTTATAGTTTTCACTCTTTATCCCTCATTCAGAGAGAGAGACTGTGATTAAATTGAAATATTTTTTTATATTGGAGACTAAACTGATACAAGTTAATACAAATTGCATATTCTGGGGATTCATTTTTAAGTGACTTTTCACATTTATCCCTATCTTTAATGACTTTTACAAACATAGTTAGGTTGGGGACTAAATTAAAATACTTTTTATTCATTGAGAACGAAATTAACATAATTTAAATATTGAGGATCATTTTTTGAGGAAAAAGAATGTAATTGACCAAAAAATAAAAAACCCTAAAAAAGGCATTTCAATCCCGTTTAAAAGAATGAGAAGGCTTGTCTAAAATAAGTGAAATTATGAAGTGCACTTAGAATACCATGCGATTACGCACAACGCTGCTAGGTCCCCCGAATCCGGGGGCCCCGAATCCCCACAATTTCCACTTTAAGTTAAAAAAAAAAAAAAAAAAAAGAGAAAACAAAAAAAAAAAAAGAAAACAGTTTTCAAAAAAAGAAATTAGGGGGATTAGGGGGATTGTTTTTAGGGGGACAAATCATTATTCCGATTACACATCTATTTAATGGTATTTTATGATTTATCTATTATATTTCTTATTTTTCGAACCATATAAGTATTTAGCATTGGTTGGTCGAACATTTCGAAACACTAGATAACTACTTCTAAATTGGATTGGATTGTTAAGAGTGGGTCTATGGTATTACTAGATCCCACTCTATTGATTCAAGGGGGATTTCAAGATAAAACTTGAACAATAATTACAAAATAATGATAAATTTTATCAATATTAATAATTAAAATTATAAACTTTTTTATCTGTATAATAATTTTTTCAAATTCTGACTGAGGAATAATTTCCCCAAAATTATCTGTTTGTTTGTTTCATGGACTTTGTGCCTATATAAATAAATAAATTGTATTAATTTCATAATGGTAGTCACATACTTTTATCAAATTTATTTTTTTTAAATTAAACGGTCTAATTTTAAAATGATACTTACCATTGTTATAATAAAATTGGATTTAGTGGAGTGAAAACAAGCCTTCCCATTAAAGGATGTTAGCTTTAAAACTTATTTTAATTTATTGAATTGATCAAAGGCAAATAAATTGAAAATTAGAAAAGTATACTGAACACCACATGGCAAAGTATAATTTTTAACTCATAACAAACACTTTCAAAACTAAAGTTAAAAAAATCTGCTCAAACATACCTAGGAAAATGTGGATCATGCTATAATGTACACCGTGCATTTCATATGTAAGTTAGGTCTAATTAGTGTTTAGCTACGAACCATTGTTTGATTACGAGTCATTATGAAGGCTAACAAATTATTGAATAAAAATTAGTTATTACTTATTGTTTTGTTTCGTTATCCCAAAGTATTGTGATGATTTTGATTATGATCAAAGTGGTGTTGATTATGATTCAATGTGACTATAATCAATGATTCAAATTTTTCTTCTTTTTTTCTTTAATTCAACAATTGAAGGTGTATTTAATAGATTTTTTTGGTGACTATGATCAATGACTCATATATATATATATATATATATGTCTACATATATTTAATCAACAATTGAAGGTGTATGCAGTAGAATCTTTAGAGAAATATTGGTATGTCTGTCAAGTTAGTTCTCGTTCTTTAATTTGTTGGAAGTTGGTACTTCTTTATGATGAATGACCTAAGGCCATGTTTGTTTGGACGGATTGAATTAGGTTGGATTAGTATTCTTATAACTAATAGTCCTAGGACTACGAATCCTTTTGGATTGTGTATCATATTCTATGTTTGGATTGAGTTATGATTAAAAAGAAGAATTAACAAAATACTATCCAATCCGATGTTTATTTAAGGGGATTGGAATGGATATGATATGATAGGACATGGGACATCCAATATATTGACCATAATACCTTTATTATGGTCATTTGATAAGTTAGTTCAGACTTTAACTTAGTCCTCCAATTCATATCACACCCCTTATGTGGGATTGAATAGTCCATCATATTTGGGATATCATATCCAGATGAATTGTAAGTTTGTACTTAAATTTTTTAACCAAACATCAGATTAATAATTTTATTGGATTATTAGTCCAATCCCAAGCACATATGTGCCTAAACAAACATGACCTAAATTCATTGAGAAAGAGAATTTTGATTAATTAAAAGAATAGAAAATGTGATCTTGGTCCATAATGGAGTAGGTTGCTGGCTGGCACATCCTAAGTTCATTAATATATATATATGTATATATATATATATAATTCAAAGGTAATCTAACGGGTTGGCCCAGTGAGTGCATATATATACATAATTCAAAGGTAATCTAACGGGTTGGCCCAGTGAGTGCAGCTTGGGAGTGTGCTCTCTCTAATAGGGAAACCCATCATTTTCTTCACAGTAATACCCAACAAGTAAATCAATTTGCAAGGGATGTCTTCTTTTTTTTCTTTTTTTTTTCCTTTTTTTCTTTTTGAAATTGTTTACTCAGACTTTGTTTCAACTAATTGTCATATATATATGTAATTATTTTGTCTCATATATATGTATATATCTTGAGAGTGAAATCAAAGGAAAATGAATAGTAAAAATTGAATTATTGATGATCTATACATAGAAATTTTAAAGCAGTGTACAAGTCCTAGAGTCAACTGATTGATGGTTTACTTATCTTCTTTTTTTTTTTTTTTTTTTTTTTCCTTTTTTTTGTCCATAATATGAAGACCTAAAAAGAGAGAAGAAGACTAAAGTCTGTGAAAAGAAATTGTGCATGAATTATTATTATGGGTAACTATTCATAGATTTAACAGGGAAGGAAAGGGGAAGGGAGGATGCTACCAACTCGAGTGGAAAAATTAAGAAAAGAAGAAAGGATGTTGGTGGTGGTGGTAGTGACATCAACATCAACATGAGGAGTCAAACCATGATAGACTTCCAAGGTGGTCTTACAAATCTTTTAAAGTCATTCACATCATCAGTGATTCCAATCCAGTGTGCGCATGCCCATGCTCCTTTGGACCATGTTAATTGACTCATTCCTCCTTCACTATTATTTCTCCTCTCCATTCATTCAAGCTTATCCATCTTACCCATTCATAGTCCTCATCTCTAATATGTAGCCCACCAAATAATAATAATAATAATAATTCTCAAAATTTAGTAATCATGAACTCACCTACCAGATTTGTCGCAACCAGTCCCTTATTCCATCCAACTTGTTTGCTTGCTTAATACTATAATTAAATCAGTGAAAAGTATTTTAAGAATGTATATGTCAAATTGTCAATAGGATGAGACACTCTCGGTGAAATAATGAGAATATCAGTAAACGACGATAGTTTTAGTGGTGGATCACAGACCTGTATATTCTTAATAAAAATTTATGTAGTTTAATTTTGTATATATTTTTATAGACCGACTCTAATATCATAGCAGTGTTCTAATATTTCAAAAACTTGGCCAAGTAACCTGGAATTCATGGCTAAGATGAGTAATATTGATAAACTAATTGCAGCAGTCTCATTGTCGCCACGCCCGGGAACTAGTTATGGGTTTGCTACTGTGAAACTAGTGTCTTTGCTTAATTTCCATTAATTCATTGTTAAAGATTCATCACTTTTCGCCTTTGCACACTGAATTATGTTAATGTGATACTCAGCAAGGTCATTATTGAGTAGTCTCAGACCATCACATAAAGTTTTGAGCACCACAAAATGGATCAAGTCAACCCAACTCATGAGAAACTCTTTTAAGTGCTTCTGGAACTGTTGAGGTTGTTGAGACCGTGCCAAGGGAGCATACATTAAATTTTTTTATTCAAGCCATAAAGCCTATCCACTCTGGTCTGACTTGAAACTTGGGTTGGGGGGCCACACTGGGTTAAATTACTGGTCACTAGTAAATGGTTGATGCCCCTATTAATTGGTACCTGGTCCCAATTCTAGGCTGATGTGGGGTTGGGGGTGAGGGTGGGTTTAGCTAAGCATATCACTATTATGGGAAACGCGTTTTGAAAACTTCCTTCTTCACAAGCTTTTGATTGGAAGAATATGGCAATGGCATTGGCATCCATACGCTGTATTTAATTTATGAATTTGGGAAGAAATTTAAAAATGAAAAGCAAAAGATGTATAAAATGTAAGTGAAATATAATTATATTTTATTCATATTTTATCTCTTTTTCTTTTCAAATTTCTTCTTAAATTTATGAACCAAATGTAACCGTATATAATTGGATTCTGTTGGGTGGGACCCATCACCATCACCAAAATTATATTGATTTTTCAATTCCAATTAGTACCAAACAGGCTATACATGTGTAGCTTATTAATGCATCAATACCTACCCCTTAAGTAACGTTTGGCCATATTTTTAGTTTTTTTGTTTCCTGTTTACAAAAAATAGAATATATGCATATGGTTTTGTTGTTTTTGTTTTTGCCAAAATTTCAAGAAAAATGTTATATGTTACTAATCTCTTTATCACTGTTTTGTATCACCGCTTGTATGGATATTTATAATTAGTTCTCTTATTTAAATATATGTATTAAATAATTAATGAAAACAAATAAGATCTTGTCATGCACTCAGGTTATGGCTGCCCAATATGTTTTGTTATATCCTAGAGTAAAATTTTTTAAGAAGATGAGTACTTTAGTGGGAACATATATGATACAGTATGATCAACCTTGAGTTGCAATGGCATCACATTTGGGCCAGATTAAACAAGATTTATTTAGAACCAAAGTGCACTAGATGAACAATTTATAAACCAAACAATTACAAGTTTGCCTTTTCGCTTTGTTTTAACTTCAAAAATACTAAACTCGCCTCTGAATCTCACATAGATTCAGCAAGTTCTCCCACAAATCCTAAGTGGTTTAGGGATGAAATACATAGATCAAAGTCTGTTATTAATACTCTTCCAACTTGTATTTGGTCCTGCAAACATTCACTTATTCACTCGCCTTAAATTTTCACTGTTGTACTTTCCATATATACCTTGTGAAGATGTAAGATTTGATCACTAATCTTGCTTTCGCTGTTAGGATTTATGACATTTCATTTGATTCCTACTCCTGATTTTCTTTAAGGCTTTAATTGTGAGAGAATGTTTTGATTCCTAAAGAAGAACCCAAAAGATCAGTATGCCCAACTCTTACCAATAAGACCACAAGAGCATCTCCAGCCTCTTGTTATCAGGATGTTATAGCAACACTTCCAACACTGTCTTCACCACAAATTTGCTTCTCTAATGCTAAATCCGCAAGGGATATACCTATATACTAATAAAATATACCTATATTTCATCTAGTTTGATTATATTGTGATTGTTTTAATTGTTCAATTGATTGGGAGATCGGTGAAATTGAATCTGAACTACAAAATCTAATTTGGTTTGAATTGAAATAGATTTGATCATTTTGTGATTGTTTAATTGCTCAATTGATTGGGAGATCGGTGAAATTGAATCCAAACTACAAATTAACGAATCTCAAATTTAAGGAGGGTTTTTCTCTTCCATTTAGTTTTCCGGAAATAAATAAATAAATAACTACAGCAAATTTCACAACCAATAAATTTGTAACCATGAATTACAGCCACCTCAGCCACAACTCATAGTCTAAACCCATTTGTTTTAAGAATCTAACCAAACAAGAATTTAAAACAATATATATATATATATAGAATTTAAAACTACAAGCAAAGATCAGAGAGATTGATGGCTGAAAGAAATGGGGGCATGCAACCTAATTCCGAAGGCACTGCTGTCCTCCAACCTTTTTCTCAGCAATGAACCTTGCCTTGATGAAGAAGCCTGAACTGTGAAAGAGAGAAACTTCAGTTCAGCTAAGACTGGTGCTTTTCGTTTTGTGGATTCTGCGATGGGTGAAAGAGATGGGGTGTCATTGATGAGAGAGATGGGTGTCAGAGAAATGGACTAGTGAGAAAGGGAGTTGGGCATGAAAGACATGAGAGGGATAGTATTGGATGAGATTATGCTAGAAAAAATCATCACCAAAACATCAGATGGTTTTGCAAACCAAAAAAGTAAACAACAAGTTAGGTGACTCAAATTTTCTTAATTCATGGCTTGAATGTTTTAAAACGACGTTATTTTAAGTGTAAAATGACGCCGTTTTAACACATTCGAGCCATTCGAACCATATAAATTTGGAACATCAAATATTTTTCAAAATAAAAATAATTTGTGATACGTAACATTGTTGTTTACATTGCTGTTTTTTTAATGATGAGGCCTCGGTTCTAGAGTTCAGTCAAATGATGCATAAAGATTTTTGGACATTATTACATATATATATATATATATATATAATACACAATAATACCAAGCACAAAATACACGCAAACCCAAAAAACGACATTGGCCAAATGATAGCACTTGTACCAGTGGGGGCAAAAATGCCAAAAAAAACTGACAATTAAACACTGAAGCACATTAAGTTCCAACCAAAGTATGATACAAGGCACATTATCAAACGAGTCTGTAAACGTCAACACGTAAACCATTTTTGTACATGACAAGAAGCCAGCAAAACAAGTGCTGCTAAACAAATTGTTTCAATAGGTACGTATGTGCCCATTCTTTCTGCAGATCTCCATCATAGAGAAAAGATGCCTCTTGTGACTTTGTTCATCGGGAGAGAAGACAAGTATATCATCAATATATACTGAAATGAATTCTTCAGTACCTTTGAAGCAATTATCCATTTTGCGTTGAAACACAGCCGGGGCATTTTTTAATCCGAATGGCATGACCTTATTAATTGTGAACCACCCAGAACCTTAAATGAGGGATGTTCGCGGATTGATTTTTGATAGTTCGATTTGTGATTTAAACCCTCTCACATGTCTACAATTTGAAAAAAATTGAATTCGCAACCGCTCGCAGTGCAAGTTGCGGGTGGTTTACAGATTAAACCTATTCCTTTAAAAATTTATTTTGAGACCTATTTTTCCCCATTTTCTAAATATGTATTTTGAGCCTTTTCCCCCTCATTTTCTAAATATTATTTTGAGCCATAAAATCACATGTTTCTTGTCATAAAATTATTATTTTTTAATTATTTTTTATTCATAATTTTTTAATCTCAGAGATTCAAAGATTGATAATCCATACTAAATATATATATATATATATATAAAAAAAAGCAGAAGAAGAAGTTTCATTTACGTATATAAATAAAAACAATTCAATTTACTAGAAATAATAAATAAATCAATCAATAAAGTATGGAACTTGTTTGTTTCAATTTACCTATATATGATATACATATAGTCTCCGTTTGGCATTAGTTTTTTTCGTTGACTTTTCTATGTTGGGACATTTTTAGCTTCGTTTGGTTTGACATTTTTGGCTTTTTTAACTTTTGTAAGAAAAAAAGTATAATGATTATGATTTAAATGTGATATTTTATCTTATTGGCTTAGGTAGCCAATTTTTTCTTTTTATGCTTTTTGAGCCAAAAATCAAATGCCAAACGAAGGTATATTATATTATTTCATATATGAATGTACAACTGTAATTTTCAAATGTGAGTAATTAACATGTATATATATTATATTATGTATATGTATATATGTATATACAGCAACTGTGAGTATAATTTATATATATTATATTATGTATGTAAATATATCTACTAATATGGAAGATTAAGATTGACGGTCTAGAATTTTATGAAGGAAAAAAAAAAGTACAAGTGCGGGCAGGTGTGTACAAGTGAAACCTGCAATCCAAAACACGACAATATTTCAAACCACATCTAACCTTACTACATGTTCGAAACTGCCTGCATATGCGGAGATCGGATTGGGCGATTTCCGCGGTTCGGATGACCCAGCCCTACCTCACACCTTCCTCAGGCTGTCAAAACAAGAAACCACCACATTTACAGAATTGTTTTACTTCATATCACAGCACCCGATGGTGGGACAACAGCATGGGGGGTTAATAAATAAATTATTACACGCAAGTTACAGACAAACCCATAAAAACAAAAGTGGACATTTATGAGCACCAATTTCACTATGGCAGTACAATTTAGAGTATAATTTTTTAATAACTTTTTTCTTCACCGCTCCAAAAAAAAAAAAAAAGAATGAAGCTAATAAATGGCTCAAACAGAAACTACTGGAGCACAAAAATCATTGACACTGTACCTTTATTAAAAGGATGTAAACTTACTTCTTCAACAGCATTGCACTGCACTGTGCCATTACCTTCGATGCCCTGGTGATTTCATTGGTCATGTACAAATTCTCTACTGCACCCCCAAATGGCGTCGAATTCATCTTGTGCCCAAACTCAGGTTTCAACAACGCTGAAAAAGTAGCTGGTTGTCTCTCATCTATCTGCAAGAGATTGGGTGCCACATTCCTTATCCGAGACCGGATAGCGCCAAGACTATCATAAGGCAGGCGAACTCCTGCCACCTCAGACAAAGCTCTAATTATTTTCCAATCATCCCTCGCATCCCCAACAGTGGGAACTGCAGGTAGAGTTTGTTGAGCACACCCCTCTGAATGCCAATGCTGGGAAAATGACATTAGCACGATACACACCCCAGTCACCGTGGTGGCACTGATAAACCACAAACGCATCTTTTGGAAGTTTCTCCAAGCTCACATCATCAGCACCCATCAAATACAATAACTCTGCTGTTTCAATGCTATTTTCAGATTCTGGCACGAGTCCAAGGTCAAGGGCAGCTGCCTGCGCAGCATTTAGAAGCAACACGTTGAGACCATTCCAGTCCGGTCTGATGATATCACCGTGTTTTGCAATAGTTTCAACAGCAGAAAAAATTGCATCTTTGTCCTTCCTCTCAAAGATCCCAGCACCAACAATGATGGCAGGTTTCTTGGCATTTAAGAGGACTGAGCAAAAAGGGTGTCGTTCTTCAGCAAATTCGATTAGTGTTTGAGGGCGCATGCCGAGGTGTTGGTGGTCATAGCTCAAATCAGTTGGAGGGCCGATGTAGCCAACCTTAGCTTGGGTTTCTCGCAGTCTTTCTGCTTCTAGCATTTACCATAGCAGCTTCAGAGTCCTTGGCTGGCAATTAGATATGTTAATTCAGGAATAGAATAAAACTTGCCCAACATACCGCTCAATATCAAACAAAATTATGATAGCCACATCAAGGAGCAAAAAGTAAAAACATATAATGAAGCTCGCTAAATTAATGCAGACTCCCAAAGCAGCAAAGCCTTTAAATCAATTCCAAAATTCATAGCAATAGACCATATTTCACCAGTAAGACAACAAAACATTTTTTATTTTCTTTCAAGCGAGGAAAAGTGAAGCGAAAAGGGGGGTACTTTTCAATAACTGGGTAGATTTCCCAATCCCAACAACAATAAAGTAAGTTAAACCCAACAATGCAAGAGATGCCCTGGAGGTCATATACAACCTTCTGCCAAAACCAAAAAAAAGGCACCATTTTAAACAATGTTCCCGAACTTCTCAAGGACTTTTGAACTTCTGACGGCAGCACACTTCCAATTCATTGTTTGGATTTAAACTTCAGCTGCCTGACCATGACATGCGACATAGCTCATCTCCATAATGACCAGGCAAGTTTCTCTAAGCCAGGTTAAGCATCTTGATAACTTGAACAATTTAGTTTTCCTCCAAATAAAGAAATCATCACTACTACTTTACAAATCTCATACACGAGTCAATGACAATCATCACTATCCACATATTCGACTATAATTTTTCAAAGAAGCTAAAAATAAAATAATAAAAAAAGGCATATTTACTAGGCTATTTACAAAAATTTGACACAAGGTACTTGTTAAATCATAAAGCCGATTTACCAAGAGCAGCATAGTCCTTAAACATGATAATGCAAGAGATTCCCCAGGGAAAAACAATACAACTGTCTGCCAATGAAGTTCCCTAACAGATTATGTTACAAGGGCTCTTCAAAATAAATCAAATACCAAGTCGGACACTTGCCACATAGATAAGGGTATGACATGTGTCACATCTAGTGTTTTAGAAGGCTCTAGGCACACCGAGGCGATAAGGTCTCCTATAGCCTAAGCGCGAGGCGAAGTGAGCGCCTCACCAAAGCGAAGCTCAAGTAGTAGAAGAAAAGCAAAATTATAAAATAGGTAAAATTTTCAACATAACAAATATATATATATATATATATAATTTAAAAAATCATAACCATTTTCGATAATTGCTAAACATAACATTCAATCTTCTAAAAATTAAAAATATAATATCCAATAAAAGATATAAAGCATAACATTCAATGTTTTATCACTTTCTGCTCTCTTTTGACCACATTTGGTCATTTTATATTGAAGAGTTTTGAATCCCTGTAGGTATGCCCACAAAAAAAGCACTTAATAAACAATTGGAGCAGAAAAATAGGTAAAGCCCATGAAGCCCACACCTTGCGCCTCGAAAAAAAGCCCTTGCCTCAGCGCCTAAGCTGCACCTTGCGTATTGCACCTCGCCTCAACCTGTTCGAAGCGCAAGGCTGCACCTCATTGCGCCTCATGCTTAGGAGCGCACCTAAGCGCGCCTTTTAAAAACACTCCCATCAAATAGGGAGCTCAGCAAGCATAACCATCAATTCAATTTCGTAAAATAATGTATTTAATATTGTCATTATATGTATTTTTTGCTACATAATTGCTAATAAAATTAGTGAAGTTCTTTTGTTGGAACTCAGATTGTTGAGAGAGAAAAAAAACAAACAGAAAGGAAAATAAAATTATTTGTGCCTATTCATGCATTTTTTAGGAAATGCTAATTTTTTCTTCTCATTTTACCAACGAGTTCGTCTATCTCTCATTTCATTTTCCTTTCCCTCTCCCTTGACAAATTGAAGAACCACACAATTCATATCTAGAAGATGACTATTGGATTTAAACGTCAATTGCCAAACCATAGCACACAATTATAGATCATTCCAAAATAGAAGGCAAGTTTAATTCTTATTCCATATTCATTAATTTTTTAGTAAGCCTAAATATGGATCAACCCTTCTATACACACTCTTATCTATTATGAGATCCAGAATAAAAATAGATGTTTGACAAAATTAAAACGACAATACAAAAAGTGCAAGGCTTTCAAACCAACAAGATAATGCTTACTAGACATCTTCACCACCTCAATGATACACTATCAACTTCCATGTAATTTCTTCCCCTCAGACCTTTACCAACCTCATCCCTAGGGATGGCAACAAGGCAAAGTATGGGCTGAGGACCCTTACCCCACCCCCATTTATGAACATTTGTTGCATACCCAACCTAACTTGCTAGACCCATGCCCCACACCCCTTCATACAACATCTATTGGATGACTAAACAAGTAGGCTTCGGAAGCCCAAAACAAAGTCTTGAGAGTCCCATGATAGTCAAGAAACCTTTTTGGTCTAAAAAATAATGTCCATGGTAGTGTTTAGTAGTTGAGGGTATTTTAGTAATTTCATAATTTCTTGGACATGGATTGTAAGGGTCACCCATAGATTTTATTTTGGTCTAGTTATTAAATAAGTCATTATATACGGGTTCTATTAGGGATTTAAGAAAAACCCAAAAACCCGACCAAATCGATTGAACTGGACAGAAATAGCTATATTTGGTCTATTTTTAACAGGAATCGGTCTGTGCAGTTTTTTCTACTTCGTTAACCTTGCTATAATGGCTAGCTACTCACTCACTCATGCATTAATTAGAAAAGAAATAAATAAAAATTGTTTACACTATTTCTACTTTTAAATTTGTTTCTATTGTTATTTTGCTTTGGTTTTAAATTTTGGATATCATGACTTAGGGCTATTGTTATCATCTATGCAGCACGGACACGAGACACAACAATTTCCAAAAAATGGAGACATAGACACGGCAGGGGATACGGCAAATTTTATATATATATATATTTTTTTTTGTTAACAAAAACTAAAATAATAACATTAATTCAATAAATATAATATATAAATAAATACACATAAATTTATAAAGGCGATATATAATATACAAATTAAAACATATATATATAATTTATAACACTATATAAATAAAAACACATCATATACATATATAAGTATAATATATAAAAACATAAATAAAAATATATAATCAAAAATAAAAACAAAGCTAGGCAATAATAAAATAATATAAATTATAATTTATACTATAATTATAACTATAATAATATCTATATCTAGGTTATATATAGATGTATATATAAACAGAGTCGAAGAGAGAGAGAGGAGAGAAACAGGCGAAGCAAGAGAGAGAGAGAGGGATAGAGAAGGCGAAGGTCGAAGGTCATTGGAGCTGGTCGAAGGTTGATCGATGGTCGAAGGTCATCGATCAAAGGTCGAAGGTTGAAGGTCGAAGCTTCAAACTCGACTGGTTAGGGCAAATTCTAGGTACTCCTCTCTTTTTTGATCAGCACCAAGTACTCCTCTCTTCTCTCTTTCTTCTCTTCCATGTCCTTTGTCGTGTCCAATACCCAAAAAAAAGAAAAAGGGATACATGTCCATGGCGTGTCCCTATGTCCCCGGCATATCCCAGTTTCCCACACCGCTACGACATTGAGTTTGCCATGTCCATGCTTCATAGGTTATCATTGCTTAATTTTGTTATCTTTATTGCTTTTCTCTAAGTGTCCTTGAATATTTGATCAAATTCACTCTTATTGTTTGTCGTTAATTCTTTGTCAGCATGCCTAGTTGCTAATGATTTCTCTATGATGCGAGCTTTGATGGACATAAAATTCTCTTTTTGATATTAAGAAATTTAGTATTAAATAGTTTATGAATGTACTCTCATATTGGGTTTTATTTTTATACATACTACATTATTAAAAATTATAATAATAATTTTATTTCACAAATGTATCCTTGTAGTACCCATATCTTACATTTTTAGGTTTTTCCATATCGTTTTATCCATATTGTATCCGTATCTGTATTCGTACTTCTTAGTTAAGAAGCAAAAAACTATCTAAATTGAATAAACAAGAAGACTGTATAATCATCTATGAAGTACGAACATTTCAAAATAAGCGCCGTAGCGGTGTCAGACATGGGGACACGTATGGGACATGCCATTTGGCGTGTCCCTTTTACTTTTCTTTTTTGGTATGGGACACAGCAAGGACAGAGGGGGTAAATCCCTAAGAGCATCTCCAATGGCATGTGCTATAATAGCATTGTCATTGCTATAATTTGGCAATGAATAATCATAATCAATAGAATCAATATTCAAAATTGGCAATCGAAAGTCAAACTAGTTATTAATAATTTGAAATTGAAGTCATAGCCCTGATTGACACTGGCACCGATTTAAATTGTATTCGAGAAGGCTTAATTCTTACGAAATACTATCATAAAACTAGTGAACAATTAAGTTCTCCTAATGGAAGTCAAATGTATATTAAATATAAATTACCCAATATACATATTTGTCAAAACAATGTTTGTTTTAAAACATCATTTGTTTTAGTAAGAAACATGACAGATAAAGTCATTTTAGGCACTCCATTTATTTTCTTATTATACCCATTCACCACTATTAATTATGGTATAACAACACAAGCTTTTGATCAAACCGCAACCTTTAAATTTTTAATTCAATTAAAAGACTGCTCCATATCTCAATCAATCAATAGATTGCTAAGGTGGCATTTGGTAACACTTAAACATAGCAATGGTGCTCTAATGGTCACATGTTATTTCAGCAAATCCCAACCAATTTTCTCTCCAATTTTGTAGGTGTTGTTTGAATATAAGTTTTGTAATGATTTTTTTATTATTTATTTTTTGTCTTTTGTGACCTTTTTTAAACTTTTTTTTTTTTAAAAAAAATTAAATATTTACATTATATCCGACCAGAAAAATATAAAAAAATTTAAAAATTGAAAAAAATGAAATTTTTCTTTCTTTTTTTTATAGAATTCACCCCACCAAAAAAAAAACAAACTACAAAATTAAAAAAAAAAATTTATTAACTATATTAAAATTACATAGACCACTACATTACAATGCAAAATAAAAATTAGATTTAAAAAGAAATAATAAAAATTATATTGACAAATAAATGGCAATGCAAAATTAAAAAATACATTCTCCCGTAATTATTCATCAGGAGGCAGGGGAAAATAGTAATTTAGATTGCTGACATGTGCGGATCACTTGGCGAAAATCTCATTTTTGAACATTATGTAATACGTTTTCGTCTAAAGGTCCAAATGAGAAATGTCCGTAGTCATTATCAAATGTTCTTCCTTTTTTATCTCAAGTTCTTTCATCTTCTGCAAATGTTTTTCCTTTTTGATCTCAAGTTTTTTCATCTCCTACAATGCTTGAGTCTTTTTTTCTTCTCTTTCAGTTTTTTTCATTTCCTTCTCAGCAAAGTATTGGTTAAATGTTTCCAACAAATTATTAAATTTGTAGCCTTCAGCTTCAATAGCTTGACTTTTCCGAAACAATTCTTTTGCAGATTTCCTACCCATAGACCTTTCACCGCTTACAAAGACACTACCCTCACCAATTGGATTATTACCAACAGTTAAATTGTCAACAACACCTGGACTGTTATTGTTTTCAAGAGAAATGCAATTATCCATAGGGGATTCGAGAGTTGAATCAGGGGAAAATGGTATATGTATCCTTGATCTCAAGTTCTCTCACATTCTTCTCACCGTCTTCCTCTTCGATCTCTCTCTCCCTCTATTCTAAACCCTCTTCTCCAACGATCCAAACCCTAACCCTAACCCTAACCCTAACCCTAACCAAAATGATCCTCTCTCTCCCTCTATTCTAAACCTCTTCTCCAACGATCCCCCTCTAAAAAATTATCCAAACCCGAAACCCTAATGAAGACCATCCAAAGAAGACGAAGAAGATCAACCCAACGCCCTAACGAAGATTCCAAACATGAAGATAAAGAAGATGAAGCCAAAGAATCTTCAAATTGCAGATATTTTGTAGTATACAGTTGCTAAAATTCAATTTTTATTTTTGCTTCAGATTGCTTGAAATTCCTGAAATCGATTGATTCATATTGCTGAAATTGATTGATTCATATTGCTTGAAATTCCTAAAACTCAATTTATTTATTTATTTATTTATTTATTTTTGCTTCAGATTGATTTATTGATTCTGAAATTTTTAGCTTTAGAATTCATTTATTTTTTTGTGAATTTTTGGGTGAATTTTGTTTTTGTTTTGGATTGATTTATTGTTTATGCTTTGGAATTTTGTTTCTATTTTGGAATTTTGGGTGAATTTTTTTATTCTGAAAGTGTTTTTGTTGGGAAGGATGATGAGAAAGGGAGGGAGGGAGAAAGGAAACGGTTGGTTTTGGTGACTTGGCAGCTACTTGTGCCAAATTTGACAAGCTTTGGCGTTTGCCAAAAATAGCAGCTGCCAAAGCTTACCATTGGAGAACACTTTTGCCCCATACCTACTATAAAATGGCTTTGGCAGCTCCAATGGCAAACCATTGGAGATGCTCTAATTCGAACGAAAGTGAGAGGGAGAAGACCTAAAGCAAACGAAATAGAGAGAGAGGAGAAAACCTAAACTTCAAACTTGTTCATCAAGCAAAGCCTTCGATCAATCTCCATCTCCATCAAGCTCCATCTCTAGTCGATCTTCATCACCATCTCAACCTGGTAAGTCTCTCTTCTCTCTCGTCTCTGGCTCTCATCTCATCTCTCTCTCTGTCTTCTCTTTCGTCCGTCTCTCTCTCTCTCTCTCTCTCTCATCTTTTTTTCCTTTTTCTCTCAGCCTATCGTCTTCTTTCTTTCTTTCTTTTTTATTTTCTTGTTATATTCTATTTCTGTATTTACATTTATATATTGTATATATTTATTTATATATTGTATATTTCTGATTATACTTAATTTCTCTATTTTTGTATTTACATTTATATATTATAAATTTTGTGGATGGATGATCTATTTATTTATTTAAATGTAGGGATTTTTTATATATACATTGAATTATAATTAGGTTTTTATTAAATTTGATTGTTGGTAACATAATATTAATCTACATAACAAATACATATATTAAAAAATAAAAAAATTGCCGTGTTCCCCACCATGTTTGTGTCTCCATTTTTTTGAAATCGCCATGCCCTGTATCCGTATATGTATTTATGTCTGTATCCGTATCCGTGTCCGTACTTCATAGATAAACATAAATTCAACTCATCAAATAAATCACAACATTAAAAATATAAGTAATTACACTTTACCTCCTTATAGTTTGGTCAAAAAACACAACCCCTTGTAGTTTAGGACTGATGTGCAAAATATGACAGAACATTATCTTTAACCGCACGTGAGTTACACACTATACAAATGAAGAGAGTATTCCTGCAAAATGCAGCTTGAGAAAACTATTTTGCCCTTATCCACATATACACGCACACCCTCTCCAAAGATCACCTGTTTTCTCATATTTTCTATTTCTTTTTTTATTTGCTAATACATGACACACCAAACTATAAAAAAAAAACAAAAGAATGAGGGGCCATTAAACTCAATCTAGTATCAAAATTCTATCAGGCAAGCTACATAGAAATGAAAAAGCAAACAGATTGTCTGCTTGTATCTTGATTTCTTAACCACCAAAACTTCCAATATTTCAAAAAAGCAACACCTCAAGGAAGACCATAGCTAACGGGCCATGCACTATAGCCACCAGCTCCACGACCAAAGTCTTCCACCAGGACTGCTGAAAGAAGGATAATATACAAGTAGAATCTTCTTTTTTGGTTTACGAAAACAAGATTTTTGAGTCTTTGACATCAAGATTAAGTAACAATCAGGTACCAATTAGCCAGCAGGACTACTGAAAAATACACTTGCAAGTCAGGGCTATAACAATAAGCTACATGAAAAGAAAGAAATACGTAAGATTTCCTACTATTTGGTATCACTTACATGTTGGTTGCATCTAGAGGAACCTACTATTTTGGTAATTTTTGTATAAATTGCCTAAATTTTACCAAATCTCCACCAGATTTCCTAACAACTTTTCTGGATTAATATTTTCTTTCTTTCTTTCTTCTTTTTCGTTGGAGGGAAACAAGAATGTAATAAATGTCAAACAGATTGCTTGTTGGATCTCACTGATTCCACTTTCTTTCTGATTTTCTTGTCGGACAGATAGAGAGTTAATGGGAAAGTGTTGAGTTAGTTGATGGAAACCATGGGGCTGCCAGAAGTGAAGATACTGGTGGCTACGATAGCTGTGGTGATGGTGGCATAGAAAGGAAAATTGGAGAAAAAATTAGGGCAGTATAATCATTTTGCAAAATTTTTTAATGGAGTCAGGGGTTTACAAATTAGTCCAAACCACAGGAGTTTTATTATCGGCCATGTTCTCTTCAATGATCTTTCTTTATCATAGCAAGACGTGTCATACATGCTGACATGTCAATTTTAAAAAAATACACGACACAATGCGTTTAGGACATGTTAAAAATAAAATTTTAAATTTATTATATATCAAACATGAATATTAAAAAAGAGTAACAAAACACTAATTAAAATTAAAAAGCTATATATTCTATAAGTTAACATGACACGCCTCATCTATAGAAGTGTTCGTACTACTTAGATGTCAACAAATAACATCCAATGATCCAAGTTTAAAATAAAATAAAATCATGTTAAAATAATAACAACTGCACATTCTAAACTGCGTCATTTTGTTTCAACTTTAAACTTGGACCGTTCGATTAACACATCAAGACCATTACAGAGAGATTCATAGCAGAGGAACCTAATCCCCAACCACATAGTGCTTTTAAGTGTTCACTTTTGAACCACCAGGGTTCGTATGTCTATTGACCAAACAACAGGACAGGAGATAAAAGTGTAATTACACCTACCTAACAAAATATAACCATGAAAATAGTAATAAATTAAAAATATAAATATAGAACCCAAAAACCAAATTATGAACTAATCAAGTGAACCCAGAAAAAAAATAATAATAGACCATAGATAATGAACCCAACAAAATACTAAAACCCAGATGAATTAAGCAAATGGCATTACTAATCCGTGAATACATATATATATAGATATAGATATAAAAATAAATGAAAACCTGGAAAAGCGGGCATGGCGCAAGAAGCGACGGGCTTGGGCGACTTCCCGACCTCGACAAGGCACGTACGGCGGTTTCCGGCAATGGAGAGGCGGCTGTGGTAGCAGAATCTGGGAATGTCGACGCCGGCGACCTCGCAGGCCTGTAGAACGGTCATCCCCTTTGGGATTTTTATAGCCATCCACGAACACCCCGATCGCGTCTTCCGGGGTTGGAGAAGTGGACCGTAGCTCCTCCCACTGGGGTTCGATTTTGGAGATCATCTACCGGAGGCTGGGCTTGAGCAGCAGCTTCTGGCTTCTGGAGCTCAGCTGTGGAGACGATGGTTCAAACGATGGCATATCTAGGGTTTGGAGATTTGAAACTCAGGGCTCTGGAAGCTAGCAACCCCAACCCCATCTCTCTCTCTCTCTCTCTCTCTCTCTCACTCACTCTCTGTCAGCAGCAGTATCTTTAAATTAACAAAAAGTTCAAATATAAATAACAAATCACCAAATCCTTCCTCCATCAGCTTAGCAAATTTTTATTAAATTAATTTTTTTGTTAAATTTTCTATAGTAACTCGTCTGGTCTGATGAAGCTAGCTATAACACACAATTTGGGTATAACTGGACGTCCGTCTGGAAGTCCGGCCTAACGTCTGGCCGATCAAGGGGTACTTACCAATTAGTCCTATCAGCTAGATTTATTTATTTACAGGTCTTAACTAATAAATTTAACACTATAAAATAAGAGAGTGATAAATTTATCACTAAAAATTTATTCATAAAAACAAAGAGACTGATAAATTTATCACTATAAATTTATTCATAAAAAAAAAGACTGATAAATTTAATTTTATCACTTAATAAATTTATCAAATAGGACTTAATGGGTAATAAGTCTCCAAAGTATGATCTATTGGTAGTTTACCCGCCGATCAATCGGTCAACGGTAATTTTTTTTTATTTTTTTATTTTTATATTTCCTCCAATTTTATCTTTTGTAAAACATAAGAATTATTTGGTTGATAAGTCATCAATTTAATTATAAAAAAAAAGAATAACAAATATTTTAATATGATTGATTTAAAATAGAGAGTTTGATGCAGTGGATGACTAGATAAAATATGAAAATGGCTTTTTCAATTATAATTTGACTCAAAATTTGTTGAGGCTGGTACGGATGCTCTAATAGTGGAAAATGTTTCCTCTGTCTGTTGTGTTGGCAGATCGAATTACCGGGGGGTGTTGTGATGTGTTCCGTTCCGGATTTGGGGTGGTGTACAGTCAAATAGATGTATTTTTAAATTTATTTTGATAATTTAAATTTTTTTATTTTAGAATATATTAAATAGGATATATTTATAAAAAATTAAGTTAATCAGATATCGTTTACCTTTTTATTTACTTATATTTTTATTTATTTTAATACTTTAAATCACAATTGTTATTTATTTTTATAAATACAAATATGAGTAGATGAAAAGATAATAATATCGAATTAATTTAATTTTTTACAAGTATATTTTACTTGATATATTCTAAAATATGAACAGCTCAATTATCAAAATGAACCTATTTAACTGTATAATAATAACTACTGTACACCCTACATAACAACCATCCCAGATCCGTTCCGTTGCATGCGCGTGTTTAATTGTTTGTTTCCACACAAATCAAAGAGGAATCCGAACGACCTTAGGGATCTCCCAACTGTTCATTTTTTTTCATTAAATTTGAAGAAAAAATTTATTTGATATTACGAGTCTATTCATTTTTTTTCATTAAATTTGAATAAAAAATTAAGTAAACATTTTATTTGATATTAAGAGTGTGTTTATTTGGATGGACTGGATAAATGAGATTAAAATTCATCGAATTGTTAATGTCTGGGATACATTATCCCTGGACTATTTGGTTAAACTGGATTTGTATCCCATATTTGTTTAATCATGAGATTAGATGTCAAAAAAAAAACTATTTGATTACATAAGATATGAATCCTATGTTTAGAATATTATAGAGAAGGATAAATATTCAAATGACTATTTTACCATTTTCAATTATTTACCAAGTAATAGCAATATTAAACATATCTTTAATATTTTAATTATTTTTGACTACATTAAATAAAAATTTATTTTATTTTATTTTTTACACAATTAAATAAATTTATTTTTTTAAAATTAAATAAATAAAATAAGTAAAATATCAATAAAAATATATGTTATTTTTTTAATTAAAATTTTAAATAAATTTATTTTTAAAAATAATAATAATTAAATAATGAAATTAAATAAAAAAAAGTCTATTAAAATTTAAATAATGAAATTAAATAAAATATAAACAAAACTTTAAAATAAAACATCAATAAAATATCTATAAAAAATTATTTTAAAAAATTAAATAAATAAAACATCAATAAAAATTAAATAAAATTATTTTATTTTAAAATTGAGACATTTAAATTTTATTAAATTTTACTAAATATAATACATAATTAAATAGTAGATGGCCAAAATAGTCATTTCACCACCTAATCTCATGTCCCCTCTTATCTCTCTATTTGTGTCCCCCCCAATGGGACACAATAGTCTAATGGATTTGGGACTATTAATCTGAAGGGACTAATAGTTTGGTGTCAAAAATTTGAACTAAACAACGAACTATTAGTCCGGATGGACTAGTAGTCCAATTTCACCCCTCAATCCCTCAAAGCAAACACCACCTAAGTGTTTTAATGGAGGTTTTTAAAGTTTTATCAGAACACTAGACAATCGAGCAGATGTTCAGCCCATCGATCGGTTAGGATAATTCTTTTACAAATTTTTGCCTTAAAGCGGACATTCGGTAATGAGAAATCTTGAATTTGTTGTAAGATTTGGTGATGAGTTGAAATAGCAAAAAATGAGTTTTTTTTTTATTTATTTTATCAAATTTAAATTTGATGAATTATTGAAAATGATCTTACTGATAGTAAAGGGTACTATTTGGGGTTGTTAAGAGATTTCTTTGATGAGTTGTTCCATAAAAGTGAAAATTTAAAATTAAATAATGAAATTGAATGTTAAAATTCTAAATTCATTTGGTATATATGATGGAATTTAAGTAATGAATTTAATCAAAAGGTTAGATTTTCAAATTTATTTTCAAATTTTTTAAGTATTCTCTTATACTTATAATGTGATGGCACTCCAATAACCACGTGTTGTGATCGTGGTTGTGGAATGCAAGTGCTGGTAGCAGTAACATAATTCTGTGGTGATAAGACAGTGACAATAATGATGGGTGATAGCCGTGTCATAATAATTGTGATGAGAAAAGTTAGGCATGATGAAAATTTTTTTATAAAAATGATGATAAAATATTTATGATTTTTGGATTATCTTGATCAGTGTATGGTGTTTTATTTTAAGTGTAATTTAAGGGTCACAAAGTTTTCATGATAGGTTTTTCATGATACATAAGCATTGCTGAATTGTGATGGTAAAGTTGTAATGGTAGAGGTGGTGGTGGTGGTTATTGTTGTTAGAAAATTAATTATTTTGAAGTGTGTTGAGAAGGTAATTAAAAGTTATTTTTTAATTTTTTTGTACGAAAAGAAAGTGTGTTAAAAGTTGAGAAGTGACTTTTAACTCACTTTTCAAAATAAGCCTTTGTTTAGTTTGAGTTTTTTTAAAAAAAATTATTTTTTTATTTTTCATATTTTTTTATTTTTACTGAATTTTTTTCTAATATTTTAAACAATTTTTAAAATTTTTAGACACATCTAACATAAATACACTTAAAAAATATAATTTTTGTGAAAACATCTTTAAAAAATCGATCGCGCTACGTAGCTCGAAAACGGGGAGCCCGAATGGCTCGATTTTTTTTTTATTATTCTTTTTCCTTCTTCATTCTTTCTCTTCTTCAGTCCTCCTCCTCAACATTTTTTTTTTTTTTTTTGCAGAAGAAGAACGAAGACCAGGAAGAAGAAGGAAGAAATGAGGAGGAGGAGGAGGAAGAGGAGGAGGACTGGATGGGGCATAATATTCGGGGGAGGGGGAGGGGAGGGGAGGAGGAGGAGGAGGCGGAGGCGGAGGCGGAGGTGGAGGTGACGGCGGTCGGAGGCTGCGGCGGGGCTGGGCTGGGCAACGATCGGCGGATCAGCGGCTGGGCGGGGCGACGATTGTCTTCTCTCTCTCTCTTCCCCTCTACTTCTCTCTTTCCCTTCCTCTCCCTCTGCTTCTCTTTCTCTCCCTCTCCCTCTCCCTCTCCCTCTTCCTCTTCTGCGTTTAAGTCGAAAATGGAAGAAAAAAAGGAAAAAAATGACGTTGTTTCCGAAATCGAGCCATTCGGGGCAAATGAGTTTCGAGCTACGAAACATTTTCGTTAAAAAATTCACTAAATATCAAAAATACAAAAAAAAATACGAAAATTTAATACATTTTTTTGTATTTTTGTGTATTTATTAATTTTTAAAAATATTCACTTAAAACAAAAAACACAAAAAATAAAAAAACTCAATTTTTAAAAAATTTAATTCAAAAAACTCAAACTAAGCATACTGAATGATTTTTTGGTAACTTTAATATAAAATTAAAGTGGGTTTTAATCCTCTATTGAGGTGGATAAAAGTAGATTTAGATTCTTTGTAATGAAATCTTTACACTACAAAAAGAATAACAAAAAATCGTTAAGATTTGAATGAGAAACCGACTTATTAAGTTGGCCTCATAAAAAATGTGTTTGGAAAGGTGTAAAACCTTTTATCCCATATTGATTGTAGAGGATAGCATTAATGGGTATTTAAATCTCATTTTTTGTCTAAGGGTGTGAGCCTTTTTGGGCATTCAAATTTTTCGAATGAAAGGGAGTTATGGATGCTTCAATGATGGATTCGGGCCAAGACTATAGTCCACGTTGGTTATGGAAAAATTGCCACACGCGCACATACGCCACCCGGACCAATCCCAATCCGTGATTCGTGGGTCGTGAATCTTGGACCTTGAGACTTGGACTTGGACTTGAGGCTTGCTGGAATGGATTGAGATATATATAGACAAAACTTATGTCGATATTAAAGCTGGTAACTCCTCTATAATGATGATGGTTTAATGCATTAGTTTTGCAGATTAATTCTCAAAGTTAATTCTGCATTTGTTGCAGGGGAGCCTTTTCCTCTCTCCCTCCATGTGCATAAAAGGAGGCCCTTTCCTTCAACTTTCTAGACCAGAAATTGCACTTCCTGTCTTCAAAAGTTTTCCTCCAGTTTATATTATATTCTTTCTGTGAGAGAGTACTGCAAAGTTCTGTTTGCCGGAGCTACTCAATCGGTACATTGTTGTAGCTGGTACAACCGTCATATCCTGGGAGACAAACATCGAACAACTTCTAGCACCCAACCGGTAAGGCGGCGAATCTGTTTTAAGGACACTGTCTAATGCAGACTTTGATTTGCCTTCTGTTGCTATTTTATTTTATGTATTTCTGTTCTTCTAGTTGTTATTTCTAGCATGATATTGTATTCTATAATTTCACATATAAAATATGAATTTATTTGTTTTAGTATCACACAATTTGTACAACAAACTTAAAACAAATTATATGTTTCACATGAAATTGTACAAATAGATTCATAATAATCTGATAGATTAATTTTCTTTAGCGTATGAATTTTCTGGTACTTGGAAAATAAATAAATAAACTGCAGAACGTGTTAGGTGTTGTAATCAATCACTGGGAATTATAGCATATAGGCTCACCGTTTTACTGAATGAAATTCTTTAGTACAAATTTATCCATGGTGTTTGGCAGTAATTTGAAAGTAAAACAGATTCATGGTTCTACACTTTCTTGAAATTCCGAAAATCAGAATTAGTGCATGCTATTGTTTCATTGTGTGCACGATTTGTATAATAGTTGTCTATTATAAATATGAAAAAAAATTCCTGATTTTCACTGTTTGCATTGTGCACCAATATATATATATATATATATATTTTATGTACCAACAATTGCATATAGGCTATTGTTTTATATATTAAATATTTGCATAGGTTACTGTTTGTTTATAGAAGTCATGGTTTGATTTTTGTTCATTAGATTTAATTGGTAAACACAAAACAACATGCTTATAGGTGTTGTAATTTTTGACATGTTAAATATTTTTTAATTTTTCTTTGTTACATGCTTATTATTTTCTAGAAATATTTGCATGATTTTAATTGATAGAGTCACTTGCATAATTAGTGTAAATTAAATTTTATGTAACTCTAACCTATTAAATTTTTGTTTAATGTATTTGGAGTTATAAAATATTTGTAACTTGTTTATATTTATGTACATGGTTATTGTATAAATTAAATTTTAACTTTAATTTTGAAGTTTTAGTTTTATTTGTGTAACTGGTGCCTAATAATTCAATTTATTTATTTAGAAGTTATAAGGATTGATAACTTGTGTAATAATTATATATATATATAACTCTTGACTATTAACTTTTAATTTAATTCCTAGAGTTATAGATTGATTTTTGTAACTCATCTAAGCATATTAATTGATTAGTTAATTTTATTATTAAATAGTTTGCTAGATGGTTTCAAGTAATTTATTATATTTACAATTTCTTTAGATTGGTTGGTGTGTATTTTCTTGTGTTTTTCTACTAACTTGCTTTACAGGAATAGCTATGCGAAAGGGATTGGAAAAACCAAATGAATAGTATTTCGGATGTCAAAAACAAAAATATTTGGACTACTAACCTTTGTGTTAAACAGGAATGCCTACGCGTGGAAATAAATTTTTGAACTAATTGAAATCCTTATAGATGGGTTACGGTCTTTATCATTTAAGCAATTTTTTGGTTGAGATTTCGTAGTGGTTACTTGCCAATTTTTTAAGCAAGGTTGTTTGCTTGACATGTTGGAAGCATTTTATTTGTTTGTATTGTTATAGCAATTTTTTATATTGCTTGTAATTTGGTTAGCAATTTTTAAATTACTTGTAAGTGTTGGACCTTAGTTTGTTTTAACCAAATTCATCCCTTAGAAAAACTTAATTCTAAAAATTGTTTCCTATGGATTAGGAGTCAATATGCTCTTGAAAGTTTTGTCAAAAGGTTAACTGAGTTTTAAGTGGGACCGATGTGATCCCTCCAGTCTTCTTGGGAACATTCCTGATCATGTTCAATTCTAGGTTAATTGGTGAGACTAGTTTTGAATTAAATTTCCAACTGTGAATTTTCTAGTGTTAAGTTTAATTTCTGGAAACACAGGAAGTGAAATTCTGTTGTATTTTTCAGAAATGGCAACTGTCACCAATGTTGCTGCTATTACTAATGTTGGTGGGGATCTGAACCCCAAGGCAACTGGCTTGCCAACCCCTACTGTTGTGACCTCTGTGGTCAACTCGGTTGCTATGACCTCTGTGGTCAATCCTATTGTCGCTCCTACTGCTTCGGGAGGCCCGTTCAACCATCACAAGCGCCTGGAGAAGTTCACGAAAGTGAATTTCAAGAGGTGGCAGTAGAAAATGCTGTTCTACCTAACCACTCTTAGCCTTGAGAGATTTTTTAATGAGGATCCACCAACTGTGGAGGAGAATGAACAAGGCAAACAAAATCTCATGGCTCTAGATGCTTGGAAGCAGTCAGACTTCCTTTGCTGGAATTATGTTATGAATGGCTTGGCAGATTCACTTTTCAACGCGTTTTATGCCAAGAAGTCAGCAAAGGAGCTGTGGGATGCTTTGGACAAGAAGTATAAGACCGAGGATGCTGGAGGCAAAGAAAATTGTCGTAGGCCAGTTTCTAGACTTCAAAATGGTAGACTCAAAAACCGTCATCAGTCAGGTTCAAGAGTTCCAAGTAATTCTGCACAAGATTCATGCAGAGGGAATGTTCTTGAGTGAATCATTCCAAGCAGTTGCGCTGATTGGGAAGCTGCCTAATAGCTGGAAAGACTTCAAGAACTACTTGAAGCATAAACAAAATGAGATGACAATCGAAGAGCTTGTTGTCAGACTCCGGAATTAGGAAGACAACAGGAAGAAATGGAAGAGTACCTCTACAGTAAAAACAAACATGGTTGAGTATGGCCAGTCCTCGGGGGTGAAGAAAAAACCACCAATAGGTAAAAGCTCGAAGTTGGGGGGTGAGAGGCGGTGTCTCCAAAAGACTAGTCTACAAGCAGCAGGAACCTACTTTTAGGTTCAATGGAAAGTGTTTCAACTGTGGAAGCGATGGGCATCAGGCGGTTGACTGTCGTAAGAAGAAGAAACCTTACAAGAAGTACCCTCCACAAAACAAAAGTCGGGCTCACATGGCTGAGATGGAGGATCTATCACAAGATGTGGACGACATGCATCTAGCAATTATCGTATCAAAAGTGAATATGGTGGGGTCCGACCCGAAAAAATTGTGAGTGGACACTGGGGCCACTCGCCACATCTGTACTAAGAATAAAATGTTCACAACCTTCGAACCGGTTTCAAACAGTGAGAAATTGTTCATAGGGAACTCTAACACCTCAACTGTTGAAGGAAAAGGCAAGGTGGTCCTGAGGATGACTTCAGGCAAAGAGCTGACTCTGAACGATGTTCTATTTGTGCCGGACATTCGTAAGAACCTTGTCTCAGGGTCGCTCTTGAGTAAGCATGGCTTCCGCATAGTGTTTGAGGCTGATAAGGTCGTGTTGACCAAGAGCAGGATTTATATGGGGAAAGGGTATATATCGAGCGGTATGTTTAAGCTCAATGTAATGACTTTTGTCCCGAAAATTAATGAGAAAGCTTCTTCTTTTGCGTATATGCTTAAGTCCCCTAATTTATAGCATGGTAGACTGGGTAATGTAAATTTTGGCTCTTTGCGTAGATTAATCAAATTAGATCACATACCATCTTTCAAGATTAATCCAAATCACAAGTGTGAAACTTGTATAGAAGCAAAATTGACAAGGACTTTTTTTCATTCTATTGAAAGAAGTACCAAGCCTTTAGATTTAGTGCATAGTGATGTGTGTGACTTGGAAGTCGTACAATCACGTGGTGGCAACAAATACTTTATCATTTTTGTTGATGATTAAACTAAATACTATTATGTGTATTTGCTTAAAAGCAAAGATGAGGCAATTGATAAATTTGTTCTTTTCAAGAATGAAGTTGAAAATTAACTAAGCCGAAAGATTAAGGCTTTAAGAAGTGATCGTGGAGGTGAGTATGAATCCCCGTTTGCTGAGCTGTGTGCTCAATTTGGGATTATTCACTAAATCACAACGCCTTATTTCCCTCAGTCAAATGGTGTTGCTAAGTGGAAAAATAAGACGTTAAAAGAAATGATAAATGCAATGTTAATAAGTTCTAGGTTGCCATAGAATTTGTGGGGGGAAGTGATTCTCTCCACGAATTACATTCTTAATAGAATACCTCGAAAGAATGTAGACAAGACTCCATATGAGCTATGGAAAGGCCACAAGCCTTCATATAAATACCTACGAATGTAGGGGTGTCTTGCTAAAGTGGTTGTGCCTACACCCAAGCGGGTTCAGATAGGACCGAAGTCAATGGATTATACACTCATTGGCTATGCACATAATTGTAGTGCATATCGATTTCTTGTGTTTAAATATGCTATTCCAAATATACACAAGAATACTATCATGGAATCAACTCATCGTCTCCAAGAAGAGGTTCCAAATTCCACGAAAGAAGTTGAAGATGACTATGATCACATAGATAATCACATGGATGATCAAGTCAATGATCAAGTTGATAATCAAGCTGGGAAAGTAGATGAGCCAAAAAGGAGTAAGAGAGCTAGGACTGCAAAATACTTTGGTCCAGACTTCTTGACTTATATGTTAGAGAGAGAACCTCGAACTTTCCATGAAGTTGTGACTTCACCTGAAAGTCTGTTGTGGAAAGAAACAATTAAGAGTAAGATTGATTACATCTTACAAAATCATACTTGGGAGTTGGTTGATTTACCCCCGGGCAGTAAGGCCTTGGGGAGTAAGTAGATCTTTAGAAGAAAAGATGAAAGCGGATGGATCAATTGATAAGTATAAAGCTAAGCTAGTTATCAAAGGATACATGCAGCGAGAAGATCTAGATTACTTCGATACGTATTTACCTGTGACAAGGATTACATCCATTCGCATGGTGATTGCGATGGCAGCTTTACGTAGTCTGGAGATACATCAGATGGATATAAAGACAGCTTTCTTAAATGGAGATTTAGTGCCAAAATCTACATGGAGCAATCCGAGGGGTTTTCAGCTCCAAGACAAAATAAGAAAGTCTATAAGCTTGTCAAATCATTGTATGGTTTAAAGCAAGCTCCTAAGCAATGGCATGAGAAGTTTGACAACGCTATGTTGTGAAATGGGTTTAGAATCAATGAGTGTGACAAATACGTATATGTCAAAGACACTGACAGAGGTTATGTCATTTTGTGTCTATACGTTGATGACATACTCATTGTTGATAGTAATGATGAGATGATTAGAACTACCTAGAGATTGTTAAACTCTAAGTTTGACATGAAAGATATGGGCCTTGCAGATGTAATTCTGGATATTAAGATTACCAGAACATCTAGCGGTATTATATTTTCTTAGTCTCACTATGTTGAGAAGATACTTGAGAAATTTGGGAAATCAGATACAAGTGTGTATAGGACATCGATAGACGTGAGTCTACATTTGACCAAGAATAATGGTAAGAATGTCTCTCAGCTAAAATATTCTCGAGTCATTGGAAGTTTGATGTATCTGATGAGTTGTACAAGGCCGGAAATAGCCTACTCTGTTAGTAGGCTTAGTAGATTCACGAGTAATCCGAATGCCACTCATTAGAGGGGCATTATGCGGGTGTTAAGTTATTTATGCTACACCCAGGATTATGGGCTGCATTATACTAGATACCCAGTGGTACTAGAAGGGTATAGTGACGCTAATTGGATATCTGATATAAAAGACTCCAAATCCACTAGTGGTTATGTGTTTACCCTCGGAGGAGCAACCGTGTCTTGGAAATCTTCCGAGAAAATGTGTATATCGAGATCAACAATGAAATCTGAGTTTATTGCTTTAGATAAAGCAACTAAAGAAGTTGAATGGCTTCGCCAGTTCGTTGAGGATATTCCACGTTGGTCAAAACCTATGCCAGCCATCTGTATTCATTGTGACAGCCAATCAGTGATTGGACGGGCACAGAGTAATATGTATAATGGAAAGTCTAGACATATCTGTCGTAGACATAATTCCATACG
The DNA here is from genome assembly GCA_030407325.1 of Camellia japonica. Lineage (NCBI taxonomy): Eukaryota > Viridiplantae > Streptophyta > Magnoliopsida > Ericales > Theaceae > Camellia > Camellia japonica. The sequence goes on from JAPPVO010000002.1 coordinate 93,070,808, forward strand.
ACAACTACTCTCGAATGGAGTTGTCACTTTAGACTATGTAAAGTCTAAGGACAACATTATGGATCTGCTAACCAAAGGGTTAAATCAAGTGTTAGTAGAGAAGTCGTCAGAAGGAATGGAGTTAAGGCCTGTAGTGTAAGGTGTTACCGAAATGGAAACCCAACCTAGTTGACTGGAGCTCCCAAGATCTAGGTTCAATGGGACAACCTAATTGCATGTAAGAGTGGTATGTCACTAAGGAGGTTCAACCTCCAGCCACTCCTTTTATCAGTGATACCTGTAAGCATAGATATTAAGCTGAGCTTTTAATAACTCTAGTGTGTTTAACTGTTGAGCTGAGTATAGCAGGATACTCAAGTAGAGTCACCTATGTAAGTGTGAAGTGGGGCCGCTTCTATAAGAATTGACAAGGCCTAACTCTTTAAACCACTCACTGAACCAGGCTAGTGTTCCAGGGCCAAACCGGATAGAACGATGGTTGAAGTAATTTCTATGTGAGGTCTATTGTCTTAGTTTACATAAAAAGCAGAACAGTTCAAGATTTCATGTTTACTAGGTAGCCAGTAAATCCGATAGACTTCACTAGGAAGGGTTCAAAGCCAAAAGCTACATTTTCCAATGCAAGGGTTATTCCGTTGCACTCTCTCCGAGTCTTTGTTGTTAAACATTATCCGTTTGTTGTTATTTGGTCAATTTTTTTCATGTGGGGGATTGTTGAAAAAATAATAATGATTTTTTGGTGACTTTAATGCAAAATTAAAGTGGGTTTTAATCTTCTATTGAGGTGGATTAAAGTGGATTTAGATTTCTTATAGTGAAATCTTTACACCACAAAAAGAATGACCACAAACTGTTAAGATTTGAATGAGAAATTGACTCATTAAGTTGGCCTTATGAAAGAGGTGTCGGGAAAGGTATAAAATCTTCTATCCCACATTGATTGTAGAGGAGAGCATTGATGGGTATTTAAATCCTATTTTTTGCCTAAGGGTGTGAGCCCTTTGGGGCATCCAAATTTTTCGAAGGAAGGGAGTTATGAATGCTTCAAGGATAGACTTGGGCCAAGACTATAGTCCAAGTTGGTTATGAAAAAATTGCCACGCTCGCCCGCCCGTCCGCCTAGACTGGGCCTAGTCCTTGTCCGTGGGCTGTGGGCCGTGAGTTGTGGATCGTGGACCTTGGGCTTGGACTTGGGCTTAGGCTTGGCCTACCCATCTTAATCTTTTGGGGCCAATCCATATCTGTGGGCTGTAGATATATACACACAAAACTTATGTGTATATTAGAGCTAGTAACTTTTCTATAATAATGATGGTTTAATCCATCAGTTTTGTGGATTAATTCTCAGAATTAATTCATGCATTTGTTACAAGGGAGCCTCTTCATCTCTCCCTCCATGTGTATAAAAGGAGGCCCTCTCCTTTAGTTTTCTATACCAAAAATTGCTCTTCCTGTCTTCAAAAGTTTCCCTCTAGTTTATATTATATTCTTTCTGTGAGAGAGTGCTGCAAAGTTCTGTTCGCCAGAGCTACTCAGTCAGTGCATTGCTGTAGCTAGTCCAACCATTGTATCTTAGGAGACAGACGTCGAACAACCTCCAACACCCAACCGGTGAGACGACGAATCTATTTTAAGGATACTGTCTAGTGCAGGTTTCGGTTTGTCTTCTGTTGCTATTTTATTTTATGTATTTCTGTTCTTCTAGTTTGTTATTTCTAGCATGATGTTGTATTTTATAATTTCATATATAAATTATGAATTTATTTGTTTTAGTATCACACAATTTGTACAACAATTGTAATAATGTAAGGTTCGTGAAGGTGATGGTGGCAATGATGATGATTATAACAATAGTGATAGTGGTGGTGATATGATATTGGAGGAAAAGTGATAATAACGATAATGTTGTGATAGTGGTAATAACAACAAAGATAGTGGTTGTATAGTGATGATGATGACAACATGATAATAATGAAGATGCTGTAATGACAGTTGTGCTATAATAATGGTAGTGGCAACACAACTAGTTGTACAGTGATGGTGGTACAACAATGATGCTTGTGGCAATAATGGTAATTGTGGGGTGTTTTGAGAATTTGGCTTAAAAGCTAATTTTTGACTTTTAATCTATTTTGAGTCACATCACCTCTTTTCTTTTTTACACATTTTTTTTAAGAAAAGTCATAAAGCCAACTTTTAACAGTGACAAACATGATGGTAGAGATAGATGAATTGTGGTAATGGAGTAACAATGGTGATGGTATTGGTCGTTAATAATGTTATGCACACAAAGGACCAAATGCAAAATCAAACACAGATACTATTCATCCGAACCACCGATCGGATAATCGGGTGGTCGACCGATCAAAGCTTGTCGACCGCCGCTATCATTTTGTCAATCGTAGCTGTCATCTTATCGACCATAGCTATCATCTTGTCATCCGATCAATCACTCGGTTATCCGAATGAACAATTTTTCTGTTTGGTCCTCTATATGCGTAACAAATTCTGTGTTTGGTCCTCTGTATGCGTAACAGTTTCTGTGTTTGGTTCTCTATATGCATAGCATTATTGATTAGTTGTAGTGTAATGGTGATAATGAGGGCAACGTTGCTTGGATAAATAACATATACCTCAATGGTGAGATAATCGTAATAGATTAAAAAGTCAACATTAGTTATTAAGCTGTCGTTTGGCAAGTGAGTTGGTTTTGAGTTGGGACTAAAAAACATAAAAATATAAAATAGGCTAAATAAGACAATAAGACAATTTTGGAAAGTAAGTTAAAAGCTAACCTTTTGATTTCTTTTTTAAAAATATGCAAAAACATAAAGAGGAGATATGACCTAAAAAAAGCCAAAAAATTTCTTTTAACCACATTCTTGAAACAAGCCAAAATATTATAACCAAACCATAATCATTTCACTTTTTTTCTCATAAAAAAACAAAAAAGTCAAAAAAAAATTCCTAAACAAAAAGCCAAACCAAATTAACTCAAAAACTCAAAAACCCAAAAAATCAGGCTAAAAAAATTATTTCCAAACGAATCCTTAAATGGAGTGCAATTTTATCTCAAAACATCAATGGTTATCTTACAATTGTGAGAAATCTCAGCAGTGTAATTTTTATTTTTATTATTTTTTTAATTATTGATGGGCCATATATTGAAAAACAAAGACTCAAATCACAAGTCGAATTAAAAAACTTTTGGGACCAAAAGAGTAAAATAATTTGAAAGATCATATTACCTCAACCAACATATTTATCTATTCACATCATCTATCTATTCATATCACATATTTATCCATATATCTATTTACATATCATCTATCTATCCACTTAATATGTCTATCTGTTCATATCACCACCACCAATTACCACTATTAGCAACTTTTATCTATTCACATCATCTATCTATCCATCCTATTTATTTACATATCTATTCATACATCATCTATCAATCCATTTAATATGTCTATTTGCTCATATCACCATCACTAATTGCCACGGTTGGCAACTTTTCCGACAACATTTCTAGCCGCAACTATGGTCCGACAACCATCTATTCGCAATGGGTAAAATGAAACGAAAAAAATTCTTTAAAACAAAAATTCTTTAAAATTCTTTAAAACAAAAATAATTTTGTTAATTTCTTGTTTTCAAAAAAAAAATCAATCTTGAATCTAATATCATATCTCATAGAAATTAACTTACCACCAATAAACCCGAAAAACAATCCACACGATTGCAAACCCACTCAAAAAAATAGAGAAGAAAAAAAGAAAAAAAAAGGTTTACAATAGAACCTATTTAGCTCGCACATTAGATAGAGCACAACTTACTGACCAGAGTTTGAGCCCCCACAGATCCTTGTGTGTGAATTGGGAAGACCTCTCCAAGCCAGCCCTCATAATTTGCAACATTATTGTTTGGTTTAGAATTTTTAAAAACAATTTTTAAATTTTTAATTCTTATTCTCATATTTTTAATAATTTTTTTATAAATATTTTAATCATTTTTTTATTTTTTAAATTCACTTAATCTTGATAGAACAAAGCTTGAGGCCTCGAATGCCTCGAATCTTTTTTTTTTTTTTTGGGCTGTGTTGGTGCTTGATTTTTTGGTGCTTATTTATTTATTTATTTTTTTGCAAAGATTTTAGGATTTACAATTTACAATTTAGTGTTTAGGATTTAGAATTTAAGATTTTATAGTTTAAAATTTAGAATTTAAGGTTTTGAATTTTATGGTTTAAAATTTAAAATTTAGGGTTTAAGATTTTATGATTTAAAATTTAAGATTTAGGGTTTTATAGTTTAAAATTTAAGATTTAAGATTTCAAGTTTCATGGTTTAAAATTTAGAATTTAAGGTTTAGGGTTGTGGATTTTATGGTTTAAAATTTAGAGTTTATGATTTTGTGGCTTAAAATTTAGGGTTAGGGTTTTATGGTTTAAAATTTAGGGTTTAGAATTTCATGGTTTAAAATTTAAGATTTAGGATTTAAGATTTTATGGTTTAAAATTTAGGGTTTAAAGTTTTATGTTTGGAATTTAGGATTTAATGTTTAGGAGTTTAAAGTTTAGGATTTAAAGTTTAGTGTTTAGAGGTTTAGGGTACACATAATCACCCTTCCCTCCCAACAAAAAAAAAAAAAACACCAACCAAACCAGCCCAGCAAAAACAAAAAACAAAAAAATCAATTCGAGGCAAATTCACACCACAATATTCAAGACCTGTAACACAGCCGATCTTGATATACTTAAAAAATATAAAATTTATATAAATTTTTTTTTTAAAAAAAATCATTAAATATAACAAAATATAAAAATACACTGAATTTTCATATTTTTTTGATACTTTTTGTATTTGGTGATTTTTTTTTTAAATTCACAAATATTATAATTTTAAGTGTATCTAGATTAAATGTATCTGAAAAAATAAAAAATTTACATTAAACATTTTTAAAAAAATCATTAAAAACAAAATAAAAAATAAAAAATCAATTTTCAAAAAAACCAAGAGGCGTATGCACTTAGAATGCATGTTAAAGTCTAAAAAATTATACATTTTACAGAAAAATACGTATAACAAGAAATTTACAATTTATGCTATCTTACATGTGCCTAAGGGTACACACTAACAAGATGCATAAAAAAAAAATATGTATTTCAATTAAATTAATTGCAATGTCTTAATGATGTAATGCAGTGATGCCACTCAAATAAGCAACAACCCTACAAGTGCAAAAAATTTAAAAGTTCCTACAATAAAATGTACAATGCAATTGATTTTTGGTTCTTTTCACCCCTGTATTCCCATAACTTTTCTATGGGTATAATTCAAAAACTTACCCAGAGTCTGGCAACGTCAGACAAGTACCATAACCAGAAGCCTAACCTGTGGACCGTGCTTTAAGGCTATCTTTGTGACAAAATAAAAAAGACAAGGTTACAAAAATGTCATTTCATGTCAATCCCGCTTCAAGGCCTTGGCAATGAAGGCTCTTGTGCTTACTATCGCAAGGTAAGCCAACACTGTAACACTAAAACCCGCCATCAAAACTAGGCGGTCATAAGCTGCATCCTGTACAGTATACACCCGAAGCCCAATCACTCCCCAATTGCTCTCCGTCCAAACAGGATCAACCATCCCCATTTGATCAGAGGAATTGGGGGTCAACACCTTCCAACTTTCAGACTCAAACTTCAACCGGGTTGAATATGCTGGTACATACCTGAAGTTGACAACTATATGTTAATTCAAGTCAACAGATGTGATCAGTAATTATGAAACAATAAACAACAGTTAGTCGCATCACCTTGCCAATGCATTGGAATCACCAACTCAAGGTTATGTGACGAATCCTAGGCATTGATTCTCAACATATTTGGAAATCTAAGGGATAGGTTGTTGATGTCAATGATCACATTTTAAAATGGCAACATCGCAAATTAATTTGCTAAATTTCCATGGCTATTTGAACCAGATTGGTATATAGACAATGTCACAATGGTATAAAAGCAAAGGAATGAAATGAATTCTCAGATCAAACCCAGCTCTGCGGACTGATATTATAATAGGGACAGTAGCACAACAGGTAGATGATTCCACATTTGAGCTACATTGACAATATATGAGGGTAGAATGAATTGAGTTAGGCAGAAAGTTCCAAAATTGGATCAAAATTTAATCATGGTAGGATCCCAGAGATTAAGGAACTATTTGGCACAAACTAAATAAATGCACTTATTTAGATAAGTGCACTTATTTGAGTTACATCGCGTCTCTACTTTTTTACACATTTTTTCGTAAAAAGTCAAAAAGTATACTCATTTAGATCATCCCAAACAACCCCTTAAGAGCACATAAGGCAATCTGACAAACCAAAGATATCCAAAGCAGACATTGAAACACTGTTTAATTCATACTAAACCAGCTAGTAAGGTATACCTAGTTGTAGAGACAACACAAACTCCTTTCCCATCAGTCTCTGATCGAATGCACAATTGACCAGTGTTGCTGCAATTTTTTGGGCAAGAACCTGAATTCTCAGAAGTAACAGATGTTTTTTCAGCCAGAAAATTCCACAAAAACCGTGGAACATCACCAATATATGGAGGATAAGGTGTGGATGAAGGTTCCCCCAGAAGGACACCAACATAGTGGCTTGGGCAGGTGCCAGAGGGAGAAATATAGTGCTGCACCAGCCCACATGATAAGCCTGGATCACAGCTCAATAGGCAGCCCATAAGTTCTTCAACCAGAGAGGTATTCACATTGATAGCATTTAGAGCCATGGTACTTGGATCCTTATTATCACTGGCAAGAATGTAAAGGGTGCGGGCAACAAGAGAAGCAGCAGCCTCTATGGCCGAGGAATTAATGTT